>CM070500.1:55860051-56460051 GCA_036346375.1 Guadua angustifolia
TCCAAAGGGTTGGGCCAATTGGGCTGGCGGAAGAAAAGCATTAAAAGAGTCCGACCAAAAGTAGCATGCCGTGGCCACCAAGGGCTCATTGGCCACGGATTAGCTAGGCTTAGCGGCGGACACTCGGCTATACCGCCCTTTCCCATTCAGATTTCTTTTGGGCTGCTACTAGTATATACCACGATCTCCGACCTTTAAGTCTTTGTCGGCCAAGCTCTAAAGCTTTTTCCCCATTACTGTTATATTGTAGCCTTTTTGCCGATAAAGGAGTCTAGGGATGTCATCGTTAATTACCATATCAGCAGTCAAATTCCCTCTCGGCCCTAGGTAGTCTTGATCTTCACTTTCAGAATTGGAATAAGTACACGAGAAGAATCCATTCACCGATTGAAGGATTGTCTGAGTGCTTGAGCAAAGAAGCCGTCGAAAGATGGGAGCCGATTGCAGGAGGTTCGAGAGTGAGGGCGTGAAAGTGACCGTGGGGTCCCGCATATATATATACGGTGAAAAGTAAAAAGTGGCGGGAAGCGAATTTGAGGCGACACCTGCCATTAAACCACACTGAGTTTTTACGGCGCAGCAGTTATTGACACAGTTTCCTAAACCAACAATGAGGTAGCCGATGGATGAAGAACCCGATGGATGAAGAAGCCGATATATTTTGAAAGATAACAAGTCATCTTCCAAAATGGGGGGCATATGTTTGCACCAGTTTTGGGAATTTCTGGAAGGATCTGCGGAGAAGCGTGAATTTGGATAAGGCACGAAGACATCTATGGAAAGTTTGGATAGCATACGAAAATCTTGTGCAACATGCAGATAAAATTTGGAAACTAGAAGACCAAATTGGAAACTCTGAGCGATTCGGATTATGTTGTCGTGTTGGATCGGGACTCGGATCGGCTGAGGCGGGTATATAAGGCACACCAAGGTTGCTTGAAGAGGCATCCACAACAATCAACACATCTATCGGTTTTTACTTTCCGTAGTTCTTAGTCTTTTTAGCATTGTAATCTTTCCTCTGTAAGTCGACATCGATCAAATAAAGTTGCGCATCATGGATTGTTTGATCGTCATTGGCTTTTCAAGTTTGATTTGTTACGTCTTGTTGCGCATCGCCTTTTGAGAATCAATCTACCTTTTACCCTCGGATTAGTCTTAATCGACTAGTCTAGTTACCTTTCTAATCGGCTTCTGGTGATTCTTGATTCTTAGCCAATTCACTTCAAAGATCGGCGATCGAATTTCACATTACCTCCTTATCGATTGCGAGGGTCAAATCGATTAGCACGCCTTCAGCATATGAACCGGCGTTCAGTCTAGTGTGTTGTGGGCCAGGAACCCTCTTCACGTTTTTGGTGCCAACACCACCTAAAAATTGAGATATTAAAAAATGCAATCATAAAGAGTGGTCATATAATAGTATTTGAATAGAATAAAGTTTATTAATATAAACAAGGTACTTACATAAAACTTTTAGAGATGTTAAATGTTCCATATGTTAGAAAGAATTTTATCATTTTCTATGGCTAACTTTACTAATCCAAGTCTTGTAACCGATAATATAGTGTATGGGTCTTCCCATTTGGAGGACAAGTTGTATAAGTTGACCAGGTTTTGGATTTGCCTTAGGACCAGGTCACCCACTTTGAGTGTTCTTCAATGAAATTTTCAATTATAGTATCGTTTTAACCCTTGCAAATAAGTAGCCGATTTGACCAATGCATAGTCACACTTTTCTTCCAATAAGTTAACATCGTCTTCCCACTGCTCTTGGTTTATTTGATCTTCAAGATATGTTCATGCTGAACCTAATTAGATTTCATTAGGTAACAATGCCTCTGCACCATAGACCAATATGAACAGTGTTTCTCTAGTTGCTCTGCTGAGTGTAGAGCCCATAGGACTGAATAGAGCTTGATCCAAGCTCCTAATTGTACCCTAAGGCGATCAAATACTCTTTTCTTGATGCATTGCATGATTTGTCCATTGGCTTGTTCTGCTGTTCCATTGCTTTTTGGGTGAGCAACAGAAGCGAAACAAATTTTGGTCCCAAGATCTTCACAGTAATCTTGGAATAGACTACTTATAAACTGTGACCCATTGTTAGTAATGAGCAGACTAAGCACTCCTAATCTAGTAACAACTTTTGTCATAAAGAATTTTTTTACTGCTACAGCTATTGTATTAATAATCGTCTCAACTTCTATCCACTTGGTGAATATATCAATTGCCATAAAGAGAAATTTGTATAGACCAAGTGCTTTTCGGAGTGGTTGTTGAATATCCAAATATGGGATATGGGCATACACCAAAAAGTCGAAAATCATATCACGTATACACTTACCAATGTTAGGATATTCTGTATATCTCCAGCCCGAGCCTGCGGGATAAGGTATACTCGGAAAGGATATCCCCTGCAAGGAAATCTCCAATCATACTCCTGATACGAAGAGACTCACTCGAATATGCTCAGCAACTATTGAAGTTTAGATACGATACGGGGATCATAACAGCAGAAGAACTCCTCATCAACTAGCGTAACCACATACAAGTCGTAGTCTATCCATCCCCCAGATTCATAGTTCTTCCTTGTAATCAGGGATACCTCCGTCGATCTGTAATTTTTTCATTGATCTCAAATCATCGCCGACACAGGAGTAGGGTATTACTCATCGACGATGCCTAAACCTGTCTACATTTTGTGTTCCTCCTTACGTGCTTGACCCCGCATATCTTGAAGGTACGCGAATATAAGTGTGTTGTCGATCACTAACCTTCGATAGCTGGCGCGCTAGGTAGGGGGGCTTCAGCTATTTTTGTAGGTTAAGCGTGTCTTCAGCACCCGTTAGCGCTGGTGTCGGCATATTTCGCCTGACAAGATTCCGCTAACAGAGTGTCTACTCCCTAGATGGAAATTATGGTTCGGTAGAGGGCATCTTCGTGGCTGGAAACCCTAATGTCTCGGCGGTGAGTTAAAGGCGGCAACAAATTTGGTGGACACTGCTGATCTATCGAGTTCGGGCCCGGTGTGGGTAATAGCCTTATGTCCTGCGAGTTCTTTGTTGAGAAAATAGGGAAAATGTCTTACAAAAGTGTTTCTCAGTGTCTGCCTTTCTCTGCTTCTTGTTCTAGCCAACCGGCCCCCCTTCTTCATGCACGAGGGGGCCCTTATATAAACGAGCCACCACGGCGGAGAAAGTGGCGCTATATTTATCTACACATTAATTACACCCATGATTCCGGCTTCACGTCTACCCGACTCATTTATTAAGCGCGCCTCCGTGGCCTTGTCCTTGAATATCATTTAATGTCGGTGAGAGGCCTGCTTGCGTCCGCCGGGATAGGGCAGCTTCTAGCAGGTTGGTAAGAGACGTCAGAGGGATGGACCGCCGTCGTGTCAAACGTTGGACCCTTCACAATTAATGACTCTGACACGAGGTGCTAGAAGAGGGAAACTTCGAGGTGAAGCCTTCCCTTCATTCCTTTGGTTGTATCTGTGGCCTGACAAGGGGGGCCCAAACACCGCCCGCTTCGGCAAAAGCGCCACATGGGCTCCTCGCCCGCTTGCCTTGCTTTCCAGGCCGCTTCGCTTTGAGCGAGGGCATAATCGCCAGGCCCTTTCGGCGAGGGCGCGTGGGCGGCTTCGTCTGGCGAGCGAGACCGCTTCGTCCATTTGCCGCTTGAATTTCCATGAACGCTCGGCTAGCAGCGGCGTGTCGCCAGCCTTTCGCCGAGGCAGCGTGGGCGGCTCGTCCGTGAGCATAGCATACTCGCCCGGCTGCCGCCGAGGCCTTCACCGAACGCTTCGTCTGGCGAAGTAAGGCGTGGTCGTAAAGCCCTTTCGCCGAAACCCGTGGGTGCTTCGCTCGGTGGGCGGCGCCACGCTTCGCCCGTCACTGTTTGGGGCGCCACGAGTCCACTTGTCTGGCGACTTCACCAGACTACTCGCCAGGCTGCGTGAGGCTTTAAATTGGGCGAGCCACTTCTTGGGCCTATTACTTTTCACGGCGGAAAAGGTACCCGGTGCAAAATATGCAAACAATAGCCCCGAGGTGCGTCTGGAAGCGCCGCCCGGCCGCTTTTAGGACCTTAATTAATGCGGTGCACTCTGGATGGGCCCACCCGCCTGCGCCGCATAGCGCAGTCCTCCCCACGACCGCTGATTTTTGTCGGGACCCGAAACGCCGTGCCCTTCACCTGGATGCGAATCGTCCTCGCTGGAGGCCTATATATGCATACAACCCCACGCAATGATTCACATACACTTCCTTGGTTTGCTCTTCGCCCTTCGCCTTCTTTGCTTGAGAGACTTCATTTCATTGCAATAGCACTCCCTCGTTTCTTCCGCATTACACGAGATGGACTTTGCGGTGAGGTGGCACCCGAGGTGCCCGCCCTTCCCTTTGAGGACGCAGCTGTAAGCTGCGAGCCAACGGAGATTGTTGTCTTCACCTGTGGGCTTATGGCGGGCCTAGTGCCGCCATTTTCTGAGTTCTTCCTCACCGTCCTTCACTTCTACGAGATTCACCATCTTCACCTTTCCCCCAACTCCATCGTCTTTCTCTCCACCTACGCTTACCTCTGTGAGATGTTCGTGGGGGTAATGCCTAATCTCCCCCTCTTTCATTATTTCTTCACTGCCGCTCCACCCACGGCGGTGGGTCGCCATGGAGCTGCCACTTAAAGCCGTGATGGGTCGGCCTCCGCTACATTCCTTCGGCCCGCTCAACTAGAAGCGGGTGGGGTGATTGGCTTTATGTCGGTGGCGGCAGTGAGGTCAACTTTCTCGGAGTACCACAGCGTGGCGGCAGCCCGAGGCTGGACTTCGCTTGATTGAGAGATGGCGGAGCTCCTGGCAATGGTGGCCCGATCGATCACCTGCGGGGCGCCGGCCTGATTGGGGCGCTAGTGGTCCGAGACTTCGTGTCTCGAAGAATCAGCCCCCTGCGTCATCGTGCTCGCCCTGCATGGTAATACACAGGGGACGACGACATGACACGCATGTACCCAGGAAGTAAGTCTTCCTGCCTTTCTCCTTGAATGCATATTTTTCCCTATGGTCCTCGTTATTCAATACTTACATTTTCTTACGGCACTAGGAGAGGGCAACTTTGAGCAATCTTGCCATCTCTCGGTGGTTGTCGTGTTGATCCGCTAGTCTGCGAGTGGCTTGGAGTTTCGGCCGGCCTTTCGGCCACTTTGTGATCTGGAGTCCTCGGGCGCCTCGATCCTCTGATCCTTCCGGCGATGGACTCCACAAGTCCGCCATAGTCTTGGCCCGTGGTCCTTGCGATCGAGGACCCGGCCAGGCTTGATCGAACCGAGCAAAAGGCCTGTTGCCTTGGATGCCCTAGGCGCGGACCCCCAGAGGGTCTGCACCGGGAGCTTAACTTCAGCCACCGCTGCATTCGCGACTTCACCGAGCGCGTCTGAAGCAGCGACCTCTTCTTCCGAGGCGGCAATGCTTGCCCCCTCCTCGGGCACTTTGCTGCGCCGACTCAACTCTGTGGCGTCGCCCCAGTGACTCCTATTCTCGGCGCCCGGTTCAATGGTGCGAGCCCAACCGCCTTGGAATCCGCTGAGTGGGCTGGCGGTGGCGCCCACATCCTTGACCAGATCGCCTCGAGGGCGGATCGCCTAAGCGCTCGCCCACGAAGCGTCCTGGCGCCCGATAGGCGTGGCTGGAACTCGCCGAGGAGCGACTGGCAGCTCAAAAACTCTTGGGCTCGATGTTCTTTGGGACGGCGCTCCGCTCTTCACTCGATCGCCCGCCCGCACGCACCGACTTCTGCGAGCGCTGACGCCAAGCTTAGCGGAGCACTCGCCGCGGCCAGCACCTTCCTCATGGAAGCCACCGGTATGAGGCCCCTTGACCTGACAAGTGGAACCTGCTTGTGAGGGGGGAGGCGAGAGCCTTGATTGGTCTAGGAGAGGCCCAAGGGCAACTTTGCTTACTGGCGCGAGGAGGCGAGGAAGGCAGCTGAGGTAGGCGGCGGACACACGGTGGCGAACAGCACTGCAACATCATGCGACCATGCTCCGATCATCCTCTTTGGTGCATGGCGCGGTCTTAGCGCCACTAGGGTAGATCTTCATGGCCGTTGGAACCTCTGGCGTGCTGATCGCCCATGCACCACCCGGTGGTGGCGCTCTCGGGTGCGGGCGTCATGAATGCCCGCTCCATCCAGGAAGGGCAGCAAGTCGCTAGGGTCACCGCCACCTTCGTGCTCGCCTGCTACTCCAGCCGCGATGCCGCCTTCAACCCAATGATCATCTCAGATGGTATTGAAGGAGACAAAGCCCAGGCGCAGGCGTGCGTGCAAGAAGCCGCGGAGCGCGTCGTCAACATGATGGCGGCATAAGCTCTGGACCTTGCCGCGGTGGCAGGAGAGCCGAAGGTCGGAGATAATGACGAGGGCATCGAAGTCGCCAACGACGACTGATGACTCAAGCCGCTTCTTTTGAATTTGTTTCTTTTTGTTCCTGCTTATCGTATGCCAGAACAATATTAACAATTGTAAATGAAGTTGGCATATTTTGGTTTCACCTGGGCATGTCATATGTTCGCACTTTAGGTATGCTTGCTTTAACTTTCGATTTTCAAGGCGTCGGCATTTGACCTCGCCATGACGTAAACCTGAATTCTCAGGTCAGGTCGATACTCAGGCATTGTGTGAGTGATTGCAACAATGCAAACAAGGATCATGCGGTGGATGAAGAGCACAGACAAGCAAAGTTTTAAACTACTATGCAAGGGTATCACTGTCTCATGTCCTTTTGGAACTTATATTCCCGTGATCTCTTAGAATTTTACTGCAACATTGCGCAACAAGGAGGTGAGCTTACAGGAGCGGTACTGGACTTACGGTGTTTGCGGAGACAGCCAGCGGGACTACATGGAGTTAACCCGGGTGTATGGGCCGCGGTTGACCCACCATGCCATACCCGCACTCCTAGTCACACGTCCTTGCGGTACAAACGTTGGGTATTTCCGTTTATCAACGAGGAGCCATTAGGTTATAAGAGCTAGTGATAGCCACACATACTTCGACCCATTAAGGCACAAGTGTAAGAAATAAGTTGATACTGCCAAAGCAAACAACTTATCTTCACCATAGGCCATTGGGCCACCAGATCCTTGACCGGTCATGAAGGCCGATACTTTGGCGAGTAGGGCGCGGTCGCCCACTGCTTCATGCCGGTAGGCGAGCGCGATCGTGACCGCCTCGCCAAAATCCGTGGGCTTATCATTTGGGCGGCGAGGCTTGATTGTTTGCCGTCTGCGAGGCCGCGAACGCTTCGTCGGCCGGGCAAGGCGTGGTCGCCCACCTGCTCACCAGCCGCCCGGGGTTACCTCAAGCGCACTGAGCCACGGCGCATTGATATTTCATCGCAATCTCGCATAGCCACTGAAAGCACAAGTAGGCATTGCACAAAACAGGTAAAAAACATATTAGGGGGCGTAAGGCCTGCTTGAAGTATGTCACAATTTTCTGCACGGAAACTTAGGCTCCTGTGATTCAGAATTACGGCTCTGGCGATATAGGAGCGAGGTTCGCAGGAGGGATATTGGGCTTATGCGGTGCTCGTGGAGACAACCATCGATGCTCCGTTGAGCTGAACCGAGGTGTGCGGGCCGCATGTGAGCCACCGTGCCAGGTTTGCACTCCTGATCGCCCGTCCGACCTCGACGCAAAGACCGGGCTTCACTACGGATCAGCAAAGGGTAGCCAAGCCATCAGGACACATGACATTTTCGCGCAAGCTTTCCCGCTAGGGGACAAACAAAGGAAATAAAGCGAAAGCATTTTAAGTAAACAACTTTCACGCACAGTGCGATCACTGCTTGAAAAACCCGGTGAGCGGTCTTCTTCTTGGACATCATCGCGGGGGTGGCTCTCCTTGAGCCGCCGCTCGATCACCTTATTTACAACCCGGCAATCCTCTAGGCCGTGAGAGTTGGTCTGGTGGATCGGGCAGAAGGGCTTGCCCTCCTTGTCCTCGCGGCGGTCATTACGCCATTGCTTGGCGGTCTCCATACCGACCTCGGTGTTCATCCGCCGCGCGCACGGTCATCCATAATCCACGGCGGTCGCGCCAGCGGCCGGGCATCTTGAACTTCGCGCTTTCGGCGGCGGCACCCACGGTCTCGATCGCCTCGCGCCAGCGTCCTCCTGCTCGTGTGGCCGGGGCCCCTCAAAGTCTGGGCTTCATCCCCGCCGCGTCCTCGCGCGGCGCTGGATGTCGGAAGTGGTGGCGACGTCGCGAGTCGCCATCTTTTCCCGCATCTTGCGATAGCGCATGCCTCTTCGAAAGGCAATGACGACCGACTGCTTGGAAATCCGGGGAACCACATTGCGGCAGTGGCAAAACCGCCGAATAAAGTCGTGCAACGACTCCCCTCTTTCCTACTCGAGGGCATGGAGATCATCCTCCACGCCCACTTTGCAATCGCCTTGGAGATTAGCGACAAAGAAGTCGCACAACTCCTCCACGAGTGCCGATCCTCGCGGGAGGTTCAATAGCCAGGCAAGGCGGACCCGTCAAGGCCATTGGGAAGTAATTGGCCATGGACTTTCCGGACTACGCCCGTATCACGCACCTGATGGTGTAGATCTCTGAGAACTCCTTTGGGTTGGTGGTGCCGTCATACTTCTCGATGGAGACCAGATGAAACCTCTCGAGCCACACCAGCGGCCTGTTAGTCGAGAAAGCAACAGCATTTGGCGCCATAGGGGATCTGCCGTCCACCCGACCCGGCCTAGAAACCGCATCGGCAAATGACGTAACTTCCCAAAGAGTCGGAGGAACGGACCTCCTCCTCAGCCTGAAGGTGAGAGTCATGAGAAGAACTCTCACCCACAGGGGCCATCCGTCCGTCGCGAACGCGGCCACGCTGCAAGCTATCACGTAGATCATCGCCGCGTGGCCGACGCCGGAGCTCCAGATGGGACCTTAGGTCCCCACGGCTCTTTGCGGAGCTGGGACCTTCTTCTTGTACACCCTTCCCCTTACTCTAGCCCACCTGGCCAGAGTGCTTCCTGCTAGGGTGACTGGAAGCTTGGGTGCGCTCCACGGGCACCTTGGCGAGGCAAGCGGCCTCGAGCCGTCGGGCATTCCTACAGAGCCGGGCGCGTCCACGAGCCCGCAATATCCCCACCACGAAGCGGCAGGGGTGTCTCCGGCAAATTCCACGAAGGGTGGTCTAGGAGAGGCAATTGCATGCGAGTTACGGCGGAGTGGCGGCCTCCATGGCCGACCAGCGCCGAACGAAGCCAGTTGCTGCCGCAGGCTTACCACCGACCTCTGCTTTGTGGCGGTGGGAGGTGATCCTCGTCCGGCGAAGCAGCAGGGAGGTATTCAGGAACCACTAGCCTCGCCATATATTGTTCTTTGCAGTGTGAACCCGCCATCACAGTCACGAAGTCCTTTTGGACGAAGCTGAAACTTCGCCGAGAGATGGTGGATGAACCGACCACTAGCTCCTACAGCGCGCCCTGCCGGCGTATTACGCTGATAAGATTCCGCTAAGAGTGTCTACTCCCTAGAGCGAAATTATGGTTGGTAGAGGGCATCTTCGTGGTTGGAAACCTAATGTCTCTCTTGGTGAGTTAAAGGCGACAACAAGTGGTGGAACACCGATCTATCCAGGTTCAGGCCCACGGTGTGGGTAATAGCCTTACGTCCTGCGAGTTGTTTGTTGAGGAAGGTGTTTCTCAGTGTCTGCCATTCTCTGCTTCTTGTTCTAGCCAACCGGCCCCCCTTCTTCATGCACTAGGAGGCCCTTATATAGACGAGCCATCCTGAGCAGGAGAGAAGGTGGCGCTATATTTAACTACACACATTAATTACACCCATCATTCCAGCTTCCACGTCTACCCACGACTCATTTATTAATCACGCCTCCGTGGCCTTGTCCTTCGAATATCATTTAATGTCGGTGAGAGGCCTCGTCCGGTCCGCCGGGACGGGGCAGCTTCTCTGACAGGTTGGTGAAAGCGTCGAGAGGATGGACCGCCGTCGTGTCAAGCAGCTGGACCCTTCACATGTAATGACCGAACACGAGGTGCGGAGAGAAACCGGTGAAGCCTTCCTTCATTCCTTTGGTTGCATCAAGTGGCACGACAAGGGGGCCCAAACATCCGCCCACTCGGTGACTGACCATGTGGGCTCCTTGCGTGAGCGGGGGCATGCTCGCTCGGCTGCCCTTGATCGCGCCTGTGAACCGCTCGCTTAGCGAGTAGGGCGTGATGGCGGATTGCTCGCCCGAGGCAGCGTGGGCAGCTCGCCCGTGGCGAGACCGCTTCGTCCATTTGCCGCCCGGCGCCACCTGAACGCTTCGCTGGCGAAACACGGCATGGTCGCCAGACTGCTTGCTAGGGGGCCGCGTGGGCTTTAAATTGGGCCAGGCCAATTCTTGGGCCTGTTACTTTTCATGGCGGAAAGGGTACCCCGGTGCAAAGTACACCGACAGCTAGAATTCTCAACATCAGCCAAGCCCCACCAATGGGCAATGAGATCATTTTTGGAACCATGTTGTACCGATGGGGTCCAGCCAGTAGCCTCAGTATATCGGCTTCATCGAGTTCTGTTCTGAGGACCTAAGCTGAGAGGTATGCTTCATCGAGTTTGACCCTCTGGAGCCCAGCATTCTCCAATGCAAGGACACAGAGAACGATAGCGACAGTAGCAGCGATGACCTCAGCAATCAAAGCAGCAGTCGTGCAGATCGCCAGATGTTCATGGCCAAAGCCAATAAAGGCACAACTACCGAAAGTTCCCAAGAGAGGGACCCTAGAGCAGAAGCCTTGGGTAACCAGGAAGGTCACATTCCTCCGAGCACGCCCCAGGATCTTGGAGCAGTAACTACTGTAGCGCTTGCAGTTGCGGATATTGCTCCAAGCACAGCAGACCATCGTCATGACCTGACAGACGCAGCCACAACCATAGCAGTGATTACGGCCAGATTTTCAAAACAACTCAACCTGGACAATCCTTCAACATCTTACCCGCAAGTGCCCAGATTCCAGGGGCAGCAAGTCCTTTTGCAGCATGGTCACAATGGTGCGCCCAGCCGCGTTCCAAGAACAGCATCCTAGCAGAGCCACCCCGGTGACGTCTTCAGCACCCTTGAGGCCAACGTCCAGTGCGCTCACATGCTATTGAAGTCTATCCCACCGTTTGACCCGGCCAATCCTATGATGTCGATGTTCGACCAGATGAAGACGTTGCTCGATGCAGCATAAGCCCGACCGCTCGGCGGCTAATTGATGTTAGGATAGGCTGGCCAAGCGGGGCACCAGAGCTAGTTCTTTGGGGCCATCTGCGACGATCGTGGCGGCAAGATCAACGGTGGCCAGTTCTGGTCACCATGCTTCCAGGACGGTCTGCTCAAACCCCCGACTGAGATATCCTGGAGACCTCCGAGATCAAATCCCGCATGATCGTCGAGACTTGTGCGAAGTCCTATGAGATCGGAGGGAAGAGCGAGACCACGAAGAGTGTGAAAGGCGAGATAATGAATCTTCGTCCTCTAGAGGCCAATCTCTGATATGGCATGCACATCATGATAGATCTTCGTCCTCGAGGGACCTTTCGTCGCTGTAACACAGGTTTCCCCCTCGTCAAGATGCACTCAGAGGACAGCACACATGACCCTAAAAGACATTGATGAGGGGTGCAAGGCGTTCACTCCAGCATTGCGCGCGGTCAGATGGCCAGACATGTTCAAGCCCGGTCCGGTGGAGAAGTATTCAAGGAAGATCAACCCTGTTGAATGACTGCAGATCTATACAACAGTCATGAGAGTAGCGGAAGGGGAAGCTTGCCACCCAGAAGATCAAAACCACCAAGGAGCTCTTCGAGTTGGCGAATAAGTACGCCATCTGCGCCGAAGCCCGAGAACATCTCGATAACATGAAGCTTGGCAGCGACAAGGCTGAGTCATCCAAGCAAGGGGCGAAGAGGAACAAGAACTGCGGGTAGAAGCGCAAGGGCAACTCCATTGTGGCTACAGTCGAGAGGGGCAAGACGCGCAACCTAGGCGACAATAAAGGTCGAAGCCGCGGAGGAGGCAAGTACTGTCCCGTCCATCACTCGGACAAGCACAACTTCAACAAGTGCTAGGTAATCAGCAAGAAAATCCAGGAGAAGCTCAAGGTTGCCCTTGTCGAGCGTGTCATCGAGCAGGCTAGAGACAAGCTCGAAGACGACGAACCCGAGTATCGGGGAGCTGAGCACAAGCTAGCACACATCTTCGGGGGGGGTCCGCCACGTACCAGTCTAACAGGCAGTACAAGGCAGTTGAAAGAGAGGACAATCTGACCACGTCGGCTCTCCCCTAATTTCTTAAGTGGTCAAAGATGCCGATCACATTAGACTAGGCGGATCATCTGATTTCGGTCCCCCATCCAGGGCGATACCCTATGGTGGTCGAGCCCACCATTGTAAATGTTAAGGTCGCTCAAACCTTAGTCGATGGAGGAAGCTCATTGAACCTCATCTTCGCAAAAACACTAGATAACATCGATATTCCTTAGACCGAGATAAGAGCCGAAGCCGAGTTGTTTCACAGCATAACTCTGCGCTCATCGGCTTTGCTGAGTTCTTCCTTGGCTGTTTGCTAAGTGCCGAGTGCTGCCAAGCCTTTGCTGAGTTCTTCTAGCTTTTCGACTGGTTTCTTTCCTAAGTACTGTATTCCGAGTGGTTCCTGTCTTTGCTAAATGTGTCTAGCTTTTTGACTGGTTTTCTTCCTCTGGTGAAGGCCAAGTGCCGAGTGCTTCCAGTCCTTGCTGCGTGGTTTTTTTTGCTTCTTGACAAGTTTCCTTCTGAGTTGAGTACTCCACTGCGATCAAGGGGTTGTTAAGGACTCAGCAGGTGGTTAGTCGAGTGGTTAACTAGGTGGTTAGCTGGGTGAATTAGCCTTGTGGCTAGCCAAGCGTTTCAGCCGAGTGGGCTTGGGTATATGGGTTTGCCGATTGGTTGTTGGTTTAGTCTTTGTTTGACTATTTTGAGATAATCAACAAATATGATTGTGGGCATTGCTATGTGAAAGGTTTCCTTGTCTTTGATGGTTCTTGAGACGACGATCTTTGGGTCATGGTGGCGGAAGGTGGCCGGGACTAGGCGCGGCGTCGGAGGTTCGAGCGGTTGGGAGATCATAGAAAAATGGCCGGAGATGGAGTTGAGCAAGCCAAGAAGGCAAGGGAAGGAGCAGATACTAGCTAGATGCTGCAAGGATCAATGAGGACTGGTGGAGTACAGTCTAGTTGATAGGAATAGCGGGTCTAGTAGTATGCTTTGATAGTCGTGCAAGGAAAACACTGTGTTAGCAGGTTTTAGGGTTTCCCCTTGCAGGCTGTGTGAGTGGGCGCTTCCTAGCTCTTAGATGAGTCTCTAGGGTTGAGAGCTGCATCTAAGGGTGGTAAGTGGCTCAAGAGTTGTATAAATATGGAGGGATGCCTCCCGCAACTGGTGTGGTTGGTGTGGCATCCCAGAAGGGTTTTAGAGGTTTTGAGTGCTTTGTTGAGTTTTGCCCACTTTTGTGTGTGTGGCTTTGTAACCTCTCTTCTAAGAATACGAGATACATATCAAAGATTTCAATACTTGCATTTTTTCTTCTATCATTTACTTTATACAAGTTAATTTCTGCAATTTAAGTTACGCAATTTACTTCACACAAGTTGATTCTTCCGTCTGCATACTTTCTTACGTCTTTTGCGTTCTTGAGTTGATTGATCTTGTATTTCATTTCTATGCCCCTATAGCTTGCTGTGATTAAACTTCCCATATCTTTACATTTTCTAAATCAGGAGCAAGTTTTACACCGAATTCCCTGTTCTTTCTGCTTTTCTTAAAGTGTTCATTCTTCTCAGACAGAAAGATCGAATCTTTGTGATCAATCTCAGTGATCGATTCGGGAAGCAAGTTTCTAAGTAAACCAATATCACATCTACCAAATTTTTGTGAGTTTTATTGAGCCAATCAAAAGTTCTTGTGATTCTTATTCTGGGTTAAGGTATCTGTTCATGAGGAACTTTTGGGTCTGGTACTCTCACCTACTCCTGGAGAGTACTACCAGCTTTTCTTCTCAAAGAACCTCCACCCTTTTGAGAGATCTTTTGTGTTAATCTTTTAGAATACTGTGTGTGGGAAGATTTGATTGCGACCATTCACCCCCCCTCTATTCGCCATTCTGATCCTTCAATATTGAATCCCTTAATATGGCACTCATTAGTAAGGACCGTAGGGCAAACACAAAGCTGGAAGATGGTAAAGGTGAGCTTATAGAGGTAATATAAAGGTTTCTAGTACTGAATTCAATGTGGTTACTACCCTTTTCACAACAACAAGATCGCTTTTAATTTGTAGGGATTAAGAGATATGACTGAAGATCAATCAATTATTGGTGTCAAACAAATCGGCACTATATTGGAGTTATGGAACTTCAAATAGAACCAAGAAGGCACTATTGTGGAAGCTATGGCACATATAATGGAAGACATGAAAAAACCCTAAGGTTTTCTTATCTTGAACTATGAAATAATGTGGTTTCTCAATGTACACTTGTTGATATTTGTGATATATATTATATTTTGTTAATGTATTATCACCTAAACTATGAAATATTTTGTTATCATATCTGTGGTATCATATTTATAGTAAGGTCTTGTCTTGAATTATAAAATGGTGTTTTCCCTATCTCTCTTGGGAGAACTTCCATGATTAGTATATGTTGTTCAAAATTTTCCTCTCTTTAGATATTTCTACAATGATATTTACAAGACACAAGTAGTTATAGATTTTGCAATTGAATATCAAAACATCATAGATGCAATGAGGTAACAGCTTGTTTGATGAGGAGGGTCATAAAATATGAACATTTGTAGCACTTTCATCACCTCTCTTATCCTACTGTGGACGGATTCTAAGGAAAAATCTAATTCTGCGAATAGTTTGTCCTGAAAGTTGTCATGCACTAATTTATCTTCCACGTCATCATCATCCCAGGATGAGAATACCATATACAACCCATTTTCACTCTGATCCGGTATAGGAACAGGATCACTCTCCGATTCCTATAGAAGATTAGAGTGAAAATGGGCTGCATATGGTATTCTCATCTGAGGATGATGATCAAATGGAAGATAAATCAGAACATGACAACTTTCAGGATGAATTGTTCATGGAATTGGATTTTGTATTGGAATCCATCAATATTAGAATAAGAAAGGTAACAAAGTGCTATAAATGTTCATATTTTAAGATCCTCCTCATCAAATAAGCTGTTGCCTCCAAGCATCTAGGATGTGTTGATATTCAATTGCAAAATCTATAACTAGTTGTATCTTGTAAATGTCGTTGCATAAATATCTACGAAGAATAAAATTTTGAACAACAGATACTAATCTTGGAAGTTACGCCAAAAGAGTTATGTGATCTGAGTTCTCTAGGGAGGGATAAAACCTGTTTTCCTAGTATGAAAGATTTCGGGTTTGGGTCAGGCTCTAGGGCTGTTGGGATCTTTGTTTGGACCTGTTGGGAGGAATTCTTTTCACTTACTCCCATTCCCATCCCCAAATCACCCTTACCTTTTCTTTTCTCCCCTCTGGTGAAACCCCTCCCTCCTGGCTCTTCTCCATTCATGGCAGCACCCGGGCATCTCCTCCCTGGTTGAACCTCATCCTTGGCTCCCTCTCTGGCCGACGTCTCCTCCCCCAGCTCGGCCAACTCCACGGCTCCTCCCTTCTTGGCCGAACCCCCCTCTCTCCTGCTTCTTCCCCATCCGTTTTGGTGAAGATAAGGTTGGTGCATGCTATTTAGAGGGGTTATTGACCATGCATGTGGGTATTATTTGAGTTCTTGCTAGGGTTATTCAAGTTGGGAGTTGAATTAGTTGGGGATTTGGAGGATTTGAGCTGATTTGGTTGTTCTCAGTTTGGGGCAGATTGGAGCTCCTGTTAGGGCAGGGTTTTTCAGTTATTTAGAGGCCGAATTGGAATTTACAATTGCCTAAAGAGTGTGGGAAATTTCATGTAGATCACTAAACTGCCATCATTTACTTGATTCCATTCAATATAGCAATTTTTATGAGCTAAATATTGCATCTTTGTTATGAAATTACTGAAATTTGGGGCTGAAATTTAACCTGTTGTTTACAATTACTTAGAGGCCGAATTGCAATTTGCAATTTCCTAGAGAGTTGTGGAAAATTTCGTGTAGATCACTAAACTGCTATTGTTTACTTGAGTCCATTCAGTATAGCAATTTTTATGAGCTAAACATTGCATGATATTCTGAAGTTACTAAAATTTGGAGCTGAAACTTAACCTGTTGTTTAGAAATACTTAGAGGCCGAATTGGAATTTACAATTGCCTAGAAAGTTGCAGGGAATCTCGCGTAGATCACTATACTACCATTGTTTGTACGATTCAAACTTGTATATCAATTGTTATGATGAAAACACTACATGTTGTACCGAGGTTGCTGAAAATGGGGGCAGATTTAGTTTTAGGGTGTAATTTCACTTGTAGGGCTTAGAGTTGCATGTTTAATTGTTGGTTGTGTTGTGTCGGTGTGTTTGTGCCAGACAGTATTGGTTCGAGTGTATAACCGAGTTTCGGTAGGGGGGTCTTCACAGCTGCGTCACTCTCGGCTCTCTTCTCTACTCTCTCCGCGTGATGAGTAGGACAGAAAACTCAAGAACACACAAGAATTTACCCAGGTTCAGGCCCCCAATGCGGGTAACAGCCCTATGTCCTGCTTAAGCTCGTGTTGCTCTAGTATTCCGCTTGCTCTCCATTGTGGTGATCGGTGACCGACCTTAGTGATCCGATTTTCCGACCTCCTTGCCTCATGCACACTAGCTCCCTTATATACTCCGGGACTAGCTAGGGCAGGCGGAGGTGTGGTTTACATTAATTACATTCACTTGTGTCTAGTCCTATCGCTCTTGTCCTCGGAGCCTCTTTGTCTATCCGTTGCTTGGCCTTGCTTTGTCTTTGGACCGCTTGAGAGGCCGGATTGAGCAGCTGCGTGTGAACTCTGGTACAGCATCACCCGTCTTTCTGGGCGTTGTAGATGGAATGGGAGTTGGTGAAGTGGCTCGATCGGAGGACAGTCATCATAGCCGAGAGCCACGCCTATTTAATGGCCTTCAGGCGCACTGCAATGGCTCCCCGTGCATTGAATGGTTCCCATGCGCATTTAATAGCTCCCATGCGCATTTAATGGTTATGATACGTTGTGATCCTGGCGATTACTTCGGGCGGAAGCCTCCCAGCTCTGTTTGCGTGGTCGGCTGAGAATGGGCTCGCTTGCTCGTCGGGCAGCCACGTGGCTGGTCATATGGCGCTTTCGTCGGGCAGCCACGTGTCAGTCTTCCATGGTCATGATCACAGTGCCCGGGCTGGGATCTGGTCATCCAGCCGCCCGTGGCGCCCACATGTCTGATCGCCGCTAAATTTGGGACACAGTCGTCATAAGCCTCTCTTGACGAGTTGAGTCATTTACACAGGACCTTCTTCTTTCTGTATCTTGCGCACGCGGTCCCACGGCAATGGTGGAGAGAATACCGGTGTAGAATACACCAACATGTTGTCTTAGACATGAATTTTGAAATGAAGCTCGCGAGATGGAGTAGCCTCGGTGGTGGCCTCAAGCTCACGCCCGCCTCGGCAGCGTGACAAGGAGGCAAGTATAGCGTGCAAAATATGATTCATGGGAAATGGTTGTTTTGATATTATTACTTTTGTCAATACTGCTATGTTATATCTCGATGATTCATGCCATTTCAAAGTTTTAGCTATTTTATCATTTCACTTGCATTCATAACATGAAATGATTTTGAGCCTAGTCGATGAGAAAGTCATGTGGCGACATATGACTAATCTGGAGTGCTCCTGAAAAATCCTACCTCGTAGTCTCATCCACAGGGATGGATGGGAGCGAGACAGTAAGAGTAGGCCCCTCCACCAGGATGGAAGGGAAAGGAAGGGTGCGACACCGACGGGTGTGCATCCTTACTATACCAGTATAGTCTCGAAAGAGAGAATTTGTTGAGCATAAATGCATATTGCATCGCTTGAGTGAGTCACTAGCGTAAATTATTGTTGAGAATCATCAATTGCATATTGTAACATCCCAAAATTTGGGTTTTCAAAAATTTATATTAAATTAGCTTTCCAAAAATTTTACATCAATCTTATTTGATTAAAGAAGCTTAATTTAGACTTTTTAAATCTAAAACAATTTAATGTGCCTTCTGTGTGCATCAAGTAATTTAAAATTTAGTTTTTACAGTGTTCTTTGTATCTTAGGAATTTCCCAAATTTGAGATTAAGCTAAAATTAATTAAAATTATTAATTTAAACATTTGGATGTTAATTGGATTGGATTTTTAATTTGAATTATTAATTGTTCGAGCAATTCTATATCCAAATTCCAATTCAAACATTTCCTTTGAAATTTCATTTAAATTCAAAATTTGGATTTTCCTCGATTGTTCTAAATAACTTTGGCATCCATATCCTTCGAAATTAAAGTTCAATCCTTCTGTCATTAAAGTCGAATTTTCAATTTCGGTCCTTAATCGAAATTTCACCCGGGATTCAAAATACTCTAAAAATCTCAAAATTCATAGAATTAGATTCCAAATATTCTAAAATGATTTTGGAAATTTTTCCAAGATTTATGGAATTCCTCTGGTATTTTATCTCTCGCGCTTTCATTAAATCCATTTTTATTTGTCCCAAAATTATCTAAATTCCAAAATTCATCCAAAATCAGTGAAACCAAATTTAATTGGGTTCCATTCTATTAATTACGATTTATAGGATCTTTTCTGGTATTTTTAGATCTTGTTATCTATTTTATGTCACGCACTTTAAAAATGATACTGTTCATCTTCCCCAAATGGCAGTACTGTTCCAGTCTCAGCTTCCCATGTCTAGCCAATCTTCAAATCCTCATATCTCTCAAAATACTATGCCAAGTCACTTGGGAGCTAAAGCATCACGACGGCGTCGTAATGGAGAATAAATGCCCTGCCGTTGCCCGGCCTCAATCCGAGTGTAGTGGCCGCAATTAAGCGTTAATGACAATTTATTGCTCGGCCAATATCTCGGCGTCTCTTCACCTCCCGGCGTCGCGAGTACCAAAAGTTGTGTCTTGATGTCCTCTATCCCGTGCTCACCTTGTCCAATTGATTTAGCATCGTTTCCTTTCCAAAACTCGAGAAAACCCGATGCGGCGTTCTCCAAAGACACTGTGAGCCATCTTTTGCTCGGTGAGTTTCAGGATAAACCAACGCGTCACTTTGTGCCTTTTGCTTCCGTGATCACAACCATTCAATCGGTTTGATTTTCGTTGCAGTTTGACCCGTATTTGAGTTTGTTAAATCGTTGGTGCGTCGCTCGGGTTAAGTAAATCGATTTCTCCCGTATGGGTACGATTCAATTCAATTCCTTGCACCCATAGACTCCCCTTCATGCTAGCTATGCCGTGCTCACCTTAGTTTTGAGAAATATTGCGATTTTGGGTGTTTTTGACCGTCGTGCCGTCGACCCATTTTTGGCGTCGCCGGACTCGTCGCCGCCGTGCCTTGTCCCGGCCTCCGCGCCGCTGGCCGTCGTGCACTTGACCTCCGCCTCGCTCCGCCAACCTTTCCACAGCCCCGCCGCCCGGCCGTGCCCTATCGGACCCGCCCGTGCAGCACGGCTACCATCCCGAATGCCGCCGGTGCTGATCCCGTCCTCCGTTCGCCGCTCCGTCACATGCTCCGGCACCGCGCCGCCGCCCTCTTTCCATTTTGCTATTTGCCATGCGCCGCCATGCCCCCAAGCTCCGGCAATCTTTTGCGCAAAGAGCTTGTAGTTTGGCTCTGTAACATCGATGGTGAAGAACGCTTGATGATGATGACAGCATGGGCCCACTAGTAAGGGAGAGAAGAAAATATAAATTTAGGAAAAATAAAGATTCTAAGGAATATTCCGTCATTTTCGAATTATTCAAACCGAGCCCATTCTTTTGACCATATCTTTGTCGTCGTAACTCCGAATCGAGTGATTCAAATTTCTAAATTCATGTAAATTCAATACCTTCCTGCCAGTATTATTTTTATAATTTTTAGATTTTATTTGTATTTCGGCTAATTAATCGTCGCTCTGTTTTGCGTGTCCACTGCCTTGCTAACACCCATTCGGCCAGCACAAATTTGCTATGAAGTTGCCTCATCATGACCTAGCCATTAATCGTCATGTTGTCATTAGGTGACCTAGCCCATCACTTGTAAATTTAGCAACCCATCGCCATAGTATATGCGAGACCGAACCCTAACCCTAACCTAAGACCGGCTCGATGAACCGAGTTCATCATGGGCGTGTGATCTAGATTGTGGTACCATTAATTAAATCAAGCTGCAGTCAAACCTAAACCATGCCGAGTTCTTGTCACCACCTCAGATGCCATGTCTTCGTCGCTGCCATAATTAATATCCTCGTCTGATCAAACCTCTTATTAGTACCCTAACCTGAAGATGTGTGCACCATATATGTCATTCCCTACCCAGGTTATGCCCAAGCCATGCTATCGTTTCTATCTATTCATATCATAGCCACCTCATCATCGTCAAGTCTCTTCATCGTCGTATGACTGAACCCCAGACCAAATCCTAGCCCGATCGCATTTAGACCCTTGTGTCGATGCCTTCTCTCCGTAAACCTTAATCTTCTAGAAACCTGTTCGTGGACTTGGTCAATAGACCAATGGCCATATGTCACCCTCTCGTATCAAACCCTAATCTATCTCTCGCATCGGCTCTATCTATTCCATCAATCAACAAAAGTCAACATTGTGCCTGAGTTTAGTTCGTCGTGAACTAATATATCTTTATGGACCCGATCTATAGATCGAGAGCCCATATGTCAATATCTGTCTAATCGAGTTAATTAATCTCGAAGGATATTCCCTGGAATATACTCCGTTCTTTCCTAATTATCAGTCATAACCTTCTCGATAAATCTTCTGAAAGCCTGTTCTCTTTCATCCGATCTTTGATCAAATCTATTCAAGTTCCTAAATTCAATCCCTTTCATTCAGTACCAATCTAATCTTAATTTGGAGTTTATTCGAATTGCCTTTTGAGATTTGTTGTATTTGTGCTTCTTTATCGTTAGACGTGTCGTCCAGAAGTTACCCGAAGTAGCTGAAGGACGAGGAAGTCGAAGCATTCGATTGAAGAGCCAAAGGTTGAGGAAGTCGAAGATCAATTTTGAAAGACCATGTGGAGGACTATCCTTGTGTGTGATGAGTAATTGACAAGAGTTGAGCTTGGTTTGATTTGAAATTGAGTTTGATTTGAATTGGATTTCGATTTGAAGCAATTTGAGTGTTGGTTGCTTTTCTTAGTGCTCTTGGCACGAAGCGTGCTTCCGACGATTGGCATAATTATGATCGATTAATGATTTTGGGATAATCATTGAATATCTTTGTGGGCATTGCTATGTGAAAGGTTTTTCCTTGTCTTTGATGGTTGCAAGGCGACAGTGCTAGGTCATGGTGAGGCGGAGAATGACCGGGACTAGGCGAGGAGCGTCGGAGGTCCAGACGGTTGGGAGATCACCGGAAGATGACCGGAGACAGAGTCCGGGCAAGCCAAAAAGATAAGGAAAGGAGATGATGCTAGTTAGATGCCGCGTGGATCAATGAGGGCCGTCGGATTGCGGTCTAGTTGATAGGTTGGCGGGTCTAGATAGTATGATTTGAAAACCGTGCAAGAAAACCCATTATGTGTGCGGGTTTTGGGTTAGCCCTTGCATGGCTGTATGAGTGGGTCAATCCTAGCCCTTAGATGAGTGTCCTAGGGTTTAGGGACTCATCCAAGGGTGGTAGGTGGCCCAAGAGTAGTATAAATAGGGGTGGAGGGGTAGCCTCCTCCCCTTGAAGGTTTGAGTTGCTCCTTTGAGTTTTGCCCACATAAAGTGAGGCTTTGTAAACCTTCCCACCAGAAATACAAAAAATTTCTTTACATTACTGTGAATTTAAATTCCGCATTTACATTTTGTCTTTACTTTACGCAATTTAAATTCAGCATTTACTTTACGCATTTACTTTCGCGTAATCTACATTCATGCAATTTGGATTTGCCTCCCCTCCTTCTAAATGCTGATCTTGGATGTTTTGAGTGTGTTCATATGGTTTTACATCTCTTTTGCACTCTTTGATTGAGTAGAGATCATCTTTTCTTTCAAGTTCCAACTCTGTCCAGAACTTGTTCTTCGCACAGCAGTTAGTGTTTGATTTTTAGAAAAATATAGAAAAATAATTTTTGAGTGATTCTTATTGGATCTTGTGAGGAACTCCTATATACATCTGTATAAAAATTTTGGAGTTCACTTGATGCACCTTTTGGGCGCCATGAGGTGAAAACCGAGCCCCAAACTCTCTGCTTGAAGTTTTCTGACTATCTGTGCTCTTTAATTTTTGATGAATTTTCTGTAAGGTGAAGTTAAATTTGGTGGTGTTCTTCACGACTCATATTCTCATAGTAAGAAAATTTCTCATAATTTCTTGAGTAGCAGAGACCCACCAAAATCCTGTTCAAAGTGAAGACAGTTTCTGGAATTTCTGCTCTTGCTTTTCTAAAAGTGACTTTTATGATTTGAATTGATCTTTTTCTAAAAGTAAGGGTAGATTTGATTCCTTCTTGATTTGGACACTAGAAAACCAGAATTGTGACTCAAAAATCCTACATATTCTATGGAACTCATCCATGCATGCTAGGGGTACACATAGTTGTCTAGTTGTTCGGGTTTTTCACGATTTTCTTTGCACGATCTTTTCAAGGTTTTAGTTGGAGTATTTTGGGGGAAATTTTAATTGCGACCATTCACCCCCCTTTGTTCGCCATCTTGATCCTTAAAATTTAAAAGAGTAAAGAGCAGTTTATAGCAAGTGCCAGGCAAGTTGTACTTTGATCATATTGCTCCCAGTTTTACAAATTTACTTTGATTCAATTTATTGCATGCTAGTTCAAGATTAAAATGATTTAAATTAATTTGGGAATTAGTTATTCAACCCAATTGCTAAATATCACCTTGCCATGATTATTTGTATGCCATAATTCATTTGTCACCCTAAAATGGTTGATTATTAGTTGGTTGTTAGTACTTGCCAACATAGATTGGTTAGACCGTGTATAACTGCTTAGCCATACCATGCAACTCATGTCTTTTGAAAATAAAAGGTTAATACTGATTAATGGATTATGAAATGTGTTTGTGAAATGGTGTGACGTGTTGCCACACGATGATGTTGATATGTGGAACCAGTGTGGTTCTGCATGGATGTTGAGTTGTTGTTGGTATTGTGTTGCGCAATAATCAACTAGGGTGGTAAAATATTTTAGACTGAGGCAAGTGGCAAGAGTGGCATTGGATATGTCGCTTTGGTATTTGGCGGTGTTGTTGGTGAATTATGTGATGGTATTGTTGGTGAATTATGTGATGGTATTGTTGGTGAGTTCTTCGGGGTAGTCTTGCCTTGGTCACCCTAAGGACTTCTCCTTGCAAGCCTTTGACCTGAGTCACTCGTACAACCACATGTTTGAATGGGAAGACCTAGTTTAGTAGGATTCTGATATCTCACCTTTGATACCTCGGGGTGGCGATTACATTGTGGTAATCAGATGGGGGAGCGTACCTATGCTACGGCTTGGTACCCATCCAACGGTGTTCGTCGGTCCTATACTTCGGCTCAGTGTGAGGGAAGTGATAGTGAAGGCAACCCAGAGAGGTTCCTAGGTTGAGCTAGAAGTTTCTGAAAGGCTTTGTTATGATCGCTCATTCGCATACTCTTATATGGCGATTCACGGCTGACGTGATGAGTTGATTGTATCTTGTGGGTAAAGTGTACAACCTCTGTAGAGTGTAAAAACTATTCGAATAGCCGAGTTCACGGTATTGGACATTGCTCGGGGATTACAGTCAAGGGTTAGATTTTGATAAAAATGAAGTTGGGAATGTGGACAATGTGATATGGAAATTGGTTAAGGAAGAGAAATGCTTTACTTGAGAATGATTACGAAATTAATTATGGGTGTTACTTGTTTTACTACTTTTCTATCTATTTATGATTATTTGTGAATGCTGCTTTATTGCAAAAGAACCATTCAGCCATTCCTTTGGAATAAGCCATGCATGTAGTAATAGGCGTATTCATGCATGACTTGTTGAGTACGGTTGTGTACTCACCCTTGCTATAACAAAACATCACCAGTTGAGGAGAAGTCTTTGTCTTCGAAGAAGGAGAAGTTCTACAAGAAGGCGAATATCTAGAAGTTGAACCTTGTCAAATGCCTGTGGTATTTTGGTGGGATTCACCGACGTTCTTCGTTCCACTGCTGTTCGTTTTACTCTGAGTTGAAGCCATCTAGGCTTCACAATTGTAAGTTGACCTTAAGGTTGCTCAACATGTTATATTAAAAGATGAACACTTTATTTATTATTCTGTTGTGTATGATTGTGATATTCATCTTTGTTAACTGTGGGCACTAGCTACTAGTTGTATCTTGTAAATGTCGTTGCATAAATATCTACGAAGAATAAAATTTTGAACAACAGATACTAATCTTGGAAGTTCTGCCAAAAGAGTTGTAGCAGTACAGTTCTCCTAGGGAGGGATAAAACCTGTTTTCCTAGTATGGATGATTTCGGGTTTGGGTCAGGCTCTAGGGATGCTGGGCTCTTTGTTTGGACCTGTTGGGAGGAATTCTTTTCACTTACTCCCTTTCCTATCCCCAAATCACCCTTACCTTTTCTTTTTCTCCCCCACCTGGCTGAAACCCCCTCACCTCCCTGGCTCTTCTCCATTCATGGCAGCACCCGGGCATCTCCTCCCTGGTTGAACCTCATCCTTGGCTCCCTCTCTGGCCGATGTCTCCTCCCCCAGCTCGGCCAACTCCACGGCTCCTCCCTCCTTGGCCGAACCCCCCTCTCTCCTGCTTCTTCCCCATCCGTTTTGGTGAAGATAAGGTTGGTGCATGCTATTTAGAGGGGTTATTGACCATGCATGTGGGTATTATTTGAGTTCTTGCTAGGGTTATTCAAGTTGGGAGTTGAATTAGTTGGGGATTTGGAGGATTTGAGCTGATTTGGTTGTTCTCAATTTGGGGCAGATTGGAGCTCCTGTTAGGGCAGGGTTTTTCAGTTACTTAGAGGCCGAATTGGAATTTACAATTGCCTAAAGAGTGTGGGAAATTTCATGTAGATCACTAAACTGCCATCATTTACTTGATTCCATTCAATATAGCAATTTTTATGAGCTAAATATTGCATGCTGTTATGAAGTTACTGAAATTTGGGGCTGAAACTTAACCTGTTGTTTACAATTACTTAGAGGCCGAATTGCAATTTGCAATTTCCTAGAGAGTTGTGGAAAATTTCGTGTAGATCACTAAACTGCTATTGTTTACTTGAGTCCATTCAGTATAGCAATTTTTATGAGCTAAACATTGCATGATGTTCTGAAGTTACTGAAATTTGGAGCTGAAAATTAACCTGTTGTTTAGAAATACTTAGAGGCCGAATTGGAATTTACAATTGCCTAGAAAGTTGCAGGGAATCTCGCGTAGATCACTATACTACCATTGTTTGTACGATTCAAACTTGTATATCAATTGTTATGATGAAAACACTACATGTTGTACCGAGGTTGCTGAAAATGGGGGCAGATTTAGTTTTAGGGTGTAATTTCACTTGTAGGGCTTAGAGTTGCATGTTTAATTGTTGGTTGTGTTGTGTCGGTGTGTTTGTGCCAGACAGTATTGGTTCGAGTGTATAACCGAGTTTCGGTAGGGGGGTCTTCACAGCTGCGTCACTCTCGGCTCTCTTCTCTACTCTCTCCGCGTGATGAGTAGGACAGAAAACTCAAGAACACACAAGAATTTACCCAGATTCAGGCCCCCAATGCGGGTAACAGCCCTATGTCCTGCTTAAGCTCGTGTTGCTCTAGTATTCCGCTTGCTCTCCATTGTGAACTGATCGACTGACCGACCTTAGTGATCCGATTTTCCGACCTCCTTGCCTCATGCACACTAGCTCCCTTATATACTCCCGGGACTAGCTAGGGCAGGCAGAGGGTGTGGTTTTACATTAATTACATTCACTGTGTCTAGTCCTATCGCTACTGTCCCTCGGAGCCTCTTTGTCTATGCCGTTGCTTGACGCCGCCTGTCTTTGGACCGCCCGAGAGGACGGATTCGAACGCCGCGATTTAACTCTGTACAGCGCCACCCGTCTTTTCCGGGCGTTGTAGATGGAACGGGAGTTGGTGAAGCTGGCTCAGTCGGAGGGACAGGTCATCATAGCTTCAGGGAGCCACGCCTATTTAATGGCCTTCAGGCGCACTGCAATGGCTCCCCGTGCATTGAATGGTTCCCATGCGCATTTAATAGCTCCCATGCGCATTTAATGGTTATGATACGCCAGATCCCGGCGACACTTGGCGGAAGCCTCCAGCTCTGCTTGCGTGGTCGGCCGAGAATGGGCTCGCTTGTTTTCGTCGGCGCACCACGTGGTTCAGTCGCCTAACCGCTTTCGTCGGGCAGCCACGTGTCCAGGTCTTCCATGGTCATGATCTGGTCGCCCAGGGCTGGGATCTGGTCATCCAGCTGCCCGCTGAGCGCCCACATGTCCTGGTCGCCTAGAGCTGGGACCTGGTCGTCCGCCAAGCCTCTCTTCAGCAGGTTGAGTCATTTACACAGGACCTTCTTCTTTCTGTATCTTGCGCACGCGGTCCCACCTGACAGCGGTGGAGAGAATACCCCGGTGTAGAATACACCAACATGTTGTCTTAGACATGAATTTTCGAAATGAAGCTCGCAGATGGAGTAGCCTCGGGGGTGGCCTCAAGCTCACGCCCCGCCTCAGCGCGTGACAAGGAGGCAAGTATAACGTGCAAAATATGATTCATGGGAAATGGTTGTTTTGATATTATTACTTTTGTCAATACTGCTATGTTATATCTCGATGATTCATGCCATTTCAAAGTTTTAGCTATTTTATCATTTCACTTGCATTCATAACATGAAATGATTTTGAGCCCAGTCGATGAGAAAGTCATGTGGCGACATATGACTAATCTGGAGTGCTCCTGAAAAATCCTACCTCGTAGTCTCATCCACAGGGATGGATGGGAGCGAGACAGTAAGAGTAGGCCCCTCCACCAGGATGGAAGGGAAAGGAAGGGTGCGACACCGACGGGTGTGCATCCTTACTATACCAGTATAGTCTCGAAAGAGAGAATTTGTTGAGCATAAATGCATATTGCATCGCTTGAGTGAGTCACTAGCGTAAATTATTGTTGAGAATCATCAATTGCATATTGTAAAATCCCAAAATTTGGGTTTTCAAAAATTTATATTAAATTAGCTTTCCAAAAATTTTACATCAATCTTATTTGATTAAAGAAGCTTAATTTAGACTTTTTAAATCTAAAACAATTTAATGTGCCTTCTGTGTACATCAAGTAATTTAAAATTTAGTTTTTACAATGTTCTTTGTATCTCAGGGAATTTCCCAATTTTGAGATTCGCTAAAAATTAATTAAAATTATTAATTTAAACATTTGGATGTTAATTGGATTGGATTTTTAATTTGAATTATTAATTGTTCGAGCAATTCTATATCCAAATTCCAATTCAAACATTTCCTTTGAAATTTCATTTAAATTCAAAATTTGGATTTTCCTCGGTGTTCTAAATAACCTGGCATCCATATCCTTCCGAAATTAAAGTTCAATCCTTTACCGTCCGCAAAGTCAGAATTTTCAATTTCGGTCCTTAATCGAAATTTCACCCGGGATTCAAAATACTCTAAAAATCTCAAAATTCATAGAATTAGATTCCAAATATTCTAAAATGATTTTGGAAATTTTTCCAAGATTTATGGAATTCCTCTGGTATTTTATCTCTCGCGCTTTCATTAAATCCATTTTTATTTGTCCCAAAATTATCTAAATTCCAAAATTCATCCCAAATCAGCGAAACCAAATTTAATTGGGTTCCATTCTATTAATTATGATTTATAGGATCTTTTCTGGTATTTTTAGATCTTGTTATCTATTTTATGTCACGCACTTTAAAAATGATACTGTTCATCTTCCCCAAATGGCAGTACTGTTCCAGTCTCAGCTTCCCATGTCTAGCCAATCTTCAAATCCTCATATCTCTCAAAATACTATGCCAAGTCACTTGGGAGCTAAAGCATCACAACGGCGTCGTAATGGAGAATAAATGCCCTGCCGTTGCCCGCCCTCAATCCGAGTGTAGTGGCCGCAATTAAGCGTTAATGACAATTTATTGCTCGGCCAATATCTCGGGCGTCTCTTCACCTCCCCGAGCGTGCGAGTACCCAAAAGTTGTGTCTTGATGTCCTCTATCCCGTGCTCACCTTGTCCAATTGATTTAGCATCGTTTCCCTTTCCAAAACTCGAGAAAACCCGACGCCCGGCGTTCTCCAAAGACACCTGTGAGCCATCTTTTGCTCCGGTGAGTTTCCGGGTAAACCAACCGCGTCACTTTGTGCCTTTTGCTTCCGTGATCACAACCATTCAATCGGATTTGATTTTCGTTGCAGTTTGACCCCGTATTTCGAGTTTGTTAAATGCCGTTGGTCGCCGCGCTCCGCTCGTTGCCGATTTCTCCGTATGGGTACGATTCAATTCAATTCCTTGCACCCATAGACTCCCTTCATGCTAGCTATGCCGTGCTCACCTTAGTTTTGAGAAATATTGCGATTTTGGGTGTTTTTGACCGTCGTGTTGCCGACCCATTTTGGCGTCGCCGGACTTCGCCGCCGTGTTTTGTCCGGCCTCCGCGCTACCGGGCCGTCAGGCACTTGACCTCCGCCTCGCCCGCCAAGACTTTCCTCGGCCCATGGCGGCCACGTGCCACGCTGGACTACCAGTCAGCCACACTGCTACCATCCCGAATGCCGCGGCTGATCCTGTCCTCCGTTCGCCGCTCAGTTACATGCTCAAGACCGCGCCACGCCCTCTTTCCATTTTGCTATTTGTTATGCGCCGCCATGCCCCCAAGCTCCGCAATCTTTATGCAAAAGAGCTTGTAGTTTGGCTCAGAACATCGATGGTGAAGAACGCTTGATGATGATGACAGCATGGGCCCACTAGTAAGGGAGAGAAGAAAATATAAATTTAGGAAAAATAAAGATTCTAAGGAATATTCCGTCATTTTCGAATTATTCAAACCGAGCCCATTCTTTTGACCATATCTTTGTCGTCAGAATCTCGAATCGAGTGATTCAAATTTCTAAATTCATGTAAATTCAATACCTTCCTGCCAGTATTATTTTTATAATTTTTAGATTTTATTTGTATTTCGGCTAATTAATCGTCGCTCGCTTTTATGCGGTCCACCGCCTTTGCTAACACCCATTCGCCAAAGACAAATTTGCTATGAAGTTGCCTCATCATGACCTAGCCATTAATCGTCATGTTGTCATTAGGTGACCTAGCCCATCACTTGTAAATTTAGCAACCCATCGCCATAGTATATGCGAGACCGAACCCTAACCCTAACCTAAGACCGGCTCGATGAACCGAGTTCATCATGGGCCGTGTGATCTAGATTGTGGTACCATTAATTCGTCAACTGCAGTCAAACCTAAACCATGCCGAGTTCTTGTCACCACCTCAGATGCCATGTCTTCGTCGCTGCCATAATTAATATCCTCGTCTGATCAAACCTCTTATTAGTACCCTAACCTGAAGATGTGTGCACCATATATGTCATTCCCTACCCAGGTTATGCCCAAGCCATGCTATCGTTTCTATCTATTCATATCATAGCCACCTCATCATCGTCAAGTCTCTTCATCGTCAGATGACCGAACCCTGCACCAAATCCTAGCCCGATCGCATTTAGACCCTTGTGTCGATGCCTTCTCTCCGTAAACCTTAATCTTCTAGAAACTGTTTCGTGGACTTGGTCAATAGACCAATGGCCATATGTCACCCTCTCATATCAAACCCTAATCTATCTCTCGCATCGGCTCTATCTATTCCATCAATCAACAAAAGTCAACATTGTGCCTGAGTTTAGTTCGTCGTGAACTAATATATCTTTATGGACCCGATCTATAGATCGAGAGCCCATATGTCAATATCTGTCTAATCGAAGTTAATTAATCTCGGGATATTCCTCGAATATACTCCGTTCTTTCCTAATTATCAGTCATAACCTTCTCGATAAATCTTACGAAGCTCGTTCTCTTTCATCCGATCTTTGATCAAATCTATTCAAGTTCCTAAATTCAATCCTTTCATTCAAGCACCAATCTAATCTTAATTTGGAGTTTATTCAATTGCCTTTTGAGATTTGTTGTATTTGTGCTTCTTTATCGTTAGACGGTCGCCCGTGGTTACCCAAGTAGTCAAGGACGAGGAAGTCAAGCATTCGATTGAAGAGCCAAAGGTTGAGGAAGTCAAGATCAATTTTGAAAGACCATGTGGAGGACTATCCTTGTGTGTGATGAGTAATTGACAAGAGTTGAGCTTGGTTTGATTTGAAATTGAGTTTGATTTGAATTGGATTTCGATTTGAAGCAATTTGAGTGTTGGTTGCTTTTTTAGTGCTACTTCGCCCGGGGCGTGAGCAACCGATTTATTGAGCTAATTATGATCGATTAATGATTTTGGGATAATCATTGAATATCTTTGTGGGCATTGCTATGTGAAAGGTTTTTCCTTGTCTTTGATGGTTGCAAGGCGAGTGCTAGGTCATGGTGAGGCGAGAATGACCGGGACTAGGCGAGGAGCGCGGAGGTCCAGACGGTTGGGAGATCACCGAAGATGACCGGAGATGAGTCCTGCAAGCCAAAAAGATAAGGAAAGGAGATGATGCTAGTTAGATGCGCGTGGATCAATGAGGGCCGCTTGATTGCGGTCTAGTTGATAGGTTGGCGGGTCTAGATAGTATGATTTGAAAACTGCAAGAAAACCCATTATGTGTGGTTTTGGGTTAGCCCTTGCATGGCTGTATGAGTGGGTCAATCCTAGCCCTTAGATGAGTGTCCTAGGGTTTAGGACTCATCCAAGGGTGGTAGGTGGCCCAAGAGTAGTATAAATAGGGTGGAGGGTAGCCTCCCCTTGAAGGTTTGAGTTGCTCCTTTGAGTTTTGCCCACATAAAGTGAGGCTTTGTAAACCTTCCCACCAGAAATACAAAAATTTCTTTACATTACTGTGAATTTAAATTCGTGATTTACATTTTGTCTTTACTTTACATAATTTAAATTCAGCATTTACTTTACGATTTACTTTGCGTAATCTACATTCATGCAATTTGGATTTGCCTCCCCTCCTTCTAAATGCTGATCTTGGATGTTTTGAGTGTGTTCATATGGTTTTACATCTCTTTTGCACTCTTTGATTGAGTAGAGATCATCTTTTCTTTCAAGTTCCAACTCTGTCCAGAACTTGTTCTTCGCGCAGCAGTTAGTGTTTGATTTTTAGAAAAATCTAGAAAAATCATTTGTGAGTTATTCTTATTGGAGCTTGTGAGGAACTCCTATATACATCTGTATAAAAATTTTGGAGTTCACTTGATGCACCTTTTGGGCGCCATGAGGTGAAAACCGAGCCCCAAACTCTCTGCTCGAAGTTTTCTGACTATCTGTGCTCTTTGATTTTTGATGAATTTTCTGTAAGGTATTTTGAAGTTAAATTTGGTGGTGTTCTTCACGACTCATATGCTCATAGTAAGAAAATTTTTCATAATTTCTTGAGTAGCAGAGACCCACCAAAATCCTGTTCAAAGTGAAGACAGTTTCTGGAATTTCTGCTCTTGCTTTTCTAAAAGTGACTTTTATGATTTGAATTTATCTTTTTCTAAAAGTATGGGTAGATTTGATTCCTTCTTGATTTGGACACTAGAAAACCAGAATTGTGACTCAAAAATCCCTACATATTCTATGGAACTCATCCATGCATGCTAGGGGTACACATAGTTGTCTAGTTGTTCGGGTTTTTCACGATTTTCTTTGCACGATCTTTTCAAGGTTTTAGTTGGAGTATTTTGGGGGAAATTTTAATTGCGACCATTCACCCCCCTTTGTTCGCCATCTTGATCCTTAAAATTTAAAAGAGTAAAGAGCAGTTTATAGCAAGTGCCGAGCAAGTTGTACTTTGATCATATTGCTCCCGCTTTTACAAATTTACTTTGATTCAATTTATTGCATGCTAGTTCAAGATTAAAATGATTTAAATTAATTTGGGAATTAGTTATTCAACCCAATTGCTAAATATCACCTTGCCATGATTATTTGTATGCCATAATTCATTTGTCACCCTAAAATGGTTGATTATTAGTTGGTTGTTAGTACTTGCCAACATAGATTGGTTAGACCGTGTATAACTGCTTAGCCATACCATGCAACTCATGTCTTTTGAAAATAAAAGGTTAATACTGATTAATGGATTATGAAATGTGTTTGTGAAATGGTGTGACGTGTTGCCACACGATGATGTTGATATGTGGAACCGTGTGGTTCTCGCATGGATGTTGAGTTGTTGTTGGTATTGTGTTGCTAATAATCAACTAGGGTGGTAAAATATTTTAGACTGAGGCAAGTGGCAAGAGTGGCATTGGATATGTCGCTTTGGTATTTGGCGGTGTTGTTGGTGAATTATGTGATGGTATTGTTGGTGAATTATGTGATGGTATTGTTGGTGAGTTCTTCGGGGTAGTCTTGCCTTGGTCACCCTAAGGACTTCTCCTTGCAAGCCTTTGACCTGAGTCACTCGTACAACCACATGTTTGAATGGGAAGACCTAGTTTAGTAGGATTCTGATATCTCACCTTTGATACCTCGAGATGGCGATTACGGGGGTAATCAGATGGGGAGCGCACTGCATACGGCTTGGTACCCATCCAACGGTGTTCGTCGGTCCTATACTTATTACCAAGGTGAGGGAAGTGATAGTGAAGGCAACCCGAGAGGTTCCTAGGTTGAGCTAAAAGTTTCGAAAGGCTTTGTTATGATCGCTCATTCAAGATACTCTTGTATGGCGATTCACTACCGACGTGATGAGTTGATTGTATCTTGTGGGTAAAGTGTACAACCTCTCAGAGAGTGTAAAAACTATTCAATAGCCGAGTTCACGGTATTGGACATTGCTCGGGGATTACAGTCAAGGGTTAGATTTTGATAAAAATGAAGTTGGGAATGTGGACAATGTGATATGGAAATTGGTTAAGGAAGAGAAATGCTTTACTTGAGAATGATTACGAAATTAATTATGGGTGTTACTTGTTTTACTACTTTTCTATCTATTTATGATTATTTGTGAATGCTGCTTTATTGCAAAAGAACCATTCAGCCATTCCTTTGGAATAAGCCATGCATGTAGTAATAGAACTGTATTCTGTGCATGACTTGTTGAGTACGGTTGTGTACTCACCCTTGCTATAACAAAACATCACCAGTTGAGGAGAAGTCTTTGTCTTCGAAGAAGGAGAAGTTCTACAAGAAGGCGAATATCTAGAAGTTGAACCTTGTCAAATGCCTGTGGTATTTTGGTGGGATTCACCGACGTTCTTCGTTCCGCTGCTGTTCGTTTTACTCTGAGTTGAAGCCATCTAGGCTTCACAATTGTAAGTTGACCTTAAGGTTGCTCAACATGTTATATTAAAAGATGAACACTTTATTTATTATTCTGTTATGTATGATTGTGATATTCATCTTTGTTAACTGTGGGCACTAGCTACTGATCCTGGGACTAGTGCTGAAAACACAGAGGGTTTCCGGATTGCGAATTCGGGTCCCGACAGGGATGGTATCAGAGTATAGATAGTTTGACCGTTCTTTAGGAACTTCAAAATTATTTTCTAAAGAGAAAATTTAACTTGAAGAATAACAAGTTCTTGACTTATCTTATTCTTCCATTCTTTTTCCCTTTTGCTGAAATTTCTAACTTTCTCCACTGATTTAAGTTGAAAATCTTACCTCAGTGGTCTTGAATAGATAACGATATTTCACACTTTAGGAGAAAGCACTGAGTGCCGTTGCTGAACCTTAAGATCGTGAAGACAGGAATCGTCGAGCTTAAGGAAGAGTGCCGATGAAGTAATCCAAAAGGTAGAAGAACCAATGCTGATGAAGTGTTCAAGAAATTCGAAGAATCAGTGCTTGAGTAGCTGTTGAGACTCATGTGTGAGAGTCGCGTCTATCTAAGTTAGGAGTGTTTCCCTTTCTAGACGTTAGACTTGTGTGCTTAGGGTAATTTGGTTTTCGCTTCTTTGAGTTTTAAGATGTGTTGCATGGCCCTTAGGCTTTTGTGAGCAGACCATACTGGGTTATAAATAATGGTTGTATAATTTGAGGTTTTGGGTTAAACCTAATCCCCGTAATAGTTCTTGGTTACTCATCTATGCTTTTCCTTCTTGCCTATTAACCATGGTCAGTCAACGATGGAGAAGTTTTCGATGTGACCTTGGCAAGGATTCCAAAGCGCCTAAGTCACTCGATTGCTACCGCCGATGTCAAGAATGAGGATAGTTGATGATCAACCGCAATCCCCGAAGACTAGTAGTGTCGCATCAAAGATCTGAATCAGTTCTTTGTCACCCAAACTCGCTTATGCTTATGGTGATGCAAAAGATGAGCAATAATGAAATCAATAGCATTGTTCCACCGGTTGAAAATTCAACAGTGCGTTCTCAGTGCAAGTTTGCAAAGTTCATAGAAACCAAGCCACCCATTTTTGAAGAATTCACCTCCCTACAAGGTACAGAAACCTGGATTCAAGTCATGGAGAAGAAGCTATCTTCCATACAATGTGAAGATAAAGATAAGGTTATATATGCCACCAGTCAACTAGAAGGTGCAGCATTAGCTTGGTGGAAAAACTACCGTGCTATCCACGGTAAGGATCAGACTATCACTTGGAAGGAATTCATTACTACGTTTCGTGAGTTTCATACTCCGTTGAAAGGTGCAACCAAGTCAGAGGAATATGCTACTCCTGCATACCACAACCAATCTGGACGTTGTTCTTTAAAGTGTTGCCAACCAAGCAAGTCAGAGGATCGTGCATGTACCCGTTGTGGAGTCATAGGACATACCTCGGATGAGCATCATATCAATTGTTCCAGTTGTGAAGGGAACCATCCTCTTGGAGAATGTCGGAATAATAAAATTTCATGTTTTCTTTGTGAAGGCCAAGATCATTGTACAAGCCAATGTGCTATGTATTCAGTGTTGACCTCTGCAATGCAACATCAACGAGAAAATTTTCGAGCCATTGTGGTTCAGGAGTTAGCAAAGAAAGGCATGTTGTCATCTACCCATGCTTTGTCACCTGAGCATTTAAAGGAGAAATACCATGAATCTAGCAGTCCACCTCAGAAAAGAAGCAAGTCAACGACATCAGGAAGTTGTTTCCTTTGTGGTAAACAAGGTCACTATGCCAGACGATGTCCCCAGAAGAATCAAGCACAAACTTTACCTTCAGTCATCTTAGAAGTTAGTTCAGTTCAAAGCATAACACCAAGATCGCATGGTGCAGCATAAAAGAATCGATTATGCTATGCCTGCCGTAAAAGAGGTCACTTTGCCAAGCAATGCCCATTCAAATATGAAGTACCTTATGAATTGAAATTGTCCCTGGCTACCTCTGTTGAGCCTGAATTGCCAAGTATGCAGAAGCAACAACGAAGGTTTATTGTTCCAAGAAGCAGCTTGAAGAAAAGATGGTTGACCGATGAAGCTACCAATAAGTTTCAGAAGCCGTGATGCCATACTCTAGTCTATAAGAGTAATGTCAAGGAATTCTTTTAGCAATTCCTATTTGTGGAATAGATGTACCCAGAATTCTAAATCAAAAGTATTAATGGCAATAAAGGATTTGATATGTCTTTGAGCATTCACTCTATCAGATAATGTTCATGTGTATGTTGGCCATAGAGCCTGAGTTCTAAATCAAAAGTTTTTGGGAGTCTTGGTAACATCTTGGGCTTATTTAGAGCTGATGTGCTTTCTGGATGCGTACTCCGGGTACCATCAGATTAGCATGGTGGTGGAGGATGAAGAAAAGACTGCTTTTGTAACCCCAATGGGCATTTATTGCTATATCAGAATGGCACTTGGGTTAAAGAATCACTACAAGAAATAGGGAAAAATTCGTGGGCCAAAAACCCACGAATTTAGGCCAAAACCCACGAATTTAAGTTAAATTCGTAGGCAAACCGTCGAACTTATTTCACGAATTTAACTCGACTAAATTAATCAATTAAATTAAAGTGGGTACCCACGAATTTAAATTAAATTTGTGGTTCTGAAAAAACCCACTAATTTAACTGTTAAATAAATTGGTTTAAAAAACCCATGAATTTAGTCATAAATTTGGGCTAAAAAACCCATTTAATTTAACAACCAAATTGGAAAAAACCCACGATTTATTATTAAATTCGTGGGCTAAAAACCATTTATTTATGACTAAATTGTGGTTTGAAAACCCATTTATTTAGTTCATAAATTGTGGGCTCAAAAACTCATTTAATTTAACAACTAAATTGCGGGTTTTAAATGGCTCACTAATTTAGTCGCTATTCATACAAAAAAATTGTAGCCAAAAACTTCACTATTTTCAAGAGTGTTTACAAATCCTTGAGAGATCAACTCACGACGGCTTACAAGATGAACATATATAAGGCAATGACCTAGGTCAAGAATAACAACGATTCAGATCATGGGGGCTTACCAAGACCCCCTCAGCGTCTCGATGTGGGCTAACTTTAGTCTCCGCTCATGAGGTCTGATGGTTAGCCTTCTTCTGAATTTGGATCATAATTCAACAAAAACTAAGTCACCGAAATATACAAAATTTCGGCATGACCTCTCTAGTAAATAGGACATCCACTCAGCAGACAAAAAAACATTTACATTTATAATATATAAGGACAGATTAAACAATGAGAGACCGAGAGTAGCTAGAATAACTAAGCATATATGCAAATTTCTTACGTGATGACTCCACTTCTGCTTCTGCAGTTTATGAATATCTGCAAAGTATAATCTATTATATAAATTTCAACTCATCCCAGGTTCGTAACTGCAAAACATATAAAGTTCCATGGACACACAAGTATCCAACAAGGCAGGTAGCATCTTAAAATGCACATTACTAGGTGCTATGATCACTTCACATCAACTTCAATCCAATGGGAAACCCTCCTTCTGAATGAATTCAAAAGCCTGCTTAGCTTGTTCAAGATTGCCCGCCTTGCTATACATGTGGACTAAAGTGATGGATGTGAGGATATCAGGTGCAATACCATTGTCTTTCATTTTACCAAGTATCCTTTCTGCATCTTCCACATGGTTTGCTTTAGAGTGAAGATCAATTAACTTAGAGTAATCCGGATGGTTGCACCAAAGGATTCTTCCGCCAATGAATTTCAGCAACTGTAAATTGAAACATAGTGCACATATTAAACTACAAAAAGAGTTTTTGTGTGTGGATGGGTGCGCACTTTCAAAACTGAATGGTAACCGCAAACTATGCAAAGTGACAAACAGACTAAGACCCTAGGCCGAGTTTGATGTAATCACGTATTTAAATGCATAACTAAAGCAATGCTTTGCACAAAACAAAGACAAATTAACATCACAAGAGGTTGAAGCCGGGCTATTTCGATCGAATCGAACCAATTATGTACTTATGTACATCGTCCATCACAAATTGAAGTTTCATTTTCATGTAAACCTAGTTAGTTTGTACCGTTACAACAGTTGAAATAGTAATAAAGTTACTGTAAAAGTCGGTCTAGAACCTCCTTCAACCATGGGCAAGTGGTACATACACTAGCAATCAATTTGATTATAAAAGCAACTGAGGCTTAATTCTATCTAAATATCGATGGAACACGAATGCAATCCTCCTGCATTCCAAATATAAGTCATTTTATAGAGCGTGTTGTACTGCTGTAAAAAACTTAGCAGAATGCATACATTTTGGCTCACTGAACCTCTGTAAACTTCAAGAATATGAGAAACTGAATATGTCTGCCTTGTCATCATGACCAACTCAACCTAAAGAAGCAACAAGATAAGAATTTAGATTCACACAGAGAGGGGGGGTTTGGAGGAGGTACACAGCTGTCCACTTACCAACTGCCTAGCAATCATAGTCACATCTTTCTCAATCCATGTCAGTTCTTTCAAGCAATTATCACATGTTTTTGCACAATGTGAAGGATCAAACATCTCTCCAAACTGGATCAGTTGTAGTACGCGTCTGCAGTCCACATCATTTTCACAAGAATTAACCTATAGAAAGAGAAAATATGACAAGCTAAGATGCTTTCTGAACTACAACGCAACAAGAAGCATGCATGTAGAATTATATATACCATGCGCAAGAAATTCTCCTTATGTGTTTCAAGTGCTTGCTCATGTGAAGACGAAGAGCCTCCTCGTGGTGCTGATGCGATTTGTTCTACAACTCCTTGTGTAAGCATGTGTTTGACACGAATCTACATAGTTTTGCAAGAAAATTACTTGTTTATGATGAGAGATGAAGATAGTATGAAACTGACAATATAAGGTACCACTAGACTTACATAGTCAGAATAATTGTAATTAAGCAAAGCCACTTAAAATAGTGTCGTACCTCAGTAGTGGCTTAATTAGCCACTCAATTAAGCAAAGCCACTTAAAATAGTGACTTAACTAAGTGATTAAATAAGTAAAGTGATTAATTAAGTGACTAACTAATGTACTAAATTTATGAACTTGCCGAGGTGTGAACGCTCAGCAGAAAAACTTTTCACGTTCCTATAGCGCTAGAAAACCAACATTCTCACAAACAACATGTATGTTCATGTTTGTCAATAATAAGGCAGCTCAGTAAAAGGAAATGATAAGAAAGTCCCAACGTTACCTGCTTTGGAAACCGACAAATACTCTCAACCAAGTATTGGTACGACTGCCTATCACCAGCAACTAGCTCTCCCATAGCCGGAATCACAGAAAATGAATAAATGTCATAACTGAAACTAATCAGATTTGTAGAACATAAACCAATCAGAGTTGATATTACATGAGACAAGTCATAAAGCAAGAAAAGCTCCTTAAAAATAGCATTCAATCCAAACATACATGTGGAAAACTTTAAAAAAGTCACAATCACAGTCAAATATAAATCTTTAAACACATGGAGACATCCAATTTGCAGCATACTCTAAAGATCAGGAGATTAATTCTTCTCTGCTAAGATATAGTCAGTCGGTTTAGGATTTTTTTTAGTGGCTCACCTGTAAGCTTCTGATAGAGCTTTTTCAACTTGAAGCGACGCTGCTGAAAACATTACCAACCAATTTGAAGCGACGCTCATAAGATCATTCATGAGACAGTGGGGCATTCAACTTTAGTCTCTACCTCTATAAATGGAAACGATACTTATGATCTTACGTTAAACCCAGTAACGATTAATATTTCGCCATTTCATCTGATTTAATGATTTAGCCTTTATCTTAGATATGTACCCTACCATTACATACTCTAAGACACAAAATTATGTCTCATATGATCATATCATCACCGTGAAAATGAACTTTGGGATACATATAGGACAAACAGAAGAGTCCACCTTTTTATCACGAAGATAATTCCAAAGATGTGGGTTAATGGCGAATGCATCTTCTAATGGCAAAATATGACCAATGTAAAACAAGGCAAAAGTTGCTAGTACCTCGGAGAGTGCTCCTCATCCCGCTTTTCAATAAGACTTTCAAGAATGTATGGAGCATCATGCATATCTTGTGAATATTCTCCAAAGATCCATATGAGAGCCGCTTTGCCTTTTGGCTCCTGAATATTTTTGCTCTTGATATTTCCAACAACCGCTATACAATCATGGCTCCATTGGGGATATTTCCTCGTAAGATCTTTCACCAACACTGATTTTAAGTTTTTACTCAGATGAGTTGAATGCAATCCTACAAGATTTCATCATGAGTAAAGGATCGACAACATAACTAGCATTAAGAAAACTTACAAGAGTTTCAGAGTCACATGATCCCCTGCCCATTTCAAGAAATTGTAGAAGCTCGCCCACAATAGCATTCACGCTATATCTTCAAAGCGTGCTATTTTTCCAATCGCCGGATAGCCTCTCTTGCGATTGGTACATCAACATTTCAAAGATATTCACACGTTTCGCCATCGTATAAAACAAATACCATACAAATATTTTTAAAAATAATGGCAATCGAGGACTAACAATATATCACATATATTGCAAGGTATGGCATATAGTCGATTGGAATCGATATACGCTATACCAATTTCATATGTGTTGCTCTCATTTGCTATGGCGGTTAACATCTCAAGTTTGACTTCTTCACGAAGAAGGATCACTAAGGGCTTTGTTTGGCGAGCTCCAGCTCCCAACTCCACCCGGATCTGGGTGGAGCAACGCCAAACACCCCAACTCCGAAAACAATGGAGCAGTAACTCTGTGGAGCGGCCAGAGTTCCAACAATTTTTTGGAGCAAGGAAACAGTGCTCCACGGATGGGTTTTTCAGAGTAGCGTGGAGTTGGGGTGAAATTACCCACCTTGCCACAGGGGTAATACCCTCCCGATCCCACCCGACCCGGCTCTCCCTTGCAGCGCTTGGGGCTTGCTCCTCCCTCCTCCCGCCGCCCCTCCGTGTCTCCTCTCCTCCCTTCCCTCGCCTCCCTCCTCCCGCTCCCCTCCCTTGCTGTCGCCTCCTGCGCCTTGGCTCGGCCACGCGCCCCCTCGCCCTGCGCCGGTTGGCCACTTGTCTCAGTCTCATGCCGGCCGTCGCCGCCCTTCTCCCAAGAAAGCACCGCTGCCCTCCTCCCAGCTTAGCCGCCGCCCTTCTCCAATGGCCTTGGCGACACCTCCTCCCAAACAGCCACTGCTGCCCCCTCGTCTGCCTCCTCCAATCCTGCCGCCCTCTCAGCGTGCCAAGGTGAATTCGCTAATCCTTGTTTGTGTAGAAGCAGATGAAAGTTGAGATGAATGAACTTGAGATGATTTGAGAAAAATTTTGTAGGAATTCCATAGGACCGGATGTATTGCTTGTTTGTATAGTACCGGATGTATTGCTACGTGCTTGTGTTTACACCATGACAGCTTAGGAAATTGCAAGTGATTAGCCAATGAAATGCATGATATTTGGTTTCCTATGCTTCGATTGATGTGGTGTAGGGATGCTGGTTTTCGGATAGGAAATATGATAGGTCGCGTGTCGTTAGGTGGTTTGGTTCGATTCTGTGTTGTTTGGTCGATTAGGCGAATCGCTTGCAAAGTGGTGGGTATGGTATTCGTGGTGCGCTGTCGGCGTGGCAATGATTGCCGATGAACCTATGTTGTTTCATCGATTGAGCGAGATAGAGTCGTGGAGTGTCTTTGATTAATGTCTATTAAGTTGGATGAGCTTTGAGACAATCCAAGAGATTAATGGTCGTTGTTGGACAGCTTTGAGACAATCTAGTAGATTACATTTGAAATCTAGCACGAGGCGCCTCTTGCAATTTTTCTTGTCTCTTGATGATTTTATCGGTGTGCTTATCTAATTTTTAAGGAATAATAGGAGTTATATATTGTCTAAGGGCGAGTGGTCTAGTTTGTGTTTATTAGTTGATGGACCCTATTTTAATGATTGTGCAAGATGGATATAAGTGTGTTGCAAAATGCATGCATCGGGTTTGCAAGTTGAGGTTTGCATGCATCAGTTTGCAAAAATGCATGCATCAAAGTTACCCCGAGATGTATATCTCTGAAATCATTCTGTATTTCTATTAATTCTTTGATACTCCGAGATGTTTTCTATTAGCGGTGATTACCCAATGTCTCGACAACAAATACTATTAGCAAGTGATTACCCAATTTTGAGGACGATATACAAGCAATGCTTTCACTTAAGTTATGTGGGGTTGTAGTGTTTTTGCATATACAATCTTTCACTTTCTAATAGGACCAATTTGATACAATTGACTTGTTGGACAATGAGATTGTCAAGCTCGAGAACTTCCTTTACTTGAATCGCTCACTTTCTAATAGAACTTCCTTTGCTTTCATGTAGAGTATGGTGCTAACTATGGTGCTTCATAACTTCATACGTGAGCATGCTAGTGGAGCGGGACTTGAAAAAGTTGATCGAGATCCTAACTACATACCTACCATACCAGAAAGATACAACAAATATGCAGTTCCTTATCAAACGTCAGATGGGACAACTACTCAACCAAATGTTGTGACTATGGATGCATTTCGAGATGAATTGGCAACTGCTATTGCGCTCTCATGGAATTAATCTTATTTTTTCTTATATGTTCTTTGATGGAACCATTTCACTTATATATTTCATGGAATTAATCTTTGATGGAACCATTGCGCTATAATGAAATTAATCTTATTTTTTCCTATATGTTCTTTCATGGAATTAATCTTATAATTGGGAGCGGCCAAAACTCAAGATAAGCTAACCAAATCACTCATATAAATCTCGGAATACGTGCTTGATCGCTTACAGCTTTGTTTCTTGGTGGTGTGTTCGTGGTTGCACGACAATTCCGATTTTCTTTTTCTTGTTTGGTAGCGACATTAACCGGATCGATCGACTATGTTCTCGATAAAATCGAAACCTTACTCCAATGCAACCAAAGAAATTTTATAATGTTTTGCACAAAGTGCATGGACGATGGCGCCATTCACAAAGTGCATTGAACTTTCAGATCTTGTATCCATTCACAAGCGCATTGAACATTCACAAACGCCATTCACAAAGTGCATTGAACATTCACAAACGATATCTTTGGACGTGGAGAAGATCATTCGGGACAACGAAGCAGTTCTTTGAGGGTAATGTTGACCATTCACCATCATTCTAGGATCTGAGCTAATCTCATGGCTAAACACCACAACTCCAACTCTAGTTTTGCAAAGGAGCCGCTCTGACAAGAGAGTTGTGGAGCGAAGCTAAAAAATGGAGTTGAGCTCGCCAAACAAATTTCTAAATTGGCGGTAGAAACTTTTGTAGTCGGAGGAAAATAACATCTGAGCACGATCACCGTAAGATGCAAATGACATAGCACGTAGTATGATTGTTCAGACTCAAAGACCTACCGAGTAAGCAAAGGTGCTTTTATACGCCATAAACCTAAAACGGAGTGTGCAAACACAGATTAGAAAGATTCTCAATCAAGGTTTCATCTTTCTTAAGAATAAATAAGCATGTGAAATCCATTTATCAAGCAAGTGTCCTCAGAATGAAGAAATTTGCAGACCATATGAACTTCCAAAGAACAGCAGTTTATATTAAACACATTCTGAAAGCTCTATCTTTGTTGCTAAAGAAAATATTGAGCACCAATGCCAATAAGGTGCAAATATTTTTAAACCACTAAAAGGGCATACAATTTTGAGCACCAATGCCAGTAAAAGGGTAGATGTTTTATATTTACCCTATTATATTCTGCCTTTTCCAAAAAAAATGGAGAATCCTACCAAAATCTAAAGAAGTACTATCCTACCTTCCTCTCTTGTTCATTAACAATGGATCATAATTCAACAAAAACTAAGTCACCGAAATATACAAAATTTCGGCATGACCTCTCTAGTAAATAGGACATCCACTCAGTAGACAAAAAAACATTTGCAGTTATAATATATATCAATCTCTCAATCACAAACCTTGAAAACTTTGACTACGGAATCCCCTCTTATCTTGACATTACAATGGTATATTTTCGTTGTACTTGGATCCAAATCAAAGTTCTCCTGTTTGATCACAATTCTACTTTACTTGAACTAAGCTATTTAATATTTCCGCTTTTTCATGCAGAATTATCAAACACTCCAGGATTACAGATATGAAAGGCTAAACAGCCCCAATCTACCAACATCGTAATTTATAATCATACCCGCAACGCTCAATAGCAGTTTTTTGATATGATTGTCGATCGTGCTCCACCGCCCACAAAGGCCTAAAGATGAAAGAAAAGTTAAGACCACATATCCAAAACAATGAGCAATCAAATGTCCGCAAGTTTTTCAAAAGGAGTCACCGCTGGTCCAACAAACGGATGCATGGATGAGATACTGTTAATCTGAGAGAGATGGAGGATAGTGTTGTCCATATGCTAGGAGAAACTAATGTGGTGGCAGAGCCAAATGCTGATTTCCTTAAGAAGTTAATAGTTGACTATGCCTACAATTTCATGAGGAAGAACTTCGTGCAACCAGAGAAGATCACATGTGTTCCTCATAATGCATCGCTATGTGGGAATGACATACGAGATCTAGAGTGATGCTCAAGGATTCATTAAAATGACAAGAAAGAAAATCATTTTTTTCATTATCAAGTGTAGAAATGCATGTGCAAATGAAGGTGGAGGGCACACAACCAAATTTCCCGACTAAACAGTAAAAGGACGGAAAGATAGCATGCGTCACAGATGGAGAAACTATAGAGCATCCAATGGGTGTCTATCACATAAATTTCTTTTTAGGAAAGTCACCAAATAAATGTTTGTTAGCAACACTTCTTCTTCAAAAAAAAGTGTTAGCATCCAAAGATATGAGTGTTAAACTCCTATAGTGTGGTTAATTTAGTGTCTTCTTTTGGAAAACTTAAAATAATACTGTAGTATGTACCATGCATACAAAGATTGTAACCTACCGCAAAAGGTAAAATGAAGAATAATTTGAGTGCTTTTGGTCAATCATGTCAACTGTGTATAAGACATGCACTACAGATTGTAAGTGGCCGATTTGTTACGTAAGTGTTTAGTACTTCAAACAATCAAGCATGACAAAAAGGGGAAGAACTAGTTGTGCATTTGATCTCTTGTACCGGTATCCTACTATCACTTGTGTGATTCTAAAAGGGGAGGCCACAAGTGTGGATAAAATGCGCATCACAATATCATCCATGATTCGAGGCCAGAATCAGTACGTTAGAGAGGAACCCGCTGTCGACGTTTGTTACCGACAATAATGAAAAGGGGGCTACGCGTTGGACCCAAACTCGATGGTAGCACAAGAACACCCGATGTATACAGGTTCGGGCTCTCACGGTGAAGATAATACCCTAGTCCTCAGGTTTCTAGAATTATATGTGGCTAGCCGATTGCCGGCGAGATGTTCTGCCTTGTTCTCGTGTTTGAGATGCCCCGCCCCTCCCTTTATATAATAGAGAAGGGCGGTTATAATATTGAGCCCTACTCGGATATTTAAGTAGGGTTTCTATCCCGAGCTCAGACGGTTTGGATTACAATCATCCCTACCCAATACTGACTCGCTTTCTTTTTTAACTAAGGCCTATCTCGATTCTTCACGCTTTGCTTGGCCCAAGTAACCTTCGCTTTATCTAGTCGACATGATCCAAGTTCGCTCGGCCGAGCCTTTGAGGATCACAGGGCCCCGGACATACATATCCCACAAGAGTCCCCCGAGTGCTTCATGATCGAATGCCTTCCAATTGCTAAGCCTTCCCGAGTGCTTTTAGCCGAGTGCTTGTCGTTGGGCAAAAGAGGTCATTTAAGAACTCACCGAATTCTCTTCATTTTGAGTCAGTTTTGTCCCGGACACGGTAGCCGACCGATTTCTTGTATGTTTCAAAATCATCTTTACGACACCGATTTCGCTCAGAACGCTTATCGCCTTTTGGCCCGACATGAGGCATACCATAAGAGGATGTTGTTTCGGTGGTACCCATCTATTCCCGCATTACGGATTTCGGCTTTTGGGCCCATCTTGGGGCATACCACTTGTTAACTTGATTCTTTTGGGCCATCTAGCGATGTACGACGTCGGCGTAGATTACAACCTTCAATTCTCAAATGCTCCCTAGGGCGGTTTCGTGGTTTTGGGAAGGGTGATGCGATTTCCGCCGGGGCAGAATCGCCGCTTCCTTATCAATACGGAGCAAATAGAGTGGCTTTATACCGCTGCTACTTGCCCTTTGTTCTCCAACTTCTTCTCCTTCGCGACTTCCACGCTAGGGCTAACTTTTCTCGTTACGCTAGTTTTCAATGATCGCGAGGATTCTTTATTCAAGAATGTCGCTTCTTCTCTCAAGAACCGCTCCCCATCCGCCGACCAAAGATTGGGCTACTTGTGACGACGGAGGGACGATTGGAGGATTTGGTCGGCATTGGTGTTTTTCCACCTTTGGTGATGCTTGCCGCCGCCTCCGCAAGCAGAATTCCGCCCTACTCCTCGTGGTCAAGAGGTGGTCGCCTTTGAATCATTTTTGCTGGCTTGGCATTTAGGCAAGATCCCCTTTCTTCGCGCTGCTCGAGTTTTATGGAATCGAGTTAACTCATCTTAACCCTAACTCCATTCTTCAAATTGTCTGCTTTTGTTAATCTCTCAGAGACCTATCTTGGCGCTCGCCTCATTTTGATCTTTTTTCGCCATCTTTTCCTCCTCAAGCCCTTCCCCAAAGAAGAATTCTCCCAAACCAGTTGGCGGTGCTGGGTTTCAGCTGAGGGAGGGCATGAAAAAATCTTATCTTCACATTCCCTTTAAAACCTCGAATAAGGGTTGGCACCAAGAGTGGTTTTATTGCGCCAATCCTGACCCCATTGCTCGCTTTTCACCGACTCCACCCAAGCCTTCTCCGATCGATATCGCTTCCCAAAGACAACGAAATGAACCGGTGGCTGATCTCCGGGCCGATTGTCGACTTGAAGGGGGACGGCTTATCGGGCATGGCCGTTGTTGCTAACTTCGCACCGCCGAATCCGGCCCCTCAAGGACCGAAGTTCATCCCGGTCATGAGTATGAAGGCCGCAATGATCCGACGCGGAGGTTTCGATGACATTTCTTCCGGGCGCGCTTCTTCGCATGGCGATTTCTTCGCCCCAAATGAGAAGATCATCGTTCCTCAAACCCGAGGCCTTTACAAAACTACATCCCGCTTCCTTCTGAAGAGGTTTCCATGGTGTCTCTATGCTGAATCTTTTTGCTCTTCACCAGATTTTGATCTCAATATGTGTTCTTCGCTTTTGGACTTGCGGGATCGAGAAGCCTTCTTCTCGACGCCGCCCCCGAATTTCGCCCATAAGAGTGACAAGCGGACCTTTCCCGATCAGGCGCCCTTCGCAGCACCAGCCGCAAAGCGAGCAAAATAGGTGGTCTCGTGATGATCCCGTCGGAAAGGAAAAACCAATTGTCCGTGAAGCTAAGAGGAAGCAAATGAGCAATGTACGCCCGATCGGTGGCCCAAAGATTAGGGACACCGCAGACTATATAGCCTCCTCCCCGACTTCTTCCTCTTCAAGCCAATCTTCGATACATGAAATTTCCGAGCCTCAGCCCAGATCGCCACCGAGAGCACGCCGCCAGATGCCCGATCGATGTTCCCGGTGATAGTCCTCCCACCCGAGGGGTTTGAAGTGCAGATAACAAGGTCCAACAGTTGATTCCCTTGTCTCCCTTCCTTGCTCCCCTCCGATCGTGGTCCTCGATCGCTATTTCTTGCAAGGATCCTGGAAGAAATTCTTCATGAGGAACCGGTCTTGAGGCCTTCTATGGTTGTCGGTGGAAGCCCTACCGTGGCGTGGGCCGAGACGCCGATCGATGTTATGCCTCCGGCATTTCGAGATCGAAAGTGCCTCGAGCCGAGTGATACCCGCCGCTTTTTCCTCTCGAGCCGACTACCCATACGACGCTTCTATTGATGCGCTGCTTTTTTTTGCCGAAGCTCTTTCCACCTCTCCTTGCTGGCCACCACCATGCATCGAATTCCTTCACCTCCCCCAAGATCTCCGGTAAGGGTGCATTATCGATGACGAAGGTGACTTAGTCCTTTCGATGGTGAGATCGAAGACAAAGATCGGCGCCGTTTCTTCGATGTCGCCAGGAGTGCACGCGCCTCGGCAAGGTGAATTGTTTGCGCCGCATTTTTTCTTTAAAGATTTTCTTTTCTTCGCGGCTTGATGTTGTTCCGCCATTTCCAGCCGTTTGTCGTCTTTCGCCAAGGACCGGAACTATCTTCTTCAAAGGTTGTTCCCGAGGATGAAAATGCTAAAAGATTACGCCGAGGTTGAGCAGCTCAAGAACGAGCTGGAGGAAGCCCTCGCGTTCCCGCATAGAAAATCGCTAAGAACCGGAAGGGCTTCGATGTCATGTCCAATCTCCGAGGCCGAGAAACCGTGATTCGACCAATTCTTCTAATGGTATTTTCCGTCCGAGTGCCTTGAGTCCCGATTCTATTCTTTGTCTTCTTAAGCCCCGCCATTGTTTCTTCAGATTTTGGAAAGACTCGAGGCTTTCTTTCCCAAAATGAAGAGTCAAGAGGGCCAAGAAGAGGCCAAGAAAGAGGTAGCCAGACCGACAAGGAACCGGACGGTGCACTTTTTGATTTTTGCCTTATGTCTTTGTCGCCATCATTTTGTTAGACCCGAACTCACCGATCGGTATAATGCAAAGGCATCGAGTCAACTCTCCGCCCAAGACGGTACTTAATGAAAAATCCAATGTGCCAAACGCAGACCGACGCTTCCAAGCGAAGCGCGAGAAGGTGTTATGGTCTTAAGTCCCGATGAAGCCAAGACCAAAGAATGTCCTCATGACGTTAGCATCACAATTCAAAGGTTAGAGGGAGCCTCCACAAAGATTGCCGCCAAGACTTGGAGGACGTTGTAATTACGAAAGCGGCCTGTGTTGGCGATCACTAAGTCTCTCAGATCCACGAGTGGAGCTAAAAGTCGCCCAAGAGGGTTTTGCCCGTGACTGTTGATGATGATCAGTGCTTGCCCTCATGGACGAAGTCAAGAATACCGCATTGCTTTTGGTGAAAACTTAGATCCGGGTCCTGTAATCCTCTGCTTGTACCAAACTTGCTCCTCGTGTTTGGATTTGGGCTTTTTGTTCCGATGTTGAAAAGAATTGTCTCCTGACTTGAATTTTCATAAATATTTAATCCTTGTTTTAGCACGTTCGCTGAGCTTGGGCCCGTTAAACCTTTTTGCTCCCCGGCCGCCCAAATTGCTTTCGCTTTCTCGAGCCTCCTCGAGATATGTGTAACAAAGACGCCCGTAAGGTGGACCGCCTTCCCGCCCCAAAGGACATGCGCTGCTTTGAGCGGCGTTGAGTCTCTCTCTGTGGACAAAGCGTTGCCTCGCATAAGAGCGAAGTTCGACCTTGGTTTTTGCATTTTTGCGCACACTACCCTCTTCATCCGCCCCATCCGCCTTCCTTCAATAGGGTTTTTTGAGGTGCTCACCGCGCGTCTCCTTGATTTTTTTTTCATCTTCTTGTGCTCGCCAAATTGTACCGACGCCGATCACTCTTTCTTTCGCAGGTTCTTCTTCTTCTTCATGAACTCTTCTTCTTCCTCCGAGGATCTCTCTCCTTGCCTCTCTCCCGAGTCGCCAGTTCACGGCCGCGCCATGGATTGCGAACCTCATTTTCAATTTTGGGGACAATGCCATGAGCCCAAAGACGATAATGCCGAAGTTCGGGCGGAATTTGATCTTGCCATGGCGGAAGCGGCGAGCGGGAGGCCGCCGCCTCGATACCACCGCTGTTGATGCTTTGATCGAGGCCGCCCCTAGGCTTGTTAGGCCAAGGACGCCTCATTGAAGCCGTCGGGTGCGCCATGAGAAGGGCGTAGAAGCGTAGAAGTGCGGCCTCATTTTGAATTTTTGCAGTAGTACTTTTGCTTTGTGTTTATATTTGGTGAAAGATGCTGAAGTCGTGAACAATGATGGTCTTCTTGTAATATTATTTTAACCGCAGCTCGCCTTCTGCTTTTTCCTTATTTAGATCTTGGTCGACCTTGCCGAGTGATTTTTCCTTTGTGCTTGATCTCCTTGTCTGATTAGCGTAGCCCCCGAGCAACGCGAGTTTTTTCCTCAAGCGTGCTTTTAGGCGACTTGACTTTTTTTCGCCCCGGGAGCATCAGATTCGCGGTTTAGAGCACTCGGATTTTAGTCGTGATCATTTGAAAAATAGGAACTGGTTTGCATGCGGGTTGCACATGTGCAACACTATTAGGTGTAGCCCCGACTTCATCGCTAATTGAGAAACAATTGAGTAGCAAGTCAATTGAATAAAGAATTTCGATACATGATATCGCTTTGAACAAACATCCTCTTTGATTAGAGTTGCGCATGCTAACACTATTAGGTGTAGCCCCGACTTCATCGCTTAATTGAGGAACAATTGAGTAGCAAGTCAATTTTAGTCATCCTATTGAACTTTTTTCAAGAATAAAAGCGACGTAGTTGCTCTATATTCCATGAGTTGCTAATGATGGCGCCATCTTCTCGCTTAAGCTCAGAGGCCCCGGTCATGTCACTCGTCAACGATGTAGGGCCTTCCCAAATTGGAGATAACTTGTGCTCAGAGTTTCGACTCTTTATCGTAACCAAATCGCCTTGGAGAATGCTCTGGTTTGGACGTTTTTGCCGTGATATCGGCATAGGCTCTGAAGGTATCTCGCCGATCGACCACGGCGATCTCTCTTGCCTCTTCCAATGTCAATATCTTCCATTCTCGCTTTCTTCGACTCGCCCTTCTTGAAGCTCCGGACCCGGGGATCCAAGGTCAATTCAGAGGTAGGACCGCCCGAGCCGAGACCGTAAAGAAGGGTGATCGCCTTGCGGATCTGGCTGGGTGGTTCTCATTTCAGAGTATCGACGGCAGCTTCTTTCACCCATCGGGTGGCGATGGCTTGAGACGGTCAAAGATTCAGGCTTTTAGGCCTTGCAAAGACTATGCCGCTTGTTCTTTCCACCGACCGCTGCTTTTCGGATGAGCCACGGAGGCGAAGCAAATTTTGATGCCGAGCTTATCACACCGCCTTGAAAGTCTTCTCCTCGGAATTGGGTTCCATTGTCCGTGATAATCCTGCTTGGTACGCCAAATCTTACCACAATTTCTTGAAGAATTCTTTGGCCTTGGTCATTGTGATTGTAGCCATCGGTTTTGCTTCTATCCACTTAGTGAATTTATCCACGACAACAAAGAGGTGGGTGAAGCCGCTTTGAGCTTTCTTCAATGGGCCGACCATGTCGAGCCCCTGACCGCAAATGGCCAAGTGATTGGAATTGTTTGCGCTTCGAAAGGTGTACGTATTTGGCGAGCTAAAAACCGGCAAATTTCACAAGTTCGAATGATGTCTTCAAGGCGTCGGTCACGCAGAGGCCGAAGAAACCTTGTCGACACGCTTTGCCCACCAATGTGCTCGACGCCGTGATGCCCACAAATTCTCGAGTGGATTTCCCGAGTAATTGCTTTCCTTCTTCACGATATGCATCGCCTTAGAACTCCAGAGGCACTTTTTCGAAATAACTCTTCGCTTACCACCACGAACTCTTGCTGCGCCGCGAGATGCGCTCGCTTCGCTCGGTCTTCTCGAAGTTCGCTTTCAATAGGTAATTGAGAAAAGGAGCCGCCCACCAGGCCGATGACTAGGACCTCCTCTTCGTTAGATCTCTTCCGACTTGTTCTCGCTTCCTTTTGGCTTACCGAGGGTTTGTAGATTTCTCAACAAAACCCCGCCGGGCGATGGCCCGAGTGGAGCCCAATTTTGCTAATTCATCGCTTTTCGTTGTCACGGCGGAGCACATGAATGAGCTCCACCACAAACTTGTCTTCAAGCTTCCGTATCTTCGGCAAGATGTCATGATGTCCTCGACACATGACCAATCTTTTGACTTGATTGATCACCAAAGATGGAGTCGCTCGAATTGTTAGCGCGAATACCTGCAGATATCGCGATGCGAAGTCCGTGGATGAGTGCCTTCGACTTCGGCGCTTGTTAGATGTGGGAAGTGAATCGCAAGACGATTTTAGGCGCCACCGTTGGAGAGATGAGGACCACGCCGCCTCCTGCGCCATCGAGCATGAGAGATCCGTCAAGTACATTGTCCAATATTCCAATTTCTTCAACGCTTGTTGGTGATTGCAGCTCTATCCATTCATGCGTGAAATCGCAAGTACTTGAGATTTTATCGCCGTCCGTGGCTCAAGGATACTTCAAGGCTCCAAGCTCGATCGCCCATTTTGCGATCCTCCCCGTGGCCTCCCTGCCAGAAGTATGTCCTCGAGCGAAAAGTGGTAACCACCGTGATTGAATGCTCTGGAAGTAGTGCTTGAGTTTGCGGGAGGCAAGCAACACGCAGATAGTAGTTTTCAGATTTGTGGATAGCGCATCTTTGACTCTCCTAATACCTCACCGACGAAGCGAGATGTGTCTCTGATACTTTTCGAGGTGCCCTTCTTCCTTCCGCTTACTACAATTGCCGCTACGACTACATGAGTTGTTGCGGCGATGTAGAGCAAAAGGGTTCTTCGATATTGGGGAACCAAAGACGGTGGAGATGACAGAACGCCTTCAATTCTTCAAGGCTCGCCAGGCTTCAAAGGGTCCATTGAAAATTACCTTGCTTCTTGAGAAGTTTGAAAAAGGCATCCTCATGACCCCAATCGGAGATGAATCACGAGTGCCACCATGCATCCAAAGGAGCTTTTGGACGCTTTTTCGATTGGCCGGAGGCTTCATCTTCGTGATTGTATTGATTTTCTCCGGTTTGCCTCGATGCCTCGCTAGAAACAATGAATCCGAGTAATTTCCTGCACGGACTCAAGACGATTTTTCGTGGTTGAGCTTCATTTTGTAGGCCCTTAGGCTTTCAAAGGTTTCGCTAAGTCGATATTAGGTCTTCCTTGCCCGAGATTTGACGACAACGCTATCAACGATGCTTCTACATTGCGCCCGACCGAGAATGAAAACACCGCTGAATTGCATACGCTGGTAAGTCGCGCCGGCGTTCTTCAAGCGAATGGCATTGTGACGAGCGTAAGGTCTCAACGGAGTGATGAATGAGGTCTTGATGCAATCTTCTTCTTTAGCCCGATCCGTGATATCCCGAGTAGGCATCCGTAAAGTCGAGGAGTTCATAGCCCGCCGTGGAATCTACCACCGGTCAATACGAGGCAATCCGAAGGATCTTTTCGCAAGCCTTGTTGAGATCGGTATAATCAACGACATGCGCCATTTTTATTCTTTTTGCGAACAAGCATCGGGTTCGCCAACCAACAGATGGTACACTTTTTATGAAGTCCGCCGCTAACAGCCTTCGTGATTTCCTCCTTGATGGCCTCTCTCTGCCTTGAGCGAACCTTCGAGTCAGCTGCTTGATGGGTTTGGCCTTTTCGCCCACGTTCAAGGAGTGCTCGATCACCTCGGGAACACCGCATGTCGGATGGTTTCCACGCCAAGATGTCCTTGCTAGTCGAAGGAAGGTGACGAGCGGCCCTCCTATTTGGCGGAGAGACTCGCCCCAATCAAAGCCGCTCGTTGAGTTGGATGGATCAAGGATTACCTTCTTGGTTCCCTCATCGCTTCAAACTTGTCTTGGCCTGCTTTCTTGACCAGCATTTCTCCTTCATCTTCTTGATATGCGCGCGTCACGGATCTTCATTTTGTCGCTTGTTATCTCTTGAGCTTCACCATCTCACGACTTTCTTTGTCGCGCATTTAACGACCGCTTGACATCGCCATGAACAGAGATTATACCCTTGGTCCCGCATTTTCAGATGAGGTAGGTATAATGTGGCACGGTTATGAATCGCCAGCCGGCCCCGCCTGCACGGCGGATATGCCGCTCAGAAGTCGGCCACCTCGGTTAAGGTATTCCGTCCGAAATTATCCTTGGTTCCAAACGTGACCGCAAGGTGATTTGGCCGAGTGGAACAGAGGAAGTTCCGGAATTACTCCATGGAAGGGTGACGAGCCCCGCTTCAACTCTCGAGCGAGGATCTTCATTTCGTCAAGGTCTTGGAGAAGAGTACATTGAGTCCACTTCCCCATCGACCGCACCTTTTTGAGCTTGACGCTATAACCATCGGGTCCAATACCGGCCGAAATCTTCCGGTACGGATGTAGTCCGGATGGTCTCGAAAGCTAAAGGTTATGGGGACCTCTGACCATTTGAGGTATTGAGGTACAACCGCACGATGGCATTGACGCCTCTCCGTGAGCTTCGCTGCTTTTGACTCATAGGCCATTGAGCCCTCAGAGATGTAATTGAGTTCCCATTCCGCCTTTTGATATTCTCCGTCGCCATCTTCGGGGATCTTGTTTCTTCTTCTTCTTCTTTTGTTTCGCCCTTGGCGGTCGCTCGACTCTCTCGGCAAACCTCCTCGAGTGAAACAATCCTTCGCCGCATGTTTACTATTTGGGTGAAAGGGACATATTGCCTCCATCACCGCGGTCATAATTGTTGGTCCGTTGGCGCGCTGCCGGTCTTGCTCGACCGCCGCCACTATTTCTTCAGCTTCCTTCTTTCACACCGCCTTGATGACTCAACAGAATCCTTTTTGTCCTTCCGACGCGGGCGATCATCTTGTCGCTTCACCAAAGCATCCGAGGCCGCTATGCATCGATCCGCCACTCAAACATCTCCTTACGGTGGATGGCGGTTTCCGAGACATCTTTTTGATCGTGTCGGGTCGTTGACGCCTTCCGAATGTCGCGATGATCGCTGCCTCCGAAATGTCCCCGATCAGATTCTTTCTTCGCATGAAGCCGGATGAATTCCTGAGCTGCCTCGCTCTTCTTCTGGCGCGGCGGGTATAGGTCCTGACTCGTGTTCCGTGCCGCCGAAGTGCCCTGAAAATTGGTGATAAAATGCTCGCAGAGTTCCTCCCAGGAGTCTATGGAATTCGCCGGGAGCCCCGTGAGCCATGCTTGAGCCGAAGAGGTGAGCATGACCGGGAGATAATTAGCCATCACATTATGATTTCCCCCAGCGGCCATGATCGCAAGGGAGTAGACTTGGAGCCAAGCTTCCGGATCTCTTTCCCCGTCAAATTTGGTGATGCTTTTTGGGTTGAATCCCTCGGGCCAAACCACTCGGCGAAGGCGTGGAGGAAAGCCCTGATGCCCTCAATAGGGCCATTGCCTCGCCAGGAGAACGCCGGTGAGGCGACTGCGCTTGACCTTCTCCTTCTCCTCCGCTGTGGTAGCGGAGGTTTCGACGGTCTTTCGCTCGTCGTGGCCAATGCCAAAACGCTCATAGTTATTCTCGCTGGGCGCTCTTCATCTTCGCGATCATATTTTTCGGCGCTCAAATCAGACGGAGGTCCCGGCGTCTTTGGTCGAGCGCCTCTCCTCGTTGAAGCTCCCTTTGTGGCGCATCGGGTCAGATATCGCTTTCGCCCACGAGCAAATGAGGCGAGTACGGATGGCGCCTTTTTCTTGGTGCCTCTTGGTGTCGCTGAATTGCCGCCGCCGCAACCATAGCCTCGAACTTGGGCTACGATCGGAGCGGCCGGGCTATCCGTCCGAGTAGTGGTGCCAAGGTGTCGAGGAGCGCCTTGGAGGCGGCGATGTTCACCGGGGGTATGGAAAATCGACCGTTCCCCACCTTTGTCGCAAGATTTCTTCATTCACGCCTCTGGCCTCGTGTTGGAGGAGTCTCGCAGGGTTTTCTTGGTGGTGATGGTTCTCCTCCGTAGCATTTGCCGCGTCCTTTTGCGGAGGGTCCGTTTCGATCACAAAAATGCTGTGAAAGCTCGGGGAATTTCCTACCTCGCCTTCTGGATTGAAGGTGCAGGAAGATGAAGCGCACCGGCCAGTAGGTCCGAGTGGTTTGCTTGTGTATTCGACCACTCGGGGCTCGTCATTAGCCAGTCCTGACTCGAGACGAGGATCAGGCCCTTGGCTTATCGCCCAGAGAGACAGATGGCTATGCCCGGTTCTCGATCCGAGTGGTTGGCCGCTAAGAGAACTCGAATTGGTTCCAGATCGCGATCCGAATCCAAAACGAGAGATCACCAAAGTTGTCGGCGATGAAATCCACGCTTCAAAGCGAAATACCCGAGCGGTGCGAAGATGGTCGTGTTCTCAAGATTGCCATCGAGCTTGCCGCGATTGATCCTAGCGCAGCCTCGACCTGGCGCGCTAACCGCCGACGCTTGTTAATGGCTAATAATGAAAAGGGGCTACGCTACCGACCTAAACTCGATGGTAGCACAAGAACACCCGATGTATCTGTGTTCGGGCTCTCACGGTGGAGATAATACCCTAGTCCTGCGCTCTCGAATTATATGTGGCTAGCGATTGCCGATGAGATGTTCTGCCTTGTTACGTGTTTGAGATGCCCCGCCCCTCCCTTTATATAATAGAGAAGGGCGGTTACAATATTGAGCCCTACTCGGATCTAAGTAGGGTTTCTATCCCGAGCCGTGACGATTTGATTACAATCATCCCCTACCCAATACGACTCGGTTTCTTTAACTAAGGCCTATCCTCGATTCTTCACGCTTTGCTTGGCCCAAGTAACCTTCGGTTTTATCCAATGACATGATCCAAGTTCGCCTGGCCGAGCCTTGGAGGATCTGCCAGGGCCCGGGACATACATATCCCACACCCGCCAACATCAAATTTATGCATACGAGTGGTTCCATTCTCTCAATCGAACACACGATAAAAAAGCCGGTGAAATAAGATGTCGAAGCAGCATTCCATCAAACAACTTCAGAGGCATGTGACGCGAGAAGAAAACCCGTGGCAACTCAAGAGATCGTATCTGCATTGTCGGCGATCCGTTCTCGCCATCGACCTATCATCATTCTCGCCACTCCCCATTCCTGCGAATTGATTGAATTCCTGCATACAATGCTTGCTGGCGTCGAAGTTGGAAGGCAAAGGAAAGAAGGAGAAGGGACGGCAAGTGAGAAGAACAGATCACACCGATCACGGGGAGAAGATGATGAATAAGGAAAGTCGGCGACTTCAGTAAATAGCAGTGGACTGCACCGATTAGTCGTCGAGGCGCCTGGGAGCGGCGGAGAGAAGGTGGGCAGCACGCGAGGGGGCGGAGTCGCGTTGCGGTGGCGGGCGAGGGGCGGAGGCAACCGAGGAGGAGGAGCGACGGCGAGGAGGCAGTTGGGTCCGTGGGGGAAAATAATTACGCAGGACCCACCGACCCGGTCCTTTTCGGTCGGTAAGACCTCTCATGGGCGGGCCATGGCAAGGGCTGGCTGGGCAAGCGCGGGCGGCGAGGGCACGGCGAGCTGGGCGGCGAGGGCACGGCGATCATGGGCGTGGGCGAGGGCGCGCGATCGATCAAGCGGCGATCAAGGGGCGGAATGGGGAGGAGATTACTGCAAACACAAGAGATAGGGAATGGAGAGGAAATTAATCGGCCCTAGCGTGTTCTCGCCAAGAAATAGATCGTTTTTTAAATTCGTGGGCTCCTAAGGCCCATTTAATTTAATTAAATTCATGCGCCAAGATAAAAACCCACGAATTTAATTAAATTCGTGGGTCTCGCAGTGGCCCATTTAATTTAATTAAATTGTGGGTTTTTATAAACCCAATTTAATTTAATTCAGAATTGTGGGTTTTTTAACCCACGAATTTAAAAAAACCCACGAATTTTTCACTGTTTCTTGTAGTGAATGCCGGTTCTACTTATCAACACCAATGCATACTTTCTTTCGTCCGCAGATAGGACGGAACCTCGAGGTGTACATCGATAACCTGGTGGTGAAGGCCAAGGAGGGCGAGGGACTGGTCGGAGATCTAGAAGAAACCTTCGCCATCCTCTAGAAGAATGCCTAAAGCTCAACCACGAGAAGTGCGTGTTCGGCGTGCCCTCCAGGAAGTTGCTCGGGTTCCTTGTGTCCAGCCGAGGCATTGAGGCCAACCCCGACGAGATAGTGGCCATCGAACACATGAAGCCACCAACTCGGCTCAAGCAAGTACAGTGTCTCACTGGCCGACTAGTGTCCCTTGGGCGATTTATCGCTCGCTTGGGAGAAAGGAGTCTACCCCTATTCAAGTTGTTGAAGAAGACCAACCATTTCGAATGGACCCCGGAGGCCTAGCAAGCATTTGAAGACCTGAAGAAGTATCTCTTCTCTCCACCAGTGTCGGTCGCCCCTGAGCTTGGTGAGCCGTTGCTCCTATATATCGCGGCAACCCCTACAGTGGTGAGCGCAGTACTGGTGGCGGAGAGGGAAGGCATCTAGAAGCCGGTCTACTACGTCAGCAAGGTGCTGCATGAAGCGGAGACCAGATACCTGCAGGCATAGAAGATGTTGTACGCTGTCCTAGTGGCGTCTAGGAAGCTACGGCATTACTTCTAGGGACGGGAGATCAAGGTGGTCACTGCCTATCCCCTACGGGAGATTCTCCACAATCGAGAAGCCAAGGGCCACGTCGCCAAGTGGTCAGTAGAGCTAGGGGAGTTCTGTCTCAAGTTCACCCTCCGCACTGCTATCAAGAGTCAAAGACTGGTGGAGTTCGTCACCGAGTGGACTCCAGCCACCCTTGGAGCTGAAGAGATACCCGCGCCTTCTCCCTAGACTCTATTCTTCGACGGCTCCTTCAGGCTTGAGGGCATGGGGGCTGGGTTGTCCTGGTCTCCTCGACCGGTGACATCCTGCGGTATGTGGTCGTCGTGGACTTCAAGGCCACCAACAACACTGCCGAGTATGAAGGTTTTCTGGCAGAGCTGCGCACCGCCTTCGCGTTAGGCGTCCGGCATCTGCAAGTCAAAGGCGACTCCCTACTAGTCATCAATCAAGTGCGGAAGGAATTTCAGTGCTCTGATCTCGCCATGGCTGCATACCTGGTGGAGGTCAGGAAGATGGAGCGTCACTTCAAAGGATTGGGATATATCCATATCCCTCGATGTGACAATCACATGGCGGACGGGCTTTCACAGCTCACGTCGTCAAGAGCGTCTGTCCCGGTCAGGGTCTTTGAAGAAAGACTTATGCGACCGTCCGTCGCTACCCCCGTTCAAGGTGGGGATGATGGTGCAGCTGTCTCGACCTCCAACTCAGGTGGGGAAGGCGGTGTGGCTATCGCGGCCTCCAGTTCAGGAGGAAGGCAAGACCCGCCTCGGCCCTTTTCGAGGAGGGAAGCGGCGGTACCGATGCGGCACCCGGGGAAAAGCTTGGCCAAGCGGAGTACCTAGGCGATTGCCGTGTGATCACTACACTCAGTTGGGAAGGTCAGTGGATGAATCCGATCCTAGTCTTCCTGCGGGACCGAGTGATCCCCGACAATGATGCGTCAGCCGAGAAAATTGCACGTAAGGCCAAGTGCTATACTCTGGTAGGTGGGGATCTATATCGCTAGATTAAAAATGGAATTCTTCTGAAGTGCATCACTCGGGAAGAGGGGAGGAACCTGCTCTCTGATATCCATGGAGGCATATGCGGGAGCCATATGTCCAGTTGGACGTTGGTCAGAAAAGCGTTCCGCCAAGGATTTTATTGGCCTACTGCCCTGTAGGATGCTTGCAAGCTGGTGAGGAGATGGGAGGCGTACCAATTCTACGCCAGGCAGATCCACCGACCAGCCTAAGCACTGCAAACCATCCCGCTCTCTTGGCCGTTCGCGGTCTGGGGGCTGAATATCCTAGGTCCATTCCCGTGGGCCATAGGGGGCTTCACCCATTTGTTCATCGCCATCGATAAATTCACCAAATGGGTCGAAGTCGAGGCGGTGCGCGCCATTACGACCTCCGCCGCTGTTAGGTTCATGCGTGGGATCTTTACCCGCTTTGGAGTCACCAACCGCATCATCACCGAAAACGGCGCCTAGTTCACTAGCGCGACGTTCCTGGAGTTCTGCGATGAAATGGGCACCAAGGTGTGTTTCGCCTCGGTGGCCCACCCCAAGAGCAATGGCCAGGCAGAGCGTGCCAACACGCTGGTGTTGAGGGGCCTCAAGACCAAAGCATTTGACTGGCTCCACAAGCGGGGTCCACGATGGACTGACGAACTTCCGGCGGTGCTGTGGTCGCTTCGAACCACACCCAGCCGGGCGACCGGGGAGACACATTTCTTCCTGGTCTACGGGGCTGAGGCTGTTCTTCCGTCCGAGCTATCTTTAGGCTCCCCGCGCGTTTCGGCATTCAGCGAGGAGTGCCAGGAAGATCAGCGCCGAGAAGAAGTCAACCTCTTGGAGGAGGTCCGCGATCGAAAGCTCTCCACGGCCGCTCGATACAAGAAACCTCAGCGTACCACGCCACCCGGGTCCACAAGAGAGTATTAGCGTTGGGTGACCTCGTCCCCGTGCAGACCAGCAGCAAGCGGTCAGAATAAGTTGTCTCCCTATGGAGGGCCCTTCAAGGTGGTCTCGGCCTCGACCGACGGGACACACGATCGATGGCTAAGAGTGGCGAACTCCCGTAACTTAGAGATCTAGCGGAAATTCTACCCCGAGTTACGTAAGTGCTCGATAATCTGCTCCTGGCCACCAAGGAGTGGGTCTTTTCCTCCATTTAGTGGTTAGTCGATGACCAAAGGATAAGTTGTTGTTTGCCCCACGGGCTCCTCAGAATCTTTCTTACCGTCTCCATTTGGCCTTTGGGTATGATTTTATGATGGTTGTCATGGGTACCGATAGCCTAACAGCTCCTTGCCGATAAGTGGTAACGCCTAGTGCTTGCATCGTACAGGGAAAGGTGACCAGAGGGTCGAGTTCGGCACGGTGCTCCATGCGGCTAGCACACCCCGGGTTGTCACCGCAAGCACCACCGCCCAAAAACTACCTCGAACTCGCCGCCTTGCCATGCAAATATTATGGTCGTTCCGAGAGATCGCAAGGGTTTAAGATCTAAAAGACAATGGGACAAAGGACAATCACGCATACTGGGACTTATGATCTTTTGATCTGCTTTTCACGTATCTTAGAACACTTTCGCCAGATTTGTAGCGGTTGTGTGCAAGTGCGGTGAAGAATGCCAGAGCATCAATCTAGACTAAACCCCGTAAGACGGTCGGTAATGGTCGCCTGGGACTTATGCAAACAAACACAGACAAACATACTCACAAACAGGCACTCAGGTAAGCGCGAAAGATAACCATTTCATTAAGTTTGCTAAAAGGTGTATCTATATGGTTATAGCAAAAAAAAAAGGGGAAAGAAAGGAACGAAGAAAACAAGAAGGGCCGCCCGGGCCATCATTCTTCATCGGCGACTTGGAAGTGCACATGGTCATCTTCCGCCTCCTCCTCCGCCATTGCCTCGTCAAGAGCCGGGTCCTCCACCGTCATCAGCCTCGCCACGTACTCTAAGGCATCGTGCACACGAGCTTGTGCCTAGGCCTCGTTGCCTTCGATGCCGGCCACGGTGGACATGGCATCGAAGGAGGCATCGCGGTTGGCGCAGCAGGCCAGCACGTACCCCGCGGTGGTGACGGCGACCTCCTGCCCCACCCTGGCGGAGCAGACGGACAAAGCGGCGGGCAGGCCGGCGAGAGCATCGTTGACACGGGTGATGCTAAGGGCGTACTGCATCGCCGAAGACTCCAACAGATTGCTCAGCTCCACCCCTAGGGGCCGCAGGCTCCTAACCATGCGATTGTACGCAGGACGGAGCATGACGGTGAGGTTGTGCAGCGAGCGGCGTAGTTCATCTTCAGCCCGCTTCTTTCCCACCTCGGCCTCCTCCATCCAAATGAAAGGTATTGTCGCGCTTCTTTCTCCCTGGCGAGCAGGCCGCCTCTTTCCCTCTCTCAAGGTCAGGCTCTTCTCGCAGCCGCCCCATCTGCTGGCTCAACTATGCCTCTTGCTGGGTGGCCACCATGAGAGGGTGCCCATTGAAGCATGAACGCTACCAAGCTCAGTGAGCAGCGCTGCCAGCCGAGAGGCGGAGGCGGCGAGAGCGCTCGATGAAGGGCTGGCAGAGGTGTCGGTGACGGCGGCGTCCTGATGAGCTGCCTCCGGGGCGCCGGACGGACCACGGCAGATCTCCAGACCTTGGGTGTGCTCGCCTTATGAACGTTGTCGGGGCCGCCTTGAAGCACCGAGAAGCGGAAGGAGGACACAGGAAGGTTAAGTCCTCTTGCAGCAAAGAGGGAGGGCTCTGCGTGCGGTGGAGCAGAGTGCACGAAGTCGATGCCGGGTAGGAGTCAAGATGTCGCCAGAGTGTAGAAGACCCTTTCCAGCCGCACTCGAAGGCCCGACGGAACTAGAAGGGGCGGCCATCTGGTCATCGATGCGGGACCTCTTAGGGTCTGCACCCGAGGCGTCCGAGGAGGATGGTCGCATGCCCGCGCTTCGGTCCTCCACCGTCGGGAGCGACTTGATGATCCGTAGACGTTCCACGAACTTCAAATCGCACAATGGCTAGGTTTCGACCGGGAAATCTGAACCACCTGGCGTTAGTGGGACTAGCCCGCCCAGCCACTTGACAATGGAAGGGGCATCCAAATTCCCTGCGCCTGAAGAAAGAGAAAGGGTTACCAACTGATGGTGACCATGTGAAATCAAAAGAAAAGAATAATAGAAACTTACAGCCTGGGTAGGTATGGGTTATTGTTGGTGTTATGCCCTTGAGGCAGTCATATAGATGATTGTAACATGACTATGCTTATGAATAATAATATGATTATTGGTCCAATGAATGTATATCATTATATTGATCAGCAAGTATGTGACTTGCTTATAAAACTCTCTACTTATTGATATAATTCGTAAGTATCTTCGATCGGGTATCATCGTATAGGACAACGATGAATAGATCAAGACATGTATTGATCGATGATTATGTTTCATAGATCATAGGATATGGAGATGTCATCAATACATTGTGAACTCATGATGAAGAACATGGGTTAGATAGACCTAATGGGACACCGCGAGAATGTTACATTCTTATGTGTCATCGCAGCATCTCATACATAGTGGATGTATGATCCTTAGACCTGAGATTGTCGTGATTCCCTACATGTGTAATAGTTTACCTTGGGGCCACCAAACGCTATTTCCTAACCGGATAGTTATAAAGGTAGCTTTCATGTTTGCTATGAAACATGCAGAGGGAAGTGGGCAGTCAAGATGGAATTTGCCACTCCGGTGTAACGGAGATATATGTCTAGGCCACTCATGTGATATGATTAAGGAAGTGCATGGTCATGCCGTGATTGAGAAGTCAATCACAACTTATTAATATATCACGGATACGAGAGATGGATTGAACTATCAAAGGATGACATACTTCTGCTTTGAGTTCAATCTTCATATAGTTTGGCAAAGGGATTATTACATGAGTACTTTTGATCATATGCGCTTGGGAGTTGGCATGCTCGCAAGGAACCGCTACGGCTATTGGATTGGAAAAAGGGTTTTCCGAATCTATGTCCAAATGTACATGAACCTGCTGTGGTCACACACTTAATCTGTGGGACGCATTAATTCGGATTGATCCGTAATTAATGGACCTCGTGGGCTTAATGCGCCGATGGGCCCCGGCTTAGGGTTTCGCCACGTGGCTATATAAGGAGAGGGAAGGGTGGGCGTGCATGTTGTTGTTCACGCCCGTAACCCTAGCCTCCACCTCTCATTGCCCCTATCGAAGCGACTTTTGCTTGCACGCCGACGCATGGCGCTCCATCCCGGACGGTGGACTTCGTGGTGACGCCGCCGCTATCGCGGTGTGGCAAGGACGAACCGCAGTGAGGACGATCTGTAGCGAGGACGATCCGCGTGAGGGCGATCCACGGCGAGAACGATCCACTACACCAACGCGCTGGCGATTCCGAGAATCGCGTGTCTAGTGGTAATCCAATATGTGATCCCTTTCTTGCGAGTAGCTTTTCTGGTTATGCGGTAGAAATTTTAATTTGTGCTAGCGTAGCATACCGCGTTCCCCAACAGTTATGTTGTCATCACACGTGTACTGCCACGCCAGTCGAGCGCGTCGGCGCAGGGGGCTTATCCTCCGGGTCACGAAGTCCCAAACCACTAGTGCCCCTGGCCAACAAGAGTCCCAGAGAGCTGCCGACAAGGGTTACCATTGATCGGAGCACCGCTATCTCGCCGACGGTGAGCCCTGCTCATTGGCCTCCCCTGGTGTGGAGGGTATCCCTAGGGAGTCAAGGCCGCTGTCGTCATTGGCATATAGCCAGTCATTCTGTCACGCCTTCCAGTTGGTCTTCGTCTAGAAGGGGACGTAGCGGGAGGTAGATCCATCGTGAAGACGGATATGGCAGCTCCCCACGACCCCACCATCGATGGAGTTACGGAGAGTGTAGAAGTACTGGAAGAGAGGGAGATTCACTTCATTCCCACGAACATTTCGCAGAGGTACGCGAAGGTGGAGAGGATGAGGATGGCGTTGGGGGTGAGGTGAAGATGGTGGATTTCGTAGAAGTGGAGGAGGTGAGGAAGAATTTGGAGAAAGGCGGGACCAGGCCTGCCAACAACGCCCAGGAGAAGATGACGATCTCCCCAGTTTCGCATTGTGGCATGGAGGTGCCACGGCGTAGTCGAAGAGAGCCTTCAGGGGCGATCCAGGAGAGCCTCGTTTGCCTCTCCCCATTGGCAGTCGAAGTAGGGTGACGAATACTCGTACCAGGGGTACCCCACAGCAAAGCATACATCTATTCCAAGATCGCTTCTCTCTCGCCATTCGGACATGACGACGCGGTCGGCGACAACGCAGAGCATCGAAGGAAGTGCTGCCCAAGTCGCCACCCCTCGCGGATGGGATTATCGCCAAACATTGGCCGGAATTCCCAATGGGCCATCCTTTGCCCAGCCTCAACCGAATGCTCCGCCAGGTCCCGAAAGTTCTTCGGCCTCGATTCGATTTCGCCAAGAAGACTCGACCAGGCTTGGTCGCTGCCCTTCGCAGTTCGACCCCGACTCGATCCAGCGCCTCAAGAGTTCTGACCTTGACCTGCCCAGCGCCTCAAGCAGTTCACCTGCACCCGGATCCGCACCAGAGGGTCTGGACCGCCTCAGCAGAGCCCCAACGCTTCGACCCAATGACCTCGCCACGCCGGCCGACGACGGCAAGCTGGCCGCTTGCCTCTACGACATGATGGCTATGATGGGATAGGAGGTTCCTTCCCAGCGCGCCGGGCCGCCAGAGTCAAGCACATGTCTCTTCGCACCGCCTCCGCTCGATAGGCCCAGAGGGCAGCGCGCAAGACCTTCCCAACGGAACACTATCCATTGTGTCTCATCGACCTAGCGTGGGGCAACAGGACCACACCACCAAGGCCAAAGACCGACTCCCGAATGTCGCATACCTCACCATTTTTCTAAACTCCGTGTAACCCGCCTCTCGCCTATATAAAGGAGGCGGGGATTCCGAGGGCAGCTTTCCACCGATAACCAACCCACACTTCGCGATCGAGTCCATCATCTGGCTCAGGCGAACGCTCCTAGTTCCCGAGCCTCCGACCCCTCGCTCCTCTCACTCGGACGGGCGCTCAAGGCCTGTCTTGAGCCCTCGCTTGTAACCCCGTGCAGCCTGCTGCACCCCTCTAGTAATACAAACGCCACAACCGCGAACTGGACGTAGGGACATTGGGCCCGAACCAGTATAAATCTTGGACACCCTGCGTCAAACCATTCAAGGAGAGGGAGCGCACGACCCCCTACACCTACAAATTTACTTGCTGGTTATACGAAACACCGACACAGGGAAAGTCTACGTCATTAGAACAAAGCAAGGGCTGAGGACAAGGAAGTTGAAGCAGCAAAGGAAGAAGACGAAGGAGTCCAAAAAGAGCGTGAACTGTTAGCCCTGGGTGCACGTATTAATAGGTTTCTTGCGACTGGCGGTTCGTGAAAAGACGAAAGTGCGCGAAACTTCAGGTCCCGAGAGAATGCGGTGGAAGCGAAGAGGGCCGAGCGTTGCATCGCGCAAGTGGTGGGTCCGCCCGGAGCACGCCAAGATTAAAGAGGTCTAAAAGGGCTGGCGTGTGGGGAACCATCCCCGGGACTCCACTGATTCACCCAAATGTGCGGTACATCTCAAGTGAATCAAGGGAACATCGGGCGTTCCGTGAATATACCCGTGTTGGTCCCAGGAAAGTTCGCCAACACGCGCATTCTCATCCAACAGTTGACATCACAACACATACACAATTATCGGAAGCATAAACGTTATTACATTCCAAAAGTAGGACTGATGTCCATAACGACCTATTTAGAGTTATTACACCAAGTAGCAGCGGAATTCATAAGATAAACAACAAAAGGGCCAGCATGGCATGCCCCCAAAACCCTCAGGCAACCAACTAGGGCAAGAACGGCGACTAAACGTTAGAATTGTCGAAATCGCCTTAGAAAGTCCCCTGGCAAAGGCCTCATCCTCACCTACAGCAAGTGGACAATCCGATTGAGTACAAAGAGTGTACTCGCACAATAATATACATTGCATGCTGAATTCTAGCTACATGTGGTTGCTACATCAAAGGAAGGCAAAATGCCAATTTCAGCATAAAGCAATATTTGGGATAAATCGTAAACATGTATAGATTGAAAAGAATTACATTTGGTAAACATTTGCAAAATCGAATACATAGTATAACATCATCAAATTCACATTTATAGCATGCCTCCAAGCATTCTTCGAACCATGAGTTCCATCGCTCATGCTCGATTACACACACAAGTACTCCAATACTCGTGTCTTGTTCTCGCTCCCATCCCATTCCTACCAAGTCCTTAATACTCGCCCAGTGACTGACAAATCAAGCGATCGTCCTTAACCATGGACGTGGCTATTCGAATAGTTTAAAACTCTGCAGAGGTACGACTTTACCCACACGACACGTCACTCTCGTAAGCCAAGCTATTAACACATTTCCTTAGATGTGTCGGCCGAGGTGAATGTGACAAACCATTTTCCAGTATGCATGGTAGTGTATCTAAACCATCCAGATGAGTGGACCTTGATCCTGCGTGCTCCAAAGGTCTGTGTGTGTGGATCAAGCAAGACACCCATTGTTGGACATCCCCAACTCAACAAAGTTCGAGGGACTCGAGGACATTCCTTGACGCTCAACTAAGCTCAAGGAATTCCCATGACATTCCTTGACGCTCCACTAAGCTCAAGGAATTCCGAGTGCACATGGTTTACACACCCTAGTCATACACAAGTACTTGGTTACGCCGGTCCCATAAACGTGTGTGGTTCGCACGATAGTTACTCAAAGAGACGCCACCAGATTCAACTTAGGTCCTTAACCAATATCTCTACTCATTAACCAACATTTGAAACCATCATCATCATAATAATTCTCAATCTTTGCGACCAATGGACTAAGTCCATCTATCGTGGTTTCTAACGATGTTCTAAGCATGGCTAACCATTTCGCATGAACCCATATACAATAATAATAAACCAACCACCTAGGGCGACAATGGAACATAGAAAGAACATGATAAGGGAATAACATCACAATGTGGTAATAGCTAAGATTTCTACCCAATCATAATTGTAATTGAAAGTAAGCATGCAATTGATAAAATAATTCCAAAAGTGTAAACTTCAAATAGTAGGAGCAATCATGGTCAAGGAGTAAAGTAGTGCCTTATTGTTCGTTCTTGACTTCGAAGGCGTAGTCGTACTCGGGAGTGCCTTCCGACGCGTCAACACCTAATGAGAAAATCCAAATCCATAAACACCAAATCAAGAATTCAAATGGTGCACATGATTGAAAGATGCATGAAATGCTCATGATGTGTAGTACTAATGATAACAGGAAAATACTAATTGAGTTTTGCGTCAAAAGTTCAAGTATTAGGGCATTTTATTGAATCATATCCGGAGTATCCGGGTTGACCCCCTCGGTCTCGCGTATTCTGCCTATCCGGAGTATCCGGATGAAAACACTGGAGTGTCCGGATAAAACCTCAGAGTGTCCGGGTTGTTCCTCTTGGTCTGGCGAGTTCTACCATATCCGGACTATCCGGATGAAAACCCTGGAGTGTCCGGGTTGAGCGGTCTGTTTCAAAAATGGCTATTTGTCTATTGTCCTCTACACTTCCAAGGAATGGACTAGGGTTTCAAAGGGATGGACTAGAGTAGAATCTTACCACTACAAGGTTGTTTTTGCACTTGGTGAAGGTTGGTCTCGGTGGGTGGAATGACAAAAGGTGTCACAATGCCGGTTCTCGCGGTTCGTCTCCTCCTAGCTTATGTAGACGACGATGACCTCGCTCACTCGCGCTTGCAACAGCAACTAGTCCTCCTCCTCAAGCTTCCATGCGACATGCGTGACCTGATTCAAGGTGTGATGATGAATTCCATGGAGAAGAAGGAAATGAGTCACAATGGCAAAATTTTCAGAACATGGCGAGAAAGAAAATTGGTTGCCACTCACCCAAAACTTGGTGCCTCAAGAATCCAATTGGATGGATTTGAAGCTCTTGATCTTGGCTTCGATGTGGTATAACATGCACAAGCTCAAACTCAAGATTGGAGGGGATTTGTGGGGGAGAATGGCAAGAGGTTGGAGAAGAACACTCTTGCTGTTTTTCAGGTTTTGGAGGAGCAAATGAGCAGGTGGGGGAGGAGAAACCAAGGTTTAGAGCCTTATATATGGCTGCCCACTCATGCTTACATGTGGGGCTAGGTCCCACATGTCATAGGGTGAGTGAAAAGAGTGGATATGAGTTATTGAAGTGAGAAAAGGCATGGAGAGGATGTGCAGCCCACAAGTTCCCATGCAAGGTATGACCCATGTGTCATTGACTTGTTAGGTAAGTGGGTAGAGGTGAGTAATGTAATAACTAGTATGGTAGGTATGTGCAGCCTACACTCCTCTCTCTTATAAATATGGCCCACATGTCATCAACTAAGGTAATGCAACATGTGTGCAGTTTGGAAAATGATTTTCAGGATTTTGTTGCTCCCTCTTTATGCAAGATGAAGGTCCTAACACTTGTATGATTATAATTAAATGAGGATGTAATGACATGATGGAAGACGTTAGCATGACAAGCCTCGCTTACCAGATTAGTGAAAATCGGGCTGTTACAAGGCGTGCGCCCCAGGACAGGCCCAGGGGCTACTGTTGGCGTACTTTGCACTAGGGTACCCTCTCCGCCACCGTCAGAGGGGGCCACGGCGCCGAAGCCCAACAGCCTAGCGGGCAGGTGGGCGATCACGCCCTGCTGCTGGGCGACCACGCCACGTGGCGACCTGGTGAGCAGGTGGGCGAGCACGCCCTGCTGCCGTGCGACCGCGCCGCGTGGCGGTTTTGCGAGCAGGTGAGCGATCACGCCCTACTGCCGGGCGATCGCGCGTGGCGGCCTAGCGAGAAGGTGGGCAAGCACACCCTGCTACCGGGCGACCGCCCCGCGTGGCGGCCTGGTGAGTAGGTGGGCGAGCACGCCCTCTTGTCGGCGACCGCGTGGCGGCTGGTGAGCAGCAGGGCGAAACGCTTGCCGCGGCGGTGGGCTATGTGGTCAGTCGAAGGAGCCAGGGGGTACACCGCTGGTCAGGCATGAAGATGTACATCGGTGGAATAGGGAGCTTCACCTCGAAGTCTTCTCCCCCGACAACCCGTGTCAGAACCATTAAATGTGCGTGGCTTCACTGATGGCATGATAGCTTATCCCTCTGACGTTCTGCACCTAACCAATCCTATACAGGTCATTTCCTGGGCGGACCGGGCGGAGTTGGATGATGGTGCAAAGAATGAGGCCAGAGGATGGGGCTACAGTGATTGATGTAATAAATGAAGTATAATCATTGTGATGTCATCCTTCTCACATGCTCGAGCCAGCCCAGCCTATATAAGGGGGGTTCGGTGCATGGGAAGAGAGGGGAGAAAAAGGAGCGAAAGAGAGGAAGAAGGGGGAACAATCAAGACAAGAGAAGGAGAGCACTGAGAGAGCTCGAGAAGAACCCAGCGTGTATGTTGAGCGCTAATAATTCTCTTAAAACACATTAACAAGAGCCGAAGCAGGACGTAGGGCTGTTACCCACATCGGGGGCCCGAACCTAGGTACATCAATGTGTTCTTTAATCTTTGTTTGTGTGGATCCCTCGAGATAGCCCATAGTTGTCCGTCCGTGAAGATCTCCTCTATCGAACCTCAGGTCCCTTCGAGGCCTAATAGCTGGCCGGCGAAAAACGCCGACAGCTAGCATCATATGATTTAACATTATTGATTAAAATTATTACATACAATATATCCCTAACTAATTTACAAGACTACACATAATTTATAATTTTTAGTATGTCCAATTCCAATTATCAACTAATAACTCATATACAAACAATTAAATTTATTACAACAACAGAAACGCATCGAAACTTCAATAATGTTCTCACTACCATATTTTTCTAAAATTTTCTACATACGCCTAAAATTATTTTTCTGCTTTACCAATTCTATGTATGCACAAAAATTATTTTTTCATTTTACCAATACTATTAACTACATAGTATTTGTGCTATAGCCTTCTCAATTATACTAACTATTTCACTTTACCAATTAATGATTACATTAAATAATAACTAACACAAACATATGAAATGTGCATGCATATCTACTTTCATGTCTGCCTTACCAATTTGACATTACTTGATGAGGCTAATGGAGGCCCGATCTTTTAGTGAGATGAATAACTCTCTATTAGTCGAGACAACCCTCACGATCTAGGCTACGACTGAAACGCGACAGATGCCAAGCAATCAATGAACCAAACTCTGAATTGTTATCAACCTTGCAAAATCCCAATTGACCAGATCACAAAGATCAATTCCTACAAGCAATCGAAGAATAAGTAAGAACAAAGCAAAATCAATCAAAAATTACAAATATAATTGAAGTATTGATGTGGGTTCTAAAGCCTAGTATTGCTGTTGATCTAGCCAAACAAGTGAATGCCTAATAGTTTCACTAAGGAAAACTACGACTAAACAAAACCCAAGCAATTTTGGTGGACTCCCTAGCTATATATAGGTAAAAGAGAACGGGGATTCGGCCAGTATAAAGGAATGGCTGAATAGGACTTGTACAAAGCCCAACACCTAAGTTTGACTCAAACTGGAAAGTTGGCCTGACTTATTTTGGTGATTGCTGAGTGCTCTGAAGGAATTTTTTGGTGGGGTCAGATCCATTCTTCTCGAACTAAGCTTTTTATCAAGGGCAAGAACTCAATAATTGGACACTATATGCAAAAGTTATGCTCATTTTACATTAGACTACTATCTAGAGGCTAAATTAGACTTCAAAATATAGCACACTTGATCTTCGACTTTGCTTGACGTAGATATGCATCCTTGTTGATACAAACCATGGTTCCTATGTACAAGCACATCACACACATCAGGTAGTGGATTATTCTCAAAAGTGTAATTAGATACACTTAAGAATGACTTTACCGATAATTGAGTTGACGAGCACGTGCTTGTATATCTAGTTGAGGAGTAGTAGTTATGGTTGTATCAGTGGAAGAGATGTCCTCGTCATCATGTCCTTCTTGAATTGGAGTTTTCCTCGACTCAAGCTCATCTTCTTCTCCCAAGTACGACTTCAAATCTATAATGTTAAATGTGGTACTAACCTTAAAATCTGTAGGCAAATCAAGCTTATATGTATTGTCATTAATCTTCTCTGGCACTTTAAATGGACCATCAGCACTAGGCATCAATTTTGATTTTCTCAAATTAGGGAACCTTTCTTTTCGCAAGTGTAACCAAACAAGTTCACCAGATTCAAATTTAATTTCTTTTCTTCCCTGACTACCAGCAAATTTATATTTAGCATTCATATGCTCTATATTCTCCTCAGTGGTGTTTCATGCATCTTAAGTATTAATTCAACACATTGTTTAGCATCAATATTTACCTTTTCTGAAGATGGTAGAGGTAATAAATTAATAGGAGCATGAGGAATAAATCCATATACTACCAGAAAAGGGCATATCTTTGTGGTTGAATGCAACGTACGGTTGTAAGCAAACTGCACGTGAGGCAAACAATCTTCCGACATCTTCATGCTTTTCTTCAAAATGGCCCTCAACATAGTAGATAATGTGCGGTTGACAACTTAAGCTTGTCTGTCATTTTAAGCTTGTCTGTCATTTTAAGAATGACATGTGGTAGAAAACAGCAACTTTGTCCCCCATTTAACCCATAATGACTGCCGGAAGTGACTCAAAAACTTTGTATCATGATCAGAAACAATTGTATTTGGCACTCTATGTAGGTGAATGATTTCTTTGAGAAATAAATCGGTAACATTTGTAGCATTATAGCTCTTATAATAAGGTATAAAATGTGCCATCTTAGAAAATCTATCCACGAAAACAAAAATGCTATTCCTCCCCTTCTTTGTTCTAGGCAATCCTAAAATAAAGCCCATAAAATATCCTCCCAAGGTATGCTAAGAACAGGAAGAGGCATATGTAAATCATGTGGGTTAAGTCATGACTTAGCTTTTTGACAAGTGGTGTAGCGTGCAATGTAGTACTCGATGTCACGCCTCATCTTTGGCCAATAGAAATGCTCAGCCAGTACGTCCTCCATCTTCTTGACACCAAAATGTCCCATGAGACCTCCATGTGCCTCCTGTAACAATAAAAGACAAACAGAGCTAGCTAGAATGCATAGCTTGTTAGCACAAAACACAAATCCATCATTAATCACAAATTTATTCTAGCTCTTTCCCTCTTTAAAATTCAACAATATTTCTTTAAATTCAGCATTTTGCACATATTGCTCTTTAATAGCCTCTGATCCAAAGATCTGGAAGTCAAGTTGAGATAGCATAGTATATCACCTAGACAATGCATTAGCAATAATATTTTTTTCCTTTCTTGTGTTTAATGACATAAGGAAAAGATTCATTAAATTCAACCCATTTTGCATGTCTACGTTCAATTTACTTTGTCTTCTAATATGTTTTAAAGATTCATGATCAGAATATATAACAAATTCTTTTAGCCATAAATAATGTTGCCATGTTTCTTGTAACATCCCAATTTTTTATTTTCTAAATATTTGATATTGTTTTGTTGCAATTTATGATTTTTGTGAATTTTCTGGAGTTATTGGATTTTCTGATATTTATTTGAATTATTTTTGAGTTAATATATATATAGCTTTTGTTAAAAAAATAATTATAAAAGAAATTTAAAATAAAGACTACCCCAAAATATTTTATTAAGTATAGAAGGTCTCGAAGTATTTTTGGGGAAATATCTTTTTCTCTCCAGGATAGAATCGGATTAGGAACTGAATTGGTTGAACCGGATTAGGAAACTGATTGCTGACCGGTGCGATTTGGAATAAGAGTTCGCTGTATGAATTCCAGCCGCAGATCCGGACGCGTGTAGGACTTCCGGCTTCTCCATCGCGTAGGGCGTAGCCGACTTGAACCGCTTGCACTGGCGCCAAAAGCGGTCGAAGGACTCGGGTCCAGACGCGCGGTCGAGTGGAATTTCCGTGGCGCCGAAAGTGCAGACGGATATGAGCCGCTTCGTCTTGGAGAACAACAGAGCGAATCGAACTCATGAGTGGCGCCAAATTCGGCGAACGCGGCGAGACTGTCCGGCGACGGACTCCTTCCGTTCTCCGACGCGCGTGGCGATTCAAGTCGATGGTATTGGCGCCGATTTTGGAAGGGTCTCGGAAGACTTACCAGACAGGAGGAAGCAAAGATGTGACCAATTCGAATTCCTCTGCGCGTGGCCGAAGGCACCAAGGACACGGGGACGCTCATGCGGGCTATTTAAACGGCGCCCAGGCAACATCGCCAGAACCAAGCGGCCAAGAAAAATTGTGAATGTCTCGAGCTAGTCGACCGTCATTCATGGAATCTCGCTAGGAACAGCAGGTGTCGCCAGGAGATTTTCGAGCGCGCAGTCGAGGTTGTCGTCTTCGTCTCCGGTGAATTCAAGTCGCCGTCGTTTCATCGCCGATCGGGAACTTCGTCAGCCGTCGGAACGTAATCAAGCGCACGGAATTCATCCACGTCACTTCGGAACCGGTAAGCGTTTTAGATTAAATATCAACCGTTGGATTTAGGTCGGACGGTTGACATTAGGCTACGTAGTAGATTTACCCGTAACCGTTAGATTGAGTTCATCAGTCTAGATTTCGCCACGCCTCGCTCAGGCAATGGCGGGGACGGAAAATTCGTATTTTCCTTTACAAAAATAATTCGGGAGAATCAGAATTTCTAATTTCAGAATTAACTAAACTTCTAAATGTTATAACTTTTGCATATGAACTCCGATTTGGGTGATTCAAATCCCGAAATAGCAAATGAACTCGAAAATTAAAATAAAATCCACCATTATTTTGCTTTCTCTCTCGATTCGCGTAGACGTTGGGTTGAGCAAGGTTTTGAAGGAGGAACTATCATCTCAAGATCAATCTTCGGAGCAATACCAGGAACTTAAGCAAGGCAAGTTGTGCTTTGATCATGTTGCACCCATAAACTAGATTGCATGCTATTTTGATTTACCGTATCACTTGTTATTTTATGTGTATAAATGATTTCAACATAAATTTGGGACTAGCTATCGCATCTTTGAATTATATTCTACCTTGCTAGTTGTATGCCATGATCCAATTGTCACCCTAGGTTGGTTAATTATAGTTGGTTAAATAGAAAATCAACATGGGTGGTTAGACCGAATTAGAGATGCTTAGCCATGCCACGTCATCACATGCTCATGGAATATTGTTTATTAATCTTGACTAATGGAATATGGAACTATGATTATAATTTGTGGGCCATGTGTGGTCGCACAAAGAGATTGAGTTGTTGTGACAGCGGAGTCACGCAACAATGTTGATTTGTGAAGAGCACGTGGTGTTTGGTAATCAACTGGGGTGGGAAAAATGATTTAGTCTGAGGCAAGTGGCAAGATTGTTTCGTGGGCCAAGAGTGGCAATTGGGTCATCGATTTGGTTTTTGTGGGCCAAGAGTGGCAATTGGGCGGTCGATTTGGTTTTTGTGGGCCAAGAGTGGCAATTGGGCGATTCGCATTTGGTGGGCCAAGAGTGCCAATTGGGCGGTCGTATTTGGTTTTATGATGAACTTTTGGTTAGTCTTGTCTCGGTCAACTAAGGGTAATTAATTAAAATAAATAACTGGATGGGATGGCGGGATGCCATGTGGATAATGGAACTTGGATTTAGGATGGAAACCTGGTTTATTTGAGAAATGCTGAATCTACTTACTTTTTATTATTTGTTTTACTGTCTTTTCAATCTACATATTGCTTATGTTTGAAAATGCTGCTTTACTGCTTATGAACCATAAGCCTTCCTTTGGAATAAGCCTGCATATAGCTATGATAGAATTGCATTCTGTGCACAACTTGTTGAGTACGTGTTGGTGTACTCACCCTTGCCTACAAACATTATCAGTGCTGAAGAAGGAGTACCATGAAGAGACGAATGTTTAGGGTGCGAGCCTTGTCGCTTGTTCGTGGTATACCGAGGGGTTATCTACGCCTTCATTCCGCCGCAGCTCAATTTGTTGTTCACTTTATGAGGCATTGCTAAGTAAGTTGACCATAAGGTCATACAACTGCTAATATTTAGTATATTATGTCTTTATCTTATTTACGTTGTGTATGATTATGATATTCACTAATGTTGAACCTGTGTGCACTAGCGTGATCCTGGACTAGTGCAGTATACACAGAGGGTCCGGATTTGCATATTTGGGTCCCGACATTTCTAAAGTCCAAACTAAAGCATATAATTCTTTGTTGTAAGTAGAATAATTCAGACTAGACCCACTCAATTTCTCGCTAAAATAAGCAACAGGTTTACCTTTTTGTGTCAACACACCACTAATTCTTAATCCACTAGCATCACACTCAAGTTCAAAAGTCTTACTGAAGTCAGAAAGTTGGAGTAATGGTGATTTGTGAGCTTATTTTTCAGAAGATTAAATGATTGTTCTTGAGTAAGACCCAAATAAATGAAACTTGTTTCTTTGTAAGTTCATTCATGGGTGTAGCAATGGTACTGAAATCTTTGACGAAGCGTCGATAGAATCCAGCAGTCCAAGAAAACTTCGCACTTGGGTGACCATGTTAGGAGTTGGCCAACTCTATATAGCTTCGATCTTGGCTTGATCAACTTCAATTCCCTATGGAGTAACAACATAGCTAAGAAACGATACTCAATTGGTGCAAAAGGTGCACTTCTCAAGGTTACCAAATAAACGTGCATCATGTAGAGTATTAAAAACAACATGTAAGTTTTCAAGATGTTCATCAAGTGACTTGCTATAAATTAATATATCATCAAAGTAAATCACCACAAATTTATGAATGAAAACACATAAAACTTCATTCATTAACCTTGTAAAAGTACTAGGTGCATTAGTTAAATCAAAAGGCATCACTAACCACTCATATAACCCAACTTAGTTTTAAATGCAGTTTTCCATTCATCTGCAAGTTTTATTCTAATTTGGTGGTAACCACTATGTATGTCCACTTTAGAAAATATGATAGAGCCACTTAATTCATCAAGCATATCATTTAACCTAGGTGTAAGATGACGATATGTAATGGTAATATTATTGATAGCTCTACATCAACACATATACGCCATGATCCATATTTATTGGGAACCAAAATGATAGGGACATCACATGGACTAAGGCTTTTGCGTACGTACCCTTTGTCAAGTAATCTTACATTTGACACTGAATTTCCATAATCTCCTCTAGATTGGTCCTATAGGGTGGCGCACAGTTTGGCAAAGAAACTCCCAGGATCAAATCAATTTGATGCTGAATTCCTCGAGTTGGTGGCAGCCCCGGTGGTACTTCCCTTGGAAATATATTAGCAAACTCTTGCAAAATGTTAGCAACAATAGGAGGCAAAGAAGCAAGAATATCCTCAAATAAAAATAATACTTCTTTACGCACTAAAGGATAGCAAATAGAATTACTAGCTTCTATCTCAACAATATCAGATTTTGTAGTAAGCAGAAAAGCACCTTTCAATTTAGTTTCACCTTTACTAACACTAGGTTCTTTCTTCTTTTGTTGCACAAGTTCTTTAGCTACAATCTAATTTTTACTTTTACTACTCTCCTTTTTTCTATTAGCTCTCTCTAATTCATCTTTTAAAATTGCCTCAGGAGACATGGGTAGCAAAGTGATTTTCCTTCCTTTAGATATGAGAGTATATTGATTAGTTATACTATGATGCAAGAAAAATTTTGTTCTACGGCTAGCTCCTATGTGAAATATGCATTAGGATCATACTTTCTAGTAAAAGGAGGTATAGTGAATTTAATTTTACTAAGTGGATCATCACAGTCATGTACCTCTCCTAGTGGTGGATCTCTTCACATATCTTGGCGATTGAAACGACACTACCGATGATCATGATCATTCTTAGGATTAAATCCTCCATTGGTCTCTGTATCAGCAACATATTGATCCTTCATGAACGACTTTTTCGATTTCATCTACCTACAGCAGCAGGAGCATCTAGTGGTGGAGCTCTCTCTAGCTACCTTACGTGTGTAGCAAGCGCAGTAAGCTCTCCATTGGTGCGATCTAGAACCCCATTAAGACACTCTGAATGTTGATTCCATATGCGTGAAAAGTATTGTACGATTCCCTTCATACGCGATGTAAGAGTTGCGTCATCCTCACTATGATCAATGGAGCCTACCATTGTTGGTAGAAGACAAGAAACAAATCAAAAGTATATGTTCCTATCAACTACTAGGTTCTCGTGTTCAAAGTCTCTCACACTCAAAGTTCTTACCAATTCTTACCAAGCAAACAAGTGGTGACCAGTGGCTAGTTCGTGATAAATGCGCTCAAGCATGGCAAAGCGATTGCAAGGAGAACGGTACCTATTTGGTTAGTAGAAGGTGGAGCTTGGACAAGCAATATTTATTTCCTATGCAATCTGATAATTCTAGTTATTGTAATATTAAGTAAAGACCCAAATTAGAATTCACAAGCCCTAATTGCTAATCATAAGGATATAAGTGAATTTGAAGACAACACATGCACAAACATAATGGTACTTATGCTATCAAGGAATGAGCTATAAAATATAAGGCACCGAAAAGCTCTATTGCACAAATCGTAAAGAGACGCTAACTTCTTACTTCAAGAATGTAAAAAGGGCACAAGATTTGCTCACTAATTAATACAAATGCTCAATCTAAAAATAACAAATAAAAATTAGGGTTTTACTCAATGTAGTGCAACCGGCCACTATTTTCTTTTTTCTTCTTTTTTTATTGGCCTTTTGGCTCTTTCTTTCTCTTTTCTTTCTTTGGGTGACTTTTGGCTAACACTAGTATGAACAATTGTAGCACCCCATTTTTTGCATTTTATGGATTTACTATGCATTTTATGTTTTATTGAATTTTTTGGATTTTATTTAATTGGTTTTGTATTTATTGATTTAAGCCTCTTATTGATTATTATTTATTTAGCGCAAAAGTTCAAATAAAATTTTTTTGAACATATTTTATTCAAGTCCCAAAAGCCTTAAAATATTTTTTGGAATTTTTCAGGTATTTTTTCTATTTATTTGGGCTTTATCTATTTTTGGGATTTATTTTTATTCGAAAAGCATTTAAAAATTCGGCCGCATAGTGTTGGGCCATGACGTGAAGCAAACAGGCCCATTCCTCTCACACTACTAGCCCAGTCAGCTCGCTTCGTTGAAACCGTAGCATGCGGACAGTTTGATTCGATCCAACGTTTGCCGTTCTACCACGTCATCACCACACCCCGAGCCACGACGTGAAGTCTTTATTTTAATATCGTTGAGTATGATTGTGCTATTCATCTATGTTGAGCCTGTGTGTACAAGCGTGATCCTGGACTAGTGCGGAATACACAAAGAGTCTGGATTTGCATATTCGGATCCTGACAGAGGTGTTATCAGAGCCATACTGACTGTCGGTCAAGCCTTAGTTAGTTTGTCGTCTTACGAGTATCCAAAACTATTTTCTAAAAGCAAAATTAACTTAAAAGATTAAAATGATCTTGACTGATCCCTTTTTCTTGCTTTCCACCATTGCTGAATTTTCTTTCTTTTCTCTTGTTTTTGAGTTAAGGTTTCACGAGAGCTACTTCTGTAGGTAAAGATGGAGTGCATCTATGAAGAGCACAAGGGAGGATTTGTAACTAAGCTATAGAAGATGCTGCAGTTGATAGGAGGGTTCGACAGGCCAATCTACTGTGGCACTAGCTGGACCGTGAATGGGATGGTATGAGGAACACTTTAAAAGGTCACTGTGAAAGTAAAACGAAAATAGAGAACAGAATGGTATGGAATGAACTAAGGATTTGCATTGATCATTGGATATATTTATACATGTGAAGGGGTGCAATGAATAGACACCTTTTGATTACAAGATTAACTGCCTAATCTATGTCATTAACTGCCTAATCTATGTCTTGATGAGATCACTTGAAGAGATGTCTTTTGAGAAGACATTGTTTCACAACACTCCCCCTTGATCGAATCTTCCTTGAGATCAATGCATTGTTGGTTCCTTCAAAATCTTGTGGGAATAATCTGAAGATTATATTGATATGCCATCAAAAACTCCTTTAAACCCGGTGGGAAAAATAAGGAGAAAAATATGACATATATAAGTGTGATTAATAAATCACTATGTCTTTGGTAGCTCCTCTAAAAAAACCCCTGTGGGGAAAAATGGGAGATACGACATAATATATAAAACTCCTCTCTAAAAACCTTGTAGGAAAAATATGAGGAGAAGATATGTTGATATACTGTTGAAAACTCCTATAAAACCCAAATGGGAAAATTTAGGAGAAAAGCGATACAAAGATATTTAAGTAATTGTCTCTTGTGAACTCGTATGAGAAAACCTATTATAGGAAAAACCCGTAAACGAGTTTTGAGGACAATGCATGTCTTTGATGTTTCCTTAAAACCCCAATGAGGAAAAACAGAAAACATGACATATACTTGTGTTAATATTACCTCATTAAAAACTTTTCATGAGAAACCTTGTGAGGAAAAACTCATAAAAGAAAAGAGTGTAATATTTGTTAGAACAGGTTAATAATTAGGAGATATCTCCCCCTGATTCTTGCAAATTTCGAAGTCGTCTCATACCAATCCCATGAACACATTTCAAGAATGTAGAAGATGGTAATGACTTAGTGAAAAGATCAGCGAGGTTATCGCATGATTTGGTTTGCAAGATGTTTATCTCCCCACTTTGCTGTAACTCATGAGGATAAAACAATTTTGGAGCAATATGCTTTGTTATGTTGCTCTTTATGTAACCTGTCTGCATCTGTGTAACACAAGCAGAATTATCTTCATAGATAATTGTAGGTGATTCAATAGAACCAATGCCACATGATTGTTGTATGTGGTTAATCATTCTGCGAAGCCATACACATTCACGTGAAGCTTCATATAGTGCAATAATTTCAGAGTGATTGGTGGAAGTAGCTACCAAAGTCTGTTTAGAAGACTTCCATGAAATAGCTGTTCCACCATGTAGAAATACAAAGCCTGTTTGAGATCTGGCATTATGGGGATCTGATAAGTAGCCAGCATCCGTGTATCCAATCATAGTGGGATCTTGATTTCTTTCGAAATATAATCCAAGATCCTTTGTGCCATTGAGATATCTGAGAATATGTTTTACACCTGTCCAATGACGTTTGGTTGGTGCAGCGCTATGTCTAGCTAGTAAGTTCACTGCAAATGCAATATCAGGCCTGGTGCAATTTGCAAGATACATAAGCGCTCCAATAGCACTGAGATAAGGAACCTCGGGTCCCAGTACCTCTTCTCCATCATCACATGGTCTAAATGGATCTTTCTCCATATCTAAAGATCGAACAACCATAGGTGTTTTAGATGGATATGATTTGTCCATATTGAATTTCTCCAATATTTTCTGGATATAGGCTGATTGATGCACTAAGATTCCTGAGGGAAGGTGCTCAAGTTGTAAACCTAAGCAAAATTTGGTCTTACCCAAATCCTTCATCTCAAATTCCGTCTTTAGATGATTGCGTGCTTCATTTATATCGTTAGAGTTGCCAATGATATTTAAATCATCAACATATACGGATATAATACAGAATCCTGTTGGAGATTTTTTTATGAAGACACATGGGCAATCATCATTGTTTGTGTATCCCTTCTTTAGAAGGAATTCACTTAGTCGGTTGTACCACATTCTACCCATCGTTTCAAGCCATATAGTGACTTGTTGAGCTTTACACAAGACATATTGCGATTTGCGCTTGGATTCGGAATTGGGATTCCATCGGGAATTTTCATGTATATGTCCGAATCAAGTGACCCATAAAGATATGCTGTCACTACATCCATCAACTGCAGAGATAGATGATTTTGAACTGCCAATGATATTAAGTATCGGAATGTTATTCCACTCATAACTGGAGAATATGTTTCATTGAAATCAATGCTGGGTCTCTGCGTGAACCCTTGTGCTACAAGTCTCGCTTTATATCTCACCACCTCATTGTTTTCATTCCGTTTCCGGATAAAAACCCATTTGAATCCCACAGGGAAGACTTTTGGAGGTGTAGGTATTGCAGATGTGAATACCTTTCTTTTATTAAGCGAGGCTATCTCAGCTTGAATTGCTTCCTTCCATTGAGTCCGGTCCAGCGCTTTTGCACTCTGCCATGGTCTTGGGATCTGGATCATTTAGGAGGTTATTTGCAATTGTTGTGGAGAAGTAAGTGTCGACAATTGTAGTCTTTCGGTCATATGATTCTCCGTAATCGATATAATTAGTGGAAATTTCTTGCACTCTTGATGATGGCTCATTATTTCCCAAAACTATGGAGCGTGGTGTTCGATGTCCCGTGATCGAAATAGAGTGCACTTTTGATCTAGGTTGTGGATCAACTTGAGGTTGACTTACATTTCTTGATTTGGAGGATTTTGTCCTCGGTTTCTTTTGTTGCTTACTAGAAGCTACATCCTTAGTCGTGGCCTTACTTCTCCTCTCTTATTTTGAAGTGGGAGTTGAATGGTTTTATTTGGTACCTCCACTCTTTCGTGCACATTTAAGGCGGGATAATAGGATTTAGTAACACCTTTAGTATCAGTAAATGCCTCTGGCAGATTATTTGCAATGTGTTGCAAATTTATAATTTTCTGAACTTGAAGTTCGGTTTCTTGAGTACGTGGATCTAAGGTGGAGATGTCTACATCATCCCAATTGATTTTCGGGCATTCTTTTTGGTACTTGAAATCTCCCCCTAATGCCGGGAAATGATCCTCATTAAATATACAATCGGCGTCTTGGTAGTGAATAAGTCCCCGATTAGGGGCTCAAGGTATTTAACAATCGACGGAGATTGATACCCACATAGATCCCTAATTTCTGTGTGGGCCCATAGAGGTACGCTTAGGCGGTGAGATCGAGACGTATATAAGCAACCGAATTTTTTGAGATGGGAAATATTTGGTATATTTCACGCACTAATTGCAAGGAAGTCGTATGATATGCGATTGGTCGCAATTGAATTAAGTCGGCGTGTAAGACCGCATGACCCCAACATGAAGTTGGTAAGTTGCAATTTTGTAATAAGGGTCTTGCAATCCACTTGATTCTCTTTATGAGAGATTCTCGCCAAACCATTTTGAGTATGGACATATGGGATGAATGTTGTACTTGAATTCCTAAAGCCATGCAATAATCATTGAATGCATGTGAGAAAATTCAAGAAGATTGTCCAATCGTATGGATTGAATCGGTGTTCGTGATAATGTGCTTTAAGTTTAATAATTTGAGCAATTATCTTTGCAAAAGCATGGTTACGTGTGGATAAAAGACACACATGAGACCATCGAGTAGATGCATCTATAAGAACCATGAAATACGAACGGACGGATAATGGTTGAATAGGGCCACATATGTCGCCTTGAATACGCTCAAGGAATTTGAGTGGCTCATGTTGGATTTTAAGATGAGAAGGTCTCAAAATCAATTTCCCAGATTGCACATGCAAAGGCATATAAAATCGATAATTTTGGGAATTTGGCAAGATGTAGATCATGACCATTAGAATTGCGATAATTTTTCTCATCATCCCTATACCAGATGACCAAGGCGATCATGCCAAGTTTGGAATGCATCAACATTCGAAAAATTACCTTATACGCAACATGTGGTACGGGTTTAATGTATGTGTAGTACAATCCAGACGGAAGAGGAAATCTTTTCAAGTGTTTGTGCGCCATATCCGTAATCTTTAGTGATGAGGAGAAATTCCTCATTATTGTCATCATGGGTTTCAACATGGAAACCATTTTGCGGATATCTCTATAACTTAATAGGGTACGTGTTGAATCAGGATACAATAGTGCATCCTCGATTGTGATTTGAGTACCCATAGGAAGCATGATAGTGGCACGACTGTAACCAACTATCATTGCATCGCGTCAATGATTGTCAAAACATTTCCTTGCCTCTTAGTAAGAGTTTGGAAATATTTTGTTTCCCTTAGTATAGAGTTAGTAGTACAACTATCTACTAGACACAATTCCTCCTCCATCAGATCGACTCCCGTAGAAATCTATATATAAATGAAGAATTTTAAGATTCTTGGGGTATATATATATAACACATACAAACTTTATTGAATATCAAACATAATTATTACATTTATTGGGATATCCAATATGTCATTATGATGACAATATTATTTAATACAACACTTAGGACATAATTGTGCTTTATTATTACAATAAATAAGGTACTAAACTAAGGATCTAAGAGATTGGGAGCCTAGTCGAAGTCTCCAAACATGTCATTGGAAGCAAATTCCATGATCATATTCTCTGTGTCGAGTTGATCCTTGGCTTTTGGTACGTCGTTGTTGCTTGGTTCCTTGGGAACTTGTTGCGAACAACCAGCCTCTTCCCTGGAGTTGTCAGGTTGAAAGTTGAAATGGGCTTCATACTTTTGTCCCTGGGCAGCACGTCCACGTCCCACAGACTTTAGATAGAGATCAACAAGGTGACTTGGGGTACGGCATTTCTTTGTGATGTGGTTATAACAACCACATTTCTGACAAATAGGCTTGTCATTTCTTTGTTTGGAAATGCCTTTACCCTTATTGGGGATACGTGACTTATTCTTCTTGTTATTTCTGCGTTTGTTTTTACCATGGAAATTTCTTTGATAGTTCTTAGGAGAACCATTAAATTTGGGTTTATTTTGAGCGTTGGCATGAACTTCAGGCAATGGGGCAGACCCAAGAGGGCGCTGCTGATTGTTCCACACCATGAGTTCATGGTGTCGTTCAGCCTGAAGTAATGATTGAATAAGCTCGGAATAAACTGTGAAATTCTTCTCACGGTATTGTTGTTGAAGGATTCTTTCAGCGGGAAGCATTGTAGACAAAGTCTTTTCAATTTTATCCGCATCGGAAAGTTCCTTCTCACAGAACTGCAACTTAGTGCTAATCCTATGAACAGCATGGTTATAATCACCAACAGTTTTGAAATCCTGAAGGTGAAGTTGAGCCCATTCAAAATTGGCCTCAGGCAGGATGAGTGCCTTTTGCTGTTCATAGCGTTGCTTGAGAGAAAGCCATAGTGCACGTGGATTTTCCTCCAACATGTATTCAGACTTAAGGTCTGAATGTATATGTTGCCTTATAACATATAAAGCTGCATACCTATGTTGATCACTTATTGGTTCTGCACCTTCTGCTTGTTCAAGCAGTACATAATAAAGTCCGCGGGTCGCAAGACTAACTTTTATGTCCATAGCCCATGTGGGATAGTTGTGTCCGTCAAGAGCGAGTATATCAAACTCTTTAGCGGCCATGGTTCCTACATGAGGCAACCATAGAGTTTGTTTAATTTACTATGGGTAAATTAAAATGTGCTATGGTAATGTTGTAAAATGCAAAAATAAATTGAAAACAAGAGAATTCTTGTATCATAAGTGTAAGCCTCGAATTTGCGCTAACATTTTGGAGGTAGTCACCAAAATGGTGTAGACCTCATATGGGCATAATCTGTTGGTACAGTAGATGCCACTTGTGTTATGCAACTTTGTATTTAACACATATAGGTAATCACTGTAAAAGTGTAGACCTTGTGTAATTCATATTTCGTATTGGATACGCACGTTGAGGATTGACATCCCGCAGTAGTAATTATGGTACTACCTTGTGTATGACCAATAGAGATTATGAATTAAGATATTGGGTACGCACGTTGAGGATAGTCACTATGTATTAAACATAGTGTAGATCCCACAGTAGCAACGATTGTGCTACCTTGTGTATGGCCAATACCAAAATTTTGTGAATATTGTGTTATACAAAGTGAGGAAAACACATAAATTATTTTGCACATGAATATATTTGTCGGAATATGATCCAAATACAAAGATAGGCTAACTTCTTGGGAGGAGCTACAATATATATATATTTTTGGCCTTTGAAGTGGTCGGCTTGGTAGAAAAAATAGATTCAAATCCTTCACAAGTGCATACGGGCCCGAATGGAATTAATAGGCGATAAAGCCTTCATGGCCCTTCGGTCTTGTGCTTTCTTTTCATGGTCCATAAAGCCTTCATGGCCCGCGTCGCTTAATCAACCGGCAAGATGGGTTTTCCCATCCGCCGCCAGAGCAAAAATCTCGCCGCCACCTTTTGTTTCTTCTCGAGAAGCATCGAGGCCTTCAGCGTGGAAGCCAAGGGGTCCAGCGGCGCACGGGCATAGGCGAGGCGGCAAGCCTGCGCCGAATCCCGCGCATGTGCGCTCTGCTCGGGTGGACTTGGCGCTCGGCAGCAGTCAGCACAAGCGCCCGGGCGAGATGGGGGCCCGGGGCGGCAGCGGGCGGACGGGAGCCGCACTGGCCGGGCAGCACACACGCTGCGAGCGTGGTGGCCGGCCGGCGCGCTGCAGGCGCGAGGTGCGAGGCGGTGCCTTCAACCACGACGGCGCAAGAGCCGAGGCGACGTATTCGAGGCGCACGGCGGCTACGAGCGAGGGCGCCTTCGAGGTCACCGGGAGGCGAAACCGGGCCGCGCGTGCGTACGGCGGCGGAAACCGAGGCGGTCCAGCGCTGCAAGCGCGGAAGCTGCTTCGAGAAGAATGGAGACAGCGTAGTCGACAGTAAGGATCGGCATTTGTTCTTACCGAAATGGACGCCGTTTTCCCTTTCTTCTCTGTTCTTGTTTGTTCTCTCGTTCTGCACTCAGTTTAGAGCAAAAGTGTCTGATAACGTGTGAAAGTAAAACGAAAATAGAGAACAGAATGGTATGGAATGAACTAAGGATTTGCATTGATCATTGGATATATTTATACATGTGAAGGGGTGCAATGAATAGACACCTTTTGATTACAAGATTAACTGCCTAATCTATGTCATTAACTGCCTAATCTATGTCATTAACTGCCTAATCTATGTCTTGATGAGATCACTTGAAGAGATGTCTTTTGAGAAGACATTGTTTCACAACCGTCACGATCTATGCAAGAGAGAACACGATGGGAAGCCAACCTATCAATATCACAGTGAGAAGGTCAACGTTTAAAGCTGGTATTCAAGAATCTGCACATCTGGCACTTCACCATTTTTCTTGGGACTACGTCACTAAATTGGAGTCTATGGTATACAAGTATCTTCCACATGGAGGTGCCACCACCGAGGATAGGATAAGGGATGAGGAGGATGCCACCATCGTCCATCTCGCTCATCTTGCTACCGCGCATGAGAACTTCATGAAGACCACGCAGAGGTTTACGAGGCCTTGGAGAATGTGGAGGACCTTAGAGAGACTAGAAGGATGGTGTCATGGCCTCAAATTCGGAATCGGCTCATGCGGCTAACATTAGCGCCAACCAAATTTTGGCCGCATTTGAGATCAACTTCTAACTTCAGTGAATATCCTAAACTGCCACTTAAAAGAAACTAGTATAGTGCCCGTGCGTTGCAACGGTATCCATATTTTGAATGGTTGTCCTGCTATTACGATAACATGAAACAAGAAAAAAAATATGATGCGCAAATAATACCTTAGTCAAATATAACATACAATATATCGATATTCTCCATTGTTTCATCATAAAATATGATTACAAAAAATATTAGATTGTTTTGTATCACACATGTAGTTGGGCCAATTTGAAGTGAAATCACAAAAGCCCATTCGCATATGTTTCTCGGCCGGCGTAACCCTAACCCTAATCTCTGCATACCCCTCTCCCCTTTCTCTTTCTTCATTCTTCTCTTCCTCTCGCTCTCTTTCCCCCAACTCCCCCTCGCGCACGCCGCCGCCTCTCGGCTCTCTCCCTTTCGCCTCTCTCTCGATCCCCCATGGTCCCGAGCGCTGCCTCCCTCACCTGCGTTGCCGCCTCCTCCCTCTCGGCCCCATGGCGCAGCCGCTCTTTTCTCCCCTCTTCTCCACATCGCCGCCAGCTCCTCCCCTACTTTCTCCACCGCCGCCACTCGACGGATTCGATGGATTTGCGCCAGAATCCACTGGATCTAGCGCTCCCCGATGTAAATTTCTCAACTCTCTCACTGGATACCCCTTGAATCACCAGGATTGCATCTAACCCTAGCAGATAGCTCAAATACAACTTCTGCGCCCCTTATTCTCTCGCTGCCTTCTCTGCATGTATCTCTCCCTCTTGTTTCCTCCCTCTACAGGCGATCTGGTGGAGAGGAGCTTCGAACTCCGGTGGCCGGCAAGGATCTGATGGGGCTCCGGAACCTCCAATTCAGCGATTCTAGTCACTCTGCACTTCTCTATCAAGGCAGTGAGGCAGTGGCTGCGACTCCGGCTGTGCTGCTTCTACAATCAGGTGCTTCCCCCTCTGCCCTTCTTGCAGATCTGAGTTTATTCCCTTGCATATCTGAGGTGGTTAGCTTAAGGTTGTGTTTGATTTATTTTCTTTAGGTCTTTGTGCAAAATGTCAAATGGAAATGCGGAAGAAAGTGCTTCAGCCCTTGTTGTGCAGCACAGAGAGATATTATGGATGCTATTATGTACTAATGCCTAATGTTTAGTGCTTATCTTATGAAATGGCAAATGAATTGTGTTCATCTAGGTCCTTTTTGTTAAGGGAGACTTGCAGAATGCAGATTTGTCTACATTATTATTATCATGTGTTTCGGTTTTGAGTTTGAAAATTGTCGATCTTAAATTTTTTTTTTGTTGAGTGGTTATGAATAGTTTAAGAAACTTCTCCAGCTGTTTATGTTGACCACAGGTTAGTTCTAGAATTGCTGTCATTGTGGCATTCTATGCCTATATTGTAACTTGTAGTACTTCTTATCATGCCATTCTACTTAAACAAACCATTGTGTTAACTGTTCAGTAATTTAATAGCTGTCCTCTCTGGTTACATTCTGACTCCTGGTGGTTGCGTCCTACAAACCAATAAATTTGTTTTTTAAGTTGTGAGGTTAGGTTTATTCTTCTGACATCATAGGCTTGTGCACTTCCTAAAAATCTGATACTACTTATTATATTTTGCTAAGTTAGCTCCTTTCTCTTTTGGTGTGACTTTGTATATATATATAAATCCATGTTGTGTTCCGACAATCGGGCCGTTATCAAGATGGATGAAGCTGGGTCGTTCCATATCAAGAACATTGGAAAATATTCAATCTTTGTTAATAGCAAGGAAGTACCATGCTGCAAACGTATCAACTTAAGTTCTGATTCATTAATTGAGGTACTAAAATCTAGTATTTCATTTTTCTTTCATAATTGATTGAAATCTATAAGAAGACCAGACCAAAGTGCTGAATACTGAGAAATCAGAATATTAGGGTACTTGACATGTTCACATCCATTTGAAATATATAATGGAATCACATAAAATTACTTAGACCAATTGTTCTGATTCATTAAACAATCGATGCTTGTCATATTATCAGTGGCCGAGTTAGCTTTACAGCAGCGCAAGAACACAAACACATGCAGAATAACATGCAAAGCAAGAACACAAACACACCAACCATGAAGCATAAGAACCAACCATGATACTAACGTTGCCTCATGTGTTGCATGATACTAACCTTGATTGGTTGCAGGGAGTGTCAATGGACAGGAGTGTCAATGGAGCCAGGCAGAGGCGGTAGAACTGAAGCTAGCGGTAGAAACATAAGATAAGAAACACATGAAGCATAAGATAAGAAACACACGAAGCGATTCTTGAATTGCTAATTTATAATGCTGTTTTTATCTAGATAATTATTGTGATTATGCGGCAGAACTCTTCGTATCCAAGCCTGAATGGTTATTTAATTAAAGAACTTTAATTCGTTGCGGCAGAACTCTTCGTATCCAAGCCTGAATGGTTATTTAATGATCAATGGCAGAAGTGGTAATTTTGTTGAAATGACGTGGGAAGAAACTCTCACTTTATATAGTAGAGATAACTTTCTTATTGGCCATCGATGTTTTATACATCCATTCTAGGAAGTTTTTTTCACGTTAGTGTTGTCAGGGAACTATTTTGCAATGAACCTTTTTGCAAGTGTGTAGTAGGCTTTAGGTGTAAGCATCTAATTTTCGCATAAATCTGTTGTGGTGACTTGATTATGGAACTTTTCAGGGGCTATATACGAGCATGCTGTTATCTTGAGCGTGAAAGTTAAAGACCTAGATGCATTTGAGAGGGACTCATGCCAACTAAAAGCTTTTTACATGGATACATGGTTTGTTTATTCTTTAACTATTTCTGGTCCTATTTACTGTCGAGCATTTTAAATGTGTTGCTATCTTATTTTTCTTCTGCAATCACGTACGTTGATATTTGGAGCAGTCAGATGCTGGGCATGCCTTTCCTTGATACAGGCTACTTCATTCCAGTGAATAAACTCGGGGGGCAGGTGCCCTGGAAATAATTCCCCTAACGCAGTACTATCTATGAATGACTCGCTACCGTATGTTTAAACATGTGAAGTAGCTGGAGTATGTGGTCATTGCCATAGTTTGCCAACAATCAACTTTGGGTTGTCACATCTCCTAGCTGCAAAAGTTTTGCTAGACTGGCCCACTTGTCAAACTTATTACTGGGGGGCTAAAAATTGCAAAAAAGCATGACACCTATAGTGATTGCTTTGTTTTCCACATTTGTCGCTTGCTGGTAGTTTATAGTCTATTGTAAGTTTTCTGGTTTTGCATGATCATTTTCATATAATACATTTTTGGATGTTTCCATTGATGCCTGCAAAGTTGATTTTAGTCAAATGTAGGTAAAGCAAAGTAAAACATTTTTTTGAATCCCTGTCTTATGCTTAGGCTTGTAGAGTTATGTTATCATTTCTGGATGTTCATTCAGTCCTTGAAAATGGAGTTATGTTATCATTTCTTACTTATTTCACCGGAACTGTAAGTTTTTTCTCAACACCTTCTTTTAACTCTGCCATGGTTTCGGTTTTACTGGACTGCTTGTTTAACATTTCACATTTTCATCTGCTCCACGTCAAGCTGATATTTTTAATTTGTCAAGCTGATATTTTTAATTACTTAGACCAATTGTTTACTTTTGTATTAAAAAAATGCAGAAATAATTTTTGTTTACTTTTTCTGCCATGCCTATATTAAAAACTTAGACCAATTGTTTACTTCTGTATTACAAAAAAGGGTGCTTCTGAAGATTGGTGGCACTGCATTGGCTGGAGCAGCTCCTCAAAATGTTGACCCTAAGGTAGTATTTGTTAGATATGCGTCCATCTATTTGGATGCTCTCCTGATTTTGCACAGAACTTTGTGATCTTTCCAGGATTGGGTAATTTTCTCAGAATAAATGTCATCGTTAATGTTGTTTTTCTTTATTATTTATTTATTCACCGTTGGATTCTTGTCCTTCAATGCTTCTTCTACTCTTCCATGCTACTGGAAGTTAACGTGATTTAGTACAAAGATTTGGGAAGGTTCCTAGGGAAAGAGTACAAACATATGGTCAATTGGTCATGCATGTGGTGTTTAGTTTACTGTGACTTATGCCAGCACTTATACATTAATACCGTGTGCAGTGTTTTGTGCCTGCAAGTATTAGTATGTAAAGTGCATTTCCCTTGGGTGTATTCCGAGTGCACATATTGGTGAAAGACTGGTCAGATCTGGGTGTTAATAAAGCCACCTTGGAGCTGTTCTTCATGTGCTCATTTTTGTGTATCATGGATTTGTGACTGAGCATCTATATTGGCAAGTGCAGAACGAACTTGAGAACTTAGAGAACAGAAGCCACAAATTATTAGAGACATAGTCAACGAACTTGAGAACCACAAGTGCTGTTTTAGTGAACTTCTCTGTATAATTCATTTTAGTATTTTAGTGCTGTTTTAGTGAACTTCTCTGTATAATTCATTTTAGTATTTTCGGTGCTTGTTTCAAGATATAACAACAACACAGTGCAGAATAACATGCAAAGCAAGAACACAAACACACCAACGAATCATAAGAACCAACCATGATACTAACCTTGATTGGTTGCAGGAAGTGTCAATGGACAGCGAGTGTCAATGGAGCCAGGCAGAGGCGGTAGAACTGAAGCTGGAGGTAGAAACATAAGATAAGAAACACATGAAGCATAAGATAAGAAACACACGAAGCGTTCATGTGTTGCATGATACTAACCTTGATTGGTTGCAGGGAGTGTCAATGGAGCCAGACAGAGCGGCGCGAAGCTGGCGGTAGAACTGAAGCGGTGCCAGAGCAGTAGAATTGAAGCGCCAGAGCAGTAGAACTGAAGCAGTAGAAAAGGAGAACTGAAGCTGGCGGTGATAGATGTGGAGCGGCAGAACTTATACTAAATGTGTTGCATGAAGCTGATACTAAATGGCAGAACTCTTCGTTCTACTGCTACTAAGTGGTCAGGCATATGATTGCAGTGGTCAGGCATATGATTACTTGTCTTTTCTACATGTTCCTTTTTTTATAAATGTTTACCTCCGACCAAGAAAATGCTAATGCAAAGAAAATGCTACTAACCTTGATTGGTTTCGGCGTGGATGGAAGACGGCCAAGCAGACCGGTGCAGTATGTTCGAGCTGCGGATGGATGGAAGACGGCCGGGTGGATGGAAGACGGCCGGGCGGGCAGAACGCTTCGTTTCTTGCCAGAACACATGAAGCATAAGATAAGAAACACATGAAGCATAATAACCAACCATAAAGCATAACAACCAGCACTACTAACCTTGATGGGAGTGTCAATGGAGCCAGGCAGCCTCAATGGAGCCAGGCGGTGTAAATGAAGCGGCACAACTGAAGAGTTCAACTGAAGAGTTCACAGCTTCTTGCGGAGAACAAATGAAGCGGCACAACTGAAGAGTTCACTTGTGTTGCATGTAAATGAAGCGGCACAACTTACGGCCAGGCAGTGTAAATGGAGCTGGCGGGAGAACTCTTCGTTTCTTGCAGAAGAACTCTTCGTTTCTTGCGCAGTGTAAATGTAAAGCACTTCGTTTCTTGCGTCATTAATTCGTTTCTTGCGGCAGTGTAAATGAGCTGTATTCTATGCGCTGTATTCTATGGTTGCGGCAGTGTAAATGTAAAGCACTTTAATTCGTTGCGGCAGAACTCTTCGTATCCAAGCCTGAATGGTTATTTAATGATCAATGGTAGAAGTGGTAATTTTGTTGAAATGACGTAGAAAGAAACTCTCATATTATATAGTAGAGATTCAGTGTGCAAATACGATTTTCATTAAGGTTTGGAGTCTTGTAAGTTGAGATCTATAATGATCTAGAGTGTGCATGTTAGAAAAATGGAAACTAGAAACTTTTCTCCATGCAATGATTGAGTCTTGAGCCCAATCTAACGTCAAATGCTAATTTAAATCTTAGCATCAACCTGAAACCAAGTGCTAAAATTCTAGACTTAGCCATTACAACCATTGCTTACTAGTGGGGGTTAAGTGAGCTCTATACCAAAGCAAATGGGGGCAGCCCAAACCGATCAGCACATTTGTTTTCTGAGTTTTCTCCCCAAGCAGCCTCCCCAAGTCCTCCTCTTCTTCCTGGCGTCTCCCCCATTCCAGCACCTCCCTACAGCTCCTCCCCAGTGCCTCCCTCAGCTCCTCCAAGCCGGCCTCCCTCCTCCCTCTCCAAGCTGCAGCAGCCCCTCCTCCTCTTCCTCCTCCACTTCCATGAGGTAAGGCTCCCTAGGGTTTAGAGTTGGTGTTTTCTGGTTTTGAGGGCAGCATAGGTGGTTTTGGGGGCTTAGGTGAGTAGAGATTTGGGATTTGGATGGGGAATAACCAATCTAGGGTTTGGAGCAAAGTCTGAATTTTCGAGCAGATTTCGTAGCTACTGTTTCGGGTTGATTTGAGCAAGTTTCGAGTATCTGCTGCTAGGCTGGCTGTAGATAAAGTTGTGGGTAATGAAATTATCTTTCATTTCCAACCAGAATCACTCACTTTCGTCGACTCAGCTGAAAGTTATGATGATTTTAGTGCGTGCTGCTCTGAAATGCTGAAAATGTGGAGCTGAAATTTGGGCTGCGAATTTAAATTATTTCTAGGCCGAATTAGAAATTAATTTTGCCTGAGAAGTTGTAGAAAATTTCATGTAGATTGTAAAAATATTATCCTTTACTCAATTCCATGAAGTATAGCAATTTTTATGATGAAAATGGTGCATGCTGTTCTGAAACTCTGAAAATTCTAAACTCTGAAACTGCTCTCTGTTCCTGGCCAAAATGAGAGTTATCTGGGTAGATTCTAGAGGATTGGCCAAAGCTAAGTGGTAGATCTATGTCTTGTGGTCGTGTAGGATCTGAGTTTGCTCAATTTGATTAAGTGGTTCAAAAGTTATGGCCAATTGTATTAGTGTTGTCCTGAGACCGGGTTTTGCTGAATTTCAGAATTGTAGGGCTAAAGTTTAGAGTTTAGTGAAAAATTTTCAAGCTATATTCTGAATGTTATGATGCATGGTAAAGTTAGATCACCCTCTTGTGGTCTTTTAGAGTCCAAGAAGTCAATTTTTGGATTAGCCAATTGAAGTTATGCTTGTTTAGAGAAGTGTGCTTATTGTTTCCAGTTTTTGCTATAGATTAGAAGTGGAATTTAGCGTTTGTGATTTCAATTTTTAAATTGAGTTGAATGTTTGCACTTTGGAGCTGACTTGGATAATGCACTTAGTATTTTCATTTCATATGTATTGCATGCATCTCATTTCATATGCATTGTAATCGTGTAGAGACCGAGCACGCAGAGGGTGACGTGGCGGTGACCGAGGGGGGTACCGGAGAGCCAGCTATCTTTGAGAATCCCACAGAAGCTCAAGGCAAGCACCTAAGCATTTTCAACCTTATATAATTGTATTTTGGCGAATAAATTGCTTATTGGATGATTATGTCTTGCATTAGGAATTGAAATGTGGGATAGGGTTAGAACCTACTTGTTGCACATACACTCATTGTTAATTGTTGAACATCTTCCTTGGAGCTAGTGTATGGGTAATTATAATGTGCCCATACTTAGTTTGCTTAGATGTCGGGTACGGGCCAAGTGGTGGATGGCTCCATCACTTGAGATTAATTACTTCATTCTAATGGGTTGCAATTGGTTATAATTATGCTTTGAAATAGAAAACTTGAGACCGGGCGAGAGGGTTGGATCATTTGGGTGTGGAGACTCAAATGTTGTAGTCTCGCCTGTGTTGGTTAAGGACCGATCCGTTGTTTGCCATGTTGATCGAGCACCCCTTGTTGATCGCATGCCTGATATAATGGTACGGTAAGCCACCCTTTCATGGCGTGCATACTACTCGATGGGTCATGCCCTCATGCGATTGGACGTGGTTGAGGGCGAGGCCTAGGCCTCTCTCGAGGGCTAAGCAAGGCTTGAGCCGCTCGAGGGAGGTTGCTAGGTGTTCGGGCCGCATGAGGATGGTTCAACGAGTAGATATGGATGGGAGGAGGGTTGACATGAGGTTCCTGTGGCACATGTCGTGCGATTGATGATCCCCTGCAGGGTGAATAAGCGATTCGAATTGCCGCGCTCTCGGATATGAGCATGCTTGTATCATCCGACACTTCAACGTAGTAATAACTTAAATTGAAACTAGTTGGTATACTTGATGCGGTTACTTGTTCATGATTTTATTTGCTCTCTTAAATGTTTAAATTCAGCTCTCACTTTAGCAATAGGTGCTGTACATAACTGCTATAAAATTTGTAAATTTAGTAGTTGAATGTGAAAATGAACCAAATTTAAGCTTTTATACACTTTTACCTTAAGTTTATCCCTTGCTACATCCAAATGCATATTCCTTCGAGTCGGTCATATATGGACCACGAGTAAGTCTTGCGAGTACCTTTTGTACTCATGCTTCTGCTTTGTGGTTTTCAGGTGAGGACCCCGACGGGTGTGAGTTCTGTCTGCATCGCTTATCTGGGCTCAAGGGCACGAGTAAAAGCTAGCTCAACGATAAACGCAGGAAGTGTTCAAGAGCGTGACACTTCCGGAGATATCGACTTTTGGGTTGAGTTTGGTGGTTGTTCATTTATTTTGTTGTAAAGTTAACTTTAAAACTTGTTATGGCTATGTTTAATTACTTGGCTACTTCGTTGTTGAACCTCATTGTATCACCGTGCTTAACTCATGCGTGATGTTATTGCTATCCATGTCGTTGTTTATGTTGTGGTTGTAGTTGTGATATATTTATTTAGTTATTTGTTTCTTATGCCTGCTGAGTGGATGTCCGTACTTCTAGGGGCGTCATGCCGAAATTTTGTAGATTTTATGAGTCTAAGTAGGATCTTGCGTGTTGTCTTAGTTGTGAGTTTGTTGTGTGGTTGTCTGGTTTGTCTTTGTGCTTTGGTTTTAGTTGTTTTGTTGTGCTTCCGTGGCGCGTGCGTGGTCGTAAAGTTTTCGGTTCGTTGCCCCCTTTATGAGAATTGGATTGATATAGCAATGGAAACCGGTATGCGGGGCGATCCTGGGCGAGCTTCGGGTCGCATACCGGGGGAATACCGGGATTGTTGCCGAGTTATTCGAATGGGATCGTTGTTGTCCTAATTGGGCTTGGGTGTTAGCACTGTGAGCACCATCGGTGATCCGTTGCTAGCCTCCAAATCCGATGAGGGCGATCGGCATTCGAATAACCCGAGGACGGTCTGGGCGGCTCCTCACAGATGGCATCAGAGCAAGGTGCATAAAGACGAACGTAAACTTGACAACCACTTAGGTGATTAATTAGGACTTACTTAACCTTCTAGGTAGCAATTAGCGCTATATTACCCGCCCTATGTCTATAATTAAGGTTGTGCAGGTTGAATGGTGAGCGTGGGAGAAACGACCACGTTGGAACCGTGCATTTCATACCATTCATATGAGATCCATGTCATACCATGCATGCATATGCCTTGCCGTGTTCTTTTTGCATCATGATCTGTGTTTTTATATATGTTAGACTTGTAGGATTACTTTGTCTTGTCCTATTGTCTAGATCATGTTTTAATTCAAATTTTTAGCCAAGTCTAAGAACCTATCCCTTCCATGAGGAGTTAGAGTCCATTCCCGTGGTTTCTGAATACCCGGAGGTGTTCCCAGTGGAATTGCCGGGGATGTCGCCCGATCGGGATATTGAGTTCGTAGTTGAACTTTAGCCCGGGGCTGCTCTAGTTTCCAAGCGACCGTATCGACAGGACTAGACGTAGTCAATGTAATTAATATAAAACCACTCCCTCTGCTTGCCCTAGCCAGTCCCGGGAGTATATAAAGGAGCTAGTGTGCATAAGGCGAGGAGGTCGGTCTATTAGTGAACAACAGAGAGGAAATCCCTAGCTCGAACGATCGAAAGATCGGGTAAACTAGGAACAAGCAGAATACTAGAGCAACATGAGCTTGAGCAGGACGTAGGTCTGTTACCCACATTAGGGGCGAACCTGGGTAAATCCTTGTGTGTTCCCTATGTGATCTTAAGTTTCCTGTCCTGCTCATCACGCGAAGAGAGTAGAGAAGAGAGCCGAGAGTGACGCAGCTGCGAAGACCCCCTACCGAAAATAGGTTATACACTCGAACCAATACTGTCTGGCACAAACACGCTGACAACTTGTCTATGCTATTTCTCCCTTTTCTCTAAACTTTGGAGTGATCAATAGATGATTCAGACTTGAGGAAACAATGGAGCTAGTGGAAGTCGTCTAAATGAGAATCGGAATGAGTCGCCAATTCCTCAAGTAGCACCACTAGTTGACATGAGCTATTTTGGAGCATTTCTTACTGCGCAAAAACACCTTATGCAAACTATGATGCAGCAAATGTAGCACTTCGCCAATCAAGCAGTTGCCAATAATACAAAGCATGATGCTAATAGAATTTTTTTAATAAGACATTTTTTATTCAAATTGCAAAAATATACCTCAAATAAAAAAATTATAAAAATATACTTTTGTCACCACATGGTTGGGTGACAAGATCCCCCCAAATAAAAGGGAAATAGGTCTTTGACGCCGAACCATTTGGTGACAGAAATATGTTGCGAAATGCAATGGTGACATATTTCTATCGCCAAATGTTTCGGTGACAGATCCCCCAACCAAATAAATCATAAAAATTATTAAATTTTTTTGGAGGAAATTAAATTTATGAGGAACATTTTCCCACTAATTTTATTGAAAAATTCGCTTTAACTTATGAGCATTAATTATTGAAATTCATTGTATTTCGATAGTTGCTAGAATTTTAAAGTTCAAATCAGGGTTTAATAAATTAAGAAAAATTCATATTTATCAATGATAATTCATGTAGTATTTTAAAAAATTATTATTCAGTTTCTTTTGGTTGACAAAAATTTCAAATTTTGTTATTCCTCATTCTCTTTCGGTGTGCGATAAATTTGACGATAAATCATATTAAATTTTTTAAATTCTTTTAAATTAAATCAATTTACCGACTGATTTCTACTGCCAAACTGGTTCAATACGATTAATTTTAGTGATTTTTAAACAATTTTCGTTGAATTTGTTGGTCCTGGGAGCAACTTAAAAAAAATTTGTGCCCGGCCGCCAAACAACCCAAATCTTCTACCATTTAGGTCGGTCAGCCCGAAGCGTCCCACCTATCCATTCCATCACTGCCCGTCCCCTCCATCACTCGCGTCGCAGATGGGTTCACCACTTTTCGGACATACCGATTACGTGCGCATTGAATGCGGTGTCGATCGAGAGAACGTCAACAGCGCAACAACACAGCTCATGCTAGCTCGAATGCCTGACTGTGACCAGCAACAAGCAGTGTCTCTTCTGTAAAAAAATATAAGTGGTCAGAGTGGGCGGATGAACGAACGGAGACAGTTAATACGACAAGTAATTCTTCTGGTGTCTACGAATGTAGCTTTTTCCACATCTAGTAGATCTTTTGATTTCATTAATTTCTCATCAAAAAGTGGTGAGGCTGGCATGCGGTAGATGGGGCTTTGTATGCCAAGAATCTCGATCCCCCTCCTCAATGAACTAAGAAGATTGGATTGGGATATTCTTCCAATACAAAGTCCATCTAGTAATTACAGGGCAAAAAGAAGAAAAAAAACCCACGAAGGAAGCAAGAAGACAAAAGGTTGATCTATCCATGCACGAGCAGCGTCGAAGGGAAGTCAAGCACACACATGGTCACCCGTCACCGGTTGTGGAGCGGATCCGGACAGCTCGGGATCCGCCGCTTGCCCTCCTCCTCCGCGGACCCCGCCGGCGGCAGCAGCATGGACACGGGAACGGGCCGCGTCCCCACGAGTGGGATTGCGTTCCTCGGCATGGCCCCGCGGCCGCCACCGTGGCTGTGGCGGTGGCCGAGGCTCTGGCTCCATGCCTCGCCTCGCGCGGCCCCGCCGTGCGGCACCGCGCGGACGGCCCCCGCGCCTCGGCAGCCGATCGACGCCACCAGCAGCAGCACTACCAGGAGCGCGCGCACCAAGGCATCCACACCCCCGCCACGGCGCACGGGCTTCATCAACGACCGGACGCGAGCCGAAGGCGCGCACGCGTGTAGTTCGCCTGCGCGCGCAGGCCACCTGAAGAAAGGAAGATGGAGGCCAGCCGGCGTTATGCACGCGGCTGCTATTTATTTTCGTGTCGCGATGGCAAGCCGAGCTACCTATTAGGGAGCGCGCGGTGCGAAGTTGAGTGGCGCGTGCGGCCAGCCCGTGACCGCGAGGAGGAGTTGAGTGAGCGAGCGAGCAGGTGGTGGAGTGGCAGCGTGGGGCGGGGGTACGGGCCGCGGCGAAGACGGGGGCGTGTCTGCCTGCGATGCGAGCGAACCTTACCCAGCTGCGATTTTTTAATATCCGCGAGGCCGGACGGAGCAAGCCGTGGACGCGCGCTCGGTCACTGCGGGGTGGTGTGGCCGTGTGGGGTGGCCCCCGTGGACCCGTGGTTGTACTGCGGGGCTGCTATGCTAGATGGCCTTTGCTAGATGGTCTTGTCAGAGCGCGAGTGAGGTGAAGGGACGTGGCAATAGGGAAGGTTCAGGAGGCGGTCAGGCCGCAGCGTTGCAGCGCGGTGTGCGAGCGAGAACAGGCAGGCTTCGACTAAAAATTTTCTATCAAACAAACCACAAACAACCCCCACCCCCGCGTGGGCGCTCGCAACATATAAATTACAAAATTATCATAATATGTATAGATATGTAGTAAAATTAGAGTTGTTATAACGTATTAGTACGGTTATAATTGTACTAGTCTCGTGTCTTTTTTAATAGCTCTTCATAATCATCATAGATTACATATCGTCCTTGCATTGAAACTTCGCAGCAATACCTCCATGGTATGCACAAGTATAGGGCATAAATGTTACATGCCAGAGTACTAGCATCGACTATGCGGTTTTGGAAAAAGTGGTGTGGCGATTAGGGCTCTCAGAATTTTTGAATTCCTATAATATCTCATAATCGTAAAGTCACTACTCTTTTTATATAGACACCTCATAATGGGCCTTTACATTAGAGACCCATTAGAAGTTCAAAACCGATCAGAATTTGGATCACCGTCTTAATTAAGTCCAAACTTTTGAAATGTATTACCTTATAGATTGATGAGGACATTACTACTATAGATACATCCACACCTAGTTGGACAAACTCCAACAAGTCACCCATGGACCAAGAAGATAGAGTTATCAAATCCATCACATTTTGGAATCCAATTCGGCCTCCAGAAACAGCCTGAGGTAAAACGAGCATAACTTTTGCATACAGTATCCGATTGGAGAATTCTTATACTTGACTGAAAGCTTATCAAGTCTACTTTCCAATGGATTTAGAATCATCTTCAAATTCCATCCGAGTCGATGGGAAACAACAAAAGAATGATGTCACTTTTCCAATCCGAGTTGATATGGGCCTTGGGCCATGTAATTTGAGTTGTAATTGGCCTCACTCTATTTGGTCCGAGTTTCCCCCACTTCTCCCTTATAAATAGCAGCCACCGCCTCTATTAGGGTTTGTGTTTTGTTAGATTAAAAGTTAGTTTTGCTACTTCATGTTGTAATCGCGCGTGTTGGCTAAACCGTCCGAATTACTATCTACGGAACCCCACCTTTCTCCATTTTCAGATTGAAAACTTCAATTCATATTTGTAATTTCAGATTGCTTTTACCATTGTTCTTGCTTGTTTGCAGGAATTGAACCTCGTGTTCAGGTTGATCGTGCCAACGGCAAGATCAATAACCCTCTAGAGTTGGTTTAGCAATTGCTAAGGCGCATCGTCATTATACGTTGTAGTCAGATCGTCAAAGTCAGTTCGTCCAAATCGAAGTTATCACTCTTATCGAAAGATCGGGACCCAAAATCATCAGGTGGTATCAGAGCGCCAAGTTGCTCGGTGAGAGATTCAGTACCCTCGATTAGTTTTTGTTTTCTGTCCAAAATTGAAAATCCTCCACAAAAATTCAACTTTTAGATTCAATCTAATATTTTAGCGTGTTTTGTTAGGTTTTCATCCATTAGAGTCCTTGTTTTAGTTGCTAATCGTTTTTCCTTCACGTAGTTTTTATTTCAATCTGTCCAGTTCTTTGTTTTGTTCATAACTTTTGCATACGAGTTTGGATTCTGGTGTTTTTGCACTTTCCTAAAACCTTGAGACAAGCTCCACAAAAACCTAGTTGGGCATGAACTCCAATTCCATATCAAAGTTTGTTTAATCTAGACGTCAAATTGGAGAAGCAAGTTGCAATTCCAATCTAGATCGGTTCGGTATTTTGATCATAACTCTCACATCCGAACTCCAATTGAGAAGTTTTTATACTTTTCTGAATTCTTGAAGAGTCCTCTACAAAAACGTTTTTGGGTGTCCTTCGTGATTCAGATCCTTCAAACCGAATTTGACTCGGATTCGGATTTGGTCAAATCGATGAATTTAGTCAAATCTGTGCACCTTAGTGTTTTGGCCATAACTTCTACATGCGAGCTCCAAATTATGTGTTCGTATACTTGTTTTAAAGACTAAAACAGTACCTTCAATTTGTTACATTGTGAGCAAGCTTGATTCGATCATTTTCATGCCTTATTTGAAGCAACAACTTTGCTGCAAGTACTGTTCTAGCCGAATTTGGGTTTCTTTCTTCAATTTGTGTTCTAGCTTTGTTCCTTTGAGTTAGTTGAGTCCAGTAGCATCCACAACTATAAAAGTCCAAAATATCAGTGCACATACCTTTGGGAACCAATTCATACTTTGCAAATACTTTGATCCCAATTGAGACTAGCTATTTGAAATTGCTTGGGGTTGCTCCTCTTGATGCGTTGCACTATCATATATCTTGTGATATCAAGTTAGGAATTCCAAAACTTTGCTCATACTAGAGTTGGCCAAAAGTCACCAAAAAGAAAAAAAAAGAGAAAGAAAGAGCCAAAAGGCCAAAAAAATAGAAAAAGAAGAAAAAGAAAAGAAAACTGCATGGTGGCCGGCAGCACTACATTGAGCAAAACCCTAATTTGTGTTCATTATTTTCAGATTGTGCAATTGTTTTAAATGATGAGCAATCTTGTGCCCTTTTACCTTTCATGAAGCAATTAGCTAGCGTCTCTCCACAACTTATGTAACACGAGCTTTGGTGTTGAATTTATTCTTATTTAGATCAATCCATTGGTTGCATTAAGTTTCATTATCTTTGCGCATCTGTTGTCTTGAAATTCACTTATATCTTTGAGATCGGCAACTAGGGCTTGCGAATTCTAGTTTGGATCATTACTTATCATTATAATAACTAGAATTATCAAATTGTATAGGAAATAAATGAAGCCTACCTAGCTCCACATATTCTACCTCGTACGTTTGTTCGGTCCCTTGGCAATAGTTTTATCCAAGCTTTGGGAGAACTTTTGACACGGCCAATGGCCAACAACTCCTGCTACACGGTAAGAACTTGTAAGAGTTTTGGTTAAAGTTTGAGAGTTGAGCGACTTTTCTCCACATCCTATGTAATGATAGGAACATTTTACTTGCAATTTTGTTTCTTGTCTTCACTAACAATGGCAGGTTCTCAACGTCATAGCGCTTGGGCCAACAACATCTTAGGAGAAGAAATAGTTCACACTCCGAGATACAGAGAGCGTACGAGCATAACTTCAACACCACGGAAGGTACAACAGCATAGCACACGTTCCAAAAATAAGTTTACCGTACCCAATTTTAGTGGTAAATATGATCCCAAAGGTTATCTTACTTGGGAATTAGATGTAGAGCAATCATTTGATAAATATGAAATTCCTGAGCATGATAAGGTTAGGGTTGTGAAGAGGGTTTCTGGTTGCAACACACCGGATTTAACACCGGTTCAAGTGTGCTGAAGGCGTGCTAATCGATTTGACCTCGCAATCGATAAGGGAAATAGTTGTAAATTCAATCAAGTACGATCCTCGGGCTAATCCGCTAAAAATCGAATCACCAGAAGCCGATTAGAAAGATAACTAGACTAGTCGATTAAGACTAATCCGAGGGTAAAAGGCGATTAATTCAAAAGGCGATACGCAACAAGACGTAATAAACTGCACTGAAAAAAGCCAATGACGATCAAACAATCGGCGATGCGCAACTTTATTTGATCGATGTCGACTTACGGAGGAAAGATTACAATGCTAAAAAGACTAAGAACTACGAAAGTAAAAACCGGTAGATGTGTTGATTGTTGTGGATGATGCCTTCAAGCGACCTTGGTGCGCTTTATATACCCGCCTAGCCGATCCGAGTCTCGATCCAACAAGACAACGAGTCCGAATCGCTTCAGTAGTTTCCTACTTGGTCTCTAGTTTCCAATTATTATCTACGACGTCGTATGGGATTTTCATATGCTTATCCAAATTTCCCTGATTCTCGCACCTTATCCAAACTTATGCTTTTCACGATTCTTCCGGATATTTCCAAACTCGGTGCAAACATATGCCCCCATTTTGGAAGATAACTTGTTATCTTTCAAAAATATGTATCGCTTTTTCATAAATCGGCTTTTGCCCATCGGCTTGTTTGATTTAGGGAACGCGTCAATAATCGCCGCTACCAGAAAATCTCAGTATGGTTTAATGTCGGTTGTCGTCAATTCATTTCCACCCTTTCACCTTTTCACCGTGCATATATATATGCGGGACCCCACGGTCATTTTCACGCCTTCTCGCTCTCGAGCTCCTCGCAATCGGCTTTCATTCCTCGATCGGCTTCCCGATCTTGGTGATCAACCCTCATCTCGCCTCGACCAACTGAATGGATCCTCAAAGGTACTTATCCCGATCCCGTAAAGTGATAATCAGATACTTAGGACCGTAGGAGACATAGATGCCGATACAATGATCAATGTAGAGATCCCGAGACTTCCCTATCGGCTCAAGGCTATAATGTGAAGGAATGGGGCAAGAGTTTTAGGGCTTAACGACGGCGCCAATGGGTGGAGAAGTTGGTATATTAGAGTATCGCCCAAAAAGAGCAGAGTGGAGCGGATGGGCATAGCCGAATGTCTTCCTTTGAGTCTAGCTTGCCCGGAAGCCAACGAGCCCTTGGTGGTATTACGGCGGCTATTTTTGGTCCGACACTTTCAATGCTTTCCTTTTCCGTCTCGCCCCCGCCGGCCCAACCCTTCCGGACGGGTCGAATTGTGTTGCTCGAGGCCCGATGGAGACCAAACTATCGGCTTACGGTGGAAGACCCTTGCTCTGTTGATCCGCATAAAGGGCGAAGGATGGTCAAGTACATACAAAGACAACAACAAAGTGAACGGGCTTGTATCGGACGAAGAGCACGCAGCCTTCCTCAACCTTTGGCTCGAACGGTTTCTTTTCTGCGGCGCGTCTCTTGGACCAACCCAGGTGTACCAGCTGATAGCGGAGCAGCTTGTGGAGGGTCGTCGGCTTGCTCTCGGGAAGATGTTCTTGGGCGCAATCTACCAGATGATGTTTGTCATCAGAAGCCGACTTTTCTCTGGCTTTGCTGAGTTTGTTGTTGGCAATGTTGGCGGCCCCTTGTGGTTTATCCAGCTGTGGCTGTATAGGATTTTTAGTCGACAACTTATCTCCGAACCCATTGAAGATTCTGCCTTTCCTCGTGAAGACTATCCAGAAAATGCCACTCCCCAATTTAGAGCAAGCCGATCGCATGGTGAAAGGCTCATAATGTGTTCAAGTAGCGATACAAAAATTACTCCGGCTGGCCTGCATAAATATCTTGCTTTTTTCTTGGGTTTGGACAGTGTAATATTCACTCAGCAAGACTTCTTCTCTTATGACGATGCAGCCGATTTTCAATGGCCTTCTTTCCTACACCTAGAAGCCGACAGTTCTTTGATGCCAGAGTTGACATTGATGTTTTATCGGATCTTCATTTGCCCTTGTATTCTCCATGTCGGCCTGAACTCCAGAAACAGAACGTTCCAGCCTTCATACGAGTTTTATCATCCTTCTATTTATTCCCGTCAGCTCGGTTTTGGCCAAGTGATTCATTCATTGCCCCTGCTTGATCGGCTACAACCCAGAGCCAAGGTAAGGGATGCGCTATCGCCAACGAGCTTTGGGAATTGTCGATGAGCTTCAAATTGTTGTTGCCGCCGCGCTTTTTCTCAATTCTCGTCGCCACCATTTTATCGCTTGGTGGTCCCATATAGTCGGGGCCCTTTACTTGGATCGTGATCCGTCGGCTATCATAGAAAAGTTTTTACCGGATTACCACGAGCCGACCAGAGTCTCCAAATGAAGCGACGATTCGAGTGAAAGTAGTTCTCGGGTTATACCGATTCATCCCAGAGTCAGAGAGGTATCGGCTTTTTCTAAGTAGTTTTTTACCGCTTTCAATCCTCATTACTTGCTGGCTAATCTCTCCACAATCTGTGCAGGTTGCAACCACGCGCGAGAAGGCCGCCGACGGCCAATCGAAGCGGAAAAGGCAAAAGGCCGCACGGTTGGTCGGCTTGATCGGCTACACCTCGCAATCTTGGAGTAATAGCCCATCGCTCGAGGAGCTCACCAAGGATCGGCAATCGAGTAAATATCTGTTCTCCGTTTGGTAGGTTATTTCTTTTTAAATCTCTATCTGACTTTTTATTGCCGATTCCAGAAAAACCAAAATCCACGAAGGTGGTCACCAAGAAAAACCCAAAACGTAAAGAAAAAACTGCCGAGAGTTCTTCTCACGCGCCTGCCGACATTATTGAAGTGAGTTGCTATCTTACCGTTCTTGCACTTTTCAAACGTGGCAATACTAATCCTCCGGTTTTTCCTTCAGCCGACATCATCGATTCAAGTAGCTGGCATCTTAGCCGAACTTCAGGGTACGTCTACTGTCGACCCACCACTGGCTTCTCCAGATCGGCTTCCTGCTGCTCTTCAAGCCACTTTGCCGCTCCAGCCGATTCCTGCTGCACCTCAAGCGATCTTGCTTCCTCAGCCGACTCCCCACGCGCCTATGGACGAAGTGTCAGCCGATCCCATGGACTTGCTGGGCTTCAGTTTGGACGATCTCGACGATCCTGAAGTGCTGACTTCGGATGATTATGTTACGGATCTTCGTAACATAATCAATGTATCCAAGAAAGTGTCGGAGATGGTTGTTCGTTCTGAGCCAACCATGCAAGATAAGCTGAATCGGCTCTTCAACGAGGTTAGTCAGCCCGAAGCGCAAATATTAGCCAACACTCAGCCGCTGAGGGATGCCATGGCTGCCGTAGAAGCTGATCTTCCTCCAGAGACCATGGGGGCGATCCTAGGAGTCTATCACCTAGATGAGCAGAGAGACGAGGTGGAGGCTGCCCGCGCGCGTATTGCTCGACGAGAGGTACAAAAAGCTGATCGTCAAGTGTTAGATCAGCTGGTGACTGAGGCCAAAGAGATGAAGCGGCAGTTTGACAAAGATGCCGCTTTCTTGAAATCCACCAAGGCTGAGATCGTTCAACTGGAGTCGGCCAAAAAACAACTTGAAGAAGAACTGGCCAAGCTCCAAGATCGGTTGGTCAAAGAACAGGCACAAGTGTCAGCAACATCGGCCTCCCTTTCTGATCAGAAGCAGAGGATCGGCAAAACCGTAGCACAAGTTAAGGAGCGATCTGCCAAGATAATTCCAGTGCCCGGTAATGCCCAGGCCGACGAGAAGATTGTTGATGGAGTCCAAGCTGCACTTGCAAAGGCCGCCGGAGCGCTGTCGGCTTTGGGTGCTAGACTCTCGGTCCGGGTTGTGATGTTATTGGATGATGCTTTGATGTAGCCTCGTCCCAAACAATTCTCTTCGTTATCACTCTTGCTTGTCATGTTTTTGTAACACTTATAATCTACCGCTTAACCGATTATTTTTATCTTATTTGATCGATCGCTTAACCGATTTGTTTCCAAATTCTTTGTATTATGTCTAATTATGCACCGATCCAAACGCCGGGTAGTACCGCTTAGATACTTTCCGCTGATCACCTTAGGTAACACTAGCCCTCAAGTGTCTCGAGTATATACGCGTTTCCGCCAACAAGCCGATTTATTTTATACGGTCCTTCCCATGTAGGTGACCATTTACCGAATCGATTATCCTTAGACCCGATCGGCAATATTGTCTTCCATACTAAATCGGCTTTGTTGAAAGACTTTGGCACGACTTTCTTATTATAGGCCCTCGCAACTTTTTCTTTATTCTTTTTAAGCCGATTTAAAGTAACCAGCCTTAACTCTGCCAAGTCATCCAAATTGTACATCATTAGTTCTTTGTATTCGTCGGCCGATAGATTATTTTGTCTCGCCACTCGCATAGGCTCGACATTTATTTCTACGGGCAATACGGCCTCCTGGCCATAGACCAACTGATAGGGTGACAGCTTGGTCGATCCGTGAAATGCTAGCCGATAAGCCCATAGAGACTCTGACAACGTAGTATGCCAATTTCGAGGCCTTTCATCGATTTTTCTTTTGATCAGCTTGATTAAAGACTTGTTGGATGACTCGGCTTGCCCATTAGCCTGAGCGTAATAAGGTGATGAGTTGAGTAGTTTGATGCCCAAGCTTTCTGGAAAGTTTTTAAAATCGTTAGACATAAACACAGTTCCTTGATCGGTTGTGATGGTCTGGGGAATACCGAATCGATGGATAATGTGTTCATTAACGAAGCCGATAGCTTCCACGCTGGTGACTTTTTTAAGTGGAACCGCTTCTACCCATTTCGAAAAATAATCAGTAGCTGCAAGGATAAATTTATGGCCTTTGCTCGTTGCTGGGAATATTTGGCCGATTACATCTATTCCCCATCCTCTGAACGGCCATGGTTTGATAATTGGATGTAAAGCCGATGCTGGTGCAAGTTGCACATTTCCAAACTTTTGACAGCTTTGACATCCTTTGTAATACTTGAAACAATCTTCTAACATTGTCGGCCAAAATACCCGGCTCGTCTCTCAGATCCATTTCATTTTGTGAGCCGATTGATGTGCTCCGCAGATTCCTTCATGAACTTCACCCATAGCTACCTTTGACTCTTCATCGCCTAGACACCGTGAGAAGTAATCCTTCCAATGTCCGATAGTACAATTCTCCTTCTAGCACAACATACTTCAATTGCTTTTTGACGAATTTTTTGTGCAATCGGTTTGATGGGTCCATCGTAAGTTTTATTTCGCTCTCCAATCGGCATCATCGACGACAACACCGCTTTGTCGATCAAATCAAACGCTTCAGATATTGTATTCCCCGGCTCGGTCGCCGAGCCAATGTGTTGGCTTTGTCATTCATTTCCGCACATGGTCGATATGTAATGACGGAAAGTTTTGATAACCTCAAGACAATACTCTAGATACTTTGATAGTACCTCATCGCTGCATTTATATTCTCCTTTAATTTGTTGCACCACCAAAGAATGAGTCACCATATGCTTCTATATTACTTGCCCCGATGTCGCCTCGCCAACCGCAATCCTTTGAGCAATGCTTCAGACTACTGGTTATTAGAGCATCGGCTTTTAAGCCGATATGCTAACTCGATGTTGTATCCTCTTGGTGAAATCAACACTATACCTATTCCACTTCCTTCTTGACAAACCGACCCATCAAAATACAGATTGCCATGGAGCTACATCGACCATTCCCGCCATAGTATCGCGTCTCGTTATGAAATCGGCTATCACTTGGCCCTTAATGGCTTTAGCCGATTCATACAGAGATCGAACTCTGCTAGAGCATAAGCCCACTTCCCAAGTCGCCCCTTAAAATCGGAGCAGATAGCATATATTTGACTATGTCGGTTCTACATACTACAACGCAGGTTGATGCTAATATATAGTGCCTTAATTTCGTGCAAGCGAAATATAGCGATAAACATAATTTTTCCACCGGAGGGTACTTGGTCTCAGCGTCTAATAGTCATCGGCTTAAGTAGAATATCGCTCGTTCCTTGCCATCAATTTCTTGTGCCAATACAGCCCCAATGGTCTCGCTTTCGGCCGATACATATAATTTAAATGGGACACCCTTCTGAGGTGCAGCCAAGACCGGTGGTGACGCTAAGTATTGCTTTATATCATCAAAAGCTCTCTGCTGATCGGCTCCCCATACAAATTCCTGATGATCTTTCAACTTCAGCAGTGGTGTGAAAGCCTGAATTCTACCAGACAGATTAGAGATGAACCGTCTTAAATAGTTAATTTTGCCGATCGCCTTTTGCAACTCATTTTGCATGTTGGCGGTTTTGTATTCGTTATGGCCTTGACCTCGTCCGACTAACTTCAATACCTCTTTGATGTACCATGAAACCAAGGAACTCGCCAGCCGACACGCCAAATGCACATTTCAAAGGATTCATCTTCAGCCCATGAGCTCTTGTGTTTTGAAACACTTTCTCCAAATCGGCTAAGTGCTGCTAGTCTTCTTTAGACTTAACAACCACGTCATCGATGTAAATCTCAACGATATGGTCGATTAGGTCGTGAAAGATCAAATTCATGGCGCGTTGGTAAGTAGCGCCTGCGTTTTTTAAGTCGAATGTCATTACTGGCCATTCATACAACCCCAATGCGCCAGGGCATCTGAAGGCAGTCTTGGGTATATCGACTTCCGCCATGAATATCTGGTTGTACCCGGCATTGCCTTCAAGAAAACTGATAATCTTATTACCCGATGCAGATCGATAAGCATATCGCTATAGGCATCGGATATTCATCTTTGGTGTGGCTTTATTCAAATCTTCAAATCTACGATACCGCAGCTTACCGTTCTTCTTCATGACAGCACAATGTTAGATACCCATTCGCATATCGGCAAGGCCTTATGAATTTGGCTTCTAGCAACCTTTCAATTTCTTCTTTTATTATGTCATACAACTCTGGATTAAAACGACGAGGAGGCTGCTTATATGGCCGATATCCCGGCTTGATAGGTAGCCGATGTTCTACTAACCGTCGGCTTAATCCAGGCATCTCATAATACTCCCAGGCGAAACAATCCTTGTATTCTCTAAGTATTTTGACCAACTTATTTTTGTATTCTACATCTAAATTTGCACTAACAAAAGTTGGCCTTTTTCGATCGCCTTCTCCTATGTCGACTTCTTCGAGCATATCGGCAGAAGTAAAGCCTTGGCCCAATTTTTCGCTTTGGAAATCTTCAATAGCTTCGCAGGAATTTATCCCATGCCGATAGCTCCTTGCTTTGTCTTGTAGAAGTTTGATCATTTTTGACCCCACCTTCTCAAGATCTCAGCCGCCCGATCAAAGGTGCCCGGCTTGACACTGATCGGCGTAAAGCCCGTCTTTCCAATGCTGATGAAATCACAATCGTCTAGTGCCTTACCTGATATGCATTCTGCTTCTTCGTGTGGCCAATTTGCATCTGAACTAGCCATTGCAATATGAGCTGATGTATCGGCTGACACAACTTCGACCTTATCTCCGTTCCACTGTACCAGAAGTTGGTGCATGGTGGAGGGGATACAGCAATTGGCATGTATCCAATCTCGTCCTAGAAGTACACTGTAATTTCCTTTAGCTTCAATTACAAAGAATGCAGTCGGCAAAGTTTTACCGCCGATAGTCGCTTCAGAACTATCACCCTTTTGCTTCAAAGAGGGTCACCCGTGAAGTCATTCAAAGACCATGTTAGTTTTGATCAAGTCTTCATCGGTTTTGCCCAACTTTTTGCAAGTGGAGAGTGGCATTAAGTTTACAGTAGCGCCCCCGTCAACGAGCATCCTGGATATCGGCTTTCCATTGATGTAGCCCTTTAAGTACAACGGCTTAAGATTCCGATGGGGATCTTGCGGTTTTTCAAATACAAAGATCCTCGTGCTCCTAGACATAATTGAGCAAATGTATCTTTAGCCGATTCTGCTTTTAATTCGAACTCTACCGGTAGGGTAAACACCATGTTGATATCCATGGGAGGAGTGTCATCTCGAATCATTGGTGACAAGAAATCATCCAAGAATCGACTCATTATCGGCTTGTTCTTTTCTCCTCCATTCCTTTTTGGCAAGTTTTATCGGCCGCAACTCGTTGAATGTTTTATCTCTGTTTTTCTTCTTCGCCTCTCTTGTTTCCTGTGTCCTTAGGCGCCGGAGCCGCTTCACGCTATGATCGGCTAAGCCCACGGACACCATCTAGGTTTGGGCTCTCATCGCTTTTATGGATTTTACCAACCAAGTTTCCGCTAGCTCCTTTTCTTTGTCTTGGTTTGGTGTGCCTAGCCTCTCCCTTGTCTGGCTTCCTCGTGTTCTAACTCGTTTGATCTGTTGTTGGCCTAAATAAACACTCTTTCACCGAATGTCTTGGCCGATTTCCTTATGTAATGCTCCATGGGCATGACCTTGAAGATGGCAATGCCACGCCCTTTCCCAACAGAATTGCCAAAAGGACATCTCGATGAGCTCTTTCGCAGCACGTCGATACAAATTGTTTGGCCGAAACACATCGCTCTACCGACACGTCCATCTGGTCGGCGAGCTCTTTGCTTCCCGCCGATGGCTTATCCTTTCATATTTTTCGAGCAACCGTGAAAAAGTTGGCTTAGGTTTGAATGTTGGTTTACGTGGCGAGGTCTTTCGCTTTATACCATCATCCAACTTGTAATTCCCTTTGGTTTTACAGATTCTTGAATTCTTCCCATCTTGATCGGCTTCAATCTGAAGTGAGCCGATCGTTATCTTCGATGTTTCTTGCGAGCTTGATTCTATGTTAACTTGTCGCGTCGCAGAAGGTCTTTCATCGGCAACTGCTTTCCTTTGCGGAGTTAATCGAACCATGTTGATTGGGAATGGGTTGACGCCGACTTCCATTGTCGGTTCTTCGCAAACTTGAGCCGACCATCTTCTATGGCCGATCGTATCTGTTGTCGAAAAATATTGCAAAAGTTAGTGTTATGAGAAAAGAATGATGCCACTTACAAGATCGCCGCTTGATTTCGCTTACTGAAGGTATGGTGTGCCCTTCGTAGTCGACGCTTTTTCTTGTAATAACATGTCAAATATGCGATCGCACTTGGATACATCAAAAGCGATTTCACTTCCGACTTATTCCTAGTCGGCTTAAGCCATGAATGACAAGTGGTTTTTAGAACCTTTATCCATTCGCTATGTTTATGTCCGCTTCATCTTCGAAGTTTCGCTTGAACTATACTCGACCATGTTTACTTTAGCCTTATCTTTGCCATTGTTTAACCTAAGTTTATCTTTGAATTCTTTACTCAAATATCGGTTTTCTTGTGCCGATACTGATGAAGTAGGTGACTTAAATCAAGAAATTCTTGTCCGCCAGCTTTTTCTTTGAGCGGGGAATCAACCCTTGGAAGGCTAAATCGCTAGTTGGTTATCCCAGAATACCATTAATCGAACCAAATGATTTCAAGACTTCTCTAAATCTTCTATGTACTCGGCCGATTCACCGAATTTTTGTCTGACAAAGACTTAGGTCTGAAATTCTCAACTCTAAGCTACCAGAGAAAAAGTATTCATGAAATCGACTTTCTAAATCATTCCAAAATGTAATCGAATTTGGAGGCGATTGGTAAACCAAGTGAAGGCATCCTCGATAAAGACAAGGAAAAAGCCCGATCTTTAGCCCATCGGATTGAGCCGCTTCACCGCATTGAGCGATAAATCTTCCAACATGCTCTAAAGTAGTGACCGAATCGCCCCCGAAAATTTCGCAAAATCGAATCCCGGGTTATGGGGATACGGATCCGTCAATATAACTGGCACGGCTTCCTATAGCCGATCGTTCTTCCTTTGGGTCAGTAAACCAAACCGATCCCTTAAGACCGCCGAGATCCGATCAGCCCGCTTAACGTTATTGGTCAGCCGGACCGCCAGGTTTGGCCAATTGTGATGAGTATCCGCCCTCGAGTGCAAACTCTACCGGTTACCGCCTCGGCCGATGGGTACCGTTGTTGCGATGATTCGCACTCCATCGGCTCTAGCGGCCGGAACCTCAGCGTTGAGACGAACGACTCGCGTGATGTAACTACTTTATACGGAGCCGATTCCTAATTTGAAACGGTCCCCGAGGTTTACAACTTTTTCTAATTCAACCGGCCGAGAAGCCGATTGATCAGAAGAAGTTCCCGACGCCGATGGATCTATCTTTGCGGCTTCAGATATGCATGGTAATGAGTAATGTGGCTTGGGCGAGGATTTGCGGTGCCAACACAAGAGGTTGGGTCGGCATTAGTGAGGGTACAGTGCCGATACCTTAATCGTGTTGGTGGTTGGTGCCACGTAATATACGGATACGGGAAGTGATCGCAACGGATCCTAGCAATCCCCGTGGTTGCCAACTCTTGTGCAACCATTTTACGCTTATTCTCGATCATCGACTTTAAAGTTGTGACCAAAGCTTCGATGATTGGTTAATTAATGCATGATGCAGAGATTGCTCAATCATAACAGATAACTCGCCGCCAACGCGAGCATCCCGGATATCGGCTTTCCATTGATGTAGCCCTTTAAGTACAACGGCTTAAGATTCCGATGGGGATCTTGCGGTTTTTCAAATACTGAGATCCTCGTGCTCCTAGACATAATTGAGCAAATGTATCTTTAGCCGATTCTGCTTTTAATTTCGAACTCTCGGTGGTAGGGTAAACACCATGTTGATATCCATGGGAGGAGTGTCATCTCGAATCATTGGTGACAAACAAATCATCTCAAGAATCGACTCATTATCGCCTTGTTCTTTTCTCCTCCATTCCTTTTGGCAAGTTTTATCGGCCGCAACTCGTTGAATGTTTTATCTCTCTCTTTTTCTTCTTGGCCTCTCTTGTTTCCTGTGTCCTTAGCGCTGGAGCCGTCTACGCTATGATCGGCTAAGCCCAATCGGACACCATCTAGGTTTGGGCTCTCATCGCCTTGGATTTTACCAACCAAGTTTCGAGTTAGCTCCTTTTCTTTGTCTTGGTTTGGTGTGCCTAGCCTCTCCCTTGCTGGCTTCCTGTGTTCTAACTCAGTTTGATCTGTTGTTGGCCTAAATAAACACTCTTTCGCCGAATGTCTTGGCCGATTTCCTTGCGGGTAATGCTCCATTGGGCATGACCTTGAAGATGGCAATGCCACGCCCCTTTCCCAACAGAATTGCCAAAAAGGACATCTCTGATGAGCTCTTTCTGCAGTCGTCGGTCGATACAAATTGTTTGGCGAAACACATCGTTCGGGCCGACACTGCCCATCGGTCGGCGAGCTCTTTGCTCCGCCGATGGCTTATCCTTTCATATTTTTCGAGCAACTGTGAAAAAGTTGGCTTAGGTTTGAATGCTGGTTTACATGGCGGAGGTCTTTCGGCTTTATACCATCATCCAACTTGTAATTCCCCTTTTGGTTTTACAGTTCTTGAATTCTTCCCATCTTGATCTGCTTCAATCTGAAGTGAGCCGATCGTTATCTTCAGTGTTTCCCCTTGCGAGCTTGATTCTATGTTAACTTGTCGCGTCGCAGAAGGTCTTTCATCGGCAATCTGTTTTCCTTTGCCGGAGCACTGAACCATGTTGATTGGGAATGGGTTGACGTCGACTTCCATTGCTGGTTCTTCTGCAAACTTGAGCCGACCATCTTCTATGGCCGACTGTATCTGTTGTCGAAAAATATTGCAGTCGTTAGTGTTATGAGAAAAAGAATGATGCCACTTACAGTATCGCCGCTTCTTGATTTCGTCGGCTGAAGGTATGGTGTGCCCTTCAGGTAGTCGTATCAGTTTTTCTTGTAATAACATGTCAAATATGCGGTCGCACTTGGATACATCAAAAGCGTATTTCACTTCCGACTTATTCCTAGTCGGCTTAAGCCATGAATGGACAAGTGGTTTTTAGAACCTTTTATCCATTCGCTATGTTTATGTGCGCTTCATCTTCAGAAGTTTCGCTTGAACTATACTCGACCATGTTTACTTTAGCCTTATCTTTGCCATTGTTTAACCTAAGTTTATCTTTGAATTCTTTACTCAAATATCGGTTTTCTTGTGCCGATACTCGATGAAGTAGGTGACTTAAATCAGTAAATTCTTGTCCGGCCAGTTTTTCTTTGAGCGGGGGAATCAACCCTTGGAAGGCTAAATCGGCTAGTTGGTTATCCGGTAATACCACACTCAATGAAGCGATTTCGCACTTCTCTAAATCTTCTAATGTACTCCGGCCGATTCACCGAATTTTTGTCTGACAAAGACTTAGGTCTGAAATTCTCAACTCTAAGCTACCGAGAGAAAAGTATTCATGAAATCGACTTTCTAAATCATTCCAAAAATGTACTGAATTTGGAGGCAGATTGGTAAACCAAGTGAAGGCAGTCCCTGATAAAGACAAGGGAAAAAGCCTGATCTTTAGCCCATCGGATTGAGCTGCTTCACCGCATTGAGCGATAAATCTTCCAACATGCTCTAAAGTAGTGACCGAATCGTCCCCTGAAAATTTCGCAAAATCGGGAATCCTGAAGTTATGGGGATACGGCATCCGGTCAATATAATCTGGGTACGGCTTCCTATAGCCGATCGTTCTTCCTTTGGGTTGTAAACCAAACTGATCCCTTAAGACCGCCGAGATCCGATCAGCCCGATTAACGTTATTGGTCATTTGGACCGCCGAGGTTTGGCCAATTGTGATGAGTATCCTGCCCCGAGTGCAAACTCTACTGGTCGGCCGCTTACGGCCGATGGGTCTTGTTGTTGCGATGATTCGTACCATCGGCTCTAGCGGTCGGAACCTCGAGCGTTGAGACGAACGGCTCTGCGTATGTAACTACTTTATCTGAGCCGATTCCTAATTTGAAAGCGGTCCCCGAGGTTTACAACTTTTCTCTAATTCAATGGCCGAGAAGCCGATTGATCAGAAGAAGTTCTGACGCCGATGGATCTATCTTTGCGCGGCGTCGGTATATGCATGGTAATGAGTAATGTGGCTTGGGCGAGATTTGCGGTGCCAACACGGTAGGTTGGGTCGGCATTAGTGAGGGTACAGGTGCCGATACCTTAATCGTGTTGGTGGTTGGTGCCACAGAATATACGGGATACGTGGGAAGTGACTGCAACGGATCTAGCAATCCCCCAGAAGTTGCCAACTCTTGTGCAACCATTTTTACGCTATTCTCGATCATCGACTTTAAAGTTGTGACCAAAGCCGATGATTGGTTAATTAATGCATGATGCACAGATTGCTCAATCATAACAGATAACTCAGCTTGAGCTGGCATGTATCGGCTTACCGGAGTCGATGCGACACCAGCTTCGCCAAGCGGGTTCAGTGTTGGTAGTGCCATCTTCTGTGTGACTCCACGTCGGGTTTTTTGATAGCAACTCAACATCAATTCTTCCAGGGCAGCTTTTCGATCTTCGATTTCCTTGCGCTGCTCTGGAGTTAAATCATCCAAAGTAGGGACGATTATGGATTCAGTGCTCACATCGGCTGGTGCGGTGGACTTGCCTGCAGTCATCTTCTCGATCGGTCCCACCGGGCGTGCCAAAAATGTGTTGACGCCAAAAACGTGAAGAGGGTTTCTGGTTGCAACACACCGGACGAACACCGGGTTCAAGTGTGCGCGAGCGTGCCAATCGATTTGACCCTGCAATCGATAAGGGAAATAGTTGTAAAATTCAATCAAGCCGATCCTCGGGGCGAATCGGCTAAAAATCGGGAATCAGCCAGGAAGCCGATTAGAAAGATAACTAGACTAGTCGATTAAGACTAATCCGAGGGTAAAAGGCAGATTAATTCTGAAAAGGCGATGCGCAACAAGACAGAATAAACCAGACCTGAAAAAGCCAATGACGATCAAACAATCGGCGATGCGCAACTTTATTTGATCGATGTCGACTTACGGAGGAAAGATTACAATGCTAAAAAGACTAAGAACTACGTAAAGTAAAAAGCGGTAGATGTGTTGATTGTTGTGATGATGCCTTCAAGCGACCTTGGTGCGCTTTATATACCCGCCTAGCCGATCCAAGTCTCGATCCAACACGACAACGTAGTCCGAATAAACTTCGTAGTTTCCTACCTAGTCTCTAGTTTCCAATTATTATCTGCACGTCGTATGGGATTTTCATATGCTTATCCAAATTTCCCACAGATTCTCTCATACCTTATCCAAACTTATGCTTTTCTGCCGATTCTTCTGGATATTTCCAAAACTGGTGCAAACAGCTGCACTTTGGTGGAATGATTATATGAGTAAAAATCAAGACATTCCTAGCACATGGACAAAATTAAAAAAAATTCTGAGAGCTAGATTTGTTCCTTCATATGTTGCTCGTCAATTACAAAATGAATTGCAACGTTTAAAACAAGATACTAAAACAGTGGATGAGTACTACCAAGAATTTCTGCAAAGATCTTTGTGTTCTGGGTTAGAAGAGACCGAAAAGACTCAAATGAATAACTTCCATTCTGGACTAGATTTTGACATTCAGATCATGATATCTTGTGAAGAATTCAATTCTTTGTTATGTTTACTTAATCTTTCACGTGAAGCTGAAAGAAAGATATAGAGAAGACAATCGACCACAACTCAAGCTTTACAGAGTTAAATGCTACTCCTGTCGCATGCACTCCACCAAACCATAATGAGCGCATACACCATGAACATGCCAAAGAAACACTAGAAAATTTGAGGGAAGTAGAGGATAGCACACGTGGGGATGATTCTACTAACATAATCCAATCTATTTCTGTTACTTCTGTTGTTGTTGTTCCATGTGATATTCAGGTTACTTCTGAAGAAGGGGAGTTACAAGCTGAAAAACTAGTGTTATCAAGTGAAAGTTTTGATGTTCCTATTTCTTCTGAGAAGGCAAATGACCATGGTATAGATCTGATTTTACAGTAAGAAAGAGAGCGAATTTGTGAGTATATTCCTGCTATACCTAAATCTAGTGAGTTACCACCTTGTGCCACAATTGTAGAACTATGTGATGAATTACATGCTTATAATTTTGATCATGTGGTGCAGATTATGCATAAGGATGTGTTAGCTAGAATATCCCCTGCCACTGTTTTGTGCTATATCATATTGAATGAGCCTGTTAGTTTGACTTGTGCTATGGACAAGATTTCTGAAATTTCATCTCTTAAGTCTTTGTCTAGCACCTATGCCTACTGTTTTAAATTCAATTTAGTTGGTGATTATGGTATAGATGGCAAGTTTCTTGTTTACAGAATATGCATAACTTGTGATAAACTTGCTGAATTGAAGCTTGCTATTTTGAGCAATTCTAGTTGTATGCAACAACTTGTTTCATTTGTGGCACTATCAAATTTTTCTGGATATGTGTGATACCCATAGCTTGCTGCCACATTATTTGAATTTTAGTACATTAACTTGTATTACAAATCAGTATGTCGTAGTTGATGTGTGGAAGCCCATTAAAATTGTGTCACGGTTATCAGAATGGTTTGATATTGATTGTTTACAATTTGATGATACGAATGAGCCAAGCTTGATGCCAGAACTTGTAGTCTTGTCCACAAAACATGTTAATGAATGAGGCTCACGAAACATGAGTATTCTTTATCAAAACTCAGGGATAGATATGTGCTTTACTTATATTTGCAAATCAAGTTGCAAACTAAATCATGTTAATTTTGATGTTATATGCTTCACTTATAACCACGAATCGACTTGCAGAATTGTGAGGAAAGGTTATTTGCTTAAATTTGGTTTCTTCTTTTGTTGTTACAAAAATAGCTTGCCGCGAATCCAAAAGAACAATGAAATATGGGATATATACATATATGTTGTGTACATTATCTTCTTTTTGTTGGTTGTTTCTTTTCCAGCTTTTCCAAAACCGAGAATGGTTTTCCTTCGAGGAGGGGAGGAAGCATGAAAGAGTGCTAGCTTTCACCATGCCATTATATGCTAGAAAGAAGTGTTGAGCTATATGGATAATTATCAGGTGAATCCTGTAAATGTTTTTCTTGTCTTTAAAATATATAAAGAGGCAGAGCTACTATTTTATTTAAATAAATGCAGAACCTATATGAGAATGTTTTATGCCGAAGACGTGCTAAAAGGTGAGCTTGAGTCGAGGACGACTCAAATTCAAGAAGGGGAGGATGATGAAGATATCACTACTATGGATACGTCCATACCTAGTTGGACCAACTCCAACAAGTCACCCATGGACCAAGAAGAAAGATAGAGTTATCAAATCTATCATGTTTTGGAATCCAATTCGGCCTTCCGAAACAGCCTAAAGTAAAACGAACATAACTTTTTCATACGGTGTCCGATTGGAGAGTTCTTATACTTGACTGAAAGCATATCAAGTCTACTTTCCAATGGATTCAGAATCATCTTCAAATTCCATCCAAGTCGATGGGAAATAGCAAAAGAAGTGATGTCACTTTTTCAATCCGAGTTGATATGGGCCTTGGGCCATGTAATTTGAATTGTAATTGGCCTCACTCTATTTGGTCCGAGTTTCCCCCACTTATCCCTTATAAATAGCAGCCACCGCCTCTATTAGGGTTTGGGTTTTGTTTGATTGAAAGTTAGCTTTGCTACTTCATGTCGTAATCGCGCGTGTTGGCTAAACCGTCCGAATTACTATCTACGGAACCCCACCTTTCTCCAGTTTTAGATTAAAAACTTCAATTCATATTCGCAATTTCAGATTGCTTTTACCATTGTACTTGCTTGTTTTTCGGTTGCTTGCAGGAATTAAACCTCGTGTTCAGGTTGATCGTGCCAACGACAAGATCAATAACCCTCTAGATTTGGTTTAGCGATTGCTAAGGCGCATCGTCATCGTACGTTGTAATCAGATCATCAAAGTTAGTTCCTCCAAATTGAAGTTATCACTCTCATCGAAAGATTGGGACCCAAAATCACATCATAGATTCACATATACTTAAACATGGTCAGAGTACTCTTACTCAACCATTAATTTTCTAGTAGGACATATCGACTTCCGAGTATATATAAAGATTATGTTGGACAAATCTTAACAACGCTAAGTTATATGCATTTCCTTTTACCACATGATATCAGTCAAACCTAAGGCGTGTATGTGCTATCCTTATTTAGTTAGCTCGACCACTTTTTCTCGATTACATGACTCGAAATCCAGGACTACTGTTGTATAGAGGGACAAATCTTTAACCGCGAGTAGCATGTCAATGCATTTCCGGAATCTGACCATTCGAGAGGCATAGAGATATCTCTCCTATTGTATAGAGGGACAAATTTTATCTTGATCGACCATGTCTCGTAGCATGCTTCAAGACAAACTCAAAAGCCACCTTGATAACTACCTAGTTACAGAGTAGCGTTTAATAACCCTTAAGTAAGTCATTATACATCTTGAAGACATGCATCAACCTCAACTCTAACGATATAATATACACATTGTACATGAGATTAGTTGATGACAAGTAAGATTAGAATGTTTCAAGTGTTTCTAGGTGAGTTGATTCAACTCTATATTCTCTAACATATGTCATATTATTGGTTTGATATCTTCATATCTATAACCCTTAAAACATAGTCATCAACCAATACATATATATGCTATCTATTCATATATGTCCTAATATATTTGTCGACTAGGAATCACTTTAGAATAATCATCACAAAATCATGCATAGAGTTTCACAAATAAGTCACATACTTCCTAATAAATAATAATGACATTATTCAAAGAACAAGATAATAAATCATGAACATAAAGAAATATTATTGTCGACGTTTGTTGTCGGCAATAATGATTATGGGACTAGGAGCTGGATCCAAACTCGATGGTAACACAAGACACGGGTTTATACAGGTTCAGGCCCATACGGAGGAGGTAATACCCTAGTCCTGTGTTTTGGGATTTCGATATTGTTGTATATCGATGTCTTCCAAACTAGGGTCCCCTGCCCCCTTTATATAGTCAGGGGGTAGGGGTTTACAAGAAGTCCTAGTCGGTTACAAGGTGGAGATTCTATCTCTAGCCTTCTTTGATGAATACGTTAGCATCCGGGATTACAATTGTGTCTTTCCTATTCAAAGTTGGTTTCTATCTTTAGCCCTTCCTTGTTAGGTACAACGGTGGTAGGCCGGGTGGTGGCCATCTCTGTACAGCCGGCTCGGCCCATCCCCTTCTGGGTGGTCCTCGCGGCCCACCATGTAGATACCCGGGGTCCATGTACTCCACAGTAGCCCCCGAGTGCTTTGCGATCAAGTTGTCACCTTTCTAGTCGCATCCCAACCGAGTTATGCTTCACGTCGAGTGCTTCTAGTTCTTGGCGCAGCTTCCCGACTGGTCTCCTCTCTATGCCGAGTGCTCTATTGTGGGCAAGGAGATTGTGAAGAACTCAGTAGAGCTCCATGTGTTGGGAATTCCGAGTGGTACCTAACCCAAATTATTGGGATACTGGTAGTCGGCCCACCTGGGGCGTACCATTGTTTAAATAGGCTTTGGCCGAGTGGTATCTGTACCCGACTGTCATGGTGTACAGCTGGCGGCCCATCATGGGGTGTACCGTGGTTTAGCCGAATGGTACCTGCACTTGACTGTCGCGGTGTACAGCTGGTGGCACATCATGGGGCGTACCATGGTTTAGTCGAGTGGTACCTGCACCCGACTGTTGTGGTGTACAGTTGGCGGCCCATCATGGGGCGTACCCTCGAAACCCTTATTCAGATTCAACTCGTGATATCTGATTCCTACTTGTGCGGTAACTGGTAGTCGACCCAACATGGGGCATATTACGAGAAGACATTTTAATTTGGTTTGGTAGGTACCCAAATCCCGCTTGACACAATGACAGGCAGTCGACCCATCATGGGGCGTACCATATCCCAAACTAAATTTGGTTGATCAGTACTTCACCCGACTGTCACGGTGCACAGCTGTCGACCCATCATGGGGTGTACCGTGGTTTAACCGAGTGGTACCTGCACCCGACTATCGCGGTGTACAGCTGGTGACTCTTTTAGAGCATACCCTCGAAACTTAGGTCAGGCCCAAACGTTATGCAAAAGTCAAAACGCTCTTCTCGCTCAAGGTGAAATCCAGTGCCACTCCCTTTAAATATAAGCTCTGTGAAGCCTCGGAGCCAGTGTGGAAGTTCTTGCATCCCCAAGAGGTAGGGCCGAGCGATGAAGGCCAAATCATTCTTCAACTGAAGGAGGCACCTGAGAGACTCAAGACCACTTGAAGGAGACGGCGACCTCAGGCTTTGGCAATCGTGAAGTCACTCTATCCCCGAGTGGATCTTGACGCGATCAAGGAGGGCTTTACTTGCACTATTGATGATGACCAAGCCGCCGCCCTTCTCGATTAGGTCAAGGACACTTCCGCTGCCTTAGTGGTGAACATGGACTTGAGCCCCTTGTAAACATGTACATGTAGGACTTAGGTAGTGTAAAAACATTCACTCGGACGTAATGTCCGACTGGTTTATATATAATTTTAAAGCTTTTTACTCCTTTTCCTTATTGATCTAAATTCCTCCGAGTAGTTGACTCCTTTTGTTATGCACTCTGCCTGACTAGTCTAACCCCCGAGCGTCGTGAGTCGGCTCATGGCTCTTTCTCCCAGGCATACATGGGATCAGAGCTTCACTACACGGAATTAATCATACTCGGATTCTTTTACAATCGTTAGGAAGAGAAGAAAAAACAACTCAGAAAAAGATGTGCGCATAGGCGTACACTATTAGGTGTAGCACCCCCTGACTTACTGCTTAGTTGGGAAACAACTAAGTAGCAAGTCAAGAAAGCCCAAAAATTGAGTATAAAATTTAAGTGTAAAAGCGACTTAGCTGCTCTATGCTACATGTGGTGCTGACGATCGTTCCGTCCTTGCTCGTGGCGCAGGCATAGGTTTATAGCCGAGCCGTAGGTGGTGCTCATGGTGCAGGCATAGGCTTGTAGCTGAGCTATAGGTGGTGCTCGTGGCGCAGGCGTAGGCTTGTAGCCGAGCTGCAGATGGCGCTCGTGGCGTAGGCTTGTAGCCGAGCCGTAGGTGGTGCTCGGGGCCCAGCTCCTCGCTCTCCCACTTCTTGTCTTTCTGTTTGGAGGACTCAGCGTGGTCCTTCTTGTCCTTCTGTCATGGGCGGTCATCCTAACGCTCGGCTAGGGCATCTGAGGCTGTGGCGTAGCGGTCTGCCATAGAGAACATCTCTTTTACCGTAGTTAGCGCTTTTCGAGACATCTTTTTGATCAAGTCAGCGTCGCTTGACTCCTTTCTGGAAAGCTGCTATGACGACCACATTCAAGACGTCCCGGATCGTGTTTTTCTTTTGTATGAAGCACCGAATGAATTCCCGATGAGACCCATTCTTCTTTTGATGGAGTTGGTACAGGTCCCACCGGGTTCCAGGCCTCTCATAGGTTCCCTGGAAGTTTGCGATAAATTGCTCACAAAGATCTCCACAAGAATCTGTAGAATTCTTCGGAAGTCCCGTGAGCCAGGTCTGAGCCAATGGGGTGAGCATAACTGGTAAGTAGTTTGCCATCATATTGTGGTCGCCTCCGGCTGCCTTGATTGCGAGGGCGTAATCCTGCAACCAAGCCTCTGGGTTTCTCTCCCAGTCGAACTTGACGATGCCCTTAGGGTTTAAGCCTTCGGGCCACACCGCTTAAGCGGGCCGAGCAAAAGAAACTCGCGGACCCCATCAATGGATTGGTTGTGCATCATCGTGCCGACCAATGGTGGAGATCGCCGTGCTGCCTTTCGCCATTCGCTCACGCGGGGCTTAACCAGAAGCAAGGCCTTTCACCACCTGCTCAGTACGTCGAAGGACTCACCAAGGACAGCCCACGCGCCAAGGTGGCCCAAGAGAAAGCTCCCGTCGCCGCAATTATCGCGGACCGTATTCAAGTCCCTGGTCGCGCGGTCATAACGGTTGTCGTCAACCACCATTGTGAAAGGTGGTAAACTTTCCAATGGATCATGGTCAATGCCAAACACTGGAGCGACGAAATAGAACAATCGCACGACGCCAGGTGCCGCCACCTTATTCTTGGGCTTATGCTCATGTATGGTTAGGGCCACCGCTTTTAAGGTCTCAAGCTAATTTGGGTCAAGTCTGGTTGAGATTGCCGACGCCTCGACGCTAGATTCAGGTTTTGTTGTGTTTGGTAGACCCCGTGGCCCCTCCTCGTGCCGACTCCGTTGGAGCAGAACCTCAACGATTTCAATACTACCTTTTCAGGTGCTTCATACTTTGTTCTATGACCCGAGTTCTCGATTTCTTGCAGCAATTGATCGCTTGGATCTTGTATCGCCATTGGCCTCGCTAGATCGATCTCGACCCCATCAATGGATCCATCCGTGCCATTGAGCTATCATTCAACCAAGGCGCCTCGACTTCGGCGGTCTTCCGTCTCACCGCCACGGTGGTGGTGGTCCCTGCGATCGTCGCAATTGTGTCACTCTCAACCACCATTGTGGTGGTTGCTTAATAGTTGCGTTAGTCATGGTCAATGCGAAAATCGGTGCCGTTCATCTTCTTCTTGCTCACGCCACGGCATTAAGGTCAAGCACCAAGCTTGCAGGCGTCTTCATCGGTGGGCCATCCTTAATTGGGCCACGATCGATCGCAGCGGCAATGCCATCGGCCCGAGCATTGGGCCCGAGGAGGTGTCTTTGCGCGTATGTAAAACAACTTGGTCTCCCATTCTTACTTGTAAGAGTGTATTCACGACGAAGATGAAGCTTCAAGATTGTCGGCGATCGGATCGCCAACCGCAGAAAATTAAGGAAATGGGACCTACAACGGCGCTTTGCTCTAACAGAGGAATGAGGTCGAGGAGGTCACTGCTAGGAGCGGACAGAGATTTATGTAAAACTTGACGAACTAGACTTGAACTCAAAGGTCTGTGTGTCTGTAACGCTCGAGTAACCCCGGGCCTTTATGCATATTGATATTCTCCGATCGTCGCTACTTGTACGCTTATCGACCTTGAATCAGATGTCTCGGGATCTCAGGCCCTAACTCCGAGTGGCCTCGAGCTTGATTCGAGTCTTGGTCGAGGACCCACGGGCTAGAGGGCGGGTTGATCGTCTGTCCGACCGAACCTCCAAGCAATAGCCCCCGAGGCTCGAGGTCTCGGAGAAACCACCTTTGATCTCTACGGTGATACGGATGCCTGACGCTTCTTCGTTTAATCATGCCAGCGCCGCTTTGTGGTGCCGTAAGGGCCTCACGATCATTGGCTTGAAAACTTCGCGCTTTCCTCCCGAAGATGACGCTTTTGCCATGGCTAAGCTGGGAAAAGCACCTCGCATGGAGCCTTCTCGCTCAGACTGAAAGCAAAAGATGGCCGACATCTCCATTCCGCCCTCTAGCATTGAGATCGAGCGCCGGTTCTACCTCGAGCCATGCGACGAGGGAGCCGCCACATCGGGTCTTCATCCACATTTGCGCCACACGGCCAGATGCTACGAGGAGGTTACATCCGCTTCTCCAAGATCAAGGGGATAGAAATCATGGCGATTATAGCCAATTTCGAGCTCGCGCTTGATTTCGTGGCTTAACAAAGTTTTTTTACTTGGCAAAGAACGGCCTTGCTGCCGCCGCCGCCACCACCGAGCCCCCGCCAAAGCAAGCGGGCTCATCACTTCTAGTCCGAACAGGAGGAGGGAACGACCTACATGCCGCCTCACGCGGTCTTGAGACAAGGCGTGCTCTTCCGGCTCGAGCCGGGCCCCGGCCGAGGAGTTCACCAAGGCCTTGATAGCCCTGGACGAGGCGGACTCAACTCGCGATCGCGGAGGATTACAAAGACCGCGAGAGACAGGTTCCTCGGCAAGGCCGCCGACCTCCCGGATCGAGGGAGGCGGGCGCCCAGCCCCTCAAGTCGCGCACCGCTAATCGCGGTGGCCGTGGCACCGAAGTCGACCAAGATCAAGCCCGATGGCGAGACCGAGTTCCCTGTGCCACGGAGAGCGACCATGACATCGGGAGGCACTCGATGACCCGCTTTAACTTCCAACCCCGGGAATACAACGCCCACCCCTGAGAGGTTGGGTCGGATGTCACTGCAAGAACTCCCGCCTCCGAGCTGGCGGAACCCGATAACGAGAGGTCGGGTTCAAGCTTCCGCGCCTTAGTACCTCTCTGGGGTCCGATCCAAGCCTGATGTGGAAGGATCTCGGGCCGCCAAGACGTCAGTCTGTAGGCCCCGGCCAAGGTGTGCTTGCGGTGATCAAGAAGGCCTAGGTCACGGGACTGGCGAAGGTTTTGAGATCAACGCAGCTTATTTTGACGAGCTAAACGAGGAGTTCTCATCAATACAAGGCTCACCAATGAACTCGTGAGGTAGGAGCCTTCCTTATATGTCCCGTAATATGTTGTTGTGTGCTCTGACAACTTCTACCATTGCTCTCCTTGCTTTCAAAGCGGTTGGCAAGATGACCCGAGGGCTTCAAGGTCTCAACGAGCATGTCAACGTGTCTCGCCAGATCTTGAATGCCGTGGAAGAGGGAGACCGAAGCGCCCAGCTCTCAAGGCGACCATTGAAGCCGACGCACAGAAATCGAGCGCTCAACCGGAGCTCAACGACCGTGATCGCACGATGGTGGCGCTGAGGTGTCCCATGTCGCCCAGCTCGAGAGGACCAGATCCTCCGTGAGCGCGAGCATGGGTTTAAGCGCGCATCGAAGCACGCCGAGCGACCAAAGCGATCGAGGCCCTTGATGCGAGCGCGCGCAAGGTCGAGCTGGAGAAGGCCGCCGCAGAAGCGAACTTCGACTCCAAGGCCGAGACCCTTTCGCACCAGATCGAGGCCCTCGAGAAGGCCGCCGAGGAATAAGCCGCCGCGACCCAGCGCTTTGCCGACGAAGGCCAAGGTCGTGGGCACTTGAGGAAGTCGCCAAGGAGCAGACTACTAACACGCTTACACGGCGCCGACGAAGGCCGACGCAAGGTCGAGGCGTTGGAGAGGATCGCCGTTTTAGCTATCATCCTCAACCAAGGCGTCTCCCGAGCTAGAGGCTCTAGCTTGTAGTTCGAGGGGGGGTGAGCTGATTCATAAGAGTTTCGACTACGCTGAGCTCGACACTAATCGGGGTGAACGAAGCTCGTGATACCTGCATCAAGGAGCAATGCGAAAGTCATGCCCAAGAAAATTACGTAAACGCCAAAGAAAAAGACATGAATGATAGAAATCGAGAGAATATCCTTTATTGAAGCTTTAAAGGTATAGAAATTTACACATAAAACTTGCATGGTTGATCTATGTTCCACGAGCTAGAAAGCTCTCGCCATCGGCATCGCTAGCCCAGTAAGCCCCCTGCGATCTGCTGAAACGCCTATAGGGCCCTCCCACATGGGATAACTTGTTGGTGCCGGACAATACCGAATCCATCTCGGGGCTAAGTCCCCAACAAGGAGCTTCCTAGGTCGCATCGACCGAGACGCATGTCCGCCAAGAGCTTGTGTAATGCGCCGATCGAAAGGCACTGCAGATCTTACTTCTTCCATGAGGGCAAGGTCAAGAGACCGTTTGCTCAAGTCGACGTGGTCGACTCAGACCGACTCTGGCGAGCCCATTAGGCTCCGGAGGCAGGATTGCTTCAAGACTCAAACACGAGTTGAAAGGGTGTGGACCCGTTGTTCGGCCGATCGTGGGTAATAATAGACCATAGACGTGGGAAGTTCTGCTCCACCTGTGTCGCGGCCAGAGCGCTTTGAGCTCATCTCAGAACTTCGCTTTTGACGCCTTTGACGATCTCGTCTCGTTGATGGCGCTCTGCCTCGCCGCTGTTCGAGGATGAGCCACCGGTTAAGCACACTTGGTGCCTATGTCCTCGCAGAATTCCCAAAGTGTAAACCGAGAACCATTGTCGTAATAATTCGCATGGGACCCCTATACCGTGACCACGCGACAATCTGAAAAACGGTCAGCCGCCCGAGCAAAGGATGGTCGAGACCAGCCGGCCTCAATCCATTTGGTAAATGTGTCGATGGCTACGCAACAGAACTTTCTCCCGATTGCAGTTCGAGGAAAAGGGCCGAGGATATCGAGCCCCTGTGTCGAGAAAGGCGTGCAAGCGGAATGGTCTCAAGGGCGAGGCCTACCGGGTGTACCTTTCTAGCGTGAATTGACATGCCCGCAAGTCCCACAATATCCCGAAAGATCCCGTAATGCCGCGCCAAGAATATCCTGCACGGAAGGCCTTGCCGACCATCGCCCCTGACGAAGAGTGCGCCTACGCAGACCGAGTGAATGTCGTTGAGTAGATACTCACCTCCTCCGTGGAAATGCACCGAGTCGATGCGGAGACATTCCGCTCAGAGAGCTCGCCATCCACGAAGCTTACAAGCTTGCTCGGCTTAATCTCGCTTCGTTAGCGGGTCGGGCAGAGGTCGCCCCCGCCGTGAAGCCGGTATGGATCGCCCAAGCGGGAATACCTTCCACTATAGCAAACACTCGACCTCGATCGGAGATAGACGGAGCCGTAACTCGGTCTCGACCAACCGAGTTGTCCTTCCTAGTCGAGTTCGAACCATTTCTCCAGCACTCCATGTAAGACCTCGCCGACATAGTAAATCTGATCATTGCCTCTCTGCTCAGCAACCAAAGATGCACTTACGGCTTGGCGGTGGTACGCAAGGTAGAGCAAAGAACTTTCGCCAGTCAGGAGTTTTAAGGAGGGTGGGGATGACAAATATACCTTCACTTCGCCGAAAGATCGTAGAAGCTCGAGTCCATTCAAAGTCCCCGTGCTCGCGCAGGTCTTAAAGAATGGGAGACCTCGTCACGAGCCTCGAAATGAATCTTTCTAAGGGCGCCATGCGACCGGTGAGGCTTTGTACTTGCTTGATTGAGGTCGGGGATCCATTTTCTCGATGGCTTCGATCTTCTCCGGTTTGGACCAACCCCGAGCCCCGATCATGTATCCGAGGACCTTCGATGCCGCCGCCAAACACACACTTCTCGGGTTGAGCTTTGATTTTGTACTGCTCAGTTTGCAAATGTTTCCTCAAGGTCACGGACGTGGTCTGCCCCGGAGGGTCTTTTTGACGATGATGTCATCTACGAGATCTCAAGGTTTCACCAATCATGCTCAAAGGTCTTAGTCATCAAACAACCGAATGTTGCCCCAAGATTGCGCGAGCACTAAACGACATGGTCGTTCGTAGCAATAAGTGCCGAACGGGTGATGAAAGCAGCCTTACTCGCCGTCGACCGCCACCTTGATCTGGTGGTAGCTCGAGTAAGCATCCAAGAAGCTTAGCATCTTGGCGCTGCGATGAGAGTCAACGATCCGTCGATGCGCTGAAGGAAAATTGTCTTCGAACGCAAGCCGAGTTCAACCCCGTATGGTCGACGACATCCTCCACTTGCCACCTTTTGCACGATGACCGGTTGGCTGCCCACTGGAGTAGTCGATCTCATGATGAAGCCGCCTTCGTGAGCTTATCAAGGTTTCTTTTGATGACCGCAACCTTCTCTGGGGAGAAGCGACGCAGCTTCGGACGCATGTGTCTAGAATCGGCTCGACAGAACTTGTGCTCGATCACCTTTGAACGCCAGTATATCCGCAGCTCCTGCTTAATATACCTTTGTTGGCGCTGAAGGAATGTGACGAGCTCGAAGTTCTTATTTGGGACTTAGCCCACGAGACGTGGACACACTCGTCGTGTCGGTCGCCTCGAGCGGCACGGGCTTTTGTCTCCAGTGGTTGATCGCCCCGGCCGGGCGTCTTTTTTCTCACACCGACCTTTGTTGGCAAAGACGCCGCATGAAGCGCTAAGGCCTTGGTCTCGCAGCCCATGTGCTACCATAGCAGTCACCAAGACGCAGAATGATGCTGCTGGGGCCTGGAGCTTCATGCACCGATGACCGTGAATGATTAGCCGCCATAAACTTGATGAGGGCAGCCTTCCGAGAAGCGCGGCGGGGAGGTCGCTCGACCACCTCAAAGGTAATCACTCGGCATGAAGGTCCGAACCGGCCAAGGTGACGGCAAGACCACCTGCCCTAAGGGAGTAGTCGAGCCCTGTGAACGATTCCAAGAAGGGATGGCGATGCTTTTGATCTTTGACCGAGGAATGTGATCCGGCCAAGTGCTTCCGCCGCAAAGAATTAAGAGAGCCGCCGCCCGAATATGACACGCCCGACCACCGTTGTCGATGGTCGGGTTACGACCAAGGCGGTCTTTAAGTCTCGCCATACCTTGTAAGGCATCCTCTCGAGAAAAGGTGATGGTGGCCCCGCCCACTTGCAATGCCGTTCGACGGCTTTCCTAATGTAAACTCGACAATGGTCCGAGCAAGCAGCCTCTTTGATCTCGGCCGATCGTAGGTCGCCGAGCCGCCAAGATAACGCTAATCCGGGCGCCGCCTGGAATTCCAGTCGAGGTCGCCGTGGTTCACCCGCATTCACCCTTTCGGCCGGTCGTCATCCTTGGGAGCACGGGCATCTCACCACGCCGGCCATAGAAGGCTTCAAGCTTTCCTCGCTAAGCCCTACAGACCGCAGTCGGCAGCTGCACGCCTGTGAAACAGTAAAATTTCGCCTCGTCAGATCCCGACCGCTTCGCTTCCTCGGCCGAAAGGCCGGTCCTCCGAGGTCCAGCCGCCGTACTCTTCTGGCTGGCTCTGCGGCTCAAGTGGATCGAGGCCGACTTTTGACGAGGTCGGGTCCCGTCCCGATTCTCGATCCCGACTCAAGGACCTCACGCTGGCCGTCTCGCCGAGACGATGACCCAGGCTGACTTCGCGGTCTCAAGGTCACGCTCCGCTTCTTGAATGCGTGTGTCTTGGTCTCGGCGCTTGGAGTTGGACGGCCCACCAGAGGGGCCTGCACCGCTTAAGCTTAGTTCGAATCAAGGCTTCAATGGACGGCGCCGGCTTCAAGATTCCGCTGCTCTGCTCCGCCATGCGTAAACAATTTGTTGACGCCGAGCCTTGTCGTGATCTCGAGGTCTTGAAGGCGCCTATCGTGAACGCCGAACTTGAAGGCCTTGATAACCGCTTCATCGAGATGCTTGAATTAGGTTCTCAGCGGATGAACCGCCGCGACAAAATCACGAAGAGGCTCGCTTGCCCCGATGACGCGATCCAAGTCTTTCTCCTCCCCGCCACTCGAATACCTCGAAGTTGGAGCGAGGGCGCTCTGATTTGGCACGACGACCAAGCGAACCGCCTCGTTGATGAGCCAGTTCGGCAACCGGCCCGTAATGGTCGAGATAGTTGGCTATGACCAACTCTTCACCTCCGGCCGCCAAAATGGCGGTCGAGTAGATAGACAGAACTCGCGGGATTCTGGTTCGTCGCCGGCGCCGATCAAAGCGGTTTGAACCGAGTAGGCCAGCCGACGCGACGAAGGTCGCAGAGTACGCCAAGCAACCGTAGGGTCGACGGTGCGCCGAGCGATCGCAGCCAACGAGATCTCCACCGCTGATGAATCCGAGTTCCCGCTCGACGATCCGATCTTTGGGATCGGCCATAGTGCCGAGCTCGAGTCGCCTGGAGGTATTGCGCGGTCCTGCACGACGTCGCCTGGCGGAATGTCGGGAAAGTCCCCGTGACCGCCGCCATTAGTGTAGAGCTCGGTGGCTTACCTCACGCCCATTGCCGGGTCTTGCCCGAGGGTGTTGCCGAGACGAAGGCGCCGCTTGGCGACGCCGACGGTGCGCTCATGATGCCGTGATGAGTTGTCGCCGCTTCGTGAAGGGGTCCTCGAACGGTGACTTCTGGTCAGCGGAGGAATGACCTCGCCAGGTAGCGGCCGAAGTTCTTCGCCAGGTCCTACCGAACAGCCCGATTTACCCTTATCGGGATCAACCATGATCCGCAATAGCATCGGCGCGCTCGAGGAGGAGTTTTCCTCGTCCTCCTCGCCGGAGCGTGGTTATGGCTCGATTGATCGCGACGGGACCATCCGACGAGCATCCCTGGGTTCTCGCGGGTCACGATCCGCGCCGCCACGCCCTTACTAAGCGCCCGCCATGAGGACGGCAGCCTACACGGTGGCGGGAAGGCGAAACAAGGATGCGGGCGCGACCGCGGTCCGATCCCACGCTTGAAGAGTGTTCACGATGGAGAACGCCATGCTCCTAAGACCTCGGAGTTCTTCCCGTGAATGAACAAAGCAATCGGGCCCCACGGCGCGCCACTGTCCGGCGACATCTAATCGCCAACCGCAAAAATTAGGTAGGGTCATGAGAAATGGGACCACAACCGGCGCTTTTGCTCTAACAGAGGAATGAGCTCCGAGTCAGAGGAGTGAAGAGAAGATAGATCGAGTTGATCTTCAAATCCGAGTGGATTGCTGCTGATGACGCCCACCATCCAAGATTCGTCCTTGGTTGGGCCCTCACTGTTTCCGAGTCGGAAAGCAAGCCCCTGGCGTACTACTTGTGAGTAGATGGTTGTAGTGTTCCCCGACCCAAACGGAAGTCCAGATGAAGTACCGTTGAAATCCCTCCCGGATCTAATCTGGTCCGAACCCGAGAGGACGAGCTCGCCAAGTTTGTTGGCGATGAAGTCCAGGCTCCCGAAACGGAAAACCTGGCTGGGAGCGAAGGTGACGGCGATTCCGTTGATTGCGGCCATCGAGCTTGATGAGGTTGATCTTCGCACTCCCCCTACCTGATGCGCCAACTGTCAACGTTTGTTGTCGGCAATAATGATTATGGGGCTAGGCGCTAGATCCAAACTCGATGGTAACACAAGACACGGTTTATACAGGTTCAGATCCTCACGAAGGGGTAGGGTTTACAAGGAGTCCTAGTCGGTTACAAGGTGGAGATTCTATCTCTAGCCTTCCTTGCCGAATGCGTTAGCATCCGGGATTACAATTGTGTCTTTCCTATTCAAGGTTGGTTTCTATCTTTAGCCCTTCCTTCGTTAGGTACGGCGGTGGTAGTTCGGATGGTGCCCGTTTTTGTGCAGCCGGCTCGGCCCATTCCCTCCTGGGTGGTCCTCGTGGTCCGTCATGTAGATACCTGGGGTCCATGTACTTCACAATAATTATGTCTATGATTATGTTGAGACATATCTCCAACATTACAGGGGTCCAATGGAACCGTCTCCATCTCCGTGTACTGCAGACCTGGCATATGCATGGCATTGGCATGCTGCTCTCGCTGTCTTCCTACATACGCAAGCATATTCATCTCCATGAACACAGATGAATGTTACCAGTATATTTTGTAAGCAAAATGATAACGTGCCTACCTCGTAGTATCCATGTCCATGTGAGGCTAGATTTGCTTGGTCACGTACACTTGAGTTACATTGCGCTTGCAATTTTGAGAATATAATAAGTGGGCTCTCTTCGTATCCAGTGTAATTTTTAGGGATGGTAATCAGACGCGTAGATTCGGCTACCTGAGAGTCATGCACCCGATAGGTTTGGATTCAGGTATGAATTTTTACCTATAGATTCTGTGGATCAGGTACCCATGAGGGTTCAGGTCCAGATTGGGTATAAACTGCTACCCATGGGTATCCATCGGGTACCCGAACTCCTAACAGCTATCCTCAATTTTCTCCAATTCCCTTATTTATATATTGCTTGTATAATAGTTGCTAGCTTGCCTTTATTAAATGTGATTTGTGATTGTATGGTTATGATTTTTATGTGATTTTGTAACTGTATGGTTGCTCTTTATGGAATGTGATATGCATCATAGTTACTGTTTTGGAGGTACTACAGTACTGCATAAATCTATCGGGTCCCCGCTGGGTTCGGGTTCGAGTATAGTTTTTTATCCGATAGAGTATTCAGATTCGTATCGGGATTTTTAATTCGGGTTATCTCTCAAGTCGAGTTTGTAAAACCCACAACCGACCTGATCCGTTGCTATCCCCAGTAATTTTTGTTAATTCGCCGCTCAAAAGTCCAACCCCAACCCTGCTGCTCTGCTCTTCTCCTTCGAAACGGGAGAGCGCCACAAGGGACTTAATTTCCCCACGGTTGACAACGGCCAATACGCCAACCTTGTGGTTCTCGCGGTCGCCATCCCAGAACAATCCGGCACGTCGTACTTGATCGGGAAAATGATATGGACCATTTGAGAGCAAGGCGCACCACATTTTTGCAGTCTACCACACGCAAGGTGAGGCCACTGTATGAAAAGCTGGGGAGATCTGGGCTTCCGCTTGGGGATGCTAAAAAGGCCACGAGTTTATAATAAGCTTGCAGCGGATGCTTGCTTGCGCTTGGTTTTGGCCGCTTGTGTTCATCTCCATCCCGCCGTTTCCATGTGCCGTTTTTGGCACCACAGCCTCCGGCCAACCGCAGAAAATGTGAGAATTTTATTTCAGGGAGCAACTAGCTTCTTTTCTCCTCTCTCTCCCTCCCTTCTCAGTCTCCACCACCCCTGCACTGGTTGCATCTTCATGCGCTTCCTTCACTGCTCCCGCCCGCGCCCCACCTACGGTCGATGGCTAGCTTGACTCTTCACCACGACGCCAGCTCGCCCTTCCTGCAGGGCACCCTACCCAACGTAATATTTGTTGGAAATAATCTTGCTGCTTATTAATTTGAGAAATATTAAGTTAGTTATCTTAGTTTGCCAGTTTTGTTGGCTATATAATGGAGTCCAGTCTGTTAGAGTTTGGTTCAGGTTCGGTGTTTATCTGAACAAGTCAGAGTCTCAGTTATTCAGGGTTGTTACTGAGTCTGCGTTTTGGTTTCGTTTTGCCAGATAAGAAACAATTGCTTACCCTGCCGAAGCACTTAAGGGCCTGCTTAGGAGCCTTGAAATTTTTTACAAGGGTAAATATCTTACATTTGTATATTTGTGGGCACAAAGAAAACCACTTGAATACATCCAGATTTATTTTCCCTTAAAAAACTTATAATTTTGTTTGGGTATTACCATTGTAAATATTGCACAGAATATCATAAAAGCTTGCATAATCACATTGCAAGGCCCAGGCATTAACTCAACTCAAAATGTAACATGAGTTGCAATTCAACTCAAAACATAGCATTAGCATTGTCAAGCATTAACTCAACTCAAGCATTGTAAGCATTGTCACAAGTATTAACTCAAAACGTAGCATTAGCATTGTCACAGGTATTGTCAAGCATTAAATCAACTCAAAATATAGCATTAGCATTTCCAGTATCGACATACTCTTTGCAATAAATGTTGTCTCTCTGTAATGCAGAAGCTAACAAAAAAATAGTGCAATACTGTAGACTTTTTAGACAGCTGTTGCTGCTCTTAGTAACTAAAGCAACTAGTTGTAACCATGGAACTAAGGTAGGAAGGAACGACACTTGAGTCGACCAGAGCACAGTGCAAGGACAAAGATAGTTCTTGGGTACATCCTGTCAACAAATAAAAGATACTAGATCTAAAAACATGAAAAGCATTTTGTGGGCAAAATGCATGATCCATCATGGCAAAATCGATGCAATGACTAGTAGCTTAGACACTACAGTGCATATTTCCATGTCCAAAATCTAATCGTCTTCTCCAAAACTACAGATTTGCGGTCAATGGTCATCTTGTCCTAATTGTTGTGCACATCAATCTTTTCAAAATCTATTTGGAATAAAAACTAGATAAATAGATGGCAACAGTGACAGACTTATGACATTTTGTGCTGTAAAAGATTTCAATTTACCTCATCGCAATTCATCTAACCTGATTAATTAATATTCATCCTTGATTAGCATAATGACATTTTGTAATGGAGACTCAGACAAATCTCATCAGCTTGGTTTGTACAGAGCCAAGGCTACTTCTTGGAAACATATTTGGTTCTAGAAAAAAAACTACAAAGCATTTCCAGTCTGCAATGTTCCAAAAATTGTTAGTTTCTACAAATTACAATAATTGAAATGACTATGACTGACATGAGTTAAGTCAATACAAATACATGCCTTAATTTAAGCAAGCACACAAACATTGTCACATAAACATCTAGTTATGAAAAGACAAAAGAGTACTAGTATACGTTTTGAACACAAAATGCACCTACTGTATACAAATATTAGACAGTTGCCAGATGAAGAAGGCATACTAGATAGCAAGCTAAAGAAATTGGTACAAAAGAAACCTACTGGACCTAGGTCGAGACTACCATGCACTCAATTATTTGGTACAATGATCCAGGAACCAAGATGCGCACAACAAGCTAGATGGCAACACGAGTACATTATCAGATCAACAAGTGAGCAGAGAGGATGATACATACTAAACAATATTCAGGTCCTTTTTATGGATGCAACACTAGACAAGTGAGGAAGGATCATCTCCTTATCCTTGAATAGCACCAAACCATGCCATGAAATTAAGCAAGCACTGACCAAAACAAAAGATAATGAACACTGATCATGCATGAACAATTTCTTCCTAAACTGAACTTGGCATTGCCCATTTTTTGTTTGTTTTATTTATTATTCACAAGAACACCTCACCTTACATGAAGCCTAAATTATTCTGACTGATAACCTCACCCAAAAAGAAAGCAAAAATCCAAGAAATTAACAACATACAAAGACTGATTGACGTTGTACACGTGCCCAACCTAATAGGATTGGAATTGTGGAGTACAAAGACCCTAGGGATCCGCAAGGCAAGCCTGCGAGGCCCAACTGGATAAGGATGGGCCAAGCTGATTGCATGAAGACGGACATTACCTGAGTTGCTCCAGTCGTACGCAACAAGGGAACCCTGAAGATAGCAATTAATTTTAATTAGGTAGGATGCGATCTGTAATGCAGGACATTATTAAACGGACATGTATAGAGATACGATCTCCATCTTGTAACCGATTAGGACTCTCCTTTGTAACCGCACCCCTCTACTATATAAAGGGGGGTAAGGTAGCGTCCTGGGTATGAGAAGAAGATTATTAGCAAAAAGCTAGCTACACATAAACCAGAGCACAGGACTAGGGTATTATCTCCCCCGTGAGAGTCCGAACCTGTATAATTCTTGCGTCTTGTGCTACCATCGAGTTTGGATACAGCACCTTCCCCATTTTCATTATTGCCGACAACAAACGTCGACAGTTGGCGCGCCAGGTAGGGGCTGCATCAAGATCAATCTCAACAAGCTCGATGGCCTCCATCAACGGAATCGCCATCACCTTCGCTCCCGGCCAGGCTTTCTGTTTCGGGAGCCTGTACTTCATCGCCGATAATCTTGGCAGGCTTATCCTTTCGGATTCGGAACAGATCCAATCTGGAAGTGATTCCATTGTTCTCCCTGCTGGGCGACTGCTCGGATCAAGGAAGATCGTGGCCATCTGTCCACGGAAAGTAAGCCAAGAGATTCTTCTCTGATCTGGATGTGGAAAAGGGCTGGTCAAAGACGAGTCTTGAGTGGCGGGCAGCTTCAACAAACCACTCGGATCTAGAGGTTAGCCTTGTCGGTCTTATTGTTCTTCTGACATAGAAAGTAAGGTGGGAGGCTTTCAAAGCTTCCGTGGCGTTTTCATGATCGAAGATCAATGGACTGAGTCCCAGCAGTATAAAGACGCCGCGGACAACGTAGAGACAGAGCGTCTTCGTCGTGAGGCCCAAGAAATACGGGCAAAGGCTCTCCGGGCCAGAGGCCACAATGTCAACGAAGACATCCTGCAGACGAAGATGGGGAACCAATCAGCTTTTCATACTCCTCAGCAGAATATTGTCGCATCGAAGACACTTCTTGACACATTGGGACCAATGCTTGGTCCTGACAGTCAAGCTGCCCCGATCGTGGCCCAAGTTAAGGCCATGGTGACGCCGGTAGCAATTCAACACCACCAGGAAGAACCAGCGGAGAAAGAATGTTCTCGTGCCCGCGCAACCACTCAGATTGCGAGTAGCGATACCGCCCGCAGTTGATCCACACGCAGCCGGCGTGAACTTCGTCGGGGCGGGGACACCTGATAGAGCATCAGCTATGACCTTCGCTTGGACCTGAACGCCAGGTGACGAGATTGCGAAGATGATGAACGCCGGCGGTGCAAAGATGACTACGAGCGTTTCGGCATCCACCATGACGACCGGGACGACCGCAGAGATCTACACCACCGCGACAGGGGTTGAAGCCGAGGTGGTGCGCGCCATCATGGCCTCCGCTGCCATCAAATTCATGCGTGGGATCTTCACCCGCTTCGGAGTCGCCAACCGCATCATCATCGACAACGGCACCCAGTTCACCAGCATGGCATTCCTGGAGTTCTACGAAGAGATGGGCACCAAGGTGTGTTTCGCCTCAGTGGCCCACCCTAGGAGCAATGGCCAGGCAGAGCGTTCGACCAGCTCCATAAGCGGGGACCACGGTGGACTGATGAACTTCCGGCGGTGCTGTGGTCGCATCGAACCACACCCAGCCGGGCAACCGGAGAAACACCTTTCTTCCTGGTCTATGGGGCAGAAGCTGTCCTTCCGTCCGAGTTGTCTTTGGGCTCCCCGTGCATTTCGGCGTTTAGCGAGGAGGGCTAGGAAGACCGGCGCCAAGAAGAAGTCAACCTCCTAGAGGAGGTGCGCGATCGAGCAGCTCTGCATGCTACTCAGTACTAGCAGAGCCTCAGGCGATACCACGCCACCCGGGTCCATAAGAGAGCACTAGCCGGTCGCAAAAAGCTATCTCCCCTATGGGAGGGCCCTTCAAGGTGGTCTCAGTCTCTCGATCTGGGTGGTTCGGTTGGCCACTGAGGACGGCCAAGAGCTGGCGAACTCCCAAAACTTTGAGATGTTACGGAAATTCTACCCCTGAGAACTGTAAGTGCTCGACGGTTCGCTCCGATTAGCCAGGGAGTGGGTTTTTCCTCCATTTAGCTAGTCAGGCGATGACTAGTAATAAGTTAAGTTGTTTGCCTCATGGGCTCTCTATCAACCTTCCTTGTCTTTCCCATTTGCCCCTAATGGGCCACGTTTTGTGTGGTTATCATGGGTACCCGTAGCCTGGCGGCTCCTTGTCGATGAGCGGTAACGCCTAGCGTTTGCGTCGAGCATGGACGAGCGACTAGGGGGTCGAAGTTCGCACGGTGTTCCATGCGGCTAGCACACCCCGGGTTGTCACCACGAGCATCGCTAGCCCAAAACCACCCCTGGGAACCTGCTGCCTTGCCATGCGCCGTGGTCAGGTTCCGAGTGATTGCAAGGGTTTAAGATCCGAAAGATAATGGGACAATGACAACCACACGCGCTGGGACTTATGATCTTTTGGTCTATTCCTTGCATATCTTGCGTAACTTCTGCTCGTGTTTGTAGCGGTTGCGTGCAAGTGCAGGGAGAATGCCGGAGCAACGACCTAATCTAAACCCCCAGACCCGCATCATGGCAAGGTTAGGGGGCTGGTCGCCCGGTGACTTGGGCAAGCAAAAGCGGACAAACATACGCACGAACAGGCACTCAGGTAAACACAAAGGATAACAATTTTGTTAAGTTTGCTAAGAAGTGTATGTACATGGTTACAGAAAAAAGAAAGAAAGGAACAAAGAAAACAAGAAGGGCCGCCCAGGCCATCATTCGTCATCGGTGACTTGGATGTGCCCAGCGTCATCCCCCACCTCTTCCTCCGCCATCGCCGCGTCGAGTGCCGGGTCCTCCACCGTCATTAGCCCCGCCACGTACTTCGAGGCTTCATGCACACGAGCTTGCGCCTGGGCCTTATCGCATTCAATTCTAGCCACGGTGGACATGGCGTCGAAGGAGGCATCGCGGCTGGCGCAGTAGGCCAGCACGTACCCCGTGGTGGCGGTGGCGACCTCCCGCCCTTCTCTGGTGGAGCGGGCGGACAAGGCATCGGGCAGGCCGGCGAGAGCATCGGCGACGCGGGTGACGCTGAGGGCGTACTGCATTGTCGAGGATTCCAGCGGATCGCTCAGCTCCACCCCTAGAGGCCTTAGGCTCCTAACCATGTGGTTGTATGCTAGGCGGAGCATGGTAGTGAGGTTATGCAGCGAGCGGCGCAGTTCATCTTTAGCTCACTTTTGTCCCGCTTGGGCCTCCTCCATCCGGGCGAGTAGGGCCGCCGCACTGGCCTTCTCCTGGGCGAGTAGGGCCTCCCCTCTCTCCCTCTCCTGCGCCAACTCCTCACGCAGCCGCCCCATCTACTGGGTCAACTGTGCCTCTTGCTGGGTGGCCGCCGTGAAGAGGGTGCCCATTGAAGCATGCACGTTGCCAAGCTCAACGAGCAGTGCTGCCAGTCGAGAGGCGGGGTGGCGAGGGTGCTTGATGTGGTGTTGGTGGAGGTGCCAGCGTCGGCGACGTCGCCATGAACCACTTCCGGGGCGCCGGACGGCTCACGGGTGGGATCTCCTGTTGCCTCAGCAGGTGCCTGGTGATGCGAAGCACTACTGGGGGCCGTCCTTGGAAGCGTCGAGAAGCGGAAGGAGGATGCGGGCAGGTTAAGCCCTCCCTGCGGGGCAGTGGAGAGAGCTCTCGATGCCGGTGGAGCGGGTGCAGATGAAGTCAGCACTGGGGGAGGAGTAGAAGACATCGCTGCAGCAGATGAAGACCCAGTTCTAGTCATGCTTGAAGGCACGATGGAACTGGAGGGGGCGGCCATTCGGTCATCGGTGCGGGGCCTCTTTGGGTCTGCACCTGAGACGTCCAAGAAGGACGGCTGCTTGCCTGCGCTCCAGTTGTTTGCCGGGGCGGGGTCCTTGATCGTTAGGGGGCCGCGAAGCGGTAGAGTCGCGGGCCCGGTGGAGTCCATCGCTGGGAGTGACTTGACGATCCGGAGACGCTCTGCGAACTCCAAATCGCATAATGGCCGGGCTTCGGCCGAGAAATCTGAACCACCTAGCATTGGCGAGAGCAGCCCGCCCAGCCACCTGGTGACAGACGGGGCGTCCAAATTCCCTGCACCTTAAGAAAGAGAAAGCGTTACTGATTGATGGCGACCACGAGAAATTAGAAGAAAAGAAGAACAGAAACTTACGGCCCGGGTAGGTACGGGTTATGTCGTCGTCACCCGTGTATTGCCACGCCGGTCGAGCGCGCCGGTGCAGGGGCTGACCCTCCAGGTCACGAAGTCCCGGACCACCAGAGCGCCGGTCAGCCTAGAGTCCCGCAGTCGGTCGATGCGGGCCACCATTGTCTGGAGCTCCGCCGTCTCCTCGACGGGTGAGCCCCAGTTCTCCTTGGCCTCCGCCAGTGTGGAGGGCATCCCCAGGGCATCGAGGCCACTGTCGTCACCGGCATATAGCCAGTCGCTTCACCACGCCTTCCAGTTGGTCGATTTTCCCCTTAGCCTTGGTTTGGCTACGGATGTGATTCTCCAGTCTCTGCCTCAAAGTTTTGAGCCGTTCATTATGAATTTTCATATAAATAGCATGGAGAAAAGCCTGGCCGAACTACATGGGATGCTCAAGTCTACAAAGGAAAGCATAAAGAAAAAACCTAATCATGTCACTACTAGAATTTCAAGTTTTTGCAACAGCGAGAAATCATTGCAATAGGGCCCATTTCGTTGCAATATGTACCAATAGCCATAATGTCACAATCGTTGGCAGGCGCGGCTATTAGTTGCGTGGTCCAAAGTTTGGGCCACGATTTACGTTTTGTTGCAATTGTAATGCTAATTGCAACGGGAATATGCGTTGCATTAGTCTGTAGTTGCAATGACGGTTTGACGTGGCAATAGTCTCAATTGTCGTGGCAATAGAGACTACTATTGCCACGCTCTCATGCGTTGCATTAGATAGTAGTTACAATGACCTTAATACCGTGGCAATATTTTTTATTACCGTGGCAATAAAGGTCTCTATTGCCACGCGTTTAGGCATTGCATTAGACAGTAGTTGCAACAAAAACCAATCCATGGCAATAAGTGAGGTCGCAACGAAATAATTTTCATAGCAATATGATGTATTGCAATGAAATAACTTCATTGCAATAAATTATAACAACGATCTATATCTATAGCAATTCATTTTTTCGCAATGAGGCGTCAATGCATATTGCAATAATATTTGCTTATATACCATTGTTGCAAAAGAAATGTACTCAAATTAGAAATTGCACAAACAAAAATATCGATTATAGCCATCAAATCATATATAAGAGGATTTGTAACAATCTTTTCAGTATGTACAAACATGAAGCAAAAGAGACCAATAATAGAATAATTTCATATTAATCTCTGAATGAAAACTTTAAATTTCTCAACTAAGATTGCGATAACAGAACTAATCGATTAACTAGTGACTTGAGAATAGGTTGTTCTATATTGTAGACTTGCTTGACTTGACCATGCCATGAGACCAGACGCTCCGCTCAAATTGTATCTTCCTGTTGAATAAAAGCACGGTTAGTTCTTTTGAGCACAAACAAGTCCAAGATGAAAATTTATAGACTGCCATATTGTAAATACTACCAAATCAAGTGAAAGGACCCGACAAAGCCCATAAGCTCAAGTTAAACTAAACAACTACTCAGTTAATCTTACCAAAGCATGCAAGGAATGAATAAGCGAAGGAAACAACGATTGCATCACTTAAGCATGAAATTGACATGTTGATTAACTTAAGTGCTTATTTGCTGCTTCTGAACCGAACAAAAAAATGATAGCATGACTGTTGTAGGGTATGCACTGGCAGCACTACATACAGGAAGTGTTTAGAGGAAAAAAGGTACTAAAATTAGAACTTTGTTCAACAGTAACAGAGATCTAGGAAGAAACAGCTTCACTTCACTTGAAACCATACATTGTTCAAATATATGTGCACAGATGAACCATGGGCTAATAGAAACACTGGACCAAGATGACAGGGCGGCTACTGTAAAGAAAAATGAATAGCTCACCTGAGACATGTGCTCATGAAGTTGAAGCAATTTTATCCCTAGATAAGATAAGCAAACTTCAGAACCAAAGGTCAAGCATAAAGAAATCCTGAAAAATTCATGAATTTCTTACACACACTACACGAATCCACATTATTTTTGTCGGCCTAAAACCGATGAAAATAAGGCGAAAACCGACAAAAATAGATGTTTTCATCGGCAAACCGACAAAAATAGGCCGATGAAAATAATGTGGATGGCGCGGGCGCGGGGACGGCCCGGCTCAGGGACGGCCGGCGGCGGCGCGAGGATGGCTGGTGGCTGCGTGGGGATGGGCGGCGGAGCAACATGGAGCCGAGATGCGCGTAGGTTTTCTCTCGATCGAGCGCAGCGCGGGCCAACTAGGCTTTTGGGGCCGGAACTATTTAGGTCGTGGCTTATCAAACCAGGCATGCACGTGTCTTATTTATGTTAGCCAGGGCCGACGAAAATAACTCGTCCCAGCCACGTGGCCTATTTTCGTCGTCTTAAGCCAACGAAAATAGCTGCGTCATGCCACATGTCATATTTTCGTCGGTCTAGACCGACAAAAATAGTCCAAAAATTTTTGAATTCCCATGGTGCGATGACTCAATTATTTTCGTCGGCCTAGTCAAGGATACCGACAAAAATAAATGTAATTTAAATCAATTCTAGTGATCGATTTAAAATAAATGTAATTTTAATCGGGTCTCTGGCGAAGCGGTGGCGGCAGTGTGCACTCGTCCTTTGCGCGAGATAGTCAGAGATTGATCCACCACTTGCCACTCGACAATACAGACGGGTACAATACGGATAACGGGTACTTAGTCGAATAGTATGCAAACTACCTAGGATTAAAGTATGTGATAAAAATAATCTAACTAACACATGGTCCAATTATCACACATAATTCAACACATAGAGCCAAATTAAGATATAAGATTTTCTGACATACCAATCTTAATGAAGGAATACATCAGCAGGTAAATCTTGCCTGTTTAGAGTGTTGAGCACAACAGACCTCACCGCAAGAGAAGCAGTATCAACATATGACTTGCAGAATGCACGGTGTAAGAAAAGACTAAAGCAATCAAGTGATAAACTAAAAGAATGAAGCAAACTTCATGGTATGAACTCAGGAGATATCCACATGACAGGAAGGCAAATGAAGTCACCAATGATAGATTCCGTTTTGAGATAAAGATGCTCAAACCAGTGCCTAACTTCATGTGAAAATTGAAATCAACAAAGTGAAGTCAAAATTGTTGGTAAATTAAGTGAACAGATAAGATAAGCTAAATGTCATAAGCAAGCAAAAGCTCTTTTCATGCCGCTTTTTTTTGACATACAGTGTCAGTCCAAATAAAATATAGTCACACAAATTCAACTTATACTAACAAACCAGCAGACTTGAGCTGCATGTCCAATTAATATTCAACTAAGAAAAAAGGCGTTGTAAAGGCAACAAAGTAGTAATTGTACAGAGCAACAGCAGCACATTTAGCAGACAGTATCTACATTTTTATTAGAAGAGGAACTGCAGAGAAACACCCTGCTGTATATATGATTTCTACTAAATGAATTAATAACATGAAACCTGGATAGAATCATCACCTAAGCACCTTTCTATAAACAACAAGTCCCTACAAAACTTGACAAAATGCCATATTTCAGAACACCTAAAATACGACCGAGGCAGGCATGATCAATTCATCATAAACCACACCAATGCTACTATGACTAATCTAAGTCACGTAGTGCACATCTAATACCTTGTAAATTATTATCTTTTTATCAATAAATACGAGAATAGGACCATCACCTTGAGAACTAGCAGATTTCTATCGGCAAATAAAGGGTTTTCCATTCTCAGTATACCTAATCACTAGAAACGCTGACTGCATAGAATAAACCTCTATTCCAGTCCACAATCGGCTATTCAAAAGATGAAATACCTCACACAATTAGACGAATGATGCCTATCAATTGAAAGATCGAGTCTGGTACATCAAGAACACCACCCAAAAAGCACAAACTAATCACCTGCTATCCGTTGACCAACCAAACTAATCCCCAAGATGGCATTTTGAGAGTGAAAGACATCAACAAATGGCTCAGGCGTCACAAGAAACAGAACAATTACCACAGATTTTGATGGGGGCCTCTAGCTCGAGAGGTTGGGCTGCTGCATGAAGATCTCCTTGAGGCGGCGCAGAGTGCTTAATCTCCGCCTCCGACAAGCAAGCGTTCTTCCCGGCCAGATTCTTCACCTCAAGCGACCTCCGAACGATATCATCCAACAACGCCGGATCCATCCTCATGTCCGAAGTTCTTGAGCCTCCCACTCTTCTTGAAACTTCTCAAGGAGCAGTAACATTTAAAGAAAGAAGGAAAAACTTCAAAACCAAAAACTCAGGAAGGGATCGAAGAATCTTGTTTAATTTGCTCTTGCGAGGGATTGGAAGAGACGGCTCTCTGTTTGTGGTCAGTGTATCCGATGTATCGGATTCAGAGGGTTCAAAGGCACGGGCGGGGGCCTGCGGAGGCAGGAGCGAGCGCTGGGCGTGTGGCGGGGGCAAGCGACGACGGGGGTGAGATCTGGCTAGGCATTTGCAGGGCAGCTAGGGTTGAATGACTTGAGTTGAGTTGATGCAGCTTGGCACCGTTGCCGGGCTTTAGGGTTGAACGACTTGTTGATGCAGCTTGCTGGGCCTTGATGCAGCTTGGACCAGCTAGTGGGCCGCCGAGTAGCTTGGGCCGGCTGGCCTTGTAATCTATCCAGTACTGACCAGAGAATTATCCGGTGCGAATCCGACCCGTGGCACGGGTATTGCCGATCTGTGCAGGCCAACCCGAATCTAACCTACCGGTACTACCGTGCATTCATGGGTAGTGTAAAATAGTTTTCCATTAGGGTACTTTTGCATCTGGGTATAGGTACGGGTCGGTTGATACCCGACCCATTTACACCCCTAACTCTATGAACCAGGCATGGCATGCGAGTCGATTAAAAAAAGGTCGTTGTATTTCAGCTACCAAACATGTTGAGAAAAACCATAAGCAATTTTTAATGTTAAGACCTTCTTAATCACACTTTCAATGAAATCTGTTGTGAGAACATGTCCAAATTTTTTAGCAGTTCTCGAGAAGCGACCTATTCAAAGACCAAGCTCAAAGACGGATTTGCCTTCATATGGAGGAAGTAAAGACAATATCTACAGGAGGGCACAACCATATGAACATGATAACACCACAAGTTTGGGGAAAATATGTTCTAATATGCAAAAATCGTGACAATGCAGGGAACTACAGATTGTTCAAGTCCTCAGCATCTCTAGTATATGCTCTTCACAAAAATACAACAATTTGATAATAAACTAAGAATGCTTATACTGTATTGGAACAATAATTCAACGTTAGGATCAGAGAAAGCCCGATTCGATTTCACTTTTACATGCCCTCGATCGAATCTCTGCTGATCTATAGTAACAACCTTTAGATCAATCGCGGACTGATGTAACATCCCAAATTTTTGACTTCTCAATTAATTAATATTATTTTATTGCCATTTATGAATTTTGTGAATTTTTCTGAATTTATTTGGATTTTTTGAGATTTATTTGAATTCTTTTGAATTAAAATATACTATCTTTTGTCAAGAAATAATTATAAAAAGACATTTGCAAAATAAAGTTTTTGTGAAAATATTTTATTTAAATCCAGAATATCCCAAAGTATTTTTGAGAATTTTCAGGAATTTTAGAGTACTCTTACTACCCTAAATAAATTAGTTTATTTTCTCAAATTAAATTAATTAGAAAACCCCGAAAATATCCGTGAATGATTGGGCCCGCCCATTCCATCGCGGCAGATCGGTAGAGTTATTGCGTGCCGTCGGATCGGAATCACACGGCCGACGTCAGCCCTACCGTTTCGGAAGCCCTAGTCTCCAGGCCGATCGATCTGCCACGCGTCGTCCATCCGAGCGTCGTCTTCAACCTGTGTCCGAGCCGGACTCTGCCGCCTCGCGCCGTAGCCGCCGCGGACTCTGCGCAGAGCCTTGCCATATCCGGCCACCGCGCGCCATATAAATGGGAGCATCGGGCACGCAAAGTCATAAGCAACCAAAGCCCCAAGCCGTAGCCCAGGAATAGCCGTGTAGTCGCCACAATCGAAGCTCTTCCGAGCGCACCGCCGCAAGTCGTGTTTCGTCGATTAGTCGCCGTTGGAGGGACGTTTCGAGTCTCCGGCGGGATTTTCGAACTCTCCACGTCGAAGCGCATCTGGTGCGCACCCTTGTCTCGCCGGAGCATCACCGAGGGAGGAGTTCGCCGTGGAGACCGTCGCCGCCGGAGAAGAAAGCCGTGCCGCCGTTGAACCAAAGCTCAATCCAGAAAACTATTCGCGTCATCAGATCCGCGAGGTCGAGATGAGTCGGTAGGTACCTTCACCGCCGGTCGCCGGCGACCCTAGGGCCGTGTGCGCCGCCGGAGGACGTGGCGTGATGCTTCGTTGCCACGTGGCGGACATGCTGGCAACATTGCTGAGGTGGCTCTTGCGTGGCCTTGCGTGGCGCTGCGTCACCTGACGAGTCATTTGCCGCACCAGCGCTGAGTCAGCCGCCGTGGGGCCCGTCTGTCAACGCCAGGTCGATCCGATCGGGATGACGTCACACTGACGTCACGCCTACGCAATAAAGCCGATTTTCTTTATAAAAATAATTCGGGTTAATATTGATTTCCCAATTTTCAGGAATTTCTGGATTTTAAATATTCCGAGAGCTCGTTCTCCCTCATACGAACTCCGATTGAGGTGATTCAAATTCCTAAAAATTTGTAAAATTGAGATCTTTCTAATGGGGGCTTTTATTTGAATTTTTGAATTTGTTTGCTCTTTGGTTTTGGTTTTTATTTGCTTTTCTCTCTCGATTTGCGTAGACGTTGAATTGTGCGAGGCTTCAGAGAGGGATTTCTCAGCTCAGGAATTATTTCCAGACCAGGAACAAGAGTTTAACGAAGGCAAGTTGTGCTTTGATCATGTTTCACCCATAAACTAGATTGCATGCTATTTTGATTTACTTTATCACTTGTTATTTCATGAGTATAAATGTTTTCAACTTAAATTTGGGATTAGATAATGTACCCTTTTGAGTTACACCCTACCTTGATAATTGTATGCCATGCTTCATTGTCACCATAGGTTGGTTACTATAGTTGGTTAATCTGAAATCAACATGGAAGGTTAGAACGGTATAGAATTGCTTAGCTATGCCACGTCATCACATGTACTTGAATCTTCGATAAATAATCTTGACTAATGGAATATGGAAAAATGTTTTGAATTTGTGTGTCATGTGTGGTCACACGAGGAGATTGAGTTGTGTTGGCAATGGATGTCACATAACGATATTGAATTGTTGATGGCACGTGGTGCTTGGTAATCAACTAGGGTGGTTATGATTTTGGGTCGAGCAAGTGGCAAGGGCAGATGTTCGGTGGGCCCGATGGGCAAAGGGTATGTGTATGTCTTGCTTTGATCAAACCATAAGGACACCTTGCGAGCCTTTGACCGAGTCTAACTTGCAACCACATGTCTCGAATGGGACAAATTTAGTCGACTAATTTGCAAATGCTTAGCTTAAGTACTATCGTGGTGGAGTGGTTCATCCTTTTAAATGAACCCAGATGGCGCAAGAGGGGGGCCTGTTAGGTTTCGAGACCCTTGTGTTGAAACCTTAGCGGGTAGTCTTGGGTTAAGAGAATGCATTGTAAAGGCTTTGTCATGATTCTCTCCGCAAGATACCAAAGGAAGTGTGCTAATAGCTTGGCATCAAAGAGATTATCATGTCATGTGGGTAAAGTGCATAACCTCTGCAGAGTGTACAAACTATTAGGATAGCCGTGTTTCACTAGATTGAGCAATGCTCGGGATTACGATCAAGGGTTTAGACTTTTGAAAACTAAAACTTGGGATGGATGGCGGGATGCCATGAAAGGTTGAATCTTGACTTAGGATGAGAAATTTGGTTTATTTGAGAATCATTGAATCTATTTACTTGTTATTATTTGTTTTATCGTCTTTTGAATCTATGAATTGTATATGTTTTCAAATGTCGCTTATTGCTTATGAACCATGAGCCTTCCTTTGGAATAAGCTTGCATATAGCTATAATAGGATTGCATTCTCATGCACAACTTGTTGAGTACGTGTTGGTGTACTCACCCTTGCCTACAAAAATCATCAAGTCTTTGAAGAAGGAGTACTATGAAGAGACGAATGTTTAGGGTGCGAGCCTCGTCGGGTTAGTTCGTGGTATCTTTGGGGGTTATCTACGTCTTCATTCCGCCGCAGCTCAATTTGTTGTTCACCTTGTGAGGCATTGTTAAGTAAGTTGACCATAAGGTCATTTAACCGTAATATTTAATATATTATGTCTTTCACCTTATTTACGCTATGTATGATTGTGATATTCACTAATGTTGAGCCTGTGTGCACTAGCGTGATCCTGGACTAGTGCAGTATACACAGAGGGTCCGGATTTGCATATTCGGGTCCCGACAACTGACCTCGGGGATGGAGGAGAGGAAGCCACGGGAGGAGGACGAGCATGATCTCGGCGATGTAGATGGGCGTGACGACGAGGCCGAAGTAGCAGGTGACGCCAGCGATGAGCTGACCGGCCATGAGCGCGACGTAGCCATTGGCGGCGCTAGTGATGGCAGAGCCGGCGAAGAACATGGCTGGGGACAGCATGATGGTGCAGTGACGGCCGACGCGGTCGCATGCCCAGCCCGCCGCCAGCGAGCCAACGAGGGACTAGATGCTCGCCGCCGCCAATGGAGACCTGGAGGCTGGAGCGCTGGAGGGGCCGACAGGTCACGGGCGAACGTTGACGAGGTCACGCGGGGACTCAGCGCCGCGCAACCCACTCGGGGAGATGGGCCAGATGGGCTGTGCGGGCTACGAGCCGGACTGGGTACCCGGTGAACAATTACCAGCTTATTACCCATATCTGACACTTTTCCATCGGGTATATTTAATCCTGTATCCGACCCGTATCCAAAAAAAATTATCCGGGTAGTACTCGAATCCATACCCGAATAAAAAATACTTGAACCCGTACTCGCAAATTCGGATAAATTTATCCCGGATACGGATACGGGTCAGGTATTACCCGACCCGTTTTCGCCAAGAGGGTGCACTAGCGCCGCTCGCCGAGGCGAGGAGGGTGCACATGAGGGCTCGGTGTGGGGAACCGCCCTCGACTCCACCGATTCAGGCAAATGCATGGAGGCGAGTGAATCAAAACCTCACGTGATGGGGGCTTGGTCCTGGATAGTTCGCAACACGAGCACTCTCATCCAACAGCTTGACATCACAGGACAAGAATTCGGAAGAGAATAAGAATATGCTGTCCATGACATATTTAAAGTTATGAATCAAGTAGCAGCGAAGATTAAGATAAACAACAAAAGGGATACATGTCGTGACCCATATGTAGACTTATTGCCACGACTAAATAGAAATCGAAATGGCTATAAAATTGTAAAAATCACCACGAAATTAAATATTAGTACAACAAAATTTACCCGTGGCAATAAAATCTTATTTAATGCAATGATTTTATTTTTTGTTGATACATCGACCAACATAGTTGCAATTTCAGCATAAACAATATTTAACAATATCATAAGCGTATAGATTGAAAGATTTGTGGTAATATATTGCAATGTATAGTGCACAATATTTCCATAATCACATTCATATAACACCCACTCATAATCCAACCATGAATTCCATGGTGTTGTAAAAGTTCCAATACTTGTGTCAACTCCCATCGGATTTCTAGTAGTGTGTGATGATGGTTCGCCCTTAACCAATATCTCTACTCATTAAACATCAATTAAAAACATCATCGTAATAATAAATCTTGATCATTGTGACCCGGACTAAATCCATCTATCGGAAAGGTAATCTAAGCATGGCAAGGTTGACGAACCCATACGTAATCTAAACCAACCACCTCTAAGAACATGGAGAGAACATGCTAAGGGTTTAACACACAACATGGTAATAGCTAAGAATTCTACCCAATCATAATTGCAATTGAAGTAAGCACATTTGATAAAATAGTTCCAAAGATGTAAGTTGCAAATAGTAGGAGCAATCATGGTCAAGGATAAGATAGTGCCTTGTTTGCCGATCTTGGTCTCAAAAGTGTGATCGGGGTGCCCTCAACACCTTCGAGAAAATATTCAATAAACACCAAACAAGGACTCAAATAGTGCACATGAGTAAAAGATGCATGACATGCTCATGATGTGTAATACTAATCATAATATGCAAGTACTAATTGAGTGTTTGCGTTAAAAGTTCAAGTCTTAAAGCTTTTATTGAATTATGTTCGAGTATCCGAAGTTTCACTTAGACCGTCCAACTGACCTCTCGAAGAAGTTGAATTTATACTCGGACTATCCGAAATTATGTTCGAATGTCCGAATGGTTCGACTATCCGAGTGTTCGCTTCGAATGTCCGAGTGGACCCTCTCGGTTAGCCAATTTAGTTCTCAAGCTAATTCCTATTCGACTATCCGAAATTCATTCGAGTATCCGAAGGTGTTCGAATATCCGGTGAAATCTCGGACTATCCGAGCGGCACTTCTGTTAGCCATAACAGCCCTCGGTTGAATTCCTATTCGGACTATCCGAACTTTGTTCGAATATCCAAAATGTTCGAATGTCCGAGTGAAATCTCGGATTATCCGAGCTAGGCTTCTCGTGTTAAAAACGACAATTCGTGTATTGGCTTCTACGCTTATAGCAATGTACTAGGACTTAAAAGGGTGGTCTAGGTAGAACCTTACCACTACAAGGTCGCGCTTGCACTTGGTGAAGATTGGTTTTGGTGAGGAATGACGAAAAGTGTCGAACGCCGGTTCTCACGGTTCGTCACCTCCTTGCTCGCGAGACGACAATGCCGCCACTTGCTCGTGCTCCCAAAGAACAACTAGCCCTCCTCCTCAAGCTTCCACGTGACATGCACGACCGATTCATGGTTGGATGATGGATTCCATGGAAAAGAAAGGAAATGAGTTACAAGGTTCTAAATTTCAGAACATGGAGGAGAAAGAAACGATTGCTACTCACCCAAAACTTGATGCCTCAAAAATCCACTTGGATAGATTTGAAGCTCTTGATCTTGGCTTCAAGATGGTGTAACATGCACAAACCAAAACCCAAGTTTGGAGGGGATTTGAGGGGGAGAAATGGCAAGAGGTGAGGAAGAACACTTTGCTGTTTTTCTGGGTTGGGGCTGTGCAAATGGGCAGAAAAAAAGGGAGGAGAAACCAAGGTTTAGGCCTTATATAGGCTGCCCACTCATGCCTTACATGTGGGGCTAGGTCCCACATGTCATAGGGTGGGTGGAAGAGTGGGTATGGGTGGTTGAAGTGAGAAAAGACAATGGAAAGGATGTGCAGCCACAATTTCCTAGGCAAGGTAGGTCCCATGTGTCATAGACTAGTTAGGTAGGTGGGTAAAGGTGAGTAAAGTAAGAATTGCTATGGTAGGTATGTGCAGCCTTCACTCCTCTCTCTTAAGAACATGGCCCACATGTCATTGACTAGGGCAAAACAACATGTGTGCAGTTTTGAAAAATGACTACTAGATTTTTGGTTACTCCCTATTTATGCAAGATGAATGCCCTAACCCTTGTATGATTATAATTAATTTAGGATGCAACGATTATTATGGAAGATGTTAACGCGACAAGCCTCACTTAATAGGATCAACGAAAATTGGGAACATTACATCGGTCAGCAAGACAGTTCACCAGCGCATCATGCGTAGAATAGGGACAAGAACTCAGGAGAAGAAGAATATGGGCTGCATGGGCTGGGCTGAATCTACAGGATTCGTCCGATACATGTCGTGACCCATATGTAGACTTATTGCCACGTAAATAGAAATCGTGGCTATAAAATTAAAAATCACCACGAAATTAAATATTATAGCAACAAAATTTACCCGTGGCAATAAAATCTTATTTAATGCAATGATTTTATTTTTTGTTGCAATACGACCAACCTTTTGCCACGACAGTTAACAATATCGCAACGCACAGTAATTTGTGGTAATATATTGGATGTATCGCCACAATTTTCCAAATCGAGGCAATAACACCCACTCAATGCAATGTGAAATTTATGGTGTTGTAAAAGTTTAAATGGCAAAGCCCGGATTTCTAGTAGTGTGTTGTGGAAGTGCTCTGGTCGTGGGGTCGGTGGCGGGCCAAGCCGACCAGCCCATGTAGATGGACCAAGCCCACCGGACAAAAGGAGGGAGTTCTAGGAGGAACCGGATGGGTGCAGAGAAAGCAGAGCGGAGGCATGGGCGCTTAGGAAGCGAGTGAGGCTGCAGTAGCTCCTTTATCCGGACGGCGCAGCTCAGATGGCACTGTGTTTTGTCGGCCTTCTGGACAGATCCTCCCCGCCATCTCCAACAGCTTCCACAAATTGCCGACTGGACGCACCCAAGAACTCCCTCGCTGCGTGCCAGGGAGCCCTGTCTGAGATATATAGAGAGAACCTCAGACGGAGAGAAAGAGAGCCTCCTTGTAACCAAGAACTTCAATATACTCGCATCAACAAAGAGAGCAGGACTAGGGTATTATCTCCATTGGGGAGCCCGAACCTAGGTAAAAAATCCTTTGGGTGTTCTGTTTCTACCATCGGTGGGATCTTCCGCCCCCCACTCCCTCTTCTTCATTGTCGGTAGCAACCATCGGCGGTTAGCGCGCGCCAGTAGGGGACGCAGCGTGAAGATCACCCTCTTGAGTCCGATGGCACCTCTCAACGAAATCACCATCTCTTTCGCTCCTAGCCAGACTTTTCGCCGGAGCTCGACTTCATCGCCGATGGCTCGGCAAGCCGCCCTCGCCAGAGCTTCAGTCGGATCAAGTGGCACCATGGGCTGTTTGTCCCAAGGAGCCTTCCGCGAGTTTTCGCGATTGAAGACGATCGGACCGACACCTCGCACCAGCCAGAGGCGGCGACACTGCGGAGGCGGATCGCCAACGCCGCTGTGGCGCGAAAGCGCGCCAAGTCCCTCCAAAGATCGGGCGAACGTCAATGAAGAGTTCTCGCAGTGAAGAGGGAGATCAGTTGATCTTCCACACACCGCAGCAGTAACATCGCCTCCAAAACGCCGCCGACACCCTTGGGCCGATTCTCGCCAGACAAACCCGCACCTTCGACAGGCTCAAGTGAAAGCTATGGTGACGGCGCGGCGGTCCAAAGAAACCAAGAAGCACCCGTGGAGAAGACACACTCCGTCTCCGCGCGCCACTTAGACCGCAAGCAGCGGACGGACAAGAAAGCCGACCAGGGCCTACCGAGCTCGTCGGGCGAAGACGCCCGCCGGAGTCTCAACCGAGACCTCGCGCCGATCTTCTTGCATCGCCGACGCCGCGATCGAGAGGAGGAGAGCGGCGCCGGCGTGAGGACGAGTGCGAGCGCTTCGGCATTGGCTACGACGGTCGTGCGATCGCGGTGGCCGGCGTGAGGATCACGCCGATCGCGGGAGCCACGGTCGCCGGGCCGAGAGCGACAATGGGAACCGCCGGGATAGGACACCTCGTGCCGGTCGCCTCGGCGGCGCAGCTGTGGGCCTATTGACGGAGTTCGTGCTTTCACGCCCCGGCTTCGCCGAGTGGCGTGGCCCGACGGTTTCAACCCAAGGGGCATTGTAAAGTTCGATGGCGAGAGGGATCCCGAGGCGTGGCTGCAAGTATACGCCTCGGCATCGCAGCAATGAAGGCGACGAACGTGATGGCTAACTACTCGCGATCCACGCCGCCCCATCGGCACAAGCTTGGCTCACGAGACTCCCAGTGGGTTCCATAGATTCTCGGGTGATCTTTGTGAGCGGTTTATCTCAAACTTCGTGGTACTTTCGAGACTCGGGGGCGTGGGACCTATACCGGCTTCACCGGAAGAAGAACGAAGTCTCGCGAGAGTTCATCCGCGTTTCATGCGTAAGAAGAATACGGCTCGCGAGCAGCCGAGGCGGTCGTCATAGCCGCCTTCCGAAGAGTCGGCGACCCGACTTAATCAAGAAGATGTCTCGAAGGCCGCCGACTACCGTCAAGGAGATGTTCGCTTTGGCTGATCGCTACGCCACTGCCACGGACGCCCTGGCGGAGCGCCAAGAAGACCGTCCGCGGCAGAAGGACAAGGACCACGCCGAGTCCTCCAAGCCGAGGGACCGAGGCGTGGGCGGGAGAGTTGTCGCGGCCGCGGCGCTTCGTTCATGAGGTCCGCGAGGTGGCGGCTACGACGAAGTAATGGACGCCATATGTCCTTTCCACCCCCAGGGGAGGCACGCGGCCATGGACTGCTACACCCTGAAGAGGTTTGCCCGAGAGAGCTGCAACAGGGCGAACAAGGGCAAAGACGACGGGTTTCTGGAGAACGAAGAGGCGAGAGGCGTGGAGCGCGAGAATGAATTTACCTGGAGCAGTTCCAAGGGACTGTAAAGGGCGTCTATTCTCGCCGAAGGTGGGGCCCGCCGCTACCAAGTTTGACCGAGGTACGACTCGCCCGGATTTTGGTCCGCGTCCCGCCACGCGTCCTTTGCCGGATCGTGCACTGAATGAAGGCGGAATCAAATATAGGGTCACCAAACCCGAATCCAAGGTACGCTCCATGATGAGCCGACTGACCGTACATGTACGGGTACCAATCGGCCAAGAGCCGAATGGTGGCGCGCTCCATGAAGAGCCACGCTATGCCCCGGCATGACCGGGTGTAGGCGCCACCAAACCTAAATCAAGGTACGCCCATGATGAGCCGATCGCCGACATGTACGGGTACCAATCGGCCAAGAGCGAATGGTGGCGCGCTCCATGAAGAGCCACGCTATGCCCCGGCATGACCGGGTGTAGGCGCCACCAAACCTAAATCCAAGGTACGCTCCATGATGAGCCGACTGCCGTACATGTACGGGTACCAATCGGCCAAGAGCCGAATGGTGGCGCGCTCCATGAAGAGCCACGCTATGCCCCGGCATGACCGGGTGTAGGCGCCACCAAACCTAAATCCAAGGTACGCTCCATGATGAGCCGACTGCCGTACATGTACGGGTACCAATCGACCAAGAGCCGAATGGTGGCGCGCTCCATGAAGAGCCACGCTATGCCCCAAAGATGACCGGTGTAGCGCCACCAAACCTAAGTCAAATGTACGCCCATGATGAGCCGATCGCCGCACAATCATGGTACCGCTTTCAACGAGGCAAATGGCGGTTAGCTACGTGGCGGGCCACGATGAGTCCCCAGATGACCAGAGCGGACATCTTCCTATCAAATCCGGAGCGCACGGTGAAGCTATCAAGGAATTGAGTCCATCGAGACCTCCCGTCAACGCACTCAACGGGCGAAAAATGGCCTTCGCACTGAGTGGCAAACCCACATAAGACGGCGGTCTCAAGCACTGGGTCTGGGTGGAAGTGTGGTCATGGGGTCCGGTGGCGGGCTGCCGACCAGCCCATGTAGATGGACCAAGCCCACCGGACAAAAGGGAGGGAGTTCTAGGAGGAACCGGATGGGTGCAGAGAAGGCAGAGGGAACAGCAGGCGCCAGAGCAGTGGGCTGCAGTAGCTGGCCTCTCAGACCGGACGCGCAGCTCTCAAGATGGCAATGCTTTGTCGGCGCTTACAGACAGTCCTCCCCGCCATCTCCAACAGCTTCCACACACTGCCGACTGACGACCTAAAGAACTCCTCGCCGTGCCTGAGGATGCCCCGTCTGAGATATATAGAGAGACCCTCAGATGAGAGAAAGAGAGCCTCCTTGTAACCAAGAACTTCAATATACTCGATCAACAAAGAGAGCGAGGACTAGGGTATTATCTCCATTGGGGAGCAGAACTCAGGTAAAAATCCTCTGGGTGTTCTGTTCTACCATCGGTGGGATCTTCCGCCCCCCCACTCCCTCTTCTTCATTGTCGGTAGCAACCATCGACATGTGTGATGATGGTTCAGAAAACCACTGCCTTCAAGAAGAAGGCTAAGGCTGGAAACAAAGGAAAGGGCAAGGGCAAGGTTGAGATCGCGAGTCTCAAATCTAAGTTTGAGAAGCTTAAGATTGGCCCTAAACCTTATTCCCAGTGCTTCTACTGCAAGAAGTTAGGACATTAGAAACGGAACTGTGACAAGTATCTGGCAGATAAGAAGAATGGAAGTGTGACTTCCACTTCAAGTATTCATGTTGTAGAAATTAACCTGGCTACTTCTAATCTTACCTCTTGGATATATGATACCGGATCGGTTGCTCACATTTGCAATTCGATGCAGGGGCTGATAAAGAGTAGAGACATGGCAAAAGGAGAAGTGGACCTTCGTGGGGAATAAATCAAGAGTTACGGGTCTTGCCGTTGGCAACTACCCATTGCATTTGCCTTCAGGATTAGTTTTAGAACTTAATAATTGTTATTTTGTTCCATCTTTGAGTAGAAACATTATTTCATCTTCTTGTTTGGAACATGAAGTTTATGATTTCAGAATAAAGGACTTTGTTTGTTCGATATTTTTGAATGATATGTATTATGGCCGATGCCCCATGGTAGATGGGTTGTATGTGCTTGAACTCGAAGAAAAACCTGTCTACAACATCAATGTGAAAAGGCTTCGGCCCAATGATGTGAATCCTACCTTTTTATGGCATTGTCGCTTAGGTCACATAAATGAGAAGTGCATGAAGAAGCTCCATGCTGATGGACTTCTAACCTCGCTTGATTTTGAATCATTTGAAACATGTGAGTCTTGTTTACTTGGCAAGATGATAAAAGCCCCTTTCACAGGTTTTGGTGAAAGGGCAAATGAGTTGTTGGCCCTAGTACATATGGATGTATGTGGACCAATGAGCTCTAGTGCCAGAGGTGGGTTTCAATACTTTGCAACTTTTACCGATGACTTTAGTAGATATGGATATATCTACTTAATGAGGCATAAATCTGAAACCTTTGAAAAGTTGAAAGAATTTCAAAATGAAGTACACAATCAACTTGGCAAAACAATAAAACACTTACGATCAGATCGTGGTGGCGAATACTTGAGCCAAGAGTTTGGTGATCATCTAAAGCAATGCGGAATCGTTCCCCAACTTACTCCGCCAGGAACGCCTCAATGGAATGGCGTATCCGAACGATGGAACCGAACTTTGTTAGACATGGTTCGGTCAATGATAAGCCAAACAGATTTGCCATTGTCCTTCTGGGGGTATGCTCTAGAAACAGCTGCGTTCACTTTAAACAGGGTTCCGTCAAAAGCCGTTGAGAAAACTTCATATAAGATGTGGACTTGGAAACGTCCCTCATTGTTATTTCTCAAGATATGGGGATGTGAGGCTTATGTAAAACGTTTGCAATCAGATAAACTCGCACCTAAGTCAGAAAAATGCTTCTTTGTGGTGTATCCTAAAGAAACAAAAGGATATTACTTTTACAAAAGGGATGAAAACAAAGTGTTTGTTGCTCGAAATGGTGTCTTTCTAGAGAAAGAGTTTCTTTCAAAAGGAGTTAGTGGGAGCAAGGTGCGACTTGAAGAAATTCGAGAACCATCGGAAAATGTTTCAACTCCCATTGAACCTTCACTTAATGTATAAGATGTTGTACAACCTATAGAAGAGACACCAGCCCCACGTAGGTCGGGGAGGCCGCGTCATGAACCTATAAGATATGGACATGATATATTATTGTTGCATAATGATGAGCCTATGACTTATAAAGAAGCGATGATGGACCCAAACTCCAAAAAATGGCTTAGAGCCATGAGATCCGAAATTCAGTCCATGCATGACAATCAAGTTTGGAATTTGGTTGATCCTCCTCATGGTGTAAAAACCATAGAGTGCAAATGGATTTTCAAGAAGAAAATAGACATGGATGGAAATGTTCAGATATATAAGGCACGGTTGGTGGCAAAGGGTTTCAAACAAGTTCAAGGAGTTGACTATGATGAAACTTTCTCACCGGTAGCCATGCTTAAGTCTGTCAGGATCAATTTAGCTATTGCTGCATATTTCGATTATGAAATATGGCAGATGGACGTCAAAACAACTTTCCTTAATGGGAATCTATCTGAGGATGTATACATGATACAACCTGAAGGTTTTGTTGATCCTAAATATGCTAATAAGGTATGCAAGCTTCAAAGATCCATTTATGGGTTGAAGCAAGCATCTCGGAGTTGGAACATTCGTTTTGATGAAGTAGTCAAAAGATTTGATTTCATAAAAAATGAAGAAGAGCCTTGTGTTTACAAAAAGGCTAGTGGGAGCGCACTTGTATTTCTGATCTTATATGTGGATGACATATTATTGATCGGGAATGATATTCCTATGCTTGAAGATGTTAAGACTTCGTTGAAAAAGAGTTTCTCAATGAAGGACTTGGGAGAAACATGTTATATCTTGGGCATAAAGATATATAGGGATAGATTAAAAGGTTAATTGGATTAAGCCAGGAAACGTACATTGACAATGTGTTGAAAATATTCAATATACATGAATCCAAGAGAGGATTTATGCCAATGTCACATGGCATAAGTCTAAGCAAGAATCAGTGTCCTTCGACAACTGATGAGCGAGACAGGATGAGCAAGATACCATATGCTTCGGCTATTGGGTCTATTATGTATGCCATGATCTCAGACGCCCAGATGTTTCATATGCTCTAAGTGTCACGGCAGATACCAAGCGGATCCGGTGATGGTCATTGGACGGTAGTGAAAAACATCTGAAGTACTTGAGAAGAACTAAGGATATGTTCCTAGTTTTTGGAGGTGAGGAAGAACTGGTTGTAAAGGTTTACACCAATGCAAGCTTCCAAACTGACAAAGATGATTTCCGATCACAATCCGGGTTCGTATTTACACTAAATGGAGGAGCGGTAAGCTAAAAGAGTTCCAAACAAAACACGGTGGCCGACTCTACAACAGAAGCAGAGTACATTGCGGCTTCAGAGGCCGCAAAGGAAGCTGTGTGGATAAAGAAGTTCATCTCTGAGCTTGGTGTGGTCGCTAGTGCCTCTAATCCATTAGACCTCTATTGTGATAATAGTGGTGCCATTGCACAAGTGAAAGAGCCTAGGTCACATCAGAAGTCCAAACACATACTCCGACACTTTCACCTTATTCGCGAGATTGTGAATAGAGGTGACGTGAAGATATGCAAAGTACATCTGAAGCTAATGTGGCTGATCCATTAACGAAGCCCCTTCCATAGCCTAAGCATGAGGCGCACACAAGGTCTATTGGTATTAGATGCTTAATTGACTGACTCAAGTGCAAGTGGAAGATTGTTAGTGTTATGCCCTTGAGGCAATCATATAGATGATTGTAACATGACTATGTTTATGAATAATAATATGATTATTGGTCCAATGAATGTATATCATTATATTGATCAGCAAGTATGTGACTTGCTTATGAAACTCTCTACTTATTGATATAATTCTGTAAGTATCTCTGATCGGGTATCATCGTATTGGACAACGATGAATAGATCAACACATGTATTGATCGATGATCATGTTTCATAGATCATGGGATATGGAAATATCATCAATACACTGTGAACTCATGATGAAGAACATGGGTTAGATAGACCCACAATGGGACACTGCGAGAATGTTACATTTGAAGGGAATGCGTAGGCTACGCTAGCCGAAAACAAAATTTTCTACACATTCAACCAGGATACATGCGAGTAGTAGATCATGGATCATTACCTTTGGAGCACGTTAGCAGCGGAAGAAGAGTGGGTGAAGCGTCCCCGCGTACTCCAAAGTACAGTAGTAGATGCCGGAGTTGATCGTCTCCTCCTCGCGATTGCGCATGCAACGCTGTAGAGGAAGTAGACGTTCTCGCCAATCAACGTCGAGGCAGATGCAATGACGCCTCTACGGTATCCACACGTCCAGGGGTGGAACGTCGTGCGTCGGTGTGCTAGCACCACGCGCGCGATGGCTAGGGTTTTGGCAGGGGAAGGGAGTCGACGGCTAGGGTTTCGTGGTGGAAAAAGCCTCTCACCTGCAGCGCCACCCCACGCCCCTTTATATAGAGCGTACGCTAATGGGCCTTCTATGATAGAAGCCCATTAGGAACCTCGTCCCCACAGATCCATATCCGCGAAACCCACTAATGGATCCTAATCCATTTTGGCATGTTCTAACCCGTGAAGTGTGCGACCCGTTAGGTTCATGCGCAAACGGCCATGGCCTTGGAAACCTCTTTTCCAGACCATCAGACAACAGTGGTTCCTAGTAGGACATGTTGTCCCCCGAATGCACAGAGTGATCGTATCGGCTGAACCTTGATATACTCATATACCGATCCTTTGCCACGCGATACCAGTCAAGCTCAAGACAAGATGCGTGCCATCCTTGTGGTAGCTCGACCCATTCACTCGTCAATGTAATGGATATAATTCGTGATTAACACTTTAATCACTTTGGCATGGCCATGCACTTTTCCTTATCCATCCACACCGAGGGTCCCAGAGATATCTCTCCCGTTATCAAGGAGGGGCAAATTCCATCTTGATCTCTTATATCTCACGTCATGTTTCATGGCATACCCGTAAGCTACCTTTATAACTCCCCTGCTACGGAGAAGCGTTTGATAGCCCCAAAGGATACAATTACACATGCTGAGAATCAATAAGAATCTCAAGTCAAAGGATCGTATAGGTATACCACTCAAGAATACACCCTGATGGCACTTCTAAGATAACAATCACATCAGTGTCTTGGAGCGGGTCTATCCAACCCCATATTCTCTAACATGTGCCCACATTATTGATTTGATATCTCCATATCTATGGTATGTGAAACATTACCTTCAATCAATACATGTGCTGGTCAGATCACTATTGTCGTGGATGATATGTGACCAGGGATCGTTTAAAATAATATCATATAACCAATGTGTTTCACAATTAAGTCATACTCAATGAACAAAGGAGTGACATTTATTCATGAAACTGATAAGTACATGAACATAGACGTATGATACAATCATCTCACATGATTGCCTCTAGGGCATATCACCAACAATCTCCCACTTGCACTAGACTGCATCATGCAAGTATCTAATACCCATGGCTCTTGTGTGTGCCTCATGCTTGGTGCGGAAGAGGTTTTTTCAATGGATCGCGACATTCAGATCCGTGTGCACTTTGCAAATCTTCACATCTCCTCTATCGATGATCTCTCGGATGAGGTGATAACGCTGAGTATGTGTTTGGATTTTGGTGAGACCTAGGCTCCTTCGCAGTGCAATGGCACCACTATTGTCACAATAGAGGTCCCATGGGACAGATGCACTAGCGACAAGTCCCAACTCAGAAATAAATTTTCTGATCCAAACAACCTCCTTTGCGTCTTCAGAAGCTGCAATATACTCAACCTCAGTCGTGGAATCAGCTACTGTCTCTTGTTTGGAACTTTTCCACTCCTTTGCCCCACCATTGAGGCAGAATATAAAACCGGATGCGATCGAGAATCATCTTTGTCGGTTTGGAAGCTAGCGTCAGTGTAACCCTTTACAACCAGCTCTTTCTCTCCTCCAAAGACCAAGACATGTCCTCAATCCTCGTAAGTATTTGAGGATGTTCTTCATAACGCCCCTTGATGACTTTCACAGGTTTGATTGATACCTTTCGTAATACTTAGAGCATATGATACATCTGGGCATGTACATAACATGGCATCTGAGGATGGATCCAATAAGCGGAGCATATGGAATCACACTCATTTTCTTTTGCTCATTAGGTGTGAAGCACTGCTGAGTCTTGCTTAGATGAATACCATGCAACATTGGTAAGAAACCCTTCTTGGAATCTCGCATATTGAACCGTTTCAATATTTTATCAATGTATGTACTTTGGCTTAATCCAATTAGCCTTCTCGATCTATCTCTATAGATCTTTATGCCAAGTATATAGGCTGCTTCTCCTAAATCCTTCATCGAGAAACATTTTCTCAAATAAGATTGGACAGCTTCAAGCATTGAAATATCATTTCCAGTCAACAATATGTCATCTACATATAAGATCAGAAACACAAGTGCGCTCCCACTGGCCTTCTTGTAAATACAAGGTTCTTCTTCATTCTTGATGAAGCCAAACTCTTTAACTGCTTCATCAAAACAAAGATTCCAACTCCGAGATGCTTACTTCAGTCCATAAATAGACTTCTGAAGCTTGCATACCTTCCCAACAACGTTTGGATCGACAAAACCTTTAGGCTGTGTCATGTACACATCCTCACTTAGGTTTCCATTTAGGAAAGCCGTTTTGACATCCATTTGCCACAATTCCCAATCATAGAATGCGGCAGTTGCTAGCATGATCCGAATAGATTTAAGCATAGCGACGGGTGAAAAAGTTTCATCATAATCAACACCTTGAATTTGCCTCAAACCTTTAGCCACCAATCGTGCCTTATAGATGTGAATATTTCCATCCATATCTATCTTTTTCTTAAAGACCCATTTGCACTCGATAGGTTTTACCCCATCAAGCAGATCAACCAAGTTCCAAACCTGATTATCATACAAGGACTTTATTTCAGATCTCATGGCTTCCAACCATTTCCCAGAGTCTGGTCCCACCATTGCTTCCTCATAGTCTTTGGGCTCATCGTTGTCCAACAACAACACGTCGCGCTGTCCCGTCGTGAGGAACATGTACCTCTCGGGTGCACGGCTAGTCCTCGTAGACCTGCGTGGGCCTGGTGCCTCTACCATGGGTTCTGCAACATTTTGCATTTCCCGTTCAGGGTTAGTAGGAGCTGAAATATTTTCAGATGTTTCCCGAATTTCTTCAAGTTGCACCTTGCTCCCACTAGCTCTTTTGAAAAACTCTTTTTCCAAAAACGCCATGCCGAGCGACAAACACTTTGCCCTCTTCTCGGTTATAAAAATAATACCCTTTAGTTTCCCTAGGGTACCCCACAAAGAAGCACTTATCAGACTTGGCGTGAAGCTTATCAGATGTCATACGTTTTACATAGGCTTCAGCCCCAAATCTTTAGAAAAGACAATGAGGGCGCTTCGGTCCATATCTCATATGGCGTCTTCTCCGATTTTGATGGAACCCTATTTAGTGTGAACGCAATTTGTTTCTAGAGCAAATCCCCAAAATGACAATGGAAGATCAGTTTGACTCATCATAGACTGAACCATGTCTAACAAAGTTCGATTCCTCCATTCGGATACCCCATTCCATTGAGGCGTTCCAGGCGGAGTCAATTGAGGAACTATTCCACAATTCTTAAGATGATCATTAAACTCATGGCTCAAATACTCACCTCCACGATCAGATCGCAGAAATTTAATTATTTTGCCCAAATGATTTTGCACTTCATTATGAAACTCTTTGAACTTTTCAAAAGATTCAGACTTATGCCTCATTAGATAGATATAGCCATACCTACTAAAGTCATCGATAAAGGTAATGAAGTACTGAAATCCACCTCTGGCCCCAACGCTTATCGGTCCACATACATCAGTATGTACTAAGGCCAATAAGTCACTCGCCCTCTCACTTGAACCAGTGAAAGGCATTTTAGTCATCTTGCCAAGTAAACAAGGCTCACACGTGTCAAATGATTCAAAATCAAATGAATCAAGAAGACCATCTTTATGGAGCTTCTCCACATGCTTCTTATTTATATGGCCTAAGCGACAATGCCACAGATAAGCGGAATTCAAATCATTTGTTTTGAGTCTTTTCGTATTAACATTATAGACAAAATTATCTTCAAGAATTAGCACATATAGCCCATTCAATGATGGACAATGACCATAGAGCATACCATTGAAATAAATTGAACAACATTTGTTCTTTATTACAAAATCAAAACCATCTTCTTCCAAACATAAAGAAGAGATAATGTTTCTGCTCAAAGTTGGAACATAATAACAATTATTTAATTCCAAAACTAATCCTGAAGGTAACGATAAGGGATAAACGCCAACGGCCATTGCAGTAACCTTTGCGCCATTACCGACGCGAATTTCCACCTCACCTCTTGCACAACTTCTAGTCCTCCTTAGTCCCTGCAACGATTTGCAAGTATGAATCATAGATCCGGTATCAAATACCCATGACTCATTAGGACAAGTAGCAAGATTAATTTCTATAACATTAATACCTGAAGTGGAAGCTAGAGTTCCATTCTTCTTATCCTCCAAATATTTCTTGCAGTTTCTACGCCAATGACCTTTCTTATGGCAGTAGTGACATGCATCAGAAGCAGTAGGACCACTTTTGGTCTTACCATTGGACTTAGGTTTAGGGTTGGGGATCGTATCCACACCCTTGCCTTTTGCTCCGCGCTTCCTTTTCTTACCACCATCCTTTTGGACCATCATCACATGATTATTGCTTTTCTTGATGCTTTCCTCTGCTGTCTTAAGCATCCCATGCAGTTCAGACATGTTTTTCTCCATGCCATTCATATGAAAATTCATGATGAAAGGCTCAAAGCTTGCAGGAAGCGACTGGAGAATCACATCAGTGGCCAACTCTTGGCTTAAGGGGGAGTTCAGTTTCTCCAAGTTCTCAATGTAACCAATCATCTTGATCGCATGAGGACTCACGAACTACCTTGATTAGCTTGCACGCATAAGCGAGCTTTTGAGATCGAGTATCTCTTAGCCCTAGCTTGGTTCTCAAACATGCTACGAAGGCCCGTGATCATAGCATAGGCATTCGTGTTCTCATATTGATTTTGAAGCTCAAAGTTCATTATAGCAAGCATGAGACAGCCAACATCAACCTCATCATTGACATGCTTCTCATAAGCACGTCGTTCAGCAGCAGTAGCATCATCAGCTAGTTCCTCAGGATATGGCTCCTCAATGACATATTCCTTTTTCTCTTGCTTGAGAACAATTCTCAATTTTGATGCGAATCAATAAAGTTTGTTCGAGAGAGTTTCTCTTTCTCGAGAATCGATCGCAAATTAAAACCCGGTGTTTTGAGTGGCGATACTAGGTGCCATCTACAATGAAATAAATATGCAAAGTCTTAGCACAATGTTCATGTAAATCTTCTATTAAACATTTTAATAAAAGATACTCCCACTAAAGTCACTTTCCCTCTGGTGACTTTCAGTAGGACAAGATCCATATTCACTAAAGTCCTAGTGAGCTTTGGCATCACCGCTAGAACTCAGTAACATAGGTAGGCATAACATTGCCAATCACATCATATGCGATTCTTGTTTGTTGGGTGGCATCCAATGCCCCGGCTCCCAACATCCATGCCCCGAAGCCCAAAACCGTTTTGATAGCTTCGATAAGTAAACCAATACTATGCATGCGGATGTCCGACATCCACCCTATTGATCAAGGAAGTTGATGGCACCCTGCTTTGGCATAAACTACCATACAACGTACAAGATCTCTATAGGTGCAGCTATTGGAAGGGCATGAAACTCTTAATTTTTTTCATGGGAAACCATTCTAACATGACAATCATATCCACCAAACATGATAGAATAGCATGACAGGAATCATCACAGATAATCACATTAACTTGTGAAATAGTATGGCCCAAAGCACTCCAATCTCCATTGTCGCGCTTCCTATCCATCGAGCCATCATGCTTAAAGCCGGCCTCCATGATCGAGTACCACGCTACTACATCTAATAGCTAGTAAACAATTTACATGAGGATTTCAAGCATCACAAATAGACATGCAGGCCGTTATACAATAACATGGCAGCCCAAGCTGCAATTAACCATAGCACGCAGGCTATGAAAATTACATTAATGCATCACATACACACAAGGGAGCCATACTATTCACATCATTCCCTGCAAAAACAAGTTAAGCGCAGAATCGTATTCTACCCTGCGATGGGAATCAAGTTTTATTTAACGGCCGCTACTGTGACTATCACGGCGGTCCCATCTACGAAAACGCTATGAAAATTCAATCGGATTGAACAAATCATACCGATTCTGAGCCATCGAATGCCTCAATTTCCATAAGATTTTTGAGAAGGCGGCGACCACACCGATCTCGATCTATTGGCACGATCTATTCAGCACGGGCTACTACCCCGATGGTGTTACCAGCCGGTAGGGGTAATGCATGGCATGAAACAAACCGAGCATGAACTAATCTTTTGATTGTGTAGAACCATCAACTCATACATCCAATGCATGAGTCCCCTCGAGAAGGTTGCGCGCACGCGGCCTCGATCTGTTGGCTAATATCATAGATGGCATATGACGGACGTCCAGATGGTGTTTCCAGCCGGTATGGACCAGTCGCGACATGATCTAGATAAAGCACGAACTAATCTTTTTGGCCTCGTAGCACTACCAACTCATACCTCATGAACCCAATACCGACTGATCACATCAACCCGTGACTAACCTAACAGCATATCAACATATGCGCAGCATCCAGATCCAAGACAATGCAAGATCGGCTCGATACCCTTTGAAGGGAACACGTGAGGCTCGCTGGCGAAAATAAAATTTTCTCGCATTCAACCAGGATACATGCGAGTAGTAGATCATGGATCATTACCCTTGGAGCACGTTAGCAGCGGAAGAAGAGTGGGTGAAGCGTCCCCACGTACTCCAAAGTACAGTAGTAGATGCTGGAGTTGATCGTCTCCTCGTCGCGATCGCGCACGCAACGCTGTAGAGGAAGTAGACGTTTCGCCAATCGGCGCGAGGCGGATGCAGCGCCTCTACGGTATCCACATGTCCAGGGGTGGAACGCCGTGCGCCGGTGTGCTAGCACCACGCGCGACGGCTAGGGTTTTGGCAGGGGAAGGGAGTCGACGGCTAGGGTTTCGTGGTGGAAAATGCCTCTCACCTGCAGTGCCACCCCACGCCCCTTTATATAGAGCGTACGCTAATGGGCCTTCTATGATAGAAGCCCATTAGGAACCTCGTCCCCGCAGATCCATATCCACGAAACCCACTAATGGATCCTAATCCATTTTGGCATGTTCCAACCCGTTAAGTGTGTTACCCGTTAGGTTCATGCGCAAACGGCCATGGCCCTGGAAACCTCCTTTTCCAAACCATCAGACAACAGTGGTTCCTAGCAGGACATGTTGTCCCCGAATCTGCACAGGTGATCATATAAATTTGAACCTTGATATACTCATATACCGATCCTTTTGCCACGCGATACCAGTCAAGCTCAAGGCAAGATGCATGCCATCCTTGTGGTAGCTCGACCCATTCACTCGTCAATGTAATGGATATAATTCGTGATTAACGCTTTAATCACTTTGGCATGGTCATGCACTTTTTCTTATCCATCCACACCGAGGGGCCCAGAGAAATCTCTCCCGTTATCAAGGAGGGGCAAATTCCATCTTGATCTCTTATATCTCACGTCATGTTTCATGGCATACCCGTAAGCTACCTTTATAACTCCCCTGCGGTGACCTGGTAGATAGTCTGCGTGGCGGCCTTGACCTCGCGCCTGGACTGGTAAGCCGATGAGTCGACGAAGATGACGTCGATCCGGCGCTCGCCCTGCTGGAACTCCAAGTCGAGGTCGTCATGCTCCGCGCCGGCGTTCACCCTGTCTGGTTGGACATCATCCTTCGGGAGCCCGGGCATCTCACCTCGCCCATCATAGAAGGCCTCCAGCTTGTTTTGCCAAGCCCTACAGGCCTGTAGGTCATGACCGGCCGCCCTATGAAACAGGCAGAACTTTGCTTCGTCGTATTCCGGGCGCGCCCCAGCCCTCTGCGGCTGAGCATCGGCCCGCCGGGGCCCGGGTCGTCGGCCCTCCTGCTGGGGCTGGTTCTGCGCCTGGTGAGGTCGAGGCCGACCTTGGCGAGGTTTGGATCCCTCCCGAGCTTGATCTCGGACCTCAAGGACCTCGCGCTGGCCATCTGCCGAAACGATTACTCGTGGCAGACCACCGCCGCTTCTACGATCGCGCTTCCGCTTCTTGGTGGGGGTGCCCTGGTCGGCGCCCCTGGAGTTGGACGGGCCGGCCTCTGTTTGGTTTAGACCAAGCTTACCTTGGTCGTAGTCGTGCTTGCAGTGGACAGCGTCGTCCGCGTCCGCGTACCACTCCGCCATGCGGAAAAGCTTGTTGACGCTGAGCCTTGAGGTGATCTCCAGGTCTTCGGTAAGGCGCCGATCGCGGACGCCGAACTTGAAAGCTTTAATGACGGCTTCGTCGAAGATGCTTGGAATCAGGTTCCTTGTGCGGATGAATCGCCGCACGAAATCACGCAGTGGCTCGTTCTTGCCCTGGATGACACGATCCAGGTCCTTCTCCCTCCCCGGGCGTTCGTAACAACTCTGAAAGTTGGAGCGAAGGGCGTTCTGGATTTGGCGCCACGACCTGAAGGAACCAGGTTTCTGGTTGAAAAGCCAAGTTCGCGCGGCACCGTCCAGGACGGTCGGGAGGTAATTGGCCATGACAAGCTCGTCACCCCCGGCCGCCAAGATAGCGGTGGAGTAGATAGACAAGAATTCATCGGGGTTCTTGGTCCCGTCAAAATGCTCGATCAGCGCAGGCTTGAACCGAGCCGCCACCGTCTGCGACCGCGAGCCGCCGAATCGCCATGCGACCATAGGTCGACGGTAGCGGCCGGTGTGGTCATCACCGACAAGGTGCCCATTCGCTGCCGGATTGGTCGAGGCGCCTCGGCCCGACCTTCGGTGGGAACGACCACGGTCTTGAACACGGAATCACCAGTGGGTAACGCAAGTGGTCTGGACCACTGCGGCGCTGGCGGATATGTCTGGGAGAGGCCCGCCGACCTGCTGCCGGTTGACTCGGAGTCCGTGCGGCTTGGCTCTAGCCTGACCCTGCTTGGTGCGGTGCCCGCAGGACGGCGGTTGTAAGATCGAGGATGCGCCTAGAGGGGGGGTGAATAGGCATTTTACAAGATTAATCGCTCTCTAAAATAACTCGCTCTAATCAACCCCTATGTCAAAACCTAATCAAAGATAATGCGAAAGTGATAAACTAGATTTTGACAATTAAGGCCTAAATCAACTAGGCTCACTAGTGCACAAACTAAATTTGATCTCTACACAATAATTGCTAGATTGAACAAGTAAGTTAAACTAAGCAATTCTATCTCAATTAAGTAATCGATAATATAGCAATAATGTAAATGATTGAATGTAAATGAGACAAGAGACACGATACTTTTTACCGTGATGTTCGGAGACTTGCCGGCCTCCCCTAATCCACGTTGAGGCTAGCCCAAACGAATTGGACCGGCTCCACGAATTGAGCACCCGCCTTAAATCCACTAGTGGTTGCTCTTCCCCGCTCCGGGTAGGCGAGCACCGACCTTCACAACTTGCTGGGGCTTCTCACAACCTTCGTCGAGAAGCTCACCGCGCACGACGCCTCCACGCCGTCTAGGTGTCGGCAAACACCAAGAGTAACAAGCCAAGCCTTCCGCTTGAACTTCACCTAGTGCAACACATGCACAAGGATCCTCTCAATTGCAACACATGCACAAGAGGCTCTCAATCCACTTCCTAATTGCAACACATGCAATTAGGGCTCACTGTTAGCTCAAAAATCAAATATGAGTGTGCAACACATGCAACACCTCACCCATATGCTCAATGGAACCAACAACAACTAAATGCCAGCCCCCAAGGCTCTTTATATAGCCTCCACAAGAAAAACTAGCCGTTGGGGCAAAAGTGGGCGAAAAACCCCTGGGAGGCGGTACTCACGCCCTTTGGGCGACTACCGCCCTCGAAAGCCAACGGCTAAAAACTAGCCGTTACTCGAGAAAATGCGGTACTAGCAGCTAGGCGGTACTACCACACACACCCCAGTAGTACCACACATCAAAACACAAAAAAAAAGCTTGTTCTGGAATTTTCATACTTTGAGCAGCGGTACTACCGCACTATGGGCGGTACTACCGCAGTGGGTCCGGTCATACTGCAGCCAACAACACTAAACGGCCATAACTTTTTACTCCGAACTCCGATTTAGGTGATCTTTGATTCTATCTGAAGCTTATCACGAGGATACAATCTCCACCAATTTTCAAGATTTAAGAAACCATAGATATTTTTAAATATCACCAAAACCAAACTCTATTGTAGTCATTCAAGTCTAAAATCTAATTTTTCAAATCCCTCACATAGATTTGATGAAGGGCATGACTACAAGCTAGAAAGAGTCAACAAGATCAAATATTGAGCCATGTGATGATCAACTCATGATCAAAACAATTCTTGCAAAACATATTTGCAAATTCTAATCACATGCTCCAAGATCAAATGAAACACCGATATTTTGCAAAACACATTTGCAAATAATCCGAAAAGCTATAAGATCAATCATCTAGCCATGTAAGGATCAACACATGATCCCGACACTTTGCAAAATACATTTTCAAATGCCAACACATGCTTTAGGATTGAAACCCATAACCTCTAGCTTATTTGCAAACCACATTTGTAAATAACAAATCAATATTTTGCAAAAACATATTTTGCAAATACAAAACATAAACTTTACTTAGCCTTTGTGATGATCAACACATGATCAAGTCACAAGCTAAAACACGATGCATGAGCTCCCACCATTTGCAACACATGCAAAACTTAGCTCCATGCAAAAACCAAATCGATTAAGATTCAATATTAGAAGCAAGCATGAGCTCCCTTATTTGCAACACATGCAAATACTTAGCTCATACAAAAACCAAACAAAGAGAGTGAGCTAGAGTGATCCGGATTGAGTTCATCAACACATGATGAAGCTCACGCTATAAGACTCGACCCCTCTTAATAGTACGGCACATAACTAGCAATCCGGTCTCCCATCCAAACACCGAGACCGGTAAAAGACTAGGAAAACATCCATAGCCCTAGCTAGTTATACCTTTGCTTTTATCGATCCATTTGGAACTTTTATGATTTTCAATCATCTTCTCTCCATGATCAAATAAATTCTTCTTCTTGTTCATCAACACATGATGAACCTTCTGTAACATCCCAAAATTTGGGTTTTCAAAAATTTATATTTAAATTAGCCTTCCCAAAATTTTACATCAATCTTATTTGATTAAAAAAGCTTAATCTAGAATTTTCTAAAGTTAAACTATTTTTAATGTGCCTTTTGTGTGCATCAAAAATTTAAAATTTGGTTTTTACAGTGTTCTTTGTATCTCAGGGAATTTCCCAAATTTGAGATTTCTGAAAATTAATTAAAATTATTAATTTAAACATTTGGATGTTAATTGGATTTTTATTGGATTTTTAATTTGAATTATTAATTGTTCGGGCAATTCTAGAACCAAATTCGAATTCAAACCTTTCCTTTGAAATTCCATTTAAATCCAAAATTTTGATTTTCCCTCGGTGTTCTAATTAACCTGGCATCCATATCCTTTCGAAATTGGAGTTCAATCTTTTTCCGTCCGCAAAGTCTGAATTTCCAATTCCGGTCCTTATTCGAAATTTCACCCGAGTTTCAAAATACTCCAAAAATATAAAAATTCATATAATTAGGTTCCAAATATTCTAAAATGATTTTGGAAATTTTTCCACGATTTATAGAATCCCTTTGATATTTTATCTCTCGCGGTCTTTCGTTAAATCCAGTATATTCGTCCTGGAATTATCTAAATTCCAAAACTCATCAAAATTCAGTGAAACTAATTTTATTGGGTTCCAAATAATCTCTATTATTTTTAGGAATGTTTCCAAGATTTTTAGAATATTTTTGCTATTTTATTCCTCGCGCTTTTGTCACTCCATTTCTTCCGGCCAATGAGAAAGCGACACGTGTCCTTTACTGTTCATCTTCAACCTCCAGCCATGCACACTGTTCACGTTCCAGCCCCATTTGCAGCCCAAACTTCAAATGCTCATAACTTTTGCAATTCTGAATGAAATTGAGTGAGGTCAGTTGCAAAACTACCGTGTCATCAAGGACTTCAATTCTCGTGTAGTTTTCCCCTCTGAAATCGAGTGAAACGTAAACTGCAAGCACTTTTTTGTTGTTTCTTGTTTTAGCCATAACTCTTCCGTTTCTTCTTCCCTCAACGTGTGCGGGTACTCAAAAGTTTCATCTCGATGTCCTCCATCCCGTGCTCACCCTTGCCCTCCATTTCTAGAACGATTTCCCTCCCAAAAATCGAAAAAACGACCGTCGGACGTCCTCCGTTGACATCGCCATGTCATCTTTTGATCCGTAAGGCAAATCAATTCGTTCGCGTCATCTTGTGCGCATTAGTGTGTAGATCATAACCCTCAAGAAAATCTAGGTTTCGTCAAGAATTGCTCCGGGAACTTGCGTTAGTTAAATGCCAAGTCGAGTTCCGTTAAATCGTCGATTTCTCCCAAACCGGTAATCCCCAATCAAATTCCTTTTAGATGTAGCCTAGTATGACCTTGCTCTACACGTGCTCTCGCTGGTTTTGAGAAATTCCACGTTCTATTGTGTTTTTGGCCGCCATGCCATTCGGAGGGTTTTTTGTCGCGTCGGCCGTCATCTTCGCCGTCTCTCCGGTCATCCCCGCCGCCGGCCGTCATGCCCACGAGCATCCTCACCTTGCCGCCCCATCCCACCCCTTGGCCACCCTTCCCGCTGCCGAGTATCGCGCGCCGCCATGCGCCGCCTATGTCTTGAAACCAAGCCGCCCGCCGCTTTTCGCGCCATCCCGCCCCGTCTGACTACCTAACAAGCATCCTCACGTCGCGCGCCCTCCTGCACCTCCCGTCAGACTACCCTGCCCGCCCTCGCACTGGCGCCGTGCAACCGCAACTGCAACCGCCAGCGCCGCGGTGCGCTCCGTCCTCCGTTCGCGCTCGTCACATGCTCCGCACCGCGTCGTCGTCCTCGTTCCATATTGTCGTTCCCCATGCGCCGCCATGCCTCCAAGCTCGGTAATGTTGATGCAAAATGCCTCTAATGGCTCTCTGTAAAAACAGCCAGAAACATGAAAGCGAAGCATCAGAGCGATGCTACGGCGATTTCTTATTTTCGGGATTTTCTTTCTAGTCAAACTTCGTTTGATCCGTTCTCCTCCATCCAAACTCGGAATCGAGTGATTCAAATTTCTAAATTCATCCTCTATCTGCCAATATTTTTATTATAATTTTTAGTTTCTGTTTATTTTATTTTATTCATTTGTATCTCGGTTATTTAAATCGTTGCTCCGTTTTGCGTGTCTACTGCCTTGGCAATACCCATTCGGCCAGCACAAATTTGCCATGAAGTTGCCATATCGTGACCTCGCTGCCCTATCTATCAGCCGATAGTCGCCACCTTGTTATTTCAAAAGCGTCCGTCATCGCTTCGCCATTAACGTTCCATCGTTAACGTTCCATCGTTAACGTTTCGCCGTTAATGTTCCATCGTTAACGTTCCGTCGTTAACGTTTCGCCGTTAATGTTCCATCGTTAACGTTCCGTCGTTAACGTTTCGCCGTTAACATTTCATCGTTAACGTTCCGCTGTTAACGTTTCGTCGTTAACGTTCACCGTTAACGCTTTACTCTCGCTTCGCTATCATCGCATGCACGCATTCAAGTAAGAGCGTAGCACGATGTCATTATCCTTTCTATCGTCCTATCGTGGTCTAACCCCATTCCTTGTGAGTCTGGCTTTATCTTTTGATCATCTGCAAAGCCGGACCAAAACCTAACTTAAGAACCGGTTCGATGGACCAAGTTCATTGTGAGCCGCGCTGCCGGTATTGTGGTTTCCCTCATTGTGTCCACCGTAGTAAGATATTTGTGCTCTGTCTTACTACATATCGTTATCGTCCTGTTATCGTCAAGTCTCTTCGTTGATGTATGACTGAACCCCAAATCGGATCGCACTGAATGTCGATTCCATCCGTCCTTGTTTTATCCCTAAAAATCTAATCTGCCATTAACCCAGAATTCATTCGTGGACTTGGTCACTAGACCATTGACCATGTGTCATATCCTTGTGCCATATCTAATCTATCAGCTTATCTTTCTTTTGTTTGATTGTGTATCTACTTAGCCAACAAAAGTCAACCTCAAGCATCTGCTTAGTTCATGGCGAACTAACGTATCATCGTGGACCCGGTCTATAGATCGAGAGTCCATATGTCATCGGTGATCCAACCAAGATAATATTTTTCTGAATATCATTCCTTCTTTCCCAGTTATTAATCTTTCTCATCGGTGTATTTTCCGAAAGCTGTTCTATTTTGTCTAATCATCGACCTAATCCATTTAAGTTCCTAATTTCATCTAAGCTGTTGTGCCCAATGCTATTTGTTCTTAATTTGGAGTTTACTTGATTTGCTTTTTGAGTTTTGTTGTATTTGTGTTTGTTCATCGTTAGACTCGTTGCCGGAAATCGCTCGAAGGAGCTGAGGATCAAGCAAGCGGAGATTGAAGATCGAGGAACAAGGATCGAAGATAAAGAGTAAAGAACAATAAAGATAGCAAGGGCCAGGCAAGTCGTGCTTTGATCATATTGCTCCCAGTTTTACAAATTTACTTTGATTCAAATTATTGCATGCTAGTTCAAGATAAATTGATTTAAATTAAATTGGGAATTAGTTATTCAACCCAATTGCTAATATCACCTTGCCATGATTATTTCTATGCCATAATTCATTTGTCACCCTAAGATGGTTGATTATTAGTTGGTTGTTATTACTTGCCAACGTGGGTTGGTTAGACTGTGTATAATTGCTTAGCCATGCCACGCAATTTATGTCTTTTGAAAATAAAAGGTTAACACTGATTAATGGATTATGAAATGTGTTTGTGAAATGGTGTGACGTGTTGCCACACGATGATGTTGATATGTGGAACCAGTGTGGTTCTGCATGGATGTTGAGTTGTTGTTGGCATTGTGTTGCGCAATAATCAACTGGGGTGGTAAAATGTTTTAGACTGAGGCAAGTGGCAAGAGTGGCATTGGATATGTCGCTCTGGTATTTGGCGGTGTTGTTGGTATTTGTGATGGTGTTGTGGTGAATTATGTGATGGTATTGTTGGTGAATTATTCGGGGTAGTCTTGCCTTAGTCACCCTAAGGACTTAACCTTGCGAGCCTTTGACCTGAGTCACTCGTACAACCACATGTCTGAATGGGAAGACCTAGTTTAGTAGGATTCTGATATCTCACCTTTGATACCTCGGGGTGGCAGTCACACAGAGGGGTGACTGTATGGGGGAGCGTACCTGTGCTGCGGCTTGGTACCCGTCCAACGGTGTTTGTCGGTCCTATACTTCGGCTCTGAGCGAGGGAAGTGATAGTGAAGGCAACCTGGAGAGGTTCTTAGGTTGAGATAGAAGTTTCTGAAAGGCTTTGTTATGATCGCTCATTCGCATACTCTTGTATGGCGATTCACGGCTGACGTGATGAGTTGATTGTATCTTGTGGGTAAAGTGTACAACCTCTGCGAGTGTAAAAACTATTGAATAGCCGAGTCATGATCTTGGACAATGTTAGGGATTACAGTCAAGGGGTAGAGTTTTGAAAATAAAATGAGGTTGGGAATGTGAACAATGTGATATGAAAATTGGTTAAGGATGAGAAATGTTTTACTTGAGAATGATTACGAAATTTATTATGGATATTATTTGTTTTACTGCTTTTCAATCTATTCATGATATTCATTTGTAAATGTTGTTTTATGCAAAATAGCCAATTCAGCCATTCAATTGGAATAAGCCATGCATATAGTTATTTAGACTTGCATTCTGTGCACGACTTGTTGAGTACGGTTGTGTACTCACCCTTGCTTTAACAAAACATCACCAGTTGAGGAGAAGTCTTTGTCTTCGAAGGAGGAGAAGTTCTGCAAGAAGGCGAATATCTAGGAGTTGAACCTTGTCAAATGCCTGTGGTATTTTGATGGGATTCACCGACGTTCTTCATTCTGCTGCTGTTCGTTTTACTCTGAGTTGAAGTCATCCAGGCTTCACAATTGTAAGTTGACCTTAAGGTTGTTCGACATGTTATATTAAAAGATGAATTCTTTATTTATTAATCCGTTGTGTATGATTGTGATATTCATCTTTGTTAACTGTGGGCACTAGCGACTGATCCTGGGACTAGTGCTGAAAATACAGAGGGTTTTCGGATTGCGAATTCGGGTCCCGACACCTTCTCTAGCCCTTCTCTTCACTTCGGGATCTTCTCTTGAAGCTCATCAACACATGATGACTTTTCGTTCCCGATTCTTTCTCTTCTCGGACTCAACCTACTTCACAACTCATGGAAAAGGTTAGTCCAACAAACACAGTTGCCTCAATCATCACTTGCACTCCATTAACACATAATGGATGCCTCTACGATCGATTGAGCACAACCAAATTCAATTTGAATGATTAAAAGATGTCTTGAGTATTTTGATGCAACTAATGCTTCATTGTACTCAAGAACTTTCTGCTTGTCCTTAATCAACAAAGAGACACCATCAACACATGATGAAATATTCTTTAGTTGATTGAAAGACAACTGAACTCAATTTAAACATAATTTAAATTGATATGAGTATATATAACTACACAAGTTTCATATACTCAATATGATGGAATGTAATGATCCAAATATTATGTGAAGTGGTGGAAAGGGATCAATACAGTGTAAACCATCAACTATAGAATAAACTCCATTAAATATGTACATATAAATAATTGAACTTGGAATCAATATGCACATAATCAATCTTAGATAGCATTTGAGTTTATCCCATATTAACATGAGTATACTACAACTACACAAGTTACATATACTCAAAGGATTGTTTCAAAGTCTTGATCCTATATGTTGTTTGGAAAGAGGATATGGATCAATACTATTGAAACATCAAGTTAAATTATTAACTCCCGCTAGATGTGTGCATTCATGTATATATAGATTTGGAAACATAATGCACATATTTAAAACGAGGCAATGGAAGAGTTCATCTTTTAACTTGAATCCTAAGTATGCATTAACATATTATAAAATGAATACGAGTGCGTACCTTGGGTTTTCCATTTTTCAATGAGACTTTGATATTTCCATCTTTTTCGTCCAAAAGAGACTAATAAGAGTTAAGCTCAACAAATGAGTTAGTCTCATAAAAAGATTTATCATTAATTAACAATTGAGACTAATCAATATTATGATTATCAAAAGAGTTAGTCTCAATATTAGATTTGTCATTAACACCAAAACCAACTTAATGGAGCTTGAACTTTCAATCTCCCCCTTTTTGGTGATTAATGACAAATCCAAGCTTAATAACCACATTTGGATGAAAATCATAATATTGAGATAATTTAAACTATTTGAACATATAAACATGTCTTTGAGCAATATAAGCATTAACAATTGAGAATACATTTGAGAGATTCTTAGACAAATAATTCTCCTCAACCAAATTAAGCTTCCACAAACTCTCCTTTAACCAAATGAGGTATTAAGCTCCCACAAATTCTCCCCCTTTTGGCATTAAACACCAAAAATGGAAAACGATTCCAAAAGGAGACTTTTAAAATGAAGAACTTGGTATGGAGATACCACTTTGAAGAGGAGAGAGCTTGGCAAGAAATTCTATGAAATGAGGTCATAAAGAGATTGAAATGAATATATATGACCTATTTAAGTTCACAAGAATTCTAAAATAAAATACCACTTGTAAATATTAAGAATTTTCAATAAGATTCAAAAATTCCACAAACTTTTTCTTTATATGGCCCAAAAGAAGAAAACAAATGGAAACGTGGCCATATTTTAAGTTAAGCATGAGCAAGATATTTGAAACACATTAAAATATTCTCCTCATTTTATTAGGCCTTTTAATTTGCAAATGATTCACAAAAGGAGTTCTTGAGAGCCTAATAGTGCTTAAACGAGGAAAACATCGAAATGAGCGTTGAACTTTCATGAAACCACTTGTAAAAAGTTTTTTTAAAGAAGCATTACTTATAATACCACTTGAGGAAAACTTAAAGTTTGTAAATATCAATTTTAAAGTGATACTACTTGAAATGCTCATTTTTCAATTTATACCACAAGTAAAGATTGTTTTTCAAATGATACTATTTGTAAGAGATACCACTTGAAAAAGATCATTTTGCATGAGGATACCAATTTTGAGAAAGACAATATTGATATTTGTTTTAAAACAATCTCATTTTCTCAAAAACCAACACTATGTGTCAATTTAAGATCAACTTGATATTATAACATAACCGAAAAAAGTCTCTCTTTCAAACACACAAAACTTGATTAAACAAGCTCCAAAAGGATCATAAGGTAAATCATGGAGCTAATACATTTAAACATCATCAAGTTTTATTTTGAGAGGTTCTACCAACTTGAAACCAAGTTCAAGACATGAAAACCGCAAAGATTTCAAAGAACTGGAATTTCAGATTTTCAGTTTTTGACATTTCATTTAGGCTTCAAAAGATAGCTGAAAACTGCTCATATGACGTCTAAAAAATTTGATAAAATTTTACATAGTAGACTAACTATTGAGGATCAATTATTACAAAGGTGATCCCCTCAAATTATGCTCTAATTTGGAGATACAAAAATCACAAATCAGCTCAAAATCATGAAAAAGTCTGAATTTTCAGCATTTGATCAAAAAGAGAAAAAGCCATAACTTTTGTAAATTAAGTTAAAATTATTTCAAATTGTGGAAAAACATACTTTGGACTGCTGAGAAACTTTTTCAAAAAGGAGTCTCCAATCAAAAGATATGCTAAATTTTGCTTTGTAGGTATGAATTTTACTCAAAGAGAAGAAAAGTCAAAACTTTCTCAAATAAAGTCCAAATAATTTGAAACTTTCAAGAAATGAACTTTGGACTAATTAGAAGGTTTCTCAAAAAGAATTTCCTCAAAAAGAATTTTCTTTCAAAAGATATGACAGATTGCGCTTTGTAGGTATAAAGACAAGTTGAATTTGTATCGAAAGCTCAAAATGCAATATAACTTGGATTTCATGGAGATTTGAACTTTCATAGCTTTGAATGAGTTAGAAATACTATTTCAATCCAATAAAAGTAAAGAAATTCAACTCAAATAGCAAAACCCACAATATGCAAAAATGGGTCATTTTGGGTCAAATGAAGAATTTTGGCCAAATTCAAATAGCTATAACTTTTGAACGGTTGGTCGTTTGGAAAAACTTTAAACTAAAGAAATACTTGAAATGACCAACCCTACGAGTTTTGTATTGACCACTTTTCCAAAAATTCAATAGATTTTAACTTATGAAAATATTTTATTTAATCTAAAATCAAGATTCTATAAGATCCATTTGAGGCCAAATTTGCTATTTTGTTTCTAAAATCGGGATTTTTACTCCGAAAGCAATGTAAAACATTTGAAATACATATTTAAGAACTTTTGTAAAGATTTTCACAAATATGGACCTTTTAAACAATAATTTTGACTTTTGACCAAATAGGCTCATATGAAAGATATTCATGCATATAGTTTTCAATATTATTTCAAAAAGTACGAAATGAAGCAAATGAGAAGATATTTGATTGGAGTTAGTATGTATGAGTTTGAAATACCATTTGGAACCAAGATATGGCCAAGAATCTGGTCCAAGAGGTGAAACTCACAAAGTGCTAGAATATGATCAATATAAGTCAAGTATAGTTTTAAGGTGAGTTTCAAAATCAAATTACTTTTGATAGATTGGTCTTTTGGAAATCTTTTGAATACGAGAATTATTAAGAATGACCAATTCTATGTTTTTCATTTTGGAGCTATATTCAAAATCATTTTACAATTTATTCTATGAAAATTATAAATTTAGAGTCAAAACAAGATACTGGTAACTAGTTTTTGGGCTAAAAACTTATTTTCTTTTGAAATTAGTTTTTGTAAAGCCAAAACCATTGGAAAACCTTTTGAAAGCATTTGTATATATTTTTTAACTAGTTTTTCACAAGATTAGTAATAGTTACTAAGATTTTTCACTTTTGGCTAAATGGCTTGATTTTAAAAATATATTAGCACTTATATGAATATGGGCACACATAGAGATGTGATATACATGGTTATGATTTAACACTCCCCCTTAATGTGCCACTACCGAACTTGCTCAAGATTGCAATAAGTTCAATTAAGAAGCATGAGTAAGAACATGAACAAGCAATTTAAATTGATCTTTATGATAATGCACTATAACCTACACAAGGCTATAAGCTAAAACTATCAATTTAAATACTTGTTACCCGAGATGGCATTGGCTCGTGATTGGAAGCGATCGTCTTTATGCTTGGCTCCATTTTGCAATTGATGAAGTCCTCTTCCCTTTTGAAGAAGCCAAATGTCCAATCCATCTCATATTTCCTAAAAATCCTTTTAGGCGGTTTTTGGTACCCAATCTTTGTTGGGTCCGACAATGTTAGTCACAATAGATTTAGGAACCCAAATGGCCTTAACATTAATAGTCTTAGGTGAACTAACATGACTAGCAATGGATTTGCGATTGTTATTACTCCTAAGCGATTTATTGGCATTGAATTGAGGAGGCTTAGGAGTTTTAGCATTCTTAGCAAATTCATTCCTAGTTTGATCCTTTCTAAGCACATAATAATCATTATATTGAGGACGCTTAGAGGATCTAGCATTTCTAGCAAATGTTTTGCTATAGTTATTTTTCCTAAGCATATAATCAACATGATTTTTCATAGTCTTAGGAAATCTAGCATTTTGAGCAAACACATTTCTAGAATTATTTCTTCTAAGCAAATGATTGTTACTATTATGCATAGACTTAGAAGAATCGACAAACTTAGCAAACACATTGCCATTTTTGTCCTTCCTAAGCAAATAATAATCATTATAAAGAATAGGCTTAGGAGTAGTACCTAAGGGACAATTCTTACCGAAATGCCCCTTTTTACGGCAATTGAAGCACTTGACGCTATTTGGTCCTCTCTTAACCTTCTTATTGTGCTCCTTACCGGTTTGCCTCTTTATTGATGTCCTTGGCCTAACATCTTCTTGGTTTGGGCACACCTAGGCGTAGTGACCCTTCTCATGACATCCAAGACACTTGATGTTCTTTGTATGTCTTGCGTTGTGCCTTGTCTTGCTATTCAACTTCTTCTTAGAGATGTAGCCAATCCTCTCTTATCTTATGGCGTTGCTTGCTTAGAATGTTGTCGAGGGTGGCCTTTCCTTTATAGCACTTCTCTAAGTCACTTCTCAATTTAGTGACTTGTTCCTTGAGCTCTTTATTCTCCTCTACAAGATTAGTCTCAAAGCATATAGAGGTACTTGAAGCAATTTTATTAGAGCAACAAGGCATGTCAATTAAATCTTCACAAGAAGTGGACGTATTAACTTTAGATGAAATGCAAGAATTAACATTTGAGCATGGCAAATCATCAATTAAATTGCATTGGATTCCTATATCCACTCTTGGCTTAATGAATTCCTTGAGAAGAAGGGATTCATGATTTTCTTTGAGCACATTATAATCATTTTGAAGTGATTCATGTTCAAGCTTCAAAATTTTATATTTTGTTTTCTCCTTCCCAAGATAACTATTGAGCTCCTCTAACATATCCATTAAATCAACATATGAGGGCTCTTCGTCATTACATACCTCATTTTTACCTTTATGTAACACCCCGGTGCCCAAATGCGCCACGAATGCTACCAACACTCTAAACTATTAAGGTCGGCTTAGAAACTAAGCCACCGAAATTTACAAAATTTTGGCATGACTTCTCTAGAAAGTAGGACATCCACTCAGCAGACAGAAACAAACATATGCAATTATATGATATCATTCTAGCAGGTCCTTAGTTAACCAAACACACATCCCATAAAAATTAATAACTCCACCACATAAATTATTACAGGACAGGGAACTTATTAAACATAACCGCAAACAACCTTTTACAAGAATTTTGCGCGAGCTAGTAAGAATAGAACTATAATTAATATGATGGCATGGTGATGATGCAAACGTGAATATGCTACTACCCCCATCCATGCATGCCGGCTTCAAAACACCTACAAACATTAAATAACAAGCGTGAGTTCAAACTCAGCAAAGTACACGAGAATAATAAACCCAATTTATCGCAAGTAAAACAAGAACTTAACCAAAAGAGCAAGTAATGCAAATAAAACAATATCCGGACAATAAGCATTCATACCCATTTAAAACAATAACTTGACTATATCAAAATTACCGCAATCAAGTCATCAACTTGGTAATAAACCCATTCCACGCCAAAGAAGCATTACTTATTCTAAATCACAACGCCTCCCGACTCAACTACCCCTTGCTGCAACTCAAATCATTTTCATCAATTGCATTTGAGTTCAAAACTCGACTTCACTCCACGGTATTCATACAACATACTTAACAAGGCGAAGAAATGCGCTAATTCATCAAATTCAATTCAATCCCCCCTTTTTGGGTTGAGTCCATGACTCACCCTTCAATTACCCTAATCACAATCCATATGACAACCATTTACCACAACACTCATTATTAACGATGCGATGCACATGAATGCTCATTGCCATGCACGTACCGGTACTGCCGAGTGCCCACCCGTCGGTGTGCACCCTCACGTCCCTTCCATCCCGTAGATGGAAGGTGCCTACTCTTACTATCTCGCTCCCATTCACCTCGATGAATGGGACTACGAGGTAGGACTTTCGTGTTCACTATGTGTGAACACAGAGGCCCGCATCAGCATGGGTCGCCTCTTCCATTATGTATGCACAAATGCAATTTTCATGAATGAGATGCAACCTTTCATTCAATGCCAACACTAACATACCATAACCACATACATACACATAGCCAAAATTCTCACATTCATCACCATAAACACACACAGACATAAACATAGCCCAATTTCTCACATTCATAACCATAAACACACATGACATAAACATAGCCCAATTTCTCACATTCATAACCATAAACACACACGAGACATAAACATAGCCCAATTTCTCATATTCATAACCATCTAATCTATTCATAACCATCTAATCTACACGACACACTCAATTCCATTTCCCAAATGGGGCACAATTAAATCACAGTATCCACGCACCCCATACTCTCTACTCAACTTTGCAATGTCAACAAAGGTCTGAGAAAACTCACCGGATTAAGGCTTACTAGCAACCACTCGAATCCAATAGCTATTCACATCCTCGAAGGACGTTCACCAAAATAACTCAAACTTTCCACAATCAATAGAAATTAGCCATGAATAGATAAATAACAACAAACAACTCATTTATGCACACAACTCGATGTACTTGCCTTTTTTAGGAAGGAAGCAGTGGCGTGAGGAAGATACTATGCCACTCCTAAACTACTCCACTGAAACAACCGAGCATAAAATGCTTTACAAACTATACCCTTTCAATAATGCTTTACGTCCCCACACTACAACCACGACAGCTCCTCTTTTAAGTTGGTTCAGATAAATATAATCTACACGATAGCCAACAAATAACCCAACTAAAGCAAAATTGCAACTTAGATAAGGAATAGGAAATAGCATCTCCATGCATTAGTTAAAGCACACCCCACCACAACTCCTAAGAAGGCAATATATATATAGATATATATGTTTAATCAACATTTCAAACAACTTGGGAATCTATTATGAGTAAAGACTGAAGACTAATCTAATAACATACACGGCTAGTTATTCATGACATTCACATTGCAAACTATACCTACCTTGGTTAGAAACTAGAGGTCTAGTAGCAGATTTACTTGAGTAATGCAATGACAAGCATATTATGGTGCTTATGGAACCCTAAAAGTCTGAAATAACAGCATAACATGTTCTCAGCTCAGCTTTAGTCATGTAATCACTGCACTAGTAAACAAATTTCCATTTTAATAATTACAAGAGTAACATACAACAGAAGCAGATAGTGCCATGCTTAATCCGGGAGTGATCACAATTAACATAATATTAAGGTATAAATAAACCTTAAACCTTTTATGTGTCTTACCCATACACTTTAAACTACGCATACAAGCCTAACATAGGACCATTTCCACTGCACCTCATTACTAGTGTTTTTCTATGAGCACGAAACATTAAAACAGCGAGCAAAGAGTAGGATCGCTAGCAGTAATAGAAGACTTTTGCTAAACCACAACACACAAGAGTTATGAGTAAAAGCATATGCAATCTAATGATGAGTAACCATCTGCCTGCGGCCAAATTTGGATATGAATCACATAATGGAATCTATAACCATGTGTACACATCTATACAAGCATCACATGCATACACAACTCTCTGACCCTATGCTTCACAAACATCAGTGCACCCAAACCACTAAAGAATCCATTTCTAATAATCGCGCATAAGGATCAATACCTCAGCACTTAATCATGCACACATGAATCACTGGGACACAGCAAAAGCATGCAAAATCAAATCATTCTCATAAAAACCCTAGCTAGGCATTTCATCAAACACCATGTAGGCAAGCTGATTCCCCCCCAAAAATCTACCTCAAAGCTACTTCCATGGAGGAAGGGGGGTGGAGGAGAGACTCAAGGAGGCGCTGCTGCTGCTCGCTGCCGAGGCTTTCTTCTTGCGCCTGGAAATTCTGCTGCTTCTCTTCTTCTTGTGAGCAGGAGAGGAAGGCGTCGGCTGGGCTGCTGCTTCTCTTGCTGCGCCGAGCCAGGGAGAGGAAGGGAGGGCGCCGCCCCTAGAGCGCACAACCAGAGATGGGAGAGGGGAGCAACCGGCCTGGAGTAGAGAGGAGGCGTAGGGAGAAGCCGGGGCGCTGCTGGTGGTGCCTCTGTTGCTGCTGGTGTCACACGACAGGTAAAGGAAGTGAGGAGGAATCGACAGCCTGGGAAAGCAGAGCTCCAAATGAAATTTCAGCCACACACTCAAGGAGAGAGAGATATTAGGTGAAAAGGTAGGTGAGGAGAAGAAATTCTGGAAAAACCCCTCCCACTCCAAAAACCCCTTAACCCTAACACTCTCAAATGGGCCAGCCACCCCTGAAATTATCAGTCGGACGGGCCAAAACTCACCTGACGGAAAGCCTGAGATTTGGAGCGAGGTTCCGCAGTATTACACTTTAGCCATGAAGCAACGGATTCGTGATGGAAGTGAATTTTCATCGTCGCTTGAGGCGGAGGTTGAGGTCGATGGAGATGTTGGTTCTTCATCACTTGATGTAGAGGTTGAAGAATCATCAACCGACATCTCTTCCTTAATGCAATCCTCAATTGATGTGGATGGTTCAAATAGTTCTTGAAGCTTTATCCACATTTCATGAGCGCTCTTGAGATTGCATATTTTATTAAACACATCTACACTCACAACGCTAAATAAAACATTAGTAGCTCGAGCGTCGAGATGTAGGCATTTCTCCTCTCCCATAGTTGGAGCAATATCATTCAATGGAGAAGAAAAGCCGACATCTACGATCCACCATATTTGGGGCTCATGGATTTAAAATGAGAAATCATAAATAATTTTCATGAATCATAATTTGAGCCATCAAAAATATGTGAATCGGTGTAGTGCACTAATCCGCTAGTCGCCATCCTTTACTCTCTAGACGGTTAAGTCTAATAAAATGAGAGACCAAGCTCTGATACCACTTGTAAGATCGAGGATGCGCCTAGAGGGGGGTGAATAGGCGTTTTACAAGATTAATCGCTCTCTAAAATAACTCGCTCTAATCAACCCCTATGTCAAAACCTAATCAAAGATAATGCGAAAGTGATAAACTAGATTTTGACAATTAAGGCCTAAATCAACTAGGCTCACTAGTGCACAAACTAAATTTGATCTCTACACAATAATTGCTAGATTGAACAAGTAAGTTAAACTAAGCAATTCTATCTCAATTAAGTAATCGATAATATAGCAATAATGTAAATGATTGAATGTAAATGAGACAAGAGACACGATACTTTTTACCGTGATGTTCGGAGACTTGCCGGCCTCCCCTAATCCATGTTGAGGCTAGCCCAAACGAATTGGACCGGCTCCACGAATTGAGCACCCGCCTCAAATCCACTAGTGGTTGCTCTTCCCCGCTCCGGGTAGGCGAGCACCGACCTTCACAACTTGCCGGGGCTTCTCACAACCTTCGTCGAGAAGCTCACCGCGCACGACGCCTCCACGCCGTCTAGGTGTCAGCAAACACCAAGAGTAACAAGCCAAGCCTCCTGCTTGAACTTCACCTAGTGCAACACATGCACTTTGGTGATCACCGAGTGCAACACATGCACAAGGATCCCCTCAATTGCAACACATGCACAAGAGGCTCTCAATCCACTTCCTAATTGCAACACATGCAATTAGGGCTCCCTCTTAGCTCAAAAATCAAATATGAGTGTGCAACACATGCAACACCTCACCCATATGCTCAATGGAACCAACAACAACTAAATGCCAGCCCCCAAGGCTCTTTATATAGCCTCCATAAGAAAAACTAGCCGTTGGGGCAAAAGTGGTCGAAAAACCCCTGGGAGGCCGGTACTACCGCCCTTTGGGCCGGTACTACCGCCCCTCAGAAGCCAACGGCTAAAAAACTAGCCGTTACTCAGAAAATGCGGTACTACCGCACCCTAGGGCGGTACTACCGCTCACCGGTACTACCACACACACCCCCGGTAGTACCACACATCAAAACACAAAAAAAACCTTGTTCTGGAATTTTCATACCGCCTGAGCAGCGGTACTACCGCACTATGGGCGGTACTACCGCAGGTGGGTCCGGTCATACCGCAGCCACAACACTAAAACGGCCATAACTTTTTACTCCGAACTCCGATTTAGGTGATCTTTGATTCTATGCGAAGCTTATCACGAGGGCTACAATCTTCACCAATTTTCAAGATTTAAGCAACCATAGATATTTTTAAATATCACCAAAACCAAACTCTATTGTAGTCATTCAAGTCTCAAATCTAATTTTTCAAATCCCTCACATAGACTTGATGAAGGGCATGACTACAAGCTAGAAAGAGTCAACAAGATCAAATATTGAGCCATGTGATGATCAACTCATGATCAAAACAATTCTTGCAAAACATATTTGCAAATTCTAATCACATGCTCCAAGATCAAATGAAACACCGATATTTTGTAAAACACATTTGCAAATAATCCGAAAAGCTATAAGATCAATCCTCTAGCCATGTAAGGATCAACATATGATCCCGACACTTTGGAAAATACATTTGCAAATGCCAACACATGCTTTAGGATTGAAACCAATAACCTCTAGCTTATTTGCAAACCACATTTGTAAATAACAAATCAATATTTTGCAAAAACATATTTTGCAAATACAAAACATAAACTTTACTTAGCCTTTGTGATGATCAACACATGATCAAGTCACAAGCTAAAACACGATGCATGAGCTCCCACCATTTGCAACACATGCAAAACTTAGCTCCATGCAAAAACCAAATCGATTAAGATTCAATATAAGAAGCAAGCATAAGCTCCCTTATTTGCAACACATGCAAATACTTAGCTCATGCAAAAACCAAACAAAGAGAGTGAGCTAGAGTGAACCGGATTGAGTTCATCAACACATGATGAAGCTCAAGCTATAAGACTCGACCCCTCTTAATAGTACGGCACCTAACTAGCAATCCGGTCTCCCATCCAAACACCGAGACCGGTAAAAGACTAGGAAAACATCCATAGCCCTAGCTAGTTATACCTTTGCTTTTATCGATCCATTTGGAGCTTTTATGATTTTCAATCATCTTCTCTCCATGATCAAATAAATTCTTCTTCTTGTTCATAAACACATGATGAACCTTCTCTAGCCCTTCTCTTCACTTCGGGATCTTCTCTTGAAGCTCATCAACACATGATGACTTTTCGTTCCCGATTCTTTCTCTTCTCGGACTCAACCTACTTCACAACTCATGGAAAAGGTTATTCCAACAAACACAGTTGCCTCAATCATCACTTGCACTCCATTAACACATAATGGATGCCTCTACGATCGATTGAGCACAACCAAATTCAATTTGAATGATTAAAAGATGTCTTGAGTACTTTGATGCAACTAATGCTTCATTATACTCAAGAACTTTCTGCTTGTCCTTAATCAACAAAGAGAAACCATCAACACATGATGAAATATTCTTTAGTTGATTGAAAGACAACCGAACTCAATTTAAACTTAATTTAAATTGATATGAGTATATATAACTACACAAGTTTCATATACTCAATATGATGGAATGTAATGATCCAAATATTATGTGAAGTGGTGGGAAGGGATCAATACATTGTAAACCATCAACTATAGAATAAACTCCATTAAATATGTGCATATAAATAATTGAACTTGGAATCAATATGCACATAATCAATCTTAGATAGCATTTGAGTTTATCCCATATTAACATGAGTATACTACAACTACACAAGTTACATATACTCAAAGGATTGTTTCAAAGTCTTGATCCTATATGTTGTTTAGAAAGAGGATATGGATCAATACTATTGAAACATCAAGTTAAATTATTAACTCCCCATAGATGTGTGCATTCATGTATATATAGATTTGGAAACATAATGCACATATTTAAAACGAGGCAATGGAAGAGTTCATCTTTTAACTTGAATCCTAAGTATGCATTAAGATATTATAAATTGAAAACGAGTGCATACCTTGGGTTTTCCATTTTTCAATGAGACTTTGATATTTCCATCTTTTTCATCCAAAAGAGACTAATAAGAGTTAAGCTCAACAAATGAGTTAGTCTCATAAAAAGATTTGTCATTAATTAACAATTGAGACTAATCAATATTATGATTGTCAAAAGAGTTAGTCTCAATATTAGATTTGTCATTAACACCAAAACCAACTTAATGGAGCTTGAACTTTTAGCAGTGCGGCTGCGTCAAAGCCTTGTCCCGAGCCCATTCTTTGGTGAGAGGCGCCCCTGCTGTGAGGAGGCATCCGACGATTCTTGCGCTGGCGACAGCATGACGAGTTGTCATCACTTTTCTGGGAGCGGGTCCCCGAGTGCTGACTTCGGTGCTGCGGAGGAATGACCTCGGTCGCAGCCCGATCGAGCTCTTCAGCTAGTGCTCGGCCAAAGAGCTCCGACCTCGCCCTATCGGGATCAGCCATGACCCGGGCGATAGCGCGGAGGCGCTCCCAGAAGAGACTGGAGCTCGGGCGGGCGAAGACGTTCCGCTTTCTCTGGTCCTCCGAGGGCGGTTATGGCAGTTGATGGCGACATGCACCATCCGTGGCGTCTTGGGTTTGCGGATCACGGCGTCGCATCTCCTCGCGCCATGATCGCCCGCCATCGAGCGTGCCGCTGGAGTGGTGGTGGCGAAGGCGAAAATAGGGACGCGGAGTCGGAATCCGCGCCCGAATCCATGCTCAAGGAAAGTCTGCCGACGGAGTGCGCCATGCTCTTGGGACCTTGATGTCGTTCCTGCGAAAGAGCGAAGCAATCGGGCCCCATGGTGGGCGCCAGCTGTCGACGATCGGGATCGCCAACCGCAAGAAATGAGATGGGGGGTCAGTATGAAGCGGGACCCGAGCTGCGCTTCGCTCAGACGGAGGAAAAGAGTAGACGTGGTGATGGTCGGAGCAAGACGACAACGAGCACGAGACCGAGATTTATACTGGTTCGAGCCCTTGGAGGTAATAGCTCTACTCCAGTCGCCTTCCGGTAGTTTTCTTGGATATTTCTGAGTACAAGGGTGTGTTACAGCTCAAGTTTAACGATGTCTATGTCTAAGCTCGAGCTATGGCGTGTTTTGTGTTGTCTTCGTGTCCCCGAGAGACTGCGCATCCTCGGCCTTATACCTCCTCTGCACACAACGGACGGGAGAGATTCACTGGAAGTGGCCTTCATGCACGTTGAGGGCTGGCAATAACTGCTCCGGACTTGATGCACGCACCTGCCTCATCCCCACGACTCACGCTTTGGCAACCGCCGGTCAAACGCACGATCCGTAATCCAAGGGTGGACTACGGCTTCGAACGAGAGCCGACCCGAGCTCGAGGTCGTGCGGGGCCGTGCTCAGTCCAACGCGCTCTAGGTCGAGCACCCCGGCATTCGCCCAGGTCGTGGTCGAGGCCTCCCGAGCTTGGGGGGTCCGTTGACCGTGCGCTAGCCGGTCAAGGGACACCCAGCCCTCGTCAAATACAAGCATTTGTTTCCTTAGTATGGCTGCCTCAATCTTGAGGGCCTCACAAGAAATGTAAGGTGCTTCTCTAATCCTATGGGCTTGGTCTTCTAACTTCTTCCTAAGTTCGATTTGGATTTTATCCAAGTCCCCCTCAATCACAGAACAATGCAAGCAACTCTTATGTGACTTATCTAGTAAGTCATTATTAAGTTTAGCACATTTGATATTTAAAGTTTTATTGTCAAGTTTTAGTTGCTTACAGCCCTCACATGAGCTGACAGGGTCCTTAGAAGCATGCATTTCAAGTTCATTGTTTTTAGAAGAAAGCTTCTTAAGGTAAGCACTCATGGCATCAATTTCAGCAAGTAACTTAGGGCAATTTGAGCAAGGAGTAGAGTGAGTATGAAGAAAACTAGCATCCAAAGAAGAAACATCAACAGAACAAGTACTAGCATTCTTCGATCTAAGATTTTCAAGTTCAGTTTGCACACTATCATGAAAAGTCCTTAGGTTCTCTAGCTCCACAAGCAAAGCATCACATAACACACAATCATTAGTGACTTGGGAGGGAGAAGATCTAACAAAAGCTAACTCCCGAGTTAAGGTACCTACTTCCTTCTCAAGCTCCATACACCTAACTCTAGCTCTAGCATGAAATTTTCCTAGCTTACAGAAAGCTTCATTGAGTTGGTCATTGGTAGGTACCTCGCTCGAGTCATTGTAGAGCTTAGAGTCGCTGATGCCATTGGCATCTGCCATGAAGCACATGTCGGAGAAGTCGTTGCCGCCTTTCTTCTCTTGAGGATCATCCTCGCCTTCGTTGCTCTATGTCTCTGTATCGGAGAGGCTGATGTCATCGAGGGCAGGAGGATGTCAGAGAGACTGATGCCTTCATCGCTCCATGTCTCTTCAAGGAGTTGCGGTACTTCTTCTTGTGCGCCGGCTCGTGAACTGGAGGCTTCTTGTTGTGATTCTTGTCGGTGTAGTCGTTCTTGCCGGAACCACCAGAGTCATTCTTACCCTTCTCTAGCTTGGGACAGTTTGCTCGAATGTGGTTGGGGCCACCACATTCAAAGCAGGTGATCATGCCACCTCTCTTCCTCTCTCTCACTCTCTTGTATGCATGAGAGAATTTGCGAGCTAAAAGAGCAAGCTCATTTTTTGGAAATTTTTTCAGTTGGTCATCGCTTAGCTCGCAAAGGGCGGAGAGAGAAAATTCAGTAGAAAAATCGAACGAAGATCTAATAGGATCAGTGATCAAGGCCATCGACTGTGATTTCATCTTACGAGAGACGATGTCGATCTCATGAGTCTTGAGTTGGGAATAGAGCCTATCAAGAGTCAAGGTCGATAAGTCGGTAGTGTCTTTGATGGTGGTCACTTTCATCTCCCAAACACGAAGATCGAGTGCGGTCAGAAAATGTTGAATATTGTCCGAGTCAGGGTATGTGCAACCGACAGCTCGGAGATCGCTCAAAACTTTGTGAAATGACCAAAACATTCAACAAGGCTCTCACCAGCGTGTTGTTAAAATTTGTTATATTCACCCTTATGTTGATCCTATCTCACAGTTTTGATTAGGGTAGTTCCCTCATAGTAAGCATCGAGGGTCACCCAAATCTCATGAGCAGATCGCAGGTGAGCAATCCTATCATACTCACTATAGCTGAGTCCCTGTACGAGAAAGTTCCTTGCCTTAGCATTTGCCTCAACGTCAGCCATATTGCCGGCCATGACGTTCTCATTGGCAGGAATCTCATATGAGAGCTTCACCTTCTGCAATATCAAAAAGCCTTGGGCAGTGATGTATAACTCCATCCGAGATTTTCAAAAATGGGAGACTTGGTGGAATATTTGTCCGTCGCAACGGCTCTCGAGACAAGTCAAGATCTTTGGAAGAGCAAAACCAGCTTTGATACTAATTGAAGGATTGAGATAGCGAACAGAGGGGGGTGAATGGTCACAAACAAAATTTTTCCTACAAAATACTCCAACTAAGACCTCAAAAAGATTGCGCAAAAGAAATCGTGAAAGACCCGAACAACTTGACAACTATGTGTACCCCTAGCTTGCATGGATGAGAACCATGGAATATGTGGGGATGTTTGAGTCACAATTCTTGTTGTCAAGTATCCAAAACAAAAGGAATCAATTCAACTCTTGCTTTTAGAAAGGAGATTGAGCCAAATCACAAAAGTTACTCTTAGAAAGCAGAAGCAAAATTTCCAGAAACTGTCCTCAATTGGAGCATGTGGTTGGTGGACTTCTGTTGGTCTAGAAATTTTGGAAAATTTTCTACTTATGAGAAAATGTTTCTTGAAGCAATCAACCAAAGATCACTACAAACTCCTTGTATAAAAATCTGCAAAAATCAAATATCATAGACTATCAGGAACTTCGAGTAGAAAGTTTAGGGCTCGGTTTTCACCTCATGGTGCCCAAACGGTGCAACCAGTGGACTCCCACATTTTTTCACAAATGAATATGAGAGTTATGCACCTTCTATAGTAAGAATCACTCAAAATGATTTTTTTTAGATTTTTGTAAAAAACAAAAACTGACTGCTGCCCGAAAAACAAGTTCTAGACATAGATGCAACTTGATAGAAAACTTGATCTCTAATTAGGTTAGAAGGAGGTGAGGCAAATGAACACACTCAAGACATCCAAGATCAGCAGAATTTAGAAGGAGGTGAGGCAAATCCAAATTGCAAGAAAGTAAATTGCAGGAATTTAAATGATGAATTTAAGATATAAAGTAAGTGCGTAATGTGAATTCAAGCATGAATGAAAAAGATTTGCATTTCTAGAAGGAGAAGATTTACAAAGCCACACAACAAAGTAGGCAAAGCTCAAAGGTGCATAAAAACCTCTACAACCTTCAAGGGGAGGAGGCTACCCCTCCACCCCTATTTATACTACTCTTGGACCACCTACCACCCTTGCATGAGTCCCTCAACCCTAGAGCACTCATCTAAGGGCTAGGATTAACCCACTCACATAGCCATTAGGGGTGGCAACGGGGGCATTCCCCGTCGGGGAGTGCCTCCCCGTCCCCGTCCCCGCGATGCAAAATTTTTCCCATCCCCGTCCCCGTTCCCCATCTCGGGGGAGAAAATCCCCCCGTTCCCATCCCCGTTCGGGTATCGGGGCCCCGTCGGGGACCCATCCCCACAAAAATTTCACACAAGAGAAGAACTCTTATAGCCATTTTAACTCTAAAATCATATCAACAGACAAGGAAAAAAAGAATGCATGCATTCATTGAAGATTATGTTGTCCCGTTTATGAAAATGTGAATATGATAGGCTAGAGAATATGTTTGCAATCTAATAACTAAATTGGACTAAACTAAATTTGGATCCCCAACCGGGTCCCCGCGGGGAAAAAAAATTCCCGTCCCCGTCCCCGCCATCCCTAACGGGAGAATAATTTTCCCCGTTTCCATCCCCGCAGGGGACGATGTCTTTCTATACCCGTCCCTAATAGAGGAATTCCCCGTCGGAGATCGGGGAACGGGTCCCCATTGCCACCCCTAATAGCCATGCAAGGGCTAATTCAAAACCTATACACATAACGAGTTTTCTTGCACGGTTTTCAAAGCATGCTACCTAGACCCGCTAACCTAATTAGACCGCAATCCGACGGCCTTTCTTGATCCACGTGGTGTCTAGCTAGCATCTCTTCCTTTCTTTGTCTTCTTGGCTTGCTGGGACTCTATCTCCAATCATCTTCCAGTAATCTCCCAACCGTTTGGACCTCCGACACACCTCGCCTAGTCCCGGTCATCCTCCGCCTCACCATGATTTATCATCGTCTCCCTTCAACCATCAAAGACAAAGAAAAACCTTTCACATAGCAATATCCATAAAGATATTCAATGATTATCTCAAAATCATTAATCAATCATAATTTCGCTCAAAGGTCCAGTGCCACTACCACCAGGCTGATAGTATTGGGAAAAGCAAACAACACTCAAATTGTTTCAAATCAAAAATCCAATTCAAATCAAACTCAATTTCAAATTAAACCAAGCTCAAATCTTGTCAATTACTCATCACACACAAGGATAGACCTCCACATGGTCTTTCAAGCACCGGGATGCTAAATGGGCTTGAGCCATGATTACCACATTATCATGGAAAGACTTCTCCCCGTAATGTTTCGTGGCTACTTTAAGGATGAATTGTGAAGAATATTAGTGGAGCTTAGTTACTTCTATAAGCAGTTATATGCTAAGGAAATCTTGAAGAAAATGATGCGAAAGATGCAGAGAGAAATACCGGTGCTTGCATTCAAGATGGAACAGGTATTCCCACCTGGTTTTATGAACGTGATGCAACATCTATTGGTGCATTTGCCCTGGGAAGCGGAGGTTGGAGGACCTGTGCAATTAAGGTGGATGTATTGTGAGGAAAGAGAATTGAAAAAGCTCAAGTCAACCATACATAACAAGGCTAGGTTCGAAGGGTGCATCGCTGAGGCATATGTTCTAAAAGAGATATCGTACTTCTTAAGTATGTATTTCACAGATGAGCACAATGTGAATGCCCCTACAACACAGTATCATATCGCAGAAGAAGCACCCATGAGTAACCTTCAGATTTTTCAGTGGATGTGTAAAGCTGTCGGCGCTTCTACTCCACATGATGTGTCACTAATAGAGTGGAACTCGGTTCTGCTTTATATGTACTCCAACATGGATGAAATGGAAAAATATTTCGAGTAAGTAATGATTCATATTTTGTATTAAAGTGTCTAGTGTCTATTCTTGAGCCTATTCTCATTTGGTGAGTCGACACACAGATTGTTTGACCAACAACATTGGAAATCTACTTGCCATCCTACAAGCAAGCAGCTGGATAAGCTATGCCACGAGGGCTTAAACGGTGACCCTAGTTTCGTTGGCTAGTTCCGAAAGCATGTAATTTTCTCCTCCTCCTTGTTTTTTAACCGTAAACTTCAAATAATTTCCATTGCACCTAGTAATGATGTCTTAACCTATACAGTGCATGCTCGATGCCGATGTCCATGATGACCTGCAATAGCTATCGCACGGTACCTTTACAACAAGGAACTTCAGTCATTACGATGTTGTCGGCGGTTTTGCCCGGACATCTATTATGCCTCGGTAGAGTCCGAGGTTCGATAGAGGGGATTTTCACATACGGACACCTATGAGCTCTCTTGAGGGATCCACACAGACAAGGATTCAAGAACACGTCGATTTACCCAGGTTCGGGCCCCCGATGCGGGTAACAGCTCTATGTCCTGCTTTTGCTTTTGTTAATGTGTTTTGAGGGGATTACAAGCACACAATCTACACTCTGGGTTCTTCCTCAGCTCTCTCAGTGCTCTCCTTCTCTTACTCCCTTTCAGCTTTCTTCGGCTCTTGGCCCTCTGATCGTTTTTCGTCCCCCCCATGCACCGAACCCCCCTTATATAGGCCAGGCTGGCTCGGGCATGTGAGAAGGATGACATCATGCTAATTACACCTCGTTTATTACATCAATCACTGTAGCCCCATCCTCTGGCCTCATTCTTTGTACCATCGTCCAACTCTGCCCGGTCCGCCCGGGAAGTGACTTGTATGGGACGGATTAGGTGCAGGAGTACAGAGGGATAAGCTATCGTGCCGTCAGCAAAGCCACGCGAATTCACACTACAACAGGAACACCCCTTTAACAACGGATACATAGCAACACATGATGTTATGTGTTGCAAGCAACAGGGTGGCAACGCTTGCAAAGCGTTGCAAGCATCATCCGTAGGGTTAAACAATGGATACATAGCAACACATGATGTTATGCGTTGCAAGCAACAGGGTGGCAACGCTTGCAAAGCGTTGCAAGCATCATCCATAGGGTTAAACAGCGAATACATAGCAACACATGATATTATGCGTTGCAAGCAACAGGGTGGCAACGCTTGCAAAGCGTTGCAAGCATCATCCGTAGGGTTAAACAACCAGTGGCAACATTTGTCAACTGTTGCAAGAATCATCTGTAGATCGCTTTGTTTTTTTGGCCGGATCCATATTAGACCCTTTTAAGATTGTGAGGGGGAGGGAGAGAGGAGATGCCCTTGATTTGGCTTAGATCAAATGAAGCCAAAGCAAATCGTGAGCTTCTTGACTGGTACCATGGTGTACATGCTTGAGATCAATTCAAGCCAAGCCGTGAGATTCTTGAATGGTACCATTCGCGACTATTGATCCTAGCAAGCACGTAGCAGCAGTTGGTTGGACCATGGATTGTCCATTAGATATTAATGTCCAAACCAATCTATCAGGTTGATTGGACCATGGATTGTCCATTAGATATTAATGTCCAAACCAATATCGACCATGCATATGGTAAAATAATCATGTAAAATAATCATGCGTTCGCTTCGGACGGATTGTTGCAACTTACAACTAAAGAAACTCTTCTCAGATTTTCACACTAGTTTAGGACAAATTACACAGGATTTATGCCTCCCCCCAATTCAAGTATATAGAACCAAATGACAGCCAAAAGGCCAATTGTTAAATTATCACGAATATCTGAGGCAGCGGCGGCGGCGATGCTAGACCACAATCAAACTATTACGATGGAAGCAATTTACATCGGGAAGCGACCTTGGCAATATGAGAAGCATCGATTCGGCAGACGGATAGACCATGCCACATCATCACAACTCGGTGACATTCTCGAGAACAAAAGATAGACCGCATAAACCGCATAAACAAAAGATAGACCGCATAGACCGCATAAAGCAGAACTCGGTGACATTCTCCAAAACAAAAAAAATTTCTTGTATAAACAAATAGCTTCACTAGCGAGTTACCTCCACTCAACCGCATAAACAAACTAGAAGAACTTATCTTTGTCATCACAATGAATCGATGGCGTTGATCCATTACGAGTCAAGAATTTATAAACCGGTCAACTACAAACCACGGTGCCCAGATGGAACATGCATTTCTAACAAGGCGAAGGACCATTCGTCTTTGCTGCCGCAGGATTTTCTTGCTCCATGCCAAGTCTTTCTGCAAAGATCTCCATTCTGCCGAGAACAAGTAAACAATAATTCAAGCTTCAACCGGTGATTCATTCAAAATATCAACGCACACTGAAAATATTTAAAAAAGATGAAAAGAGAATAATAGGATGATGAAGATACTTTAATTTAAGATTTTATACTTGTTGCACGATATGGGAGTAACTTAAGTTTCTTACACACCACCATGGATGCCATAATGCCATCAAAAACAATGTTAAGAAGAACAATATATCACCTTATGTGTCTCGGACTTTCCGTGCAAATGACGGGAACGACTTAATATTTTGTCACGTAAAAAAGCCATGCTTAATAAATAATATTGCATTCACTTTAGGCCTCTGTGGAAAAAAGGAACAAATGAACACACCCACCCATTGGCACCAACAAATTTTCGGAAGCTTTCCGATAGCTAAACTTTGAAAACATCCACTTGTATTGCATGATTTCAACTATGGATTGAAGTGGGAAAACTAGTTACCAAATATAATGAAATAAATGCCTCCCTATCGATATTCTAATTTAGAATGAAATGGCTATAACCGAGCTTTGTGCCTGTGTCACGGACCATAATTTGATTTCTGATATGTTATGTAATTCATAATGTTAAAATATTGAACTGGTATAGATTAATCTTTATTTGACTCAATATGATGAAAATTTTCACCTCTCGCTTAGTATCGCTTGGGGTTGATGAAGCTTGCTCTCTGGTCGGGACCCTACAAGTTGTTCTCATCTCTTGTAAGAGCAAGAACTTCAACAGTTTCATGACCAAGCCCGAAACAAATACAAGTGTGCTCATATTTAGCAAGGTCAAAACATGCATATCTAATAACGTTGCCTCATTACACATACATAATTTTACGTAAAAGACGACTTAATGTCCCACACAAGGCATCAAGAGAACAGAAAAATTATGCCAATGAAACGTCAACGGGCACAACACAATTCAGTGGTTAAGAGCAATGGTGTGTTTGCATACCTTTGCGTCTGAAGCTTCCCGACTTCTCTTGTTCCATTTTCGCATTAAAATCAAAATTCATCACTCCAAGAAATATAATAACACCATTGATATCGAGTCATAAGCAATGTTAAACCGGTAATTCAGAAAGGATTTCTATTTACAAAGAAGCAATGACAAAGCTTACGGGATAACATTCACATCACAGTAGTCGGTTTGTAGAACTGTTATCACACGGTGTCTCACTTCATGTTTTCATAGTGAAGTTCATTTGGATGAAGCATCGATTGAACAAAGGATAACAAGCAATAGAATTGTCTAAGCAATAGCACTGCAGAGTATAAACATGGTACTAAGGTGACAGCCCCACTTCAATGGTTCCATTTGTAAATCAATAGGGTATTATATTTATGCTCAGTTCTCTAGTGCGATTCAGTAGCCAATTCAACATTAATTTAGATGTTGAGGGCACTAACCGGGCACACAACATCAAGAAAAAAAATACACTTGTGTTTTTAGTGTTGAATGTACAACGAACAAGGAAAATGTCATACTGAAACTACTAGAATACACAGAGAGCTTAGTTATTCATACAAGCGCTGTCCAAATCGATTGCATGCCCTAACTCTTACAGAGGAAGACAGCTAGTTATGATTTACAAACTATGTTAGAAGGGTGCTACAGATGAATATTGGAAAGAGACATTAAGCAACGAATAAAGCACTCTCCCAAGCATTCTTCCAAAGACCAACAAATGTTTCAATACTTGCACAATAGTATACTGTTGGAAGACCAGATGAGCAAGTAACAACATATATGACAAACACAACATCTGCATAATCCATCAATTACAAGACAGGGAAACAAATATGTACAGACATATTTACAAAAAATCAAACATGCCTCACCATTTAATAGTGTGTAGTTAACTGTATTTTACTGGTTACAGTATAAGCACACAAAAACAAATTTGCAGTTAGCACATTAGAGGAAATTGAATGACTTTTCAAAATTGGTGCATAATCAACCATAGTATTTAATATTAAGCATGAATGTCATAAAGGCATTCAGCAATCAGCATCCATCCATACAAAAAAAATTGATTAATGCACCATCATTCTACCCTTTCCTGTATCAACTTAAATATTTGTTTCCTTCCATAGAAATCACGTAGATTCATGTTTTCTTTCAAATACTCACTAATGAAACCATTCAACCTGGTCAATCTTACGGTGACTAAATAGAAAGCACACGAAGATACGCTTATTAACTAGGAAGCTTTTACGTAAATTCCACAATTGCAAAAAATCAAATGGGTAATTTGATGCATGAACTTGGTTAGAATGTGCAACCACTTGGTCTGCATTTCACAACCAAAAAATTGATCTTTTGAAGTTTTTCGAGTCACAAAGTGACAAATTTTAGCTAACAGAGAATTTTAAAATACAAAATTAACCACCCTGGCCAACAAGGTCCAATTCCCAACAAATCCAAATTGAGAAACCTGAAGTTGGAACAACCTTTCCTCTAATCTACTCTAAACTACACAGAGAAGGCGATTTCTTCAAGAACTCAAACCGCTCCTAGCTTAAACCAAAACTTAAATAGGGCATTGCGCTATGACACGACCATCCTTATACGAATAGATCCTAAATTTCCCTAATGTGCAATGGGATTTCCTCGTAAATAATTCGGTTCGGTTTTTCGGTTATTCGTAAACCGAATTTCCAAAACAAAGACAAAGACACGCCAAAGACAAATGAGATGACAAGTCAAGAACCTAACAAAACAATTCATCCATTGTCCGATTACTTATTCCGGTATAGACAACCAATACAAATGACAAAAATTAGCACATGACAAGCAATTAGCACTAGCAATACAACCAATACAAATGACAAGCAATTAGCGGTTTAGCACTAGCAATAGAACCAAGCATTACTGTGTCTCGATATAGCACTAGCAGTCTAGCACATCACACATCCATGATCCATCTACTTCAAATGACAAATATATAAACACTAAGCAGAAGAAATCCATTAATCTAGCATCAAGATGTAGTAGCACATTGTCACTAGCACGACCAGAGCCCAGAAACTCGAGACAACTCCGGTTACTCCTAATACAAGCGGTATATGACATATTGTCCAAGATAGCACTAGAAATACAAAATGACATATTGTCCAAGATAGCACTAGCAATACAAAATGTTCAGTGTGAGTTGTGACAAATGACAAGCAATTAGCCAATTAGCACAAATCAAGCATCAAGGAAGTCAAGTCATGAAAGTAAAAGCGATTGCATCATTATTGTTTCTAGCTAGCGGGATATTGTTGTTTCTAGCTAGCGGTAGTAGCAGGATGCAGAGCAAAGACACCGCCGAATCTCTGTGCTCCAGGCAGATATTGTTGCTCCCAGATCATCCCCAAAAAAGGACGCTACTCCATTGATGCTTTAACCCGGATCTATAATTGTTGGATGACATACATACCCCATTGAAGCTTCCCATTGAGTCATTGACATACCCAAAGATCTTGTTGGATGAAACATCTGAAAAAACTTACCTTGGGGAGACTCGCCGTCACCGTCAGAGAGGAGGAATCTTGCCGAGGGGAACCTGAGGGTCGATCGGGGAAGATGCCGCCGACTCGCCTGAGGAAGATGCCACCGACTCGCCGAGGAGGGGAGCGCCACACCGGGACTGCCGATAGGGCCGTCTTGGGAGGAGCGTCGACCGGGGAAGATCCGAGGAGGGGACGCTGGCAGCCGGGACCGCCGGTCGGGGGAGGGCGCCACCCGGGCTGGGGATCAAGGCAAAGTGGCTGACCCAGACGGGATGAGGCGATCCAAAATTTGAGATCTGGATAGGAGACAAAGGCACCGAGACTCGAGAGACAGGAGAGACACGGAGTCGGGATCATTGGAATTTATGGAATTTATATGGAATTTATGGCCTTTTTCTTCCTTGTATTAATGTGGGATCATAGTAAAGGAGTGGAGATTAAGGGCATTAAAAATAGATTAAGGGCACATACGAAGGCCCTGTTTGAGAGAGCTTCAGATCCCAGTTTCAACTCAGAGCTGAAACTTATAGGCTAAAATAAAGTGAATTAAATTTATATTTTTAGTCTAAAATGTAAACAAGATGATCTACCTAAACACTTTTAATGTACCCACAGCTCCAGCTCCACAAATTTCTGGAGCTAGAAATACCCTGCTCCACCAACTCCATGAATGTACATCACAACCGGTTTTTTTTATCATCAAAATTGTCCTGGTGGCGATACAAAGTTATTAAATAGTGATGAGGTGGAGTTATCACAGTTAGTTTTCGTCCGATTGTAATAAAGGTATTATCATAACCAATTCTTTGTAAAAAATGAAAGTCCCTCATCACTATCGTTTCTGGCAATTGAAGCATGCATTTACTGTTGAAATAAGTTAAAATTTTCACAGAGGACTCTCATTTGCACTAATAACATGCTACACAAATTCGCCGTAGGAATTCCGTCCGTGGCACATAGGAAAAATAATGGAAGCCAGCATATTCTATTTCGCTTTCATCTTGCGGCACTATTTAGCAATTCAAGCTAGCATTTGATATCGAATTGAGCTAAAAATTTTACGGAGAACTCTCATTTGCATTGCTAACATGCCACAGAATTTTGCCGCAGAAATTCATTCTGTGGCGCATACGAAATATAATGGAAGTCAGCATATTCTATTTCGCTTCCATCTTGCGGCACTATTTAGCAATTCAAGCTAGCATTTGATATCTAATTGAGCTAAAAATTTCACAGAGAACTCTCATTTACACTGCTAACATGGCACAGAAATTTGCCCCAGAAATTCATTCTGTGGCGCATACGAAATATAATGGAAGTCGGCATATTCTATTTCGCTTTCATCTTGCGGCACTATTTAGCAATTCAAGCTAGCATTTGATATCGAATTGAGCTAAAAATTTCATGGAGAACTCTCATTTGCACTGCTAACATGGCACAGAAATTTGCCGCATAAATTCATTCTGTGGCGCATACGAAATATAATGGAAGTCAGCATATTCTATTTCGCTTTCATCTTGCAGCACTATTTAGCAATTCAAGCTAGCATTTGATATCAAATTGAGCTAAAAATTTCACGGAGAACTCTCATTTGCACTGCTAACATGTCACAGAAATTCACCACAGGAATTCATTCTGTGGCACATACGAAATATAATGGAAGTTAGCATATTCTATTTCGCTTTGATCTTGCGGCACTATTTAGCAATTCAAGCTACCATTTGATATCGAATTGAGCTAAAAATTTCACGAAGAACTCTCATTTGCACTACTAACATGCCACAGAAATTCGCCGCAGGAATTCATTCTGTGGTGCATACAAAATATAATGGAAGTCAGCATATTCTATTTCGCTTTCATCTTGCGGCACTATTTAGCAATTGAAGCTAGCATTTGATATCGAATTGAGCTAAAAATTTCATGGAGAACTCTCATTTGCACTGCTAACATGCCACAGAAATTCACCGTAGGAATTCATTACGTGGCGCTGCATTTAAATATAATGGAAGTCAGCATATTCTATTTCGCTTTCATCTTGCGGCACTATTTAGCAATTCAAGCTAGCATTTGATATCGAATTGAGCTAAAAATTTCATGGAGAACTCTCATTTGCACTGCTAACGTGCCACAGAATTTCGCCGCAGGAATTCATTCTGTGGCGCATACGAAATATAATGGAAGTCAGCATATTCTATTTTGCTTTGATCTTGCGGCACTATTTAGCAATTCAAGCTAGCATTTGATATCGAATTGAGCTAAAAATTTCACGGAGAACTCTCATTTGCACTGCTAACATGCCACAGAATTTCGCCGTAGGAATTAATTCTGTGGCGCATACGAAATATAATACAAGTTAGCATATTTTTTACAATCTTTAGGGGTAAATTTTATAAAGGTAGCCTTAAATGTCACTGGATTTCTAACAAATCTTCACTTTTTTGGATCAATTTTACAAATCAAATTTATTTGAAATACAAAATGCATTTTCGAATCTGATTACTAACACAAAAGTAAATTCTTAAAATTGTTTTTAATGGGCGCCATATGACTTCGATTGAGTTTCCTCTTTTTTTCCTCTATCCTATTCTGTTTTCCTCTAATTTTTACCATAATACCTAAATTTTCACCCAACCACCCATCTCCTTATTCCTGTTTCTTCAGATTGTGGGCGGGCTTTCTTGCACGAGACGAGCGGCTAGGGTAGTCTCCCGCAGAGCCGTAAGCACCTCATCCACTGTTGCTCCTCCATGAGTTCGACATGTCGAGCATGCTCAGATCCGCATGGAGTAGCAAACGTTTTACTTCGTAGTAGGGTAGGGTAGGGTAGGTATCGTTGATTGGTTGATCGATTGGCGCCGATCGTCCTCGCTTTCGCCGTTCCAATTCAGAATGGGAGGCGGAGGAGGTCCCGTCGGCATGGCTTGAATCATCCGATGATCAGATTGCTCTGTAGATTTTGCTTCTTTGTTGAGTCGTATTGTGAAACTCGTAATGCGCTCGCGCTTATTCCGTTGTTCCTCTTTTCTTCTCTGGTTTGATTGAAGGTTCGATAGTTTCAGTTGCATGTTTCATGTTGTTGGAGTTGACAAATAATTGCCTCTGAACTTATATAACCATTGCAATCCAATCCTCGAGTTCAACTTTGACATCGTTGCTTTAATAGTAACATATACGCTTTTTGCTATATGGTAAATGTTAAGAAAACCTGCTTAGCAAGATTTATGAGGACAAAGCTAGGCAAAAATCTGTATGGCTTTTAATTTGCTAGATGGCAATGGAAGTTTTTAAAGTATCGGACTATCAAGATCTGATCATTTACCCGAAGCCTTAGTTTTTTGGCTAGTTTGGTGCATGAAACTTAACAATATGTAACCAAACATTTCCTTGGGGACAAATTATTCATCTGAAATTGTAGCTCATATTGCGGTATGCTTTGTGAATTGATATTCTTCACTAGAGTGAAATATGTTTTGCTAATCCTGTTTCTTTGCGTTGTGGGCACCTAGGAGGACCACGGCGGCGGCTCTTCAATCGCGAGTGCCTGAGGTGGATAGAGGCGTCATGCCCTTCCCCGAGGTGGTCGATCAGGTTTGGATGTTGTTTTGCCCTTCCTGTTATATCCCTTGCCACCGATGGAATCGGGCGTGAGATCGATAAGCAAACGGTAGAAAGAAAGAAAGAGAACAGAGAAGAGTAAATCTTCATTAAGCCGAAGATGATATCATGTATTCATAACTTTTTTCGTCCCTTGCGATCCGCCTGACATCCTCCTTATATACTCAACATATCCTCCAAGTTTACCTCTCCCAACAAACTACTTACTCTCTGTTACCTCACCCACTCCCAATTACAGTAGTAAAAATGAAAACAACATTTCCGACCACAAGAACTACTCGATAACATCAACTCCCATCCTGCCGTCGAATTTACATTACTCCAAACACTCTATCCCATCCCATCCTTATTGGTTTAGCTCAAGATGGAGCAGCTCAAGGCCGAGCTCAATGATTGCTTTTGGAGCTGCATTTGCATGCATGATTGCTTAATGATCCATGGATGCCTCACGGTTTATTGCACCTTTTTGTATCGGCTTAGACAATTTTGAGCAAGGAGGTTCAGAGGTTTGAGTTACACATGTTCATTTCAGATCTTTAGGTGTATCTAGGTGAATAAATGAAGCAAAAAAAAAACCGACGCGATGTGTTCTGAATCGATAGTTGAGAGGTATTATATTTGTAATGGCCATTTCCTATTGCACCGTTGTTTGGGCAAATTGGCAGCTCATTATGCCTTCTGAATGATATTAGTCAATCTTGATAATTTTGTTGATGCAAGGATGAAGAAGTAAAGGACCTAAATATGGCAACCCTCCTTTGAAGTTTTATGCTAAGACTGAGCTCTGCATTTATGTTGCACAGTGCTTGCTCTATGAATGGTTGATACATGTGTGCTGCAGGTGGTACCAAATTCGAGACAACATATCAAAGTAATCAGCGCCCATATTGCGCCTCTGCAACAATTGAATTCAGAGCCTTGCTTTTATATATCACTCTCAATACAAATTGCATAAATCTTAAAGTAAGTAAATGTATATTCATTCATGCTTTAATATTTATAGAACTTTTAAATAGTGATACATAGAAACACCTCCCTTGAATTCGACCTTATGCCTTTCAATTCCTAGATCGTGTCTCGAGTAGGTTTGGAACTAGGTTGTAAAGTTTTCCGGACTTGCGTGAGGAGCCGCTTGATCACACTAGCTAAACCAAGGCACATAGGATGGGATAGGGATTGGAAGTTTAATTTGGAAGAAATACTAGCTAAACCAATAATGAGGTCTCTTGCCGTTTCAGATTAGAAGAAATACACATCACATTCCATCCACGAGGGTTACTTTCCATGCTATTCTCGTTGTTTCTTGGGTTCCGATTTCTAGCATTTGTAGGTTTGAGTGATAATGTTTCGATTAGTCGTGTTACTACTTGTAATCATCGGATGATATCTAAGCCTTTTATTTTGTATTCATAGATAACCATATTGGCGACATCTTATTGTTGTGCAGATCTCAACTTAGCAAATGAAAATTGCAGCAAATCATCAACTTATTGTTGTGGAGTTTTAATTAGCGACATCTTGTTATATTATTTTTCAAAAGAAGTTAACCTTCCTCATATCTTTTCGAGTGTTACGAGGCGATCTTCTTCTCGAGTAAATTTGTGATGTCCCCTTGGCTAGAACAGCGAGGAGAAAAGGTTGCGTGGGGAAGAAGAAGATATGTATTCAGAGTATATTCATGTTCGTGCGGGTCAATTGCAGCACATGTCCATTTGTATGTGCACTGTGTAGTAACATATGATCATTACTGCAGCAAGCAGATTAGTACAGCAAGTGTACACAAGTCCTGATTCTAATTCTTTTCATTGTTTGCTACTCTTTTTACTTGATGTTTCCTCCTTGTCTATATTCCATGCTATCAACTCGTCGAATGCTTTAATCATCTCCATTTACATATCTAGTCCAATTATGTATAGATGATCATTTCATTTGTGGATTCTTTTAATTGATGTAATTGTGCAGTGGACATGGCCAGGGGTAGGAGAAAGCACATCATTCAAAGCCATGATGAGTATTTGTCGAGGAGCATATTGGGCAAAAAGTCCACGAAAAGTGTTAAAAGATCGATCATCATCCTAATCGAGAAGACCAATTCGATAGCGAAAATGATAATGAGTTGAATGCCCAAGGTATTTACCAAGTCGCTAAATTGATTCAAAAATGATTTATCAGTTTAGGATTATTGCATCAGTGCTTTTATAATTAATTACTCGCATGGCACTAGTGCCTAAAGGACTCCTCACACTATCTAACCATAAGTTAGTTGCCTTATATTTACATCTTCGCATCATACTTATTTTCACTGTGGGAAGCAATCCTTGCTGCGTCTGAGCAATAAATAAATATCAATACTAAACATTGTTGCTGATGTAGTTTTACAAATGTGAAATAATATGATCATGTACACATGTCCATGTCTTCAAATCTGACTTCGAACTAGCACTGAGTATCTAATATACGTTGCAGCCAAAAGTGCTTCCATGCCTAATTAAAAATACATAGGTGTGTAGCCATTTGAGAGTCTGTACCTAAAATTGGCTCTGAATTGTCCATGGCTAAATATTTTCAGATCCTTCTCGAATCTTGCAACTTCGATTTTAATACTATACGGAGGGACCCTTTTGACGGCGATGGTGATATTGAGGTTACTTTCGAAGGTACTGAACAACATCATATCTTCAATTAATTAATGGTATCTTGTATGAAATCTTAACCATTGCATGTACTCTTTTTTGCAATGTAACATTGCATGGACGAAACTGAGGAGGCAACAAAGCGTGGCATGACAAAACTTAAACATGTTTGGAACATTCCAAGAGGCCATAGGATTGTAGTTAATTGTAATGAGCTCGGCCAGCCGATTGGAGAGGAGGCAGGAGTCCTTGGAAAATTCCTTGGCATGGTTGCCAGAAATGGCTGCTTGTGTAGCTTAAGCTTCAAGGATTGGAGACTGCTGATAGGAAAGAAAGAGAAACAATGAACAAAAAAACAAGCAGGCTATACTTAAGCAAGTAAAGGTACGCAAATTTAAGTGGTCATCCTATAATGTTGCTAGCTAACCTATAACAGTACATTTTCATATGCCTTTTGGATTTTGTATGCAGATGAGATTCCTTTACCCCGCCCGCATGGAAAAATGGGTATTGCGAACCATTGGAGAGAGATGGAGGCAGCACAAGTCCAATCTGAAATCCATATATTTTGACGCGCATAAGAGCAAGGAAGCTAATATCAGCAATGTTCCAGATGGGGTATTAAATGATCAATGGATTGCGCTTGTCAATAATTGGATGACAACAAAAGCACAAGTACATAGATATAGTTAGAATAATCATTTCATGATTTATCTGTTGCAACATCGAAGCTACTTATGTATATTTATGTACTCTTTCTATGGTAGGATTTAAGTGAGGCAAATAGGATAAAGCGTGCAAAAAGGAAGGCAACCCATACAATTTGGAACAAAGAGTTTAAGCTCGGAGCAGAGAGGATTTGGTACTTCCTTCTCAAATATATTTGTGAACAGCATGCTGCTCCCAAATCTCAAACAGCCACATTAAGTGTTTTCCTTATTGATATTTATTAATTTACATGTTCTACAGAGGGAACAAGATCCTGAAAAGAAATACCCTCACAGTATCAGTATTGTATATCAATACACACAAGACTAATAGCAGCAAGAACACAAATGCACATGTGGTACAAGAATCATTAAAATATGATTCATTATTTTGTTTTGAAATTCTTCTTCCATAATGATTAATGGGTACTCTAATCCTTTTGCAAGAGTGAATTGAGGAACTATTAGCACAAAGAACCAGATTTAATGACACTAGTCATGGAAAGGTTGCGTGGAAGGGAGATGCGCTAAACCGAATTTTGGGAGAAGAGAAGCCTGGCCACGTGCATGGTCTGGGTCTTGTTCCAAATCCGCATCAAGTGTTCGACGGCTCAACATCAAGGCGTCTAAAGCATCTAAATTTAACCTCTTTGGATGAAACATCAAGTGAAGATATAGTATCTCTTAGACTATAGGTGGAAAAACTTGTAAATCATGTCCACAATCAAGATGCTACTATAGAAGATTTGCAACAGAAGACTAAAACCTTGGAACAGCAGCAAGGGCATCATGTAAATTTGATGAATTTTTTTTACCAAACACGTTATAACTTATTTACTTAGCATTTTCTGTACTAATTCTTTTTGTGCTGTTACAGGGATGTTTAGATGATTCATTGTCGACTCCCAGAGATGTTCAGACTACTATGAAACGGAAAGTATGCATCTCTATAGGAAATATGTGTACTGCAATTTTCTGCTTTTACATATCGATTCAAATTAATATTTTGTTTCCTAACATCGAGAGTATATGGTGATCTTCGATCTTGAAGAATTTAGGATGCTTGATTTAACTAAATTGCACACACCCAGTATTACTAGGAGCATTCATTTCATACCATTTTTAAGTTTGTGAAGCTACTAATTTTTCTATATCACTACAGAAGGATCAAAGCGAGGATGATGAGTGCGAGGCACTGCAGCCACACTTAAAAAATACTAGAACTCATGATAAGGTTCGTACACCGTACTCAACATCATTAAATGCTAGAAGCCTCCCATTGCAACTGTATGTTGTTTAGCTGCAGGTGGAGGCATCATATGCCCAAGGAAAATTACAACAGGCCAAAAGAGTTTCTACTATACAAAAGGTCAATTTATCACCTCTTTCAATACATACATCATTCCTATCCTATCAAGACATGGTATATACATAAATATTGACTATTATTATTATCTAATGATGGGCCAAACCAAAATAGATCGCAACTGATATTAGATTTCACAAAAACAAGTGTACTAATGAATCCAAGGTGATAGTGCAAAACCAAACAAAGGCATTGAATTTCTTTCCATTTCTACTTCTGCCTAGATTCAAATACTTCAATCTCTGCTCATTTGGAGCAGCATATTAATAGAATGCTTCATGTGAATGTTGAAAAGGGATGTGCATGTTGATTGCGTTTATAATCTGTTGTAGCAAACATATTGGGCATGTGTGCTTGTTCTGGCAGCAGCTGTTGCTCCACACCTGTTGGCCTCTGCAGCTCTCCAAACTGTAGCTTATCTATGCAATGGAGCCACTGCCACAGAAGCAGCTGCAATGGAGCAACAAGCAGCAGAACAAAACCATTAGTAATCCGATTGATCATGCACACCTAACTCATGTTCACTAATGTAATTGTGTATTGTTTAAGTGCAGATCAAGCAAGCAAATCCACGAGGACAAACACTACAAGCTAGTAGAGTTTCAACATCACTGAAGGTCGCTTTTATGCCATTTCCAGTACATAAATCATTTATATGTAACTATGCTTATCGCATATCCTACTCATTATTATTTAATAATAGGCAAAACAAATCCAGATCCCCACTGATAATAGATTCGACAAAAGAAACTATACTAATGCAGCCAAGGTGATAAATGTGATCCTTTTATTCTCTGAATTTTTTCAATTATTAAAAAGTTATACTAAATCTAGTCTACAACATAGGTCATGGACAAGGAAACAACTCCCAATTCCTCAAATCATGAACCATATAAGTACCTGTAAGCAGATTGTTAGCAAAATAGTTAATGCCACATGCATTTTTCTTGTTATTTGTTGATATGGTTTTGCGTTTGCGGTTACTCATAAAAGTATACCTTTGTAGAAACAACACTGGAAGAACAAGTTGTTCACTAACAGTTCCTTTGGTATGTGTGCTTCTTCCTTTCCCAACAAATTGCTCGTAATGTTTTAATTGCTCTTTTCCAATTTCATTTAGACTATTTGAATGAATTTCATTTAGACTTGAGAATGGTTGGAATATAAGATAGGAATAGATTTTGACAAGGTTGTTTGGATATCTAATCATTCCACTAGGTGTAAAAATTCAGAACTTGATACTCTTTTGAACATTTGTTGGTCAGAGTCCTGTTTCTAATAACTGCTTTTAGGTTACATTACTTTGCCACAACCAAATTGTATATAGTGCAGGATTTCAGTTTCGGACTTTACATCTTGTTTCTATAGCCTACTTTTCTTGATTATATTCTTTTGTTCAAACATCACTGGTACAACCGAGCGGCCACTCACAACTCAATAATGGTACACTTCGATCTTGCTTGCCATAACTATGTTAATACTATGCATATATTTATTCATATACTTGGACATGTGGATTAGGTTGGCACTCACGTTATATTGAAGTCTTGGAGGAATCAAAATAAGAAGGTTGCCTTAGGCACAATACTTGGTTGTGACCCAAAACATAAAGTTGGAGGTGTTGATTAGGTAAAGAATGTTGGATGGTGCGTGTCGATCTTATTGTTGTGGTGATGAACCACTAATACGACCATACAACAACTTCAAGGTTATTGGAGACGAGGCGGCGATCCTATAGCATGGCCTTCAAGTTGTGTATGTTCTATCATGATACTTAACAGGGCATTGTTTTCCTAACTATTGCATTGAATTAAAGTATTCCAATTCCATTTGCAGATTGAAACAACTATTTGATCCCATCAGATGAATAACAACACGGGGATTTTGTTTTATTTGACCACAAGGTGATGTTTCTAACTTTGCTTGTTTCTAACTTTTACACTTCCTCTCAGTTTGAATATAGTACCTCGAAAATAATTAATGTTGGTTCCGATTGACTTGCCCTGAATATTTTCTTTCCATTTTGTTTTCAGTTTGGGACCAGCAGCATGACTACTTGAGGATGTGAGGGCTTCCATTGAATTTAGTGCTTTGCTTCTCATTTACTTTGGATCAAGATCTGTCATGACTTTGATTTAAGAGGATTCCTTTGTATATATCTTGCTATCATAGCAAAAATGTTTGAACACAGATTATGTGATGAATTAATTTGTGGATGCTACTCTATAATGTGAATATTTGTTTTAATATAGACTCGATTTGTGCTTATTTTCTATGTGTGTGCCTTGGATGATCTGGAAAAGTTTCAAATCGCATTAGCATCTGTATATATTTATTTGGCTCCAAATAAATATTAATTATTTTTTTCCAATGGTTAATTTCTTGCAACGCATATAAGCGTTGCCAAAATTCGAATCTAAATGTTGCAACAAGCTTTAGAGGTAAGCTGCCCATGGGCGGCACAAACACATGTAAGCGTTGCTGTAGCCCATAAATATCCGTTGCAATTTAGCAATGGTTATTAGTAGGGTTTTCCAACGCATATATAAGCGTTGCAATAGCCCCTAGCAATGGCAGCATAGGCAACGCATAATTATGCGTTGGTATAGACCCTAGCAACACATATACGGACTTTTAGCAACGCATATATGCGTTGCAAAAAGGGGTGTCCTTTTGTAGTGTCAATGGTTCTGACACGGGGTGTTGGGGAGAAGACTTCGAGGCAAAGCTCCCCCATTCCTTCGATGTACGTCTTCACGCTTGGTGCCGCGTTGCGATCGCCCACCGCCGCCGCCCGAGCCACGCGACGCTGCGGTTGCGGCGTCGGCTCGACGCCCACCTACCCGCCAGGCTGCCACGCGACGTGGTCTCTTGGTGTTAGGGCCTGATCGCCCACCTGCTCGCCAGGATGCCACACGACGCGGTCGCTCGACGTCAGGGCCTGATCGCCCACCTGCTCGCCAGGCTGCCACGCGACTCGGTCACCCGGCGTCAGGACCTGATTGCCCACCTACTCGCCAGGCTGTCGTGCTTCCACACTCGTTGTTGAGGAACGCGGTATGCTACACTAGCACAAATTAAAATTTCTACCGCATAACCAGAAAGCTACTCGCAAGAAGGGGATCACAGATTGATTACCACTAGACGCGCAGTTGCGGAATCCTTCGCGCGTTGTTGTAGTGGATCGTCCTCATGCGGATCGTCCTCGCTGCGAATCATCCTCACGCGGATCGTCCTCGCTGCGGATCATCCTCACTTCGGATCGTCCTCACTGCGGTTCGTCCTCACCACGCCGCAGTAGCAGCAGCGTCACCACAACAGTCCACTCGTCCCGGGATGGAATGCCGTGCGTCGGCGTGCAAGCACCGTGTCGCTCGGCAAGGGCAATGAGAGGTGGAGGCTAGGGTTCTAGACGTGAACAATCTCTATCATGCCCACCCTTCTCCTCTCCTTATATAGCCACGCGACGAAACCCTAAGCCAAAGCCCATCAGCGCATTAAGCCCACGAGGTCCATTAATTACGGATCCAATCCGAATTAATGCGTCCCAGCCCATTAAGTGTGTGACCCTGTAAGTTCATGTACATTTGGACATAGATTCGGAAAACCCTTTTCCATTCCAATAGTTGGTAGCGGTTCCTTGCAGAGCAAGCCAACTCCCAAACGCATATGATCAAATCGGATAGAACCTTTCATAAGTACTCATGTAATAACCCCTTTACCAAACTATATGAAGATTAAACTCAAGGCGAGAAGTATGTCATCCTTTGATAGTTCAATCCATCTCTCGTATCCGTGATATATTAATAAGTTGTGATTGACTTCTTCAATCACGGCATGGCCATGCACTTCCTTAATCATATCACACGAGTGACCTAGACATATATCTCCATTACATTGGAGTGGTAAATTCCATATTGACTGCTCACTTCCCTCTGCATGTTTCATAGCAAACATGAAAGCTACCTTTATAACTATCCGGTTAGGAAATAGTGTTTGGTGGCCCCAAGGTAAACTATTACACATGTAGGGAATGTGACAATCTCAGGTCAAAGGATCATACATCCACTATGTATAAGATACACTGATGACACACAAGAATGTTGTTGGTGATATGTCCTAGAGGCGATCATGTGAGATGATTGTATCATACATCTATATTCATGTATTTATCAGTTCAATGAATAAATGTCACTCCTTTGTTCATTGAGTATGACTTAATTGTGAAACACAGTGGTTATATGATATTATTTTAATTGTGAAGCCCATCGAGCACCCCTGCAAGTGGGCTGGAGCCACCATCACCTTCTCTCCAGAGGACGCTCTCCCAGGTATGGCCCGGGACCTGAAGACCGCCTTGGTCGTCGATGGTCGGGCGCGTCATGGTCGATGGTGGCAGCTCTCTTAACTTGCTGCAGGCAGAAGCGCTTGACCGGATGCAAATTCCCTGATCGAAGGTCAAGAGCATCGCCATACCCTTCTTCGGGATAGTACCCGGAAGCTCGACCATCCCCCTGGGGCAGGTGGTCTTGCCCGTTACCTTCGGCGACTCGAACATCTTCCGCACCGAGCTGGTCACCTTCGAGGTGGTCGAGGGTGACCTCCCGTACAACGCCATCCTCGGGCGGCCCGCCCTGGTCAAGTTTATGGTGGCCAACCATTATGGCCATCGATGTATGAAGCTGCCTGGCCCCAATGGCATCATCACCGTGCGGGGCAATTTGCAGGCGGCACATGGATGTGAGACCAAGGCCTTGGCTCGCAGCATGCCGCCCAAATACGCCCAGAGGTGACGACGAAGAACGCCCGCCGAAGCGGCAATCCAGCCCAGTGGGCGACGAAGACCGTGCGCCGATGGGAGCGACCGGCCAAGTGCATCCACGTCTCGAGCGGTGAGTTCCAAATAGGAACTCGAGCTCGTCACCTTCGCCAGCGCCAACAAGGGTATATTCGCTGGGAACCCGCGGACATGCCCGCGCCCGAGGAGGTGATCGAGCACAAGTTACTGATGAGATCCGGCTCTCGACCTGTACGCCAGAAGCTGCGTCGCTTCTCCCCGGAGAAGGTCACGATCATCAAGGAGAACCTTGACAAGCTCCTGAAGGCCGGTTTTATCCGTGAGGTTCACTACTCCGAGTGGCTGGCCAACCCAGTCATCGTGCAAAAGAAAGGAGGAAAGTGGAGGATGTGCGTCGACCATACGGGGTTGAACTCGGCTTGTTCGGCGACAACTTCCGCTCACAAGATCGACCAGATCGTCGACTCCACCGCAAATGCCAAAATGGTGAGCTTCTTGGATGCTTACTCGGGATACCACCAGATCAAGCTGGCGGTAGGCGACGAGAGCAAGACATCCTTCATCACGCCGTTTGGCACCTATTGCTATACGACCATGTCGTTTGGTCTGCGCAATGCAGGAGCCACGTTTCAGCGTCTAATGACCAAGACATTCGAGCCTCAGATCGGGCGAAACCTTGAGGTCTACGTGGACAACATCATCATCAAGAACCCCTCCGAGGGCGACCACGTTCGCGACCTTGAGGAAACCTTCGCCAACCTGAACAGGCACAAGATCAAGCTCAATCCCGAGAAGTGCGTGTTCGGCGCGGCGTCGGGGAAGGTGCTCGGCTACATGATCGGGGGCTCGAGGGTCGGCCCGAACCCGGAGAAGATCGAGGCGATCGAGAAGATGGTGCCCCCGACCTCGGTCAAGCAGGTGCAGAGCCTCACGGCCGCATGGCCGCCCTCAGCAGATTCATTTCGAGGCTCGGCTAGCGTGGGCTCCCATTCTTCCAAACTCTACGCAAACATGGGGGCTTCGAGTGGACTCTAGAGGCGCAGCGGTCCTTCGACGACCTGAAGGTATACCTGTCGTCCCCACCCCTCCTGACAACGCCACAACCCGGTGAGAGGTTGCTGCTCTACCTCGCGGCCACCACCCACGCCGTCAAGGCTGTTCTGGTGGAAGAACGGGGGTCTCAGCAGCACCCAATTTATTACGTTAGCGAGGTCTTGCACGGCCCGAAGGAGCGCTACCCGCAGGTATAGAAGTTGTTGTATGCTCTCCTCATGGCTTCGCGCAAGCTCTAGCACTACTTCCAGGCGCACACTGTGGTCGTCCCGAGCAACTTTCCACTCGGGGACATCCTGAGGAACCCAGAGGGTGGCGGACGAATCGCAAAATGGGCCATGGAGCTGGCGGCGTTCTACGTCCAGGTCGTGGCTCGGACGGCCATAAAGTCGCAAGTGCTCACCGACTTTGTGGTCAAGCAGACGTCGCAGCCCGCTCCCGAGCTTCAGGTCGAGGAGGAGAAGCCCTGGGTCATGTTCTTCGATGGCTCAAGGTCCTTCAAGCGCTCGGGGGCTGGGATCCTTATCCTTACCCCACGCAGTGACCAGCTAAGGTACGTGGTTCGTTTCGGGTTTCCAGTGACCAACAATGTGGCGTAGTACGAGGCCCTCCTGGTGGGCTTATGAGCTTGCAAGGCATTGGGCGTGCGCCGGCTGGTCGTGAAGGGCGAGTCCCAACTCGTCATCAACCAGTTCAACAAGGACTACCAATGCTCGGGGAACTCGATGGCAAAGTACCTCGCCGAGGTGCGCAATATGGAGAAGTGGTTCCAGAACTTGGAACTCAAGAACATCCCCAGGAGGGACAACTCCAGTGCGGACTTCCTCTCCAAGATCGGCTCCTCCGACGACGGTATCCCCCCTGACGTCATCCTGGAGACGCTGGCGGCCCCATCGATCTTCGATCAAGAGGTCATGCTCGCTGTGGTCAAAGGTATCCCCTCCTGGGCTGAGCCCATCCACACTTTCCTTGCTAGGGGCGACCTGCCACCCGACCCCGCCGAGAGGAGCAGGATCAAACGACGAGCAAGCTTGTACACGCTCGTGGACGGCAAACTCTATAGATGGAATGTATCCGGCATTCTGACTCGGTGCATCTCTGCGGAGGAGGGTAAGCGACATTCACTCAGGCCTTTGTGGGGCACACTCTTCATACAGGACGATGGTCGGTAAGGCCTTCCGTATGGGGTACTACTAGCCAACGGCGCTTCAGGATGCTCGTGATATCGTCGCACTCGCCGAAAGCATGCCGCCCACGCCACGGTCGCACCACCGATACGCCCTTCGCACCATCCCGCCGCTAGCCTTTCTCGACACGAAATTTGGATATCCTCGGCCCTTTCCTCAAAGCGGCGGGGAAAGAAATTTCTGTTCATGGCCATCGACACCTTCACCAAGTGGATCGAAGCTGAACCAGTCTCGACCATCACTGCCCGGGCGACCGTTCGTTTCTTCCGCTTGTTCGTGGTCACCAGGTACATGGTTCCATGCAAAATTATCACTGACAACGGTACTCAGTTTACCAGTGAGTTGTTCCAGGAGTTTTGCGAGGAACTCGGCATCAAAGTATGCTTCACTTCAGTGGCTCACCCCCAGAGCAATGGGGCAGCGGAACGAGCCAACGGGCAAATCATCCAGGGCGTCAAGAAATGAGTTGCAGATGAGCTCGAACGCTGTGGCAAGACCTGGGTGGACGAACTTCCCACCGTCCTATGGTCTATTCATTACCACGACAAGCCGAGCCACGTGGTCCACACCCTTCCGGCTCGTGTTCGCACCGGCCGCCCCGCCTCCCGAGGTTCTGTTGGCTCGCCAGGTCGGCTTGGTCGACTAAGTCGACTTCGAGCACGAGCGGTCTCTCGACCTTACCCTCGCAGAAGAAGTAAGATGTCGTGCACTGCTACGATCAACACACTACCTGCAAGCTCTTCGCAGACATGTGTCTCGACGGTACGACCTAGGAGGCTCCTAGTTGGGGACCTAGCCATGAGACAGATTCAGGGCTCGTCCAACACCAACAAGTTATCCCCACGGTGGGAGGGCCCCTACAGAGTCGTTTCAATATATCGCACGGGGGCTTACCGACTAGCGATGCCAGATGGCAGAGAGCTCTCTAGCTCGTGGAACATAGATCAGCTTCGAAAGTTTTATGTGTACCCTCTATACCTTAAATTTCAATAAAGTTGTTCGTTTATTCTCGCTCTTTATGTTTCTTTGCCACTTGTGTCAGACGATTCTTTTTGTCCGGACTCCTTCTTTTCACGACCTTCGGCGCCGCGACATTTCCTCTTGGTCTAAGCGTCGTGAGCTCGACGCCCCCAAGGGACGAGCTAAAACGTAGTTTAACCTCTTCGCAATCTAGCTTTCTCTCGTGCTCGCCCGACCAAGAGCCTCGCCACTTTGATCAGGAGCAAAGGCGTGACGGTCATGTGTTGTGATTCGAATGTTAGTCCGGCGAACTGCCTCTATCGATCTCGCCACACGCCTATGTCCCCGCGGATTTTCTCTCCATTCTCGCAGTCATGTTATTTGGCGTGCAAATCTTGCACCCAAGGCTGGCGTTGCTCGACCTCAGACCCAACGGGGGCTGGACAGTGGCATACTACCATCAACGACCTACGGAGCACGAGCAAAAGCGAGAAAGGCGGACTCTAGACATCCTCGACGACGAATTTCAAAACGGGACAAGACCTTTTTTACCCAAAAGTAATGTAGCTTTATCATAATGTTTCCAAGCGTTTTTTACAGGACAGCATGAGGATAAAGTTACAAGTCCGCCATCTCGCGGGCAAGCTTCTTTTGCTCGAGCTCGGCGACCTTAGCTCGCAAGGTCGAGAGCTCACTTCGGTACTGGAGGGTCTCCTTGGTGGCGTCCACGGCTTGGAGACGCTCGTCTTGGAGTTGGGCTGTATGCTGCCGCTTGTCGGGCGCCCGAAGCTTCTCCTCGGCTCGCGATTTTGGCCTCGGCTCTGGGACGCCTTGGCCGAGGATGATGCTTGCTCAGCAGCGGCCTTCTCCAATGCATCGACCTTGGCGCGCTCGTCAGCAAGCACCTTGGCCGAGGAAGATGCTTGCTCAAGATGGCCTTCTCCAATGCCTCGACCTTGGCGTTAAATGGTTCAGCGCCTTTGGCCGAGGAAGACGCTCGGCGGAAGCCTTCTCCAAGACTCGACCTTGGCTCAGAGGGCCTCGAGACCGAGCCCGAGGAAGAAGCTTCGCTCACGGCGGCCTTCTCCGGCGACTCTACCTTGGCGCGCTCGGTCTCAAGCGCCTCAAGCGCCTTTGGTCGCCGAGTCCGCCTCGCTCTCGGCTTTGAAGCGCGCCACGCGGAAGCCCCTGGTTTGCTCGAGCTTGGCGCTGAGCCACCTCCGCGCCACCATCGTTTGGCGAAGGTCGTCGAGCTCCTTGTTCACTCGCTCGAGCTCTGCCTGGTCGACCACGATGGTCGTACAGAGCTTGGTGCGCTCCACCTCCCGCATCTCCACGACGTTCAAGAGCCCCCTGAGCACGTCGGCATGCTCGCGGAGACCTTGCAGCCCTCGGGCGATGCTGCCGATTGCCTTAGAAGACATGGAAAGTGGCCCCGGTAAAAAGCTGACGAGAAAACTCGACCTAACGCGTTGCAGGGCATGAGAAGGGATCCCTTACCTCGCGAAGGAGATTCTTGACGCGCGCACGGGTGAACTCTTCGTTCAGCTCCTCGATTCGAGATCGGTCGATCTCGTGCTCTTCGCCCAGCGCCACGAGGCTGGGGTCGACCTCGACCTCGCCGGTAGCGTCTCGGCTTAGGGCCGCCCGGCCGCCCGGCGGCGGTTTGAATCTCGCCGCCACGGCCGTGGTCGACTCTCCGGCGAGAGAGGCGCAGCAGCGGCCACAGTGCTGGCCTCGGTGGTCGGGCCCCGTCCGCTTCCGACAGAGTTTCTGCGCCAAAGAACATCGAGCCCAACCTCAATGGTCGGGCTCGCTCCGCCTCCGACCTTGGGGCGGCCGTCGGATCCACCGCGACGGCCCCCACAACGCCGTCTGCTCCAGCGCTTGAGCGCCGCGACCTTGGAACCAAACGTGGCCTCGGGATGGCTAGCTTGAGGTGCTCCCGCGGCGCGGCCGTCTTCGGTGGCCGGTGCTGTAGCGGTCTCGGCGCCCGAGACGGTCGAGGTCGAGTGAGCTGGGGGCGACTTCGCGGCGGCAACCGCGGCACTCCGGGTGCCGTCCCCCACATCAACCTCGGGGGGATCAGTGGCTGCGGCGGCCCCCACCTCACCGGTGCTGAAATCTTCGCTTGACGCGGGCTGGTTTTCCTCCTCGTCCGGGTCGTCGACCCCTTGGTAGAACTCACCAACCGGGGGCGGGCTTGGTGGCCCCGAGGGGGTCCGCGTCGGGCGTGAAGGCCCAAGGACCAACTCAAGGTGTCCTCCTCCTCGGACTGGACTGCATACTCGATAATGACCATCGCCAAACGGGCAAGTTTCGAGCTCGGGTGCTCAAAGTCTGCGATCAAAAACATACACTAAGCTAGAAAGATGTGGGGAAGACAGCAGTACAAGAAGCTGGGAATTTACCTGGGTCGCCAGCCTCCGCCTCGTTGAGGGTTGGCGAAGGTCTTGTTGCCCCGAGGCTGATGGGGCACTGCGCTTGCGTGTCCGCACAACCGGTGGTCTCGAGCCGCGGCGGCTCCACGCCATCCGCCGCTTGGGGGCCTCGAGCTTGAGGACCCGGAGCCGGGTGGGCTCGAGGTCTGGCGGCGCCGCCAAGGCTTCGCCGCAAAGAGGAGAACGCGTCAAACCAGCAAGGCACATAAGCACGGGCTCGGGGGCTCGACCGGCGGGATCCTCACCATGGCGCGGTCGCCCCACTCGACATGAGTGTTCTTCGCCTCCGGGCGGTCCGAGTCGACCAGGGAAGGTCTCTTCTTCCCCTTTTTGCTCTTGCGCACCCCGGGGAACGGGAGCATCCGCCTGGCCGTGCCGAGCAGCTCCTGATGGTCCTGCATGCATGAAAGGGTCATGGAGGGCCACGGGGTCGCCCAGGTCGAGCCGTTGGTCGGAATGGCTTACCTCGCCTTCGGCGAAGCACGCTTCTTGACGGAGTCGCCCATGGAGTAACCAGCGCCGGTTTTTAACATCTCGTTCATCCTGGCGGCAACCCAAGACTCCTTCGGCGCTGCGAAGGGGAACGATTCTCAAAGAAGTGCGAGGGGTGGACTCGAGCAAGACCATGAGGCAGGGAGGCATACCAGACGTACCCTTGCGGGTTGAGTCAATGCACCCTTGGATCTCGTAGAACGGGTGCGTCCGCCTCCGCAGAGGGGACATCCGGTTCCGTCAGGAAGTCGACGGCGATCGCCTGCCTGGTGAGGCCGCGCTCGGTGCAGAGATGAATGGCAGCGATGGTTTCTTCGTCGACCTCGGGATCGTCCACCTCGGGGGTCTCCTTCTTCCCACCGATGGGCTTTTCCTCAGATGACAAAGATGTCGAGCTCCCTTTCTTGAGTAGAACCACCGCTCGAACCATGGCCCAAGGGAGTCCCAAGCTTGGATCTTGGGGAAGGACCACTTGAGCCCTGTCCGCTGTCGGAAGTAGAGGCATCCGACCACAGGGTCCTTCCCAGAGCGGAAGAGGCTGAAGTACCGAAAGAAAAGCGAGGGATTGGGAAGGATTCCTAGGAACCCCTCGCACAGGTGGGAGAAGATGGCGAGAGTAAGAATGGAGTTCGGCACCAGGTTTATGAGCTCGATCTCGCAACTGGTGATGACCACGCAGAGGAACTCGTTCTCCGGGGTCCGCAGGCCGAAGAGGACATAGTGCTCGGTGCAAACGATCTCGTCGTCCCTAGGGCGTGGCTCGGTCTTGTTGCCCGGCAACCGCCACGTGAATGGGTCAAGCAGCCCCAGGGGTTTTTGTTTTTTACAAAAATCTAAAAAAAATCATTTTGAGTGATTCTTACTATAGAAGGTGCATAACTCTCATATTCATCTGTGAAAAAATGTGGGAGTCCACTGGTTGCACCGTTTGGGCACCATGAGGTGAAAACCGAGCCCTAAACTTTCTACTCGAAGTTCCAGATAGTCTATGATATTTGATTTTTGCAGATTTTTATACAAGGAGTTTGTAGTGATCTTTGGTTGATTGCTTCAAGACACATTTTCTCATAAGTAGAAAATTTTCCAAAATTTCTAGACCAACAGAAGTCCACCAACCACATGCTCCAATTGAGGACAGTTTCTGAAAATTCTGCTTTTGCTTTTTTGAGAGTGACTTTTGTGATTTGGCTCAATCTCCTTTCTAAAAGTAAGAGTTGAATTGATTCCTTTTGTTTTGGATACTTGACAACAAGAATTGTGACTCAAACATCCCCACATATTCCATGGTTCTCATCCATGCAAGCTAGGGGTACACATAGTTGTCAAGTTGTTCGGGTCTTTCACGATTTCGTTTGCGCAATCTTTTTGAGGTCTTAGTTGGAGTATTTTGTAGGAAAAATTTTGTTTGTGACCATTCACCCCCCTCTGTTCGCTATCTCAATCCTTCAATTAGTATCAGAGCCGGTTTTGCTCTTCCAAAGATCTTGACTTGTCTCGAGAGCCGTTGCGACGGACAAATATTCCACCAAGCCTCCCATCTTTTTTGGAGTCGATTTTCCTTTTTGAAAATCTCGGATGGAGTTATACATCACTGCCCAAGGCTTTTTGATATTGCAGAAGGTGAAGCTCTCATATGAGATTCCTGCCAATGAGAACGTCATGGCCGGCAATATGGCTGACGTTGAGGCAAATGCTAAGGCAAGGAACATTCTCGTACAGGGACTCAGCTATAGTGAGTATGATAGGATTGCTCACCTGCGATCCGCTCATGAGATTTGGGTGACCCTCGATGCTTACTATGAGGGCACTACCCTAATCAAAACTGTGAGATAGGATCAACACAACGGTGAATATAACAAATTTTAACAACACGATGGTGAGAGCCTTGTAGAATGTTTTGGTCATTTCACAAAGTTTTGAGCGATCTCCGAGCTGTCGGTTGCACATACCCTGACTCGGACAATATTCAACATTTTCTGACCGCACTCAATCTTCGTGTTTGGGAGATGAAAGTGACCACCATCAAAGACACTACCGACTTATCGACCTTGACTCTTGATAGGCTCTATTCCCAACACAAGACTCATGAGATCGACATCATCTCTCGCAAGATGAAATCACAGTCGATGGCCTTGATCACTGATCCTATTAGATCTTCGTTCGATTTTTCAACTGAATTTTCTCTCTCCGCCCTTTGCGAGCTAAGCGATGACCAGCTGAAAAAATTTCCAAAAAATGAGCTTGCTCTTTTAGCTCGCAAATTCTCTCATGCATACAAGAGAGTGAGAGAGAGGAAGAGAGGTGGCATGATCACCTTCTTCGAATGTGGTGGCCCCAACCACATTCGAGCAAACTGTCCCAAGCTAGAGAAGGGTAAGAATGACTCTGGTGGTTCCGGCAAGAACGACTACACCGACAAGAATCACAACAAGAAGCCTCCAGTTCACGAGCCGGCGCATGAGAAGAAGTACCGCAACTTCTTGAAGAGACATGGAGCGATGAAGGCATCAGTCTCTCTGACATCCTCCCGCCCTCGATGACATCAGCCTCTCCGATATAGAGACATGGAGCAACAAAGGCGAGGATGATCCTCAAGAGAAGAAAGGCGGCGACGACTTCTCCGACATGTGCTTCATGGCAGATGCCAATGGCATCAGCGACTCTAAGCTCTACAATGACTCGAGCGAGGTACCTACCAACGACCAACTCAATGAAGCTTTCTGTAAGCTAGGAAAATTTCATGCTAGAGCTAGAGTTAGGTGTATGGAGCTTGAGAAGGAAGTAGGTACCTTAACTCGGGAGTTAGCTTTTGTTAGATCTTCTCCCTCCCAAGTCACTAATGATTGTGTGTTATGTGATGCTTTGCTTGTGGAGCTAGAGAACCTAAGGACTTTTCATGATAGTGTGCAAACTGAACTTGAAAGTCTTAGCTCGAAGAATGCTAGTACTTGTTCTGTTGATGTTTCTTCTTTGGATGCTAGTTTTCTTCATACTCACTCTACTCCTTGCTCAAATTGCCCTAAGTTACTTGCTGAAATTGATGCCATGAGTGCTCACCTTAAGAAGCTTTCTTCTAAAAACGATGAACTTGAAATGCATGCTTCTAAGGACCCTGTCAGCTTATGTGAGGGCTGTAAGCAACTAAAACTTGACAATAAAACTTTAAATGTCAAATGTGCTAAACTTAATAATGACTTACTAGATAAGTCACATAAGAGTTGCTTGCATGGTTCTGTGATTGAGGGGGACTTGGATAAAATCCAAATCAAACTTAGGAAGAAGTTAGAAGACCAAGCCCATAGGATTAAGGAAGCACCTTACATTTCTTGTGAGGCCCTCAAGATTGAGGCAGCCATACTAAGGAAAAAAATACATGTATTTGACGAGGGCTGGGCGTCCCTTGACCGGCTAGCACACGGTCAACGGACCCCCCAAGCTCGGGAGGCCTCGACCACGACCTGGGCGAATGCCGGGGGTCTCGACCTAGAGCGCGTTGGACCCGAGCACGGCCCCGCACGACCTCGAGCTCGGGTCGGCTCTCGTTCGAAGCCGTAGTCCACCCTTGGATTACGGATCATGCGTTTGACCGGCGGTTGCCAAAGCGCGAGTCGTGGGGATGAGGCAGGTGTGTGCATCATGTCCAGAGCAGTTATTGCCAACCCTCAACGTGCATGAAGGCCACTTCCCGTGAATCTCTCCCGTCCGTTGCGTGCAGAGGAGGTATAAGGCCGAGGATGCGCAGTCTCTCGGGGACACGAAGACAACACACAACACGCCATAGCTCGAGCTTAGACATAAACATCGTTAAAATTGAGCTGTAACACACCCTTGTACTCAGAAATAGCCAAGAAAACTACCGGAAGGCGACTGGAGTAGAGCTATTACCTCCACAGGGGCTCGAACCAGTATAAATCTCGGTCTCGCGCTCGTTGTCATCTTGCTCCGACCATCACCACGTCTACTCTTTTCCTCCGTCTGAGCGAAGCGCAGCTCAGGTCCCGCTTCATACTGACCCTCCATCTCATTTCTTGCGGTTGGCGATCCCGATCGTCGACAGTATTGGTGTTTCTTCTTCTCTTTCTGGTTCTTCTTCTTCCTCTCACCCCTGTTCTTCACACGCCTCTCTCTTCCGGGAGTGTGAGTATCTCATGAGCACTCTCAAGAAGTTAGTAGGAGGCAAGAAAAAGCTAAACTTCTGACCCTAGGACTTCTGAGCAGAAGGGTGCTTCTCCTGTCACTTCTGACCCTAGTAAGGCGAAGTATTCATGCACCTTCTGTAAGAAGGATGGTCACCTAGTAGATTTTTGTTTTAGGCACGCCAAGATCACGAGGCATGAGCGTGTTGCTGCTCTTAGGGGTATTCAGGGTCATCCCAGCACTGAGTGCTCCTAAGGCACACACTGCTTCGATACAGGTTAGAGAGTCGCCTGTTCTTAGGCAACATCCAAGACTCGGTTTTCATGCTGTTCAGTCGAGTTTTAGTCTTGGAGTTGCTCATGGTCAGTCTTTCCACCGTCCTCTTGATATTCCTTATTTTTTCCATCAATGTAGATATCAACGACATCAAGTGTTTTTAGGTAGGAGATTTAGGCAGCCTTGTTGAGATGGTCCGACGTTTGCACCACAGCGGGCCAAACCACTGACAGCTCTCTCATCTTCTACTAGAGTTGCTTCTTGTGATATTGTGAGAACGAGCGTTAGAGAGACACTAGAGTCCAGTCTTCTTCTTCTGTAGCTGTTACTTTGAGGCATCGTATGATTCAGTATTGGGTTTCCAAGTCTTCACTTTATCCCAGTACTGAGTTCTCTCTCTCTTTTGACTTGATCAGGTTCATCGGATAGGGAAGGGAGATGTTTGGATTGTTGACTCCAGTTGTTCTCAGCATAAGACCGGAAACTCCCGTTGGTTCTCTTCCCTAGTCCGAGCCCCTGGTGATGAGTTGATCACTTTTGGGGATGCTTCTTTTGGAAGAGTCATTGCTAAAGGTACCGTCTGCATTAATGAAAATTTAATTCTTAAGGACGTTGCCTTAGTGAGTAAGGTACAATATAATTTGCTTTCTGTTTCTCAGCTTATCGATGACTCTTTCGAGCTAAGCTTTGTGAGTAATGCTTGTAGAATCCTTGATTCATCAGGAGAGTTAGTTTGCGGGATTTTTATATTTGCGAGAGTCTTTCATGCTGATTTTTCTGTTTCTTCTTAAGACTTTCTTTGGTGTTTGATTGCTTCTCAGTCCTGTAATCTCTCCTTCTAGCATAGGAGACTTGGTCACATTGGCTTTGATCATGTGATCAGAGTTAACAGCCACGATCTTATTCGTGGTTTGCCCAAACTCAAGATGGTCAAAGACTTAGTTTTTTCTCCCTACCGACATGGCAAGATGGTTACTGTTTCTCATCCTCTAGTCACCGTAGTGATGACTGATGCACCAGAACAGCTTTAACATATGGACACTGTTGGTCTAGCTAAAGTGCAGTCAGCGAGAGGGAAGTGGTATGTCCTTGTCATTGTTGATAATTTTTCAATGTATTCTTGGTATTTTTAATGGCATCAAAGGATGAGACTTTTTCTCACTTCAGGGAATTTGTTACTAGGTTGTTTATTGAGCTTCTAGGTACATTACAAGCTATTTGCAGTGATAATAGCACGAAATTCAAGAATTCCTACTTTGAGAGTTTCTGTGTGGAGTCTAGTTCAGAGCATCAGTTATCCTCTCCACATGCTCCTCAGCAAAATGGCGTAGTGGAAAGGAAGAACAGGACCCTGGTTGAGATGGCCAGGATGATGCTAGACGAGTACAGTACTCCTAGGAAGTTTTGTGTTGAGGCCATAGCTACTGCTTGCCATGTTTCAAATGGCCAGGACGATGCTAGATGAGTACAGTACTCCTAGGAAGTTTTGGGCTGAGGCCATAGCTACTGCTTGCCATGTTTCAAATCGCGTTTTCTTGAGAACACATTTGCATCGCACTTCTTATGAATTGAGGTATGGACGAAAGCCTAGTATTTCTCATTATCGCGTTTTTGGTTGCAAGTGCTTTATATTGAAGTCTGGTAACCTGGATAAGTTTGAACTCGTTCTTATGATGGTATTTTTCTGGGTTACTCGTCTTCTTCTCGTAGCTATATGGTCTAGAGTTGTGATGCGAATAGGATCATAGAGACCTGTGACGTGACCTTTGATGTGGTTAGCCTAAGAGCTAGACCTGACATTTCAAGCTCTTCTTATCCCTCTGAGACCATCTTTGTAGAGGATGAGGATGATGGAGATGATGGTGTTCCACCTGATCTAGTCCCCTCTACACCTAAGATGCCTCCTATTTCTATTTCTACACCTTAGGGAGATCATCCTTTGCCTTCTGACTCTCCTTCAGCGAGTGGCTCTGCTCCTACCTCCTCTGCTCATGTGATAGAGGCCACTTCTGCTTCTAGTCCTCCCCGTCACATTCAGCATTGTCATCCTCTTGATTAGATCATTGGTAATCTGTTTGAGCGTATGATGCGCTCAAAATCAGGCTTATCTTCTTTCTACCTTCGCTCTACCTTTGTTGCCTCTTTTGAGCCAAAGAATGTTACTCATGCATTATTCGAAGAATCATGGATTAATGCTATGCATGAGGAACTCGAAAACATTGAGATGAACAAAGTCTCGCAGTTTGTAGAACCCCCATTTGGTCATAATGTCATTGGGACCAAGTGGGTGTTCAAAAATAAGAAGAGTAAGGATGGGGTTGTCATTTGCAATAAGGCTAGACTAGTTGCACATGGCTTCATTCAGGTTGAGGGTCTTGACTTTGAGGAGACCTTTGCTCTTGTAGCTAGACTAGAGGCGATTAGAATCATGCTTGCATTCTCTGCATCTTAGGGCTTCAAGCTCTATCATATGGATGTCAAGAGTGCATTCCTCAATGGCTTCATTGCGGAAGAGGTGTATGTCAATCAACCTCTAGGATTTGAGAAACCTAGGTACCTAAACCATGTCTACAAGCTTTCCGAAACCTTGTGTGGACTTAAACTGACCCCTAGAGCTTGGAATGAGAGGCTTATGTCCTATCTTCTTAGTCATGGTTACAAAATGGGTATAGTAGACAAAACTCTATTCATCAGACACAAGGATTCTGATTTCCTTCTCGTCCAGATTTATGTGGACGATATTATCTTTGGTGGCTCATCTCAGTCTCTTGTGTCTCCTTTTTCTGAGGTGATGAGCATAGAATTTGAGATGAGTATGATGGGTGAGTTGAGCTACTTCCTCATCTACCAAATCAAGCAGACTCAGGAGGGTACTTTGCTGCACCAAGGTAAGTACACTTGGGACCTCCTGAGGTGGTGCGATATGTCTGATGGGAAGCCTGTGATGACTCTTATAGCCACCACTGTTGTCCTTGAGCCCAATGAGGATGGTGAGCCTACTGATCAAAAGGAGTTTCAGAGCATGATTGGCTCCCTCTTGTATCTTACTTCCTCGCGGCCGGACATACACTTTGCAGTGTGTATATGCGCTCGTTTTCAGGGTTCTCCTTGCACCTCTCATCGTCAAGCGGTGAAGTGCATCTTCAGGTACCTTTGAGCTACCATTGATTATGGTATTTGGTACTCTTCTTCTTCTTGCCTATCCCTTAAAGCCTTTTCTGATGCAGACTTTGGCCGATATCTTTACAAAGCCTTCGAATAACTCTAGGTTTGTTGCCTTGAGGAGTGAGCTTGGAGTCGTGTGCCCTATGGCCTTTTGTGAGGGGGAGGTGATCTGTATATTATGTATTATATCTTTTCATTCAGTTTTTCCTTTCTTTTATCTTGCTCTGGGTGCTTATGGGTTTTATTCTCTAGAGTTTTGAGTTCACATCACTTAGACTTCTGGCATGCTTTTGCATGGACCTCTCATCTTGTGCTTTAGGTTGCTATCATGCTTAATTAGATGTACTCTCATCTCTTTAGGTTGAGTTCCCTCACAGTCTTATAAGTCTAGCAAGTGTTTGGCCCTCTAGGTAGATAGGGTCTGTGTGCACTCCTTGGTTTGGGATCTAGAGGCGGCTTCCCTATGTCAGTCATTGGGGAAGGTGAGAGCGAGTCTAAGCCGTAGTGTTCTTTTCTATCTTCTCTTTGCTCTATAGCTACCCAGTTTGCAGTTTCTTATCTTCTTTTCTCCATTCTGTGTTTCTGATTTTTGGTTACCTTTGGATCCTTCTTTTGGTATATTTCTTATGCTTAATCTTGCTAATAACTCAACTTGAATCAGTTTTGTACTTAAAATTGAATCACATGTTGAGGGGGAGTTTAAGAAACTGTCTCATGCATTGCATATAGACTTGATTTTTTATTTTATGAGCTTTGTCTATTATGCAAATGATCCATGTTTCATTTTATACACTATGCTATATTATGAAGAAAATTACTTGCTTTGATATGTCTAAAGTCATTTATCTTGCTAAGCTTTCAAAATAAAAAAATTAGTCCTAAAAGAAAAACTTGATAAAACATATTGCGTTTACTTGCCAACTTTCCTCTCTAGCAGTATTTGCCATGATTTGTGAAATTTTGTAGTTCTCTAGAGTCCCTATAGCAACTTGGGTGAAACTTGTTTGATTCATACTTGTGTCCTTCACTTTCTTATCAAAATACTAAAGTGAAAGTAAAGCAAAAATTGACTCCTTTTATGCACATTAGACTCAACACACTAAATTCACAAGACGGCTTCTCATTGCACTTGAGATGAACTTGGAATGTGGTGTGTATGTCCAAGATCAGTCTCTTAAGAGTTCTTCTTGAGATGATCGAACATAGCTTGAGTCAATTACTGTAAAAATGCAAATATAAGAAAATACATATGTGGGTAAAGAATGCAAATAATGTCAAACATTTGCACCCCGCTATGTCTTTCAAAGATTTAAAGAAAAATTTTCATACAATGAATAATAATAAGCTCAAAGGACCTTGTATGAACTTATAGATTCCCCAAAGTGTTGAGTAGGTTGAACTTTAGGTTTTCTATTTGATCCTTTGAATGGCTTTGCTTCTAGTATTGAGACTAATGACAAATGTTGCTCATGTTCAATCTTGCTAAAAATGACATGGTTTCAGTTAAATCTTGCTAGCAAAATGTTTATTTGCCTTTAGACATATCTTAGCTTAGTCTATTTTTATCATAACTTAGCTTGGTGTCATAACTTGTCTTGTTGGTGACTTGGATAATCTTCGAAGCTCCTGTAGGCTACATTTCTTGCATAAAAACAACAAAAAAAGGGGGAGAAAAGAAAATGCCTTCATTGCCAAAAGGGGGAGAAATTGTTCAAAAGGCATCATCAAATGTGAAAAATTGTTGTGCTTTGTGCATTTTGATTCTTATGATCTTTGTTAATCTTTGCTATCTTTCATAGATTATAAGTATTTCTAGTTGCCAACTTGGTCTTGTTCTTAATTTCTATTTCTTTGATCATGTTTTTATTTGCATTCAAATTGCTTTCTTCTCTCATTCAAACTCAAAACTTATGCCTTTTCATGTGTTTGTCAATATACTCATCAAGGGGTGATCGAAAGACCAAGTGGAGGTCTATCGTTGTGTGTGATGAGTAATTGATGAGATTTGAACTTGGTTTGATTTGGAATTGAGTTTGATTTGAATTGGATTTTTGATTTGAAACAATTTGAGTGTTGGTTTCTTTTCCTAGTGTTAGTGACCTAGGGGCGGTGGCACTGGACCATTAAGCGAAATTATGATTGATTAATGATTTTAGGATAATCATTGAATATCTTTGTGGGCCTATGTGAATGTTTTTTCCTTGTCTTTGATGGTTGCAGGGCGACGGTGCTAGATCATGGTGAGGCGGAGGATGACTGGGACTAGGCGAGGAGCGTCGGAGGTCCAGACATCGGGAGATGATGCGACACGGGGCCCGATCTTCCGACAGGTAGATGATAACTCGATTGGTGGAGGACTCGAAGTGGGGAACCATGCCCGGGACTCCACTGATTCACCCAAATGCGCAGTACATCTCAAGTGAATCAAGGGAATCTCGGGCGTTCCACGATTATACCCGTGTTGGTCCCAGGATAGTTCAACAACACGAGCATTCTCATCCAACAGTTGACATAACAACACATACACAATTATCGGAAGCATAAACGTTATTACATTCCAAAAGTAGGACTGCTATCCATAACAACATATTTAGGATTATTACATCAAGTAGCAGCGGAAATCACAAGATAAACAACAAAACGGCCAGCATGGCATGCCCCCAAACCCTCAGGCAACCAACTGGGGCAAGAACGGCGACTAAACGTTAGAATTGTCGAAATCTGCCTGGTAATAGTCTCCGGGCAGTGCCTCATCCTCACCTGCAGCAAGTGGACAATCCAATTGAGTACAAGGAGTGTACTCGCACAATAATATACATTGCATGTTGAATTCTAGCTACATGTGGTTGCTACATCAAAGGAAGGCAAAATGGCAATTTCAGCATAAAGCAATATTTGGGATAAATCGTAAGCATGTATAGATGGATAACAATTTGCATTTAGTAAATATTTGCAAAATCTAATACATAATATAACATCATCATAATCACATTTGTATCATGCCTTCAAGCATTCTCCGAACCATGAGTTCCATCGCTCATGTTCGACTACACATACAAGTACTCCAATACTTGTGTCACTTTTCCCACTCCCTTCCCATTCCTACCAAGTCCTTAATACTCGCCCAGTGACTGACAGTTCAAGCGATCGTCCTTAACCATGGACGCAGCTATTCAAGCGATCTGCAGAGGTACGACTTTACCCACACGACACGTCACACTCGTAAGCCAAGCTATTAACACATTTCCTTTGATGTGTCGGCCGAGGTGAACGTGACAAACCGTTTTCCAGTATGCATGGTAGTGTATCTAAACCATCCGGATGACTGTGACCCTTGATCCCGCGTGCCCAATGCTCGGTGTGTGTGAATCAAGGAGTACACCCGTTGTTAGACACCCCAACTCAACAAAGTTCGAGGGACTCCGAGGACATTCCTTGGCGCTCCACTAAGCCCAAGGAATTGCGGCGATCACTCCTTGACGCTCCACTAAGCTCAAGGGATTCCGAGTGCACATGGTTTACATACCCTAGTCATACACAAGTACTTGGTTACGTTGGTCCCATAAACGGCGTGTGGTTCGCACGATAGTTACTCAAAGAGACGTCACCAGGATTTAATCCTTAGGGTCCTTAACCAACATCTGTACTCATGAACCAACATTTGAAACCATCATAACCATAATAATTCTCAATCATTGCGACCAATGGACTAAGTCCATCTATCGCGGTTTCTAACGATGTTTTAAGCATGGCTAAGCAATTCGCACGAACCCATATACAATAACAATAAACCAACTACCTAGGGCGACAATGGAACATGGAAAGAACATGATAAGAGGATAACATCACAATGTGGTAATAGCTAAAATTTCTACCCAATATAATTGTAGTTGAAAGTAAGCATGCAATTGATAAAATAATTCCAAAAATGTAAATTTCAAATAGTAGGAGCAATCATGGTCAAGGAGTAAGGTAGTGCCTTGCTGCTCGTTCTTGACTTCGAAAGCGTAGTCGTACTCGGGAGTGCCTTCCGAAGCGTCAACACCTAACGAGAAAATCCAAATCCATAAACACCAAATCAAGAATCCAAATGGTGCACATGATTAAAAGATGCATGAAATGCTCATGATGGGTAGTACTAATGGTAATATGAAAATGCTAGTTGAGTTTTGCGTCAAAAGTTTAAGTCCTAAAGTTTTTTTTGAATTATGTCCGGAGTTTCCGGGTTTTAACCCCGGAGTATCCGGGTTGACCCTCTCGGTCTGCCCTATCCGGAGTATCCGGACAAAACCCCGGAGTGTCCGGGTTGGCCCTCTCGGCATGGCGAGTTCTGGCATATCCGAACTGTCCGGACTAAATCCCCGGAGTGTCCGGATGAAACCCCTAGAGTATCCGGATGAAATCCCCGGACTATTAGGGCTGACCTGATCTGTTTCAAAATGGCTATTTGTCTATTGGGTGCTTTACTTCATAGCAATGTACTAGGACTTCAAAAGTGTGGACTAGGGTGGGATCTTACCACTATGGGGTTACTTCTCATGTGGTGACGGTTGGTTACGGCGAGGAAATGACAAAAGGTGTTGCAATGCTGGTTCTCACGGTTCGTTTCCTCCTAGCTCGTGTAGACGACGGTGACCTCACTTGCTCGTGCTTGCAACAGCAACTAACCCTCCTCGTCAAGCTTCCATGCGACATGCGTGACCCGATTCAAGGTGTGATGATGGATTCCATGGAGAAGAAAGAAATGAGTCACAATGGCCAAAATTTTCAGAACATGGATGAATGAAAATCGATTACCACTCACCCAAAACTTAGTTCCTCAAGAACCCATTTGGATGGATTTGAAGCTCTCGATCTTGGTTTCAAGGTGGTATAACATGCACAAGCTCAAACTCAAAACTTGTGGGGATTTGAGGGGAAGAATGGCAAGGAGTTGGAGAAGAAGTGCTTGCTGTTTTTCAGGATTTGGAGCAGCAAATGGGCAGGTGGGGAGGAGAAACCAAGGTGGAGAACCTTATATATGGCTGCCCACTCATGCTTACATGTGAGGCTAGGTCCCACATGTCATAGAGTAAGTAAAAAAAGGGTGGGTATGAGTGATTGGAGTGAGAAAGGTCATGGAGAGGATGTGCAGCCCACAAGTTCCCATGCAAGGTAGGACCCATGTGTCATTGACTTGTTAGGTAAATGGGTATGGGTGAGTAAAGTAAGACATGGTATGTTAGGTATGTGCAGCCTACTCTTCTTTCTCTTATGTACATGGCCCACATGTCATTGACTAAAGTAAAATAACATGTGTGCAGTTTGGAAAATGAGTTTTAGGATTTTATTACTCCCTCTTTATGCAAGATGAATGTCCTAATATTTGTATAATTATAATTAAATGAGGATGTAATGACATTATGAAAGACGTTAGCATGACAAGCCTCACTTATCGGATTAACGAAAATTGGGCTGTTACATGCCGTCCCCCCTTAAAAGAATCTCAACCCCGAGATTACACGACTTCATTGAAGAGGTAGGGGTATTCAGCTCGAAGATAATCCTCTCGCTCCCATGTGGTCTCATCAGGGGTGTGATTACTCCATTGAACCTTAAGGAATTTAATGGTGTGATTTCGATTAACACGTTCTCTCTCGTCAAGAATACAAATGGGATGCTCCTTGTAGGATAGATCGGGTTGTAATTCGAGAGTGTCCAAAGTTGTGGCTTCGGTTGGGACACGAAGGCATTTCTTCGTCAATTGAGAGACATAAAAAACATCATGCACATCGGCTAGCGAAGGGGGAAGCTCCAATTGATATGCCACCACTCCTCGTCTGGCTATAATCCGGAAAGGTCCGATGTAATGAGGGGCTAGCTTTCCCTTCACATGAAACTGACGAACACCTTTCATTGGTGAGACCTTGAGATAGACGTGATCACCAACTTCGAACTTGAGTTCACGGCGGCGGCGATCGGCAGAGCTCTTTTGATTTAAATCTGCGTGGTCCGCAACCGTTCGCGAATAAATCGAACTTGCTCTTCCGCTTCGGTGACTAGTTCAGGACCAAAGAGGGGTCTCTCTCCGGACTCAGACCAGTTAAGTGGAGTTCTGCAAGATCTTCCATAAAGAGCCTCGAATGGACTCATTCGGAGACTAGCTTGATAGCTATTGTTGTAGGAGAACTCCGCGAAGGGTAAACATTTCTCCCAATTCTTGCCGTAAGTAAGGACACAAGCTCTAAGCATATCCTCAAGAATTTGGTTCACCCGTTCAGTTTGTCCATCCGTCTGAGGGTGATACGCGGTGCTGAAAGAGAGTTGAGTCCCCATGGCCTTGTTGAGGCATTGCCAAAAATGCGAGGTAAACTGGGTACCCCGATCTGAGACAATTCTTTTGGGAACACCATGAAGAGACACAATTCGATCAAGATATAACTCGGCTAACTTGTGCACGGTATCCGTTGTCTTGACAGGAAGAAAATGAGCAGTTTTTGTCTACCGGTCAACGATTACCCATATGGAATCAAAACCTTTTTCTATTTTGGGCAACCCGGTGATGAAATCCATACCAATCTCTTCCCACTTCCACATAGGAATGGGCAGTGGTTGAAGTGTGCCTGCTGCACGCAAATGGTCGGCTTTCACCACGACATACGCCGTGACTCGGCGCCATACCGCATCTCTCGTTTCATCCGGGTCCACCAAAGTCTTAGCTTAAGATCTTGATACATTTTTGTACTCCCGGGATGAATGGAGAATGTGGAATTATGAGCCTCATCAAGAATTAGTGCCTTCAATTCCTTACAATTTGGCACCACTAGCCGTTTGTCAAACCATAAGACACCTTGTGGGTCCTCGGTGAAACAATTGGCCTTGCCTTGCTTGATGCAGGTTCGGATGAGTGCCATGCCCTTGTCTGTCTTTTGAGCCTCTTTGATTTGGTCCAAGAGATTAGATTTGACTTTCAGGACAGCAAGGGATCCCCCTTTAACCACTTCTAAATTGAGCTTTCGAAACTCACCGCACATGGCTTCTGATTCCGGTTCTGCCGAAAGATGATTGCATTGAGACTTTCGGCTCAAAGCATCGGCAACAATATTGGCCTTTCCATGATGATAATGGAGTCCCATATCATAATCTTTGATCAATTCAAGCCACCTCCTTTGCCTCAAGTTCAGATCGGCTTGAGTAAAGATATACTTCAGGCTCTTTTGATCGGTGTAGACTTCACAACGATTACCGATGAGGTAATGTCGCCAGATTTTTAGAGCATGCACTACTGCTGCTAGTTCTAAATCATGGGTGGGGTAATTCATCTCATGCGGTCTCAATTGCCTCGATGCATAGGCCACAACTCGGCCTCCTTGCATAAGTACACAACCCAAATTTCGAGGCGGATGCATCGCAATATATGTCGAAGCCCTTGTGAATATCCAACAGGACTAAGACAGTGCAATGGTTAAGTGAACTTTCAACAATTGAAAGCTTGCCTCACATTCTACTGACCATACGAACTTGTTCTCCTTCTTCAAAAGTTCGGATTCGATGGTTTCATGATTTTGGAGAAGTTCTCCACAAATCGGCGGTAATAACCCGCGAACCCGAGAAAACTTCGAACTTCCGTGATGTTCTTAGGCTGCTCCCAATCAAGTACCGTCCAGATATTTTGGGGTCAATCGCAACTCCGCCTCCGATAGCACATGGCCCAAGAAGGCAACCTCCTTTAACCATAATTCACACTTGCTGAATTTTGCGTAGAGTTGGTGCTCTCGCAGCTTTTCCAAGACTTTCCGAAGGTGTACTTCATGCTCCTCTTCAGACTTGGAGTAAATAAGAATATCATCGATGAAGATGACAATGAACTTGTCGAGATATTCCATCAAAACTGAATTCATAAGGCTCATGAAGTATGTCGGTGCATTGGTCAAACCGAAAGACATGACGGTATACTCATAGAGGCCATAACGGGTGGAGAATGCTGTTTTTGGAATGTCTCCCGATCTAATTTTGATTTGATGGTAGCCTAATCTCAAGTCAATCTTGGAGAAGATACAGGCTCTAGTCATTTGGTCGAACAAATCATCGATCCGCGGAAGTGGATACTTGTTCTTGACCGTGACCGCATTCAATGGATGGTAATCAACACACATCCGCAAGCTATCATCCTTCTTCTTCACAAATAGTGCCGGGCATCCCCAAGGTGAGGAGCTCGGTCGAATGAAACCCTTCTCTTGCAGCTCCGTAAGTTGTTTCTTTAACTCGATCAATTCATTTGGAGGCATACGATAAGGTCGCTTTGATATCGGGGCAGTTCCGGGTAGAAGCTCAATGATTTAACTCAACCTCCGGTCGGGTGGCATCCTGACAACTCTTCCAGAAATACGTCCGGGTAATCACATACCACTGGTATGCTACTTATTCCAAGGAATGGCTCACCCTTCAAGGCATAGAGGTGAGCATAATCTGGACTTGACGCAAACACGACTTGTTTGCCGCTTGTGTTGGTAAGTGAAATAGATCTGCTTGCACAATTGATGCATCCTTGGTGCTTGGATAGCCAATCCATCCCAAGAATAACTTCAATTCCCTCCGTTTTAATTATTATCAAATCAGCTAGGAACTCTACCCCATTGACTTCAATCTTTACTTCCCGGCAGATTCGATCGGTCCATAATTCCGATCCCGGGGTTTTAATGAGAAGTGGTGGATGCATAGGTTGTATAGGGAACTCATGATGCATAGCAAACTTCTCTTTAATAAATGAATGAGATGCTCCGGAATCGAATAGTACGGTAGTCGGGTGTGAGTTGACGGAAAGCGTACCCAACACCACTTCCAGTGCATTCTGAGCTTCTTCAGCAGTTACATGGTTGATGCGACCACGTGGTGGGGTTGGCGCGGTTCTTGGAGGCGTTGGTCGAGGTGAAGGTGCTGCTGCCCCGGATGCAATAGTGGGTCGAATCCCCGACGTTGCCTGGTTCTTTTGCGGGCATTGACGTGCAAAGTGCCCCAGCTGTTTGCACTGAAAGTAAACAAGAATTGGATGAGCTTGAGTGTTGGCTCCTTGCTGATTTCCACCTACAGTTGGTGGAAGACTTGGCTGTGGTGGGCGAGCAATGATTGTTGGGAGCCTCGGCGGCGCCGGAGCTTGATAGTTTGGAAATGAGGGGCGCACCATGCGGGGTGGTTGCAAGTGGCTGCTTGCTGAATTTTGTGCAGCTCGCTTGCGCTTGCGCGAATCCTCCAATTTTCCCCACTTCTCTTCCACCACTATGGCCTTGTAGACCAAGTGCTGGAAATTTCGGAAGTCATGAGCAGCGAGCTCTAGCTGCAACTCCTCCAAAAGTCCCTCCATGAAGCGCTCTTGCTTGTGCTCATCGGTGGAGATTTCGTCCGGGGCATAACGAGCCAAATAGTTGAACTCGTGAAGATAATCCATGACAATCTTGCCACCTTGCTTCAATGCGAGAAATTCACGCTTTTTCCTTGCCATAACGCCTGCGGGAACATGAGCCTCGCGAAAAGCCGCGCGAAACTCCGCCCAAGTGATGACATGATCGGCGGGCTGCATGGCGGTATAGCTGTCCCACCATGCACACGCCGCACCATCGAGTTGATGTGAAGCGAAGAGGACCTTTTCATGGTCCCGCATTGAGCGGCGGGCGGCTTGCGCTCAATAGTCCGAAGCCAATCGTCGGCCTCGAGTGGATCCGTAGCACGGGAGAATGTTGGCGGCTTCGTGCGAAGAAACTCGCCGAGCCCGCTGGCCGCGTGATGTCCTGCCCCCTCGGCTCCTCAAAAAGGGGCTGGGGCATAGGCCGTGTTACGGGCGATCTGCTGCAGGATCAAAGTTTGATCTTGCCGGTTTTGCTCAATCAGAGCGAGGACTTGAGCCATGGTTGGAGGGGGTGGAAGTTCCTCCTCCACGCGAGGGTGGTGCTGATTTTGGCGATGCGAGGACTCCGGGTGGTCAGGAGTGACCCCCTGAGTTGGATCCTCAGTTGCTTGGGAGTCGGTGGATTGCGGCCTCGCCTCACGCTGAGATTGGGAACGAGTGGTAACTCCCGCCATCTGTTGCTAGAACCAAGTTAGCAACAAGTAGCAGAAGAGCCACAACAATGCCGAACTAGAGTATCCGGACAGTAAGTCACAAAATTTAAATTCTACATGTATGCAGCAAGAAAACATGCACCAAATCCAAGGACATCAAAATAAGAAGGCTCTTAAACCACAACATCACCCATGGAAGCAAATAACAAGATTCCGATACAATAGCACAAGTTCGCAACCCGTAGGTCAAGGGCGACAACTAGGGGTGACAAGTCCAAATATAAGAGCTAGCATAGGTTCATAATGTAGCCTATTACATCAATTAAATCAATTCAGCTCATCTCTACTTGCCCTCCACGATGAGCTTTACCAGGACAACTCAAATGTCTCTAAGGAATCCTTGGGGAAACACATCCAAAAGATGATATCCCGGTGATCCGGTGTCTTCGGGGTCTAAGGGGTTAGTGAGACGCTGTGGTGACCCTATATAGAACCTAGGTACCCCCGGAGACTCCTGGACACGCCTACGCATCACACTTCCCGAGTTGATGCGCGCGTTGTTGCACACAACATCTTGAGTCTCTATCCCCGGCACATGTGGAAACTGAAAGGCGGGTGGGGCTACATCGTGTGGCGCCGTGGAGTTGCGCCCACACAATATGTCCCGTGGCACCAAGTTAATCTGAACAAATTGGTGAAGATGCCCTTGTGCCGCGTGAAGACGGGCACGAGTCTCCCAGAGCTCATGGACAATGCAACGATTAGCCCGGTCCAAGGCACGGACCAAGCTCGACAACTGTCGAATAGAAGAGTCTTCTCCCATCTCAATTTCAGCAACACTGTTGACTTCGTCTGTTGGTCCTCGTTGCGGGAAATACTAATACGGAGGTAAAGTCAGCTCCCACAAGTCATGACGGAGATGGCACATGGCAACATACGCCACCTCTTGAATAGCCATTCCTACGGACGTCCCCCTCGCTCGGAAATGATAGGAATGCTCCCCATCACCATCCTAGCGATGATGGGAACCGTGGCAGTGTAGGTCTTCAATCCGGGTCCTATGGCACGACCATAAACCGCGTACTCTGGTGCATAAGTGAAATTAGCTCTCCACAGCATATCCCTCAGGAGGGAATGATAGCCCTCCACATCTTCAGTGCGGGTGACTAAAACCAAAGGCCTAAAACTCATCTGTCACGTTGAAAGGATAAGAGGGGTTAGAAACTTGTTTGCACAATCAAATGAACATAAGGGTAAGATACAGAACTAAGAGGGGTAAGAAATAAAGGAATGCACAATGTTATCAGTTCTAAAATTATTTGGTAGCAAAATAATTTTTGACTCAAAACACCCTCCAACTAGTCGTAGCATGGCCATTCTAACCTACAGTCAGTATGGCTCTGATACCAAGCCTGTGGGGAACCGTCCCCGGGACTCCACTGATTCACCCAAATGCGCAGTACATCTCAAGTGAATCAAGGGAATCTCGGGCGTTCCACGATTATACCCGTGTTAGTCCCAGGATAGTTCGCCAACACGAGCATTCTCATCCAACAGTTGACATCACAACACATACACAATTATCGGAAGCATAAATGCTATTACATTCCAAAAGTAGGACTGCTGTCCATAACGACGTATTTAGGATTATTACATCAAGTAGCAGCGGAAATCACAAGATAAACAACAAAAGGGCCAGCATGGCATGCCCCCAAACCCTTAAGCAAACAACTGGGGCAAGAACGGCGACTAAACGTTAGAATTGTCGAAATCTACCGGTAATAGTCTCCGGGCAATGCCTCATCCTCACCTGTAGCAAGTGGACAATCCGATTGAGTACAAGGAGTGTACTCGCACAATAATATACATTGCATGTTGAATTCTAGCTACATGTGGTTGCTACATCAAAGGAAGGCAAAATGGCAATTTCAGCATAAAGCAATATTTGGGATAAATCGTAAGCATGTATAGATGGATAACAATTTGCATTTAGTAAACATTTGCAAAATCTATTACATAATATAACATCATCATAATCACATTTGTATCATGCCTTCAAGCATTCTCCGAACCATGAGTTCCATCGCTCATGTTCGACTACAGACACAAGTACTCCAATACTTGTCTCTTTTCCCACACCCTTCCCATTCCTACCAAGTCCTTAATACTCGCCCAGTGACTGACAGTTCAAGCGATCGTCCTTAACCATGGACGTGGCTATTCGAATAGTTTAAACTCTGCAGAGGTACGACTTTACCCACACGACACGTCACATTCGTAAGCCAAGCTATTAACACATTTCCTTTGATGTGTCGGCCGAGGTGAACGTGACAAACCGTTTTCCAGTATGCATGGTAGTGTATCTAAACCATCCGGATGACTGTGACCCTTGATCACGCGTGCCCAGTGCCCGGTGTGTGTGGATCAAGGAGTACACCCGTTGTTGGACACCCCCAACTCAACAAGTTCGAGGGACTCCGAGGACATTCCTTGGCGCTCCACTAAGCCCAAGGAATTGCGGTGGTCACTCCTTGACGCTCCACTAAGCTAAAGGGATTCTGAGTGCACATGGTTTACATACCCTAGTCATACACAAGTACTTGGTTACACTGGTCCCATAAACGGCGTGTGGTTCGCACAATAGTTACTCAAAGAGACGTCACCAGGATTTAATCCTTAGGGTCCTTAACCAACATCTCTACTCATGAACCAACATTTGAAACCATCATAACCATAATAATTCTCAATCATTGCGACCAATGGACTAAGTCCATCTATCGCAGTTTCTAACAATGTTCTAAGCATGGCTAAGCAATTCGCACGAACCCATATACAATAACAATAAACCAACCACCTAGGGCGACAATGGAACATGGAAAGAACATGATAAGAGGATAACATCACAATGTAGTAATAGCTAAAATTTCTACCCAATATAATTGTAGTTGAAAGTAAGCATGCAATTGATAAAATAATTCCAAAAATGTAAATTTCAAATAGTAGGAGCAATCATGGTCAAGGAGTAAGGTAGTGCCTTGCTGCTCGTTCTTGACTTCGAAAGCGTAGTCGTACTCGGGAGTGCCTTCCGAAGCGTCAACACCTAACGAGAAAATCCAAATCCATAAACACCAAATCAAGAATCCAAATGGTGCACATGATTAAAAGATGCATGAAATACTCATGATGGGTAGTACTAATGGTAATATGAAAATGCTAGTTGAGTTTTGCGTCAAAAGTTTAAGTCCTAAAGTTTTTATTGAATTATGTCCGGAGTTTCTGGGTTTTAACCCCGGAGTATCCGGGTTGACCCTCTCGGTCTGCCCTATCCGGAGTATCCAGACAAAACCCCGAGTGTCCGGGTTAGCCCTCTCGGCATGGCGAGTTCTGGCATATCCGGACTGTCCGGACTAAATCCCCGGAGTGTCCGGATGAAACCCCCGGAGTATCCGGATGAAATCCCCGGACTATCCAGGCTGACCTGATCTGTTTCAAAATGGCTATTTGTCTATTGGGTGCTTTACTTCATAGCAATGTACTAGGACTTCAAAAGGGTGGACTAGGGTGGGATCTTACCACTATGGGGTTACTTCTCATGTGGTGATGGTTGGTTACAGCGAGGAAATGACAAAAGGTGTCGCAATGCCGGTTCTCGCAGTTCGTTTCCTCCTAACTCATGTAGACTACGGTGACCTCACTTGCTCATGCTTGCAACAACAACTAACCCTCCTCCTCAAGCTTCCATAAGACATGCGTGACCCGATTCAAGGTGTGATGATGGATTCCATGGAGAAGAAAGAAATGAGTCACAATGGCCAAAATTTTCAGAACATGGATGAATGAAAATTGATTACCACTCACCCAAAACTTAGTGCCTCAAGAACCCATTTGGATGGATTTGAAGCTCTCAATCTTGGCTTCAAGGTGGTATAACATGCACAAGCTCAAACTCAAAACTTGTGGGGATTTGAGGGGAAGAATGGCAAGGAGTTGGAGAAGAAGTGCTTGCTATTTTTCAGGATTTGGAGCAGCAAATGGGCAGGTGGGGAGGAGAAACCAAGGTGGAGAACCTTATATATGGCTGCCCACTCATGCTTACATGTGGGGCTAGGTCCCACATGTCATAGAGTAAGTAAAAAAAGGGTGGGTATGAGTGATTGGAGTGATAAAAGTCATGGAGAGGATGTGCAGCCCACAAGTTCCCATGCAAGGTAGGACCCATGTGTCATTGACTTGTTAGGTAAATGGGTATGGGTGAGTAAAGTAAGACATGGTATCACTACAGGATGACACGTCTTCGCAAGCGGTACAACCGCTTGGAATTCGAGTATTCCAAGCAGTAGGACCGCTTGGAATTCTAATATCTCATCTTTATATACGCTTGTAAAAGTATTCCAAGCGGTATATACATTAAAAAGTGGTACTACCGCTTGTAAAACCGTTTTAAAGCAGAGTATCGCTGGAATACTCAATTCCAAGCGGTAGTATTCGAGCGAGAGGACCGCTTGAATTCGAGTATTCCAAGCGGTACTCCGCTTTTAAAACGGTTTTACAAGCGGTAGTACCGCTTTTAATGTATATACCGCTTGGAATACTTTTAGAAGCACCAGATTAGGAAAAACAATTGCATTAGTTTAATACATATCCACTTAATAAATGTTTGCCAAATTTATAATAATATCAAGCACACATAACATACAATCCAAGCACCATAACATATAATTCCTCAAGAAAGCAACGTACCAAAGATTCATTATCACAAATCATCCTCAGGTACAACATGTGAACATCACCAAAATTGACTTTCCAGTGTTTCCAGTATTTTACAACTCAGCTAAACAATGGCTAAAAACATAGTAGGAGCATAGTCTTTCTCGTGTTTTACATCTCAGCTAAACAACGGCTAAAAACCCAAACATCGTTGACTCTAGTTTCTGCTCAAAGACCGACATCGATGATAGAAGACCCACACCACTTAATCGAATGCATCAAGCCCATGTCCCGCGAGTAGATTAAACCATTGATTTTAATCCGCACTAATCAAAATAGTAGCTAATAACATGCCGCACATCAAACAAGAACAATTGAAATGGCATGGCATATAAACCACCATAGCAAAACATGGCGGTTGGAAATAGTTGACAAAACATGGGATTCCAAATGTTGCACAATTGAGAACTAAGCAAGAACGCCGTAAAAATTGTTGCTCAAACAAGAAACCTATCATGCAAGTTACAATGTCCGATCTTCGAAAATAATAATTAGAGAGGCATGAAGTAGCAATTTCATGAAAGTGGCACAAGATATGCAACAACTACACCGCCACCACCACATGGGCTGAAGCAAAATTTTCCTTACGCAAAGAATGAGCTCAAGAATGTCCTTACCACTTAGTTGGAACAACAGCAGTTCCACCCTTGCATTGTCAATCTCAACACCAAGCGCAATATAAATAAGAAGAAATGCTAATGTTAGATGCTACCAATAGGAATGAATTATGTGTAGAAAGCACGATAACACTACATCTAGTGTAATGCGGGATAGATAACACTACACCAAAATGTAATCTCCTATTCACTATTCATCCATACTCTAACATATCCTTTACGGAAATCCTCGATCTCTGTAGTGTTAATATGATAATTGAGACCAAGATACATTCGGACTAAATGTAAGCCACTCTCTTGGACTAATGCATGCAAAATACAATTCTATTGAGAATAAACTCTCACAACTTCAAGGAACAGCACGTCAATTTTCCAAGCACGAAATTGAGTAGTGTCAGCAAAAATAACCCTTGTAATTTCAGCAAACCATTTAAAATGTAAGCAATAGTGACTAAGGAGTTCTTTAGTAAAAAAGTAATCGACAAGAAGGTTTGTGAGGAAAAGTAGTAGCATTCACATCTCACTTAAACTAACATCAAATATAGACAAGCGCTTTGTAGTGAAATCATGAAAAATCAAATTCATGGACCAAATTGCATAGACCAATAATCCACTACAACATTTAAAGTACCAAGCTAACAGTCACAATAAGTTTGAATCAACTATCAAGCATCTTGTCACGGATTTTTCATCCTCATTCAAATGTAGAAGTGAAATCAAATAAGCTGTAAAACTTATATAGATTTGTGTCGGGCATGCAACTTATCTTTTGCGTAAGTCCATTGGTCAAACATCAAATAGGGCCAGATGCAAAGGAAGTGTATACTACATACTTTCTATGAATAAACCTCATTCGCCTTAATTGTGCACAATAAACAACACACGACTTATAGGGATCAACATGAGTCACAATATTCATGGAAAAACCCATGCGCCACATCAGATAGATCTCTTTTAGTGTTGTTCCAACATATACCAAAGGGAGAGTTATTGGTGGCAAAAATATATGATTTAACAAAGATAGTCGCAAACACCTGATAGTCTAATATCAGCATGTTAAGTAAAAGGTAATAAACTAAGCTGCAAGTTAGCAAATGGTAGAGTATCCTGTCATTGGTGATTGCGTTATCTGTGTAAATATGGTAATATTGGAAGTTAGCAAATGTTAGAGTATCTCGTCATCTATTGAATAAAACCGATGACTTGACCTAGACAAACAAAGGTGTAAAATTTTCACATAAGAGATCAAGATAAAGGATATGAGGACAAAACATAAAGGTATATATAGATAAGTATATCACTATTCTAATATAACCAATAAGCAATCGATAATGGTATTAAACATTACAGTAACTCTTCTTTCTTGTTTTCTCTTCTTTCTTTTTCTCCCGATAGGTGAAGTGCATTTCTTGTTTTTCTTCTTCTTTTTCTCCTCTTTACCGCCATCATTATACTCAGCAAGAAATCGAGCCAGAGCCCATACTCAAGAATCAAATCATGTACAATGATTACGTAATTAGTTTCAAATCAAGCGAGAAAAAAGAATAGTGAATTGTAACACACGGAGCATCCAAGATCGCCATCGCTTTTAATGCACCTTGTGCTATCGCAAGCGAGGTGTGCAAACATATATAAAATAGCATTATAGAGCTCATCATAGTAAAAGAAATAATTAACATGACTCAAAGCTATATCTCACCTTCCTCCTTTCATCCGAGCATAAGAGATATTGTTAGCAACATCATTCCAACTTGAAAAACAAGTAGTTTGGTTGCTCCATCGCTTGAAGTGATCCTCAAAATCCTTCTTGTCACAGCTTCAATCTTAATTAGAACAAAAAAGGAGTTCCATGAGTTATTGGACCCAACTTGAACACAAAATTACTTATTAAACAGTCTTGAGTTGGTAAGAGTATGGTGAGGTACATGGCCTATAAGTTTTATCTGCTAATAGTTCATTTAACTGCATCCAAGTAACGGCATTTAAAAAAAGAAGTGCATCCGAGTAACATCAAGCACAAAATAATTTGAAAACATCAAGCACAACATGGTAAGCTATATTATTAATCTTTATGCTTCTAATGTCCAATCTAGTTTGTTGGTACATTGCCATTTCATCAGAGTAGTAAATATACTGAGAAAGTTCCTGTTTCACACATTAAAGCTTACTCATCAGAGTAGTAAATAACACAAATTTGATAACATGTTTTGCTTCCTCCATTGCTCTCACTCACACTACAGGATGAAATTCAATGTACCACAAATATTCACTCACACTCGGGAAAGGCGCCCCTATCTAGCGTTACGACCATAAGCTTGTTGTAACACAAATATTCATTTAAATCTCTCTGACTTGAGATCTCAAAATCATGCATGAATATATATATATATATATATGTAGGCTTCATAATCGCAGTGCTCAAACAACAAACGACCTTATGATTCATAAGATCAAACAATTTAAAAACTTAAGCATGCACAAATCATTTCATTCTCATATAAACCTAGCTAAGCATTTCATCAAACACTTGGCATGCAATCCAAACGAATCCCCACTTTCTAGGGTTTTACCTCAAAGAAAGTCCATGGAGGAAGAAGGGACGTGGGGGAGAGCTGCCGCACGACGCGCCATTAAGTTGTGCGGCGCGGTGCAGCAGCCGACCGGCGCGGAGGCGCCAGCGAGAGGAGACGAGGTCGATCGGGTGACGCGAGGACAATGGCACGTGAGGCAGACCGAGACACGCGGGCGATGCAAAGGAACGCCGGGAGGCGAGGGGCGAGGCATGGGCAGTAGGCAGGCGGGACAGGCAGGCAAGTAGGCGGCCGTAGGGAGGGCGCGGGTGACACCGGGGAGGGTAGGGTGAGGGTGGCGCAGGGGCGACGCCGGGGAGGGCACGAGCGCCAGGAACTTGGAGGCGGCGGCTGGAGGAATAAAACTCAGGGGGTTTTCTTTTTGGCTCTAGGGTTCCCTCTCTCTTTTCTTTTTATACCCAACCACATGGTGCCACTAATCAATAGGGCCAGGGAAAAAGAAATCAAGCCCCTTAAAACTAAGTCCAACTTTAAACCAGAAGCGCGACCCAATTAATTTCAATTCTTGGCACGAAACAACAATTGACAAAAAAAACAACACCGACCAAGACACTAGCCAAAGCTTGCAGTATTACAGGGACACGGCGGGAGCGAGGTGCAGCGGGAGCCGGAGATACGGGGGGCGACGGGAGCCGGGCTGGGGTCTGGGTGCGGCGGGCGGGCGGTCGGCCGGCGGACTCGAGTCAAGTGACTCGCCACTCAGAGTCGGGAGAATGGCTACTGTGAGGTCGATGGGGAGTGGGGAAAAAAATCGTGGAAGGGTTAGGGACTTAGGGTTTCTTAGTCTTTTCCCTAATGCCAATGGGCTGGGCAAGGGGCAATAGCTATTGGGCTTGGCATGACTTGGGAATAAAAAAGTGCACCGATTTTTATTATTTTTCCGTACCAGATCCGATTCAATATCCGGGTATTTATCGGTATTTGCTGTCCCGTGATCCGACCAGATCCGAAACAAAAGTACCCGTAATTACCCTTATCCGACCCGACAAAAAATACCAGATTCAGTATCCGAATTTTCGTAAAATAAACGTCGGATTCGATACGGTCGGGTATTACCCGACCTGCTTTCACCCCGTGGTATTACATCCGCCTATGCCCGCCAAAATAATATTGCAAGCAATCCAACTCAGACGAAACATTTCCATAGCGGTCCGATGACTTTTAATTAAAATTATTTTTCCAAGCGGTATGACAAATTATATAACTTACTTTTCCAAGCGGCACTACAGACTTTTAATTAAAATTTTTTCCAAGCGGTATGACAAATTATATAACTATTAAAATTCTTTTTCCAAGCGGTATGACAAATTATATAACTTACTTTTCCAAGCAAGACTACACCTTTTAATTAAAATTCTTTTTCCAAGCTAGAAGTCGCTTTTAATTATTATTTTAGGAAGGTATTATCGCTATGCGCTAATGGGCCATCCTCGTAGTGTATGTTAGGTATGTGCAGCCTACTCTCCTTTCTCTATAGTAGATGGCCCACATGTCATTGACTAAAGTAAAATAACATGTGTGCGCTTGGAAAATGAGTTTTAGGATTTTATTACTTCTCTTTATGCAAGATGAATGTCCTAACATTTGTATAATTATAATTAAACGAGGACGTAATGACATTATGAAAGACGTTAGCATGACAAGCCTCACTTACTGGATTAACGAAAATTGGGCTGTTACACTCGACGTAAACGATCCAGATTTCTGATCAGAATTGAACGAAACATGCAATCGCAACACCACGGCTCCATTGGTTATCAACCGTGCCAAGACACAATTGACCTTGCCCAAAAGGCTAGTTCCTGCAAGCAAATTGAGAACATGAGTAAGAACGAAAAAGAAGCAATCTCAATTGCGAGTTGTTGCAACGTTCACTATCGATAATGACACGGACACGACGATTGTTGACAATGAAGAAAAGTTGAAACAAATTATGGCGTTGGATCTTATCAGCTGGCTCCATTCGAGTGCTCAACACTCGCTGCACAATTATACTCCTGTAGTTCTCCATATCATCTTTGCCGAAGGTCTCCTCATCATCAATATCTATTTCATTCTCAGCATTATCACCTGCAAGGTTAGTTGCAAGACAAGTTCATCTTCTACATCAGACGCACTAATGTACCCACCGTCATCTATCGCAATGTAAGCTAGTTGACTTGGACAGTCCTTCATAACATGTCCTATTCCCTTACAACGGTGGCACACTATACTTGTCGTATGTCCAGTGGAGGCAACAGAGGATGACGTCTTTGCAGGTGCCTGCACATTAGAAGATTTACTCACCTCAGATGCACGTGATGAAGGTGACGGTGCTGCTGAATGTGCCCTACTCGTCGAGGGGGCAGCAGATCGAAAAGCAGGAGGTGGTGTTGATTTGGTTGGCATTTGTGATTGTCTTGGAGTGAAGTTGCCACCCAAATTGCTCCTTGGTCGCTATTGTCATCACTGCAATTCTTTTTCTGCCAAAACAGCAAGCTGGAACAATCTATTGATAGAGTTGTAGTCTTTGTAATTAAAAATATTCTGGATTTCACGCCTTAACCCTCCATAGAAACGAGCCATTTTATCCTCCTCATCTTCTTCTACCTCACAACATAACATGCCTATTTGAGAGCTCTTGGTAATACTCCTCTACCAACTTGCTACCTTGATCTAGACGCTGCAATTTTTTACGCAAGTCACGTTTAAATGAAGGAGGAACAAATCTAGCTCGCATATACCGTTTCATCATATCCCAAGTATCAGGTTGTATGTTAGCTTTTACTAGTTCATTCCACCAAATTATTACAAAATCTTTGAATTCACTAGTGGCTTGTCATACTCTATGAATTTCAGGAACTAGATGGGAGTTAAATTTCTGTTCAACGGTCATTTCCCAATCTAGGTAAATTTCAGCATCATATGAACCAGAAAAGGATGGTATGATAAACTTAACCTTGGCAAAAGGATCATCATTGCGGTTGTTAAAGTTAACATTATTTTCATGAATACCTCCCATACCTTGTCGATTGCGGTGCCGATGTTCCCGTAGTCGTATGTCTTGGGAAACTCGATGTATAGCGACGTCATTGTGTGGTGCCCCATTTCGACCGTGGCCTGCATCAGACTCTTCCGCTACATCATCCACTTCTTCATCCCCTGGTACTTTAGGAGAAAGCTGGTTCTCCACAATCTCAACTCTGCCAGCAAGGTTTGAGATTCGACGATCTAGTCTCTCAAAGTTCTCTTGATTATCTTGCTGGACCTTTGCGATGTCATCCTTAATCTCACGGATGTTCTTGATGGCATCTCTGTTTGCTTTGGCAACGGCTTCCTTGAGTTCCTTGTTCCTCTTCGCGAGATCCTCTCTAAGATCTTCAAAGAGCTTACGGAAGTCATCGTCATCTCCTGCAACTCTAGCTCTTGTATGGGATCCTGTCATTGTTAGAAATAAAACAGAAGATAACATAAAAGTATTACCCCTATTAACTACTAGGTTCTGGCAGGTGGATTCTCTCTCAAGCGTTTTACTACGCTCTTGCAAGGTTCTTACCAAAGTTGTAGGGAGTACAACCAGTGGCTGGTTCGTGATACCAAGTGAGTGTCAGTGGAGCGATTGCAAGGTTGAACTTGTACTGATCAGAAGTTTGTAGAGCTTGGTACGCAAATATAGTAGCAAAGGTTAGCAATAATCGAAATCAGATTACAAAGCTGAATAAATATCCAACGTACTTATCACAGTTGCTGGCCCAAGCATGCTCCTAAAACTAGTTCAACCTAGCAAGGGATATATCAAAGCACAAAGAACTCAAAGGATGCAAGTAATTCGATTTTCTCGCTTCTTTCTCCTTTTGTTTTTTTTCTCTTCTCGATTTTGTCAAGGCGCTCTCTTTCTTTTTTTTTTTTTGCACTTGCCTTTTGTTTTCCTTTTCTTAACTCAAAGATAAATAAAAAATCTCATGTTTTGGGACGTGGGAGACAGTTAAACAGATAGCCGAAAAATCAGCAAAAACGACATAGAAAACTTCCAAGCTCCAGAACTCGGTCTTAGAGGCTGATTTTGAGGGTAAAAAATTGCATAGGTCTAGAGACATGTGGAATTTTCAGATGCGTGTCATCGTCCTCTTCGAAACAAAAAAATAAAGTATGCCCTAATCGGAGTTCGTATGCAAAAGTTATGCCAGTTTTACTAAACACTGCACAATCTGGAATTTCTTGCGACTTCACTTCTTTCTTCCAGTTAGGGCTAGAATAGGAATAGGTTTGTAGGTGAAAAAGGGTGGCCAGCGGTGCAGGACAATTGACACAAGGTGGCTCATGACCTATCTAGGGTTTGCGGAATGGGCTATATAATGTAGATTGGCGGCAAGGCCCAACCGAGAACAATTCAGTTCAGCTCTAGGGTTGGCAGCGATGGGATGATAATCGATGCAAAACAAGAACTAGAAACTAGGATCATGACTTCAAACCAGCAACAAGATGTTGATGATGGACACAAATTCAACAAAGCGAATCTGGAACGAAAATTGCAATGCACAAAGGGTTGTAGGACAGTGGAATTAACGATGAACTTTTTGTGGGGCAATTTTTCTGGAGTCTAGGATGATGGCAAAACAAATTGGGGATATAGGAAATACCTATCGGGCAACCGAGGCTCTAATACCACCTGATACGACACAGGGCCCGATCTTCTGACAAGTAGACGATAACTCGATTGGTGGAGGACTCGATGTAAACGATTCGGACTTCTGATTAGAATCGAATGAAACCTGCAATCGTAACACCACGGCTCCGTGGTTATCAACCGTGCCAAGACGCGATTGACCTCGCCTAGAAGGCTAGTTCCTGCAAGCAAATCGAGAACACGAGCAAGAACAAAAAAGAAGCAATCTCAATTGTGAATTGTATTTGTCGGCGTGTTTGTGCCGGACAGTATTGGTTCGAGTGTATAACCGAGTTTCGGTAGAGGGGGGTCTTCGCAGCTGTATCACTCTCGACTCTCTTCTCGGGATGAGCAGGACAGGAAACTCAAGAACACACAGGGATTTACCCAGGTTCGGGCCCCCAATGAGGGTAACAACCCTACGTCCTGCTCAAGCTCTTGTTGCTCTAGTATTCCGCTTATTCTTAGCTCGCCTGATCTTTCGATCGTTCGAGCTTTGGATCTCTTCTCTGTTGTGAGCTAATCAATCGACCGACCTTCTCCCCCATGCACACTAGCTCCCTTATATACTCTCGGGACTGGCTAGGACAAGTGGAGGGAGTGGTCTTATACATTAATTACATTGATTGCGTCGAGTCCTATTGCTACTGTCCTTCTGAGCCTCTTTGTCTACACTGTTGCTAGATATCACCTGTCTTTGGATGGCCCGAGGGTAGGGGTTCGGACGTTGCGTGACAAATGCCTGGTACACACGTCTCTCCGGCTTGCCCCTAGCGGTGCAGATGGAACGGGAGTTGGTGGAGCTGGCTCAGTCAGAGGGACAGGTCATCATGCCGTCAGGGAGCCACGCCTATTCAATGGCTCCCAAGCGCATTGTAATGGCTCCATGCACATTTAATGGCTCCCATGCGCATTTAATGGCTTCCATGCGCATTTAATGACTATGATACGTCATGATCCTCGTGGAGGCTTCGGTGGAAGCCTCCCACTCGCTATGTGGATGATCGACAATGGCCCGCTCGCCATCTGGACGACCACATGGCCTCAGCCGCCCGACTACTCTCCTGTGGCTACGTGTCTCTGTTGTCAGCGCGATGGCTCGGGTCGCCCGGTCTGGGACTGAGTCGCCTAACCGCTCTCCAGTGGCCACGCCTGTCGCCCACCAAGCCTCTTTTTCAAGTTGAGTCCTTTATACAGACCCTTTTTCTATGACTTGTGCACATGGTCCCACCTCGACAAAGCGGAGAGAGTACCCCAGATAGAATACACCGACAAGAGTCTTGATCCTCCTTGGAGCGTGCCTTAAAAGATTTCGGATATATTCTTTTGACCTTTGCGCAGTCCTGGACGGGTCCCACTCGCACATATGCAACCGACATGATTCTCTACGTACCACCGCAGAATCTTCAGTCTTGTTGCCTCGCGCCATTATGACCTTTTTTGAACTGGCCGACTCGTGGGGATGCAACTCCTCACGTCCTGACGTCGTGCGCGGCTTATAAATAGGCATGTCCGCCTCTTCACGCTTTGCACTCTTGTCGCTTTTGTTGTCTAGGCTTCTTGCTTCCTTCATCTTTTGCTTCCACATTTTGAGCTTTTTGCGCCAAGACCAAGACAGTAGCAGTCAGCATGGCTCAAGAACTTCCCCTTCGGTGATGGATGAGTCACTTGGCTAGACCATCTTCGGCTCGCTCGCCCCAAAGGGCCCTCGCCTCAAGGCGGGCACTGTCTCGCCAAAATGCAACCCCGGGGAGGTGATGACCTTCGCCTGGGCATTGGTGGTGGGCCTGATGCCGCTTTATTCTGAGTTCTTCCTCACCGTCCTTCACTTCTACAAGATCCACCATCTTCACCTCACCCCCAACTCCATCATCATCCTCTCCACCTTCGCATACCTTTGCGAAATGTTCATGGGGGTGTTGTCGAATCTTCCTCTCTTTCGATACTTCTACACTTCTCCGCGGCTCCACCGATGGTGGCGTCGTGGGGTGTTGCCATTTTCGCCTCTGTGATGGCTTGGCCTCCCGCTACATCTCCCTCCAGATGAAGACCACCTGGAAAATGTGGTAGAACGAGTGGTCAGACATCGCCGATGATGCCGTCTTGAGATCCTAGAGCTGCTGCTCACACCGGCAAATGCTTATCGACAATCGGGTTCCCTCGCCGAGTAGACGATGGAACTTTCGGTCCATGGTGGCCCGTGACGACGGGCCAGGGCCTCTCAAGATGATCGGGCGCCGTTGTCTCGAGACTTCGCGGGCCCACTGATCAGCCTCGCAGCCGACGCCACAGCCGGCTCGGCAAGATAATCGACAACGAACGACCGACCCGCACGCACCTGTGCCGTAAGTTCGCCATTTTTTTCTTGTTTACCTTTGTGGTCGCCAATACCGGTTGACGCTTTATCTTTTGCCAGGCGCCAGGAATTTGAGCATCACCGTTGAGGTTCGAGACCGTACAGCCATCGCATTGCCGAGCAACCGCTTCCCGATCGAGCCCGGCCGCCATGACGACCGCCGTGGAGCGGCACGTGATCATCGCATGCTTCCCCTCGATGGTCTCCACCGGGAGGGCCGTGATACCACCTCGCGCCCCCTGACGATAACGGGGAGTCCGGCTCCTGTTGACGACCGGAGCACGGGAAAACGGCCGACCACCACTGACGCTTTGGGACTGGACCCGAGGAGACCCTGCGCCGTCGGCATCTCTTCTTCTTCCACCCCCTCCACACCTCTGAGCATGGCAGGGGCTGTGTCTTCTCCTAGCGCCGCCACACCTTCCGCCGGGAAGGATGCAACGCCATCCCTTAGCCTTCGCTGGGCACGCAAGACTAACGCCACGACGCGTGCAGATCGACGGGTAAAGCCCGGCCAAGGAGTGGGCTCGCGCTTCGCGCTTCTTCCATCCGCTTCGGGGGTGCTTCTACTACGTAAGCTTCTTTTCTTTGACATGTTCTTATGCTTGCTGGCGTTGACCCTTCTTCTTGGTGTTTGTAGGGAGGACCTCATAGGCGGTACACGTGGTCGACGACCACGCCATCTCGCTACAACGGGTTGCCGCTCGCCACCGCCACCGCCAACTATTGGGCTAAGAGGTAGCGCCCACACCGGGTTGTTGCCTCTCACGCCGCCCGTCCGGCTTCCTCAATGCTTCGCCACCCGCTTGCCGAATTGTCCCTAACTTCACAGCGGCGATTTCTCCATGACAAGTGCAGGCGGCCACCGCGAGAGGAGTTGCGCGCATGCGAAGGTGGAGAAGACGCCCCAGGCTCGAGCCTGGCACACGAGGCGCGAGCGGGGGTGTCGAGGAGAAGTGCAAAGGCGTTGAGCGCGGAGATGGGCCGCAAACTATGCAACCTTGTCACCATGCTCGCCTCGCTTAAGCGCATGGTCAGCCACTCGCGATCGCGGGGTGACGGCGAGTGGTCTGGCTGAAGAATCAAGAAGACATTACGCCCACAACAATACCCCTTGTCGCTGAAACCCTTGCCGGCTCGCCTACCGCTTGGCACTAATCCACCCGGAGGGCGGGGAGTAGCGACGCCACAAATGGGCTTCGGCCCCGATGTCCCGCGCTCGCCGCGATGACCTTTGACCCTATGGTGACCGTGGGTCGGTGGAGGCGACCGCCTGGCACCAACGCGTGTGTGTGAGGCAACAAGCACGAGCTGACATGGAGATGGTGCCTCCACTCGTCGATGCTGATGCCGAGGTGGAGGAAGAAGCCGGGGATGACACCGGCGACATCGAGATCGATGACGAGTAGCTCGGGCGACCTCTTTTGCCGTATTCTTTTCCCTTTCTTCTTCTGTGTAAACATGCACGTAGGCGTTTCAGCCATTATGAATGAAAGTGCCTTGCTTTTACCTGTTGTCGGCTTTTACCTATTGTCTACCCTTGCACGTGCTTGCTCATGACTTGTTCGATTCAGCGCCAAGAGACCAACCCCCGAGCATATTGCACGGGCCCTCTGGGCGACCGGATGGATTAGCGATTAGGAGTTTTTTCTACAATCACATAGAGCCACTCCAAACACGAGCGAATGTTAAGTCACGCTTATTAGGAATAAACAAGCAAACAGGCACACAAAGTCTAAGTCCCTGCCACTGAGTGGGCGGGGAGCGCACACTAGGTTGTCATTTTCCTATCACCATCCAGAGCTTAATCCCTTGTAATTTACCGGGACTAGACCAGAGAACTACGAGGCTAGGGAGTAGGTCGCTTAGAGGTGGGACAAATGGTGGACGAAACATTACCGCGAAGCACCATGGTGGGGGAAGATAGTCCAACAAGACCGTGTCAAGACACACCGCTAAACGCTTGTCCGAGCTCTCTAAGACAAGCCGAGTCCACGGTATTGCCAAGGGACCATTGCAATCCTTTTGGACCAAACCAGAGAACTGCAGGGCTAGGGAGCAGGTCGCTTAGAGGTGGGGCAAATGGTGGGTAGAACTTTGCCGCGAAGCTCCATGGTGGGCGTGAGCATAGTCACAGACATCGTGTCAGACATTACTCATACTAAACGCCCGCCCGAGGCCTTCAAGAAAACCGGGGTCCAAAGGAGTTGCTAAGGGGTTATCAAAGCATCGGGTACTGTGACAACCAAGTGTGGCACAAATCCTATAAGCATCAGCAAGTTGAATGAATCAAAGTGATAATTGACTGCATACCGAGCATGTGGAGCCTAAGATCAGCTAGGGGAGAGGTGACAATTACTAGCCGATCTGGTGAGGCTACTTGAAAACTTACAAAGATGCTACACATCATTCGCTAGGTTGTCACTTTCCCATCATTATCCGGAATTTATGCCCTTGCCATCTTTGTGGGACCAAGCTGAGAATCATGGGCTAGGGGAGTAGGTCGCCAGAGGCTGGGCAAATGGTGGGCTAAACTTTGTCAGCAGCACCGTACACATGCACCCGCCGAACGCCTCGTCTGCCTAGCGAGAAGCCGGGGTCCACGTTATTGCCAAGGAGCCGCCGGATACGGGTACTATGACAACCATGTGAGACGAAGTTCAGGGGTAGAACTTCAGTTAGCCTTATATTCTCGAGTTCGCTGGCCCCAAATGCGTTTTCCGTATAAACGAATCACCCCGGTCGAGACAGAGACCAATTTTGAAGGGCGGCCCTAACGGGAGACAGCTTATCGCGCTAGCCTCAGGTGGAATTCGGGCGCAAGACAAGGTCGCCACTACCGTTGTTCTTCATGGATCCGGTATGGCGGAAGCGCTTAGGACTTTGTTAGTACGGGCAAAGACGCAAAGGCTACCCGATCTTGTACTTCCTTTAGGAAGTTGACGTCATCTTGGCGCCGGTCTTCCTGGTATTCTTCATTGAAGGCCAATACGGGTGGCGAGCCCAAGGAGAGCTCGGAGGGTAGTACCGCTTCGGTGCCGTAGACTAGGAAGAAAGGAGTCTCCCCAGTCGCACGGCTGGGCATGGTTCGGAGAGACCACAACACCATCAGAAGCTCTTTCGCTCATCATGCTCCACGCTATGAGTTTATTGAACGCCTCGTCTTGAGGCCCCTCAGACTAAGGCTATGCTATTGGCTACCATTTGTCCGTTGCTTCACAGATGGGCCACGGAGGTAAAACACACCTTGGTGCCCATCTCTTCACAGAATTCCAGGAACACTGCGCTGTGAATTGGGTGCCATTGTCGGTGATGATGCGGTTGGCAACTCCAAAACGAGTGAAGATCCCGCGCATGAACTTGATAGCAACGGAGGCCGTAATGGCATGCATTGCTTCGGCTTCAATCCATTTGGTGAATTTATCAATGCCGACGAACAGGTGGGTGAAGCCCCCTATGGCTCGCGGGAATGGACCCAAGATATCCAACCCCCAGTCGTGAATGGCCATGAGAGAAGGATGGTTTGCAGAGCTTGGGTCGGAAGGTGGGTCTGCTTGGCGTGGAATTGGTACACCTCACAACTCCTTACCAGCTCACAAGCATCCTAGAGGGCAAGAGGGCTAATAGAATCCTCACAAGTAAGCTTCCCATCGACTAGTGTCCAACTGGACATATGGCTCCCATACATGCCTCCATGGATATCAGAGAGTAGCTTGCTTCCCGCTTCCCGAGTGATGTACTTCAGAAGAATTTTGTTTCTACTCTAGCGATATAGGTCCCCACTTATCAAAGTAAAACACTTGGCCTTGCGTGCAATTCTCTCAGCTGAATCATCATCGTCGGGGATCACTTGAGCACACAGGAAGGCTAGGATGGGATTCATCCACTGACCCCCTGACCAAGTGTGGTGATCTTGTGATGACCGTCAGTACTCTACCGCCTGCAGCTCGCCAAGACCGCTTTAGCGGTGTTACCGTTTACCTCCGAAAAAGGGGATGTAGCAACAATTGCCGTTTGCAGATTTTGCACCAGTAGTATTCCTCGCCGCACAAAAGCGCAGCGTGGCCCACGGGCGGCTCGGTGCAGTGGATCGAGCACGCCTGCTCGCCAGCGCCGGTCCACGGGCGCCGGGCGAGCTGGTGGGCGAGGATGCCCGCCGCGGCTACGCACGCCATGTGGCGGCCGGCAGCGGGAGGGCGAGCACGCCCGCCGCCGTGTCGCCCACGTATGCTCGGGCGAAAGCAGTGGGCGAGACGCTCGCTGGCCGGGCGCGCCAACCCACGCGGGCGGCTCGAAGGCGGGCGTAGCACTCCTCGCCGCCAGTGTCGGCCACGGCGTGCGTCGGCGAGCAGCAGGGAGAGGACGCTTTGCTCGCCTTAAGTGCTCAAATTTACATGTGGTCTGGCAAAGGTGCGGGCAGCACACCGGCACGGCCAGTGTCGCCCACGTGGCGCCAGCGAAAGTAGCAGGAGAGGACGCCCGCTTGCTCGCCGCAAGGCAAAAAGGTGGGATGTGGTGGCTTACCAAGTCTCCTTCCCCATCAGATATGCCAGCAGCAGCTCTGGCCTGTGTCAGTCCTTAATCGCGAGGATTTCACATAAGCCCATTCCTCTAACGCCTCACCTACCCTTCGCAAAGGGGTCACATCCCAAGGACCTGGAGACGCCATGCGTCGACATTTAATGAGGCTCGAGGAATGGGACAGCACATGAAGTTGTAATAAATATATATAGATCAGCATGATGCCCCCCTTTGTACCTACCCCCATTAGCCTGTGATATATAAGGGCCCTCTGGTGCATGGGGAAGGGGGGAGAATGATCGAGAGTTCAGCGGTAGAGCCTGAGGAAGAACTTGTAACCTGAAAGCTCTGTACTAGCTTCAAACACTCTATAAAAGATCTAGCAGAAGTAAGGCTATTACCCTCGCTGAGGGGCCCAACTCGGGTAAAAAATCCTGTGTCGCCTTAGTTCATAGGCCCGAGTCCTTCATGGGAGTCACTAGGTTTCCACCGCTAGGGTTTGCCACCAAGACGCCTCCTATCAACCAAACCCGGTCCAGAGACTCGGCCTCTCAGTGGAATATGCCACATGTGGCGCCAAGTAGAGTGCTAGTGGTTGGTTCTTCCGCCAACACCCCGATTTAACTTCGTGTCCGTGATTTAGCAAGCTCGCAAGATCCGAAATGGCGGGTTCTCAACGCCAAGAAGTGGCGGGCGAAGGTCTCCTGCCGCCCTTAGTCTCGTCCGACTAAGGATCGCTCACCCCGCCGCAGGTGGCAAGTAAGCTTCTTTGGAAGCCTCGAGCATCCCTGCGCGACGCTTGGCAGCCCTCGGGAGGCAGCCACCTCGCCTAAAACCTACATGCGTCGGGCTTCCTCTGACCACCACCCGGAACTCAGAGACTTCTCCGCCACCCGGGCTACGCGAGCATCGCCGTCTGGTGGACGCGACCCAACTTCGTAGGGTTTCGATCGGCCGGTACCGCTGGTACCTCTGCTGTTCGGGCGCGGTCAACGCACTCCAGCGCCTAGGCCGCCTTTAACGGATGTAGCTCGCCAAAGCGGCCGGAGCCGGAAGGAAGGGCGCTACTGAGCTGGTCCGGCTCCGCAAGGGACCGTGGGGACTTTTTGGACGACTTTGGATGAAAGCCGCACAGCGGGCGTGATGACCTCCGTGGTCGCCGCCATGCCACTCCGCCCCAGAGAGCCGCCATGAAGCGGATAGCTCGACGGTGATAGTCCCTCCCATGGTTTCACTTTGACCAGGAGGAGGTCCAATCCTCGATTCTAGGAGCCAGTGCCTCGCTTTCGAACGGCTTCAGACCGCCTCCGTGAGCAGCTGGCCTTTTATGGCGCTGGTGCTGCCTTTCTCCCGACGGGCCACGCCAAGGGCGTGGGTTCGGCACAGTTCCGCCCATTCATAGAGAAGTATGACGGCACCACCAACCCGAGGAATTTCGCAGATATATACTACGGTGGTGCGTAGCAACCATGGGTCTAAAAGATCGTACATTACCTCCTCGATGGTCTTTGACGGCTGCTCTCGCCATTCTGTCGTTAAACCTCCCCGAGGGTTTGCACTCGTGGAGGAGTTGTGCGCCTCTTCATCGCCAACTTTCAAGGCCTTTGGCGCAAATGAAGCGTGGAGGATGACCCCATGCCCTCGAGCAGAGAAGGGGAGTCGCCGCGGACTTTATCCGGCGGTTTTAGCACCGCCGCAACACGCACCCCCACATTTCGAGCACCGCCATCATCGCCAAGAGGCGTTTCGAGACCGTGAAGATGAAGGAGAAGATGGCCACCTGCATTATCGCACCACCTCCGAAGCTTTTTCTCGGCCGACATAAATGTGCGCGGCCGGAGGCAGGGGGCCATTGCCCGCTTCAAGGATGGCCGGGCAGGACGGCCGGAACTCGGCGGGTTCCAAATGGCGCGGCAAGAAGGCGCGAAGCGGGAGGCAGGAGAGACCAGCGGTCTTGGCCGCCGAAGCGTGATCGCTGGATGACCTCGCCGCCACGGAAGCGCAACCGCTGCGGATCGGCGCGACGATCGCGCGGATCGGGCGTGATGATCATCGTGACTCAGCCAGTGACTGCAGGCGGTCAGAGAACGACCGCCATGAAAGCAAAAGGAGGGCGAGCTCTATTGTTCGATCCATCGTATCAACACTCACGACCGGACGGCCGCCGTCGTCGCGGAGCAAGATGGTGGAGCAATGTCAAGCCATGAACGCCGCCTCCGACGCATTTACTCAAGACGAAGACCCCGCCTACCGCCTTCCAGCCAGATTTTGATCACATTATGTCATACATCCACGGTGGTTCATCCACCTTTTTCTCCAACGCCGCATATAAACGGCTAAAGAGGGAAGTGGCGCCGCAATGGCCGAGCTCAGGGCGGTCGGATGTCTGAAATGGTCTGAGGAGATGATCACTTTTCAAGCCGACCATCCCGAAGCACCATCGCCTAGGACATCTCCCCGATCGTGGTGTCACCCACAATCCGTATCGTACTACCGGGCGTAGGTCGGTGGATTCGAGGGAGTTCCATCAACCTCCGGCCCTCTTCGGGCGTTTCTCGGCGCCCAGATCCCGCAGCAGATCTCAAGGTCTGCCGCTTTTCTTCGGGTAGCCCCGAGGTTGGTTTAATGCCCCTCGTCAGTGCACCTCCTGCTACCTTCGGGAGAAAGACAATTACCGCACCGAGATGGTGGACTTCGAGGTCGCCGATTTCAACCACCCCTACAATGCCTTGCTTTGGCCGACCGGGTTGGTCAAGTTCATGGCGAACCCACTATGCCTACATGGTGGTGAAGATGTCCTGTCCCGTGGCCCCATTACAATCTGTGTGGATGTGCTCGAGGCCTTTGCGCTACACACAAAGTGTGCATGGGACTCGCCGGCACACTGCGCGGGCGTGCCGACGCCGCCGCTTGGGAGCCCCTCAGCCTGACACCCAGACTCACCATTGCTCACGGTGAGGTTAAGGTGGTCACCCCGAGTGAGCGCGAGCCCCGAAGATTGTCAACATTGGCGCAAATTTTAGCGCCAATAGGAAGACGCTGCCACCATCCTCCGCCTAACTCGACATGTTCGCCCGCAACCATCCGACATGACCTGGGTCCCTGTGGAGGTGATCGAGCACCGACAGCAATGCTCCTAAGCGCGCGGTCCGCAAAAGGTCCAGAGGCAAAGCCGAGCGGCAAGATGCCATTCGGGAGGAGGTAGAGAAGCCGGCGCGCCGCAAGGATTGTTAGGGAAGTCTCTCACCCCGAGTGGCTTGCCAACCCTGTGCTTGTCAAGAAGCCCAACCGACCTCAACAAGGCCCGCCTCAAGGATCCTACCCCCGCCATGAAGTCGACTTATTGTTGACTCCACGGCCAAAAGTGAAGTCAGGTTTTCTGGACGGTACTCGTGCACCACTAAATTAGCATGGCGTTAGAAGATGAAGAGAAGACTGCTTTTGTAACCCCTACGGATGTTTATTGTTATGTTAGAATGACTTTTGGTTTAAAGAATGCTGGTTCCACTTATCAACGTGCCATGGAAAGTCGCCCGCAGATAGGGCGAAATCTTGAGGTCTACGTTGATTACTTAGTTGTGAAGATTAAAAACAGCGAAGAACTAATCCAAGACCTAGAGGAAACCTTTGCTAACCTTCGGAAGAATTGCCTGAAGCTCAACCCTGAAAAATGTGTGTTTGGTGTGCCCTTCGGCAAGCTGCTGGGTTTCCTGGTGTCCAACCGGGGTATTGAAGCCAATCCTGACAAGATAGCAGCCATCGAGCACATGAAGCCGCCAGTGCGACTCAAACAAGTCCAGTGCCTAGCCGGTCGCCTGGCCTCCCTAGAGTGGTTTATTGCCCGATTGGGAGAGAGAAGCTTGCCTCTGCTCAAGCCATGAAGAAGACTAACCACTTTTGAGGGACAGATGAGGCATGTAAGGCATTTGAGGACTTGAAGCAACACCTCACCTCTCCCTTGGTTGGTCTCTCACAGTAGGCAGCCGTTGTTCTCAGACATTGCTGCCACTCCTAAGGTGGTGAGCGCAGATCGCGTGAGAGGGAAGGTGTCCGAAGTCGGGTCTACTACATCAAGAAGGTGTTGCATGAAGCGGAGACTCGATACCAGAGTCAAAAAAATGTTGTATGCGGTCTTGGTGGCGCCCGTGAAGTTACCGCATTATTACCAAGGGAGATAAATCATCGTGGGTCACGCCTATCCTTCATGAGAAATTCTCCACAACCGTGAAGTAGAAGGTCGACATTAAATGGTTGTGGAACCGAGGGAGTTCAACATCAAATTTGTACCCCGACCGCCATCAAGAGCCGAATTGGCGGAAATTGCCGCCGAAAGTGGACTCTCGCCACTCCTTTGCTTCAAGAGGGAGCAACCGCTTCCTCGATATCCACGAGGCGCAAAGGGAGCCATATGTCCTACCGAATGCTAGCTCAGTAAAGCATTTCGCCAAGGATTTTATTACCTACCGCCTCCGTGATGCTTTAAGGGTTGGTGAGGAAATGCGGCCCCGCCAATTCTTCGCCAGTAGATCCACCGACCATTTAAGCTCAGTAAACCATCCCGCCTCCGCCGCTTAGGTCTGGGGTCGATATCCCGGCCCGTTTGCGAGCCATGGGGCTTCACCCACCTCTTCGCCGCCATCGACAAGTTCACCAAGTGGGTTGAAGCCGGTTGCCGCCATTACGACCGGCCGCCGCTATCAAATTCATGCACGAGATCTTCACCCGTTTTGGAGTCGCCAACCGCATCATCACCGACAACGGGACCCAATTCACTAGCTGCCTTTTGGAGTTCTCACATGAAATGGGCACCAAGGGCCCCAAGACGAGGGCATTTGACCTGGCCCCATAGTGGGGGCGCGATGGCGGAGGAGCTCCCACTGCTATGGTCGCCAAGACCACGCCTGGCCACACTAGCGAGACGCTTTTCTTCTTGGTGTACGGGCGAGGCTATTCTCCCTCTAAGTCGCCGCTGCTTTCTCCGCTGCGGCCTTGTTCAACGAGGAAGGCCAAGAAGATCTCCAACAGAAGAAGTCAACCTCCCCGGAGGAAGGTGATCGGGCCGCCTCGCTTCGCCTTTGAATGCAAAGAAAGCCTCGTGGTACCATGCCACCCGGTCTCCGAGAGAACACAAGCCGGGCGACCTGGTCTTGCGCAGGATTCAGACGCTGTCGGGTTGCATAAGCCGCTCCCGCGGAGGGCCCTTTAAGGTGGTTTCAAGATCTCAATTCGGCGGTCCTGGCCATTACTAAGGTCGGCGAGAATCGTGAATTCCTACAACATAGAGTTGTTGTAAAGTTCTATCCATGAAAGAATTGTGGGCACTCGCAGCTCGCATTGGTTAGCCTCGAGGTAAGTCTTTCCCCCGGCTGATCGACGGCTACTGGCGATTAGTAAAGTTGTTGGCTTGAGGGCTTTTGCTTTACTATCTTTATCTTCCTTTGCTCTGGCGCTTTTGTATGGGTATTGTTGGTCCCGACTATTTGGAAATTCTCTCGTCGATCCGCAGGTATGCCGCGCACCGTAGGGCATGAACGGTAAATCAGGGGTGAGTTTGGCACGGCGCCCAAACGCGGCTCACACACCTCGGATTGGCTCTTAGAAGCACCGCTGGTCGTCACCGCGAGCGCTGTTGGCCTATTACCACTCCAAGAAGCCCGCTTCTTGGCCACGCAGCGCTATGGTTCGGTTCCTAGAAAGGTCGCACGGACTTAGAATCTAATAAGAACGGACCATAACGATCCCACACGAGGATTCATGTTGTTTAAATCCTCCCTACATATGCCACACGTAATGTCTGCTTGTCTTTGCGATAGATGTGTGTGCACGCACGGAGAAGATCAAAGTATCAACCCACTCCAAAGAACAACTCGACATCGCCCAAGTGCCGGGGCCGGTCGCCTCGATGCCCAGTCGGGTCGCCGACGCCTGGGCCGGGTCACTGATGCTCCAGCCGGTCGCCCAGATGCCTAGGGGCTGGTCGCCCGATCACCTGGGCTGATCGCCCCATGGTACATAAGCTAGATAAGTGTCTTGTGCTACACTTCTAATCCTTTGCTTATGTATACGCTGAGATGGGCCATGTTATGCGTGATTGTCGCGGGTTTCAAAAACCAACGGCCTCTTGGTGATAAAAGGAAAAGTGCTATGTTAGCGCCCCATGAGGGCAAGTGACCGAGGCGAAGGCACGGTATTCAAACACGGCTCGCGACGCTCGGTTGGCTCTCGGCACACCGGTTGTCACCACGAGAACCGGCCGACCTAAAAACACCTCAAAACTTGTTGCCTCGCCGCGCCACGCCAGAGCATGGTTCCAGGAGATCATCGGATCTAAGTCTCGAGGGATCTCAACCAAATACAATCTTGCACAAAAACCTAAGGCTACTAATCGTTTCGCTGCTTCACGTGAACCGCCATATTTAAGGTCATTTTTACCTAAGTTCTCACAGAATTTGCATGGTTTGTGCTTATGCTTGTAGCCTACCGTGACGTGATATAAAAAGGATCCTAAAGTATTGCCCTAAATTTGAAAGCTTACTTACGTTATAAGTTCAAGGTCGGTCCAGCGCTCTAATAAATGTAATCTATCAAGCAAAGTAAACAAGCGACGGTAAAGCACGATGTATTCTCGCCAAGTTCGCATGAAGAGCTCGTTTCGAAACACGTGGCGCAAGATGCGCGCATCATGAGGCAAGGTGGTGAGGCGCCGGTGCTAGGGTCGCCGCCACCCCCCTCAACCCTCTCATGCGCGGTGGCGGCTAGAGGCACTGGCAGAAGTTCGCCGCCTTCAGCTATGTTGGGCGCCTTCTCCCACTCCTGGTGATGTCTGCGCCCTATGCCCGGCGTTTTGAGGCGGCCGCTTGGCGAACACCCTCAAATCGAAGTGGCCTTTAGGGAGCGTAAGCCCACCCTGCTGAGCGGTGGCATGGGCTCCGTGGCTGAGGGCGCCGGGGCGCCACCCGCTGAGTAGTGGTCGAGGGGCCGGGCGCCAGTAGCCAGAGAAGGGACCGTGAAGGCGATGGAGCCGGGCGCCAGAGGAGGGCGCCTGTGGCGTAGGTCATGGTCAGGGTGGCTTGTGCCGCCGCCCCTTGCGAAGGTGCCGCCACATAAAGGCTGGCGGCAGCGGAAGTCTGGCCCGTGGTGTGGGCCATTTTGGGGTTCGGGCCCGTGGCATCCGGACCAAGTGGCCGCTTGCCTGCGGCCCGATCGTTGGCGGTGGATGTTGCCCTGATCACCAGCGGACCACGGGCTGGCACCACGGCGGGTCCAGTGGAGTCCATCGGCGGGAGCTGCCTGACAATCCGCAAGCGCTCCGCATGCTCTCCGTTGCTGGAAAATCCAAGCCGCTGGGAATTGACGGCATCAATCCGGCAAGCCATCTGCCAATGATTTGCTCCTCCAAGTTTCCCGCGCCTGGCGAAAGACAAAGAAAACTACCGGTTGGTAGGGAGCCGCAGAAAGAAGCATGTATGCGAAAAAGGCCAAAAGAAAGCGAAGACTTACGACTGTGGTATGCGTCGCGCGTTATGTCGCTGCCGTCAGGTAATCGCCATGTATGCACGTCGACGAAGGGGGCTGATTCTTCGGGTCACAAAGTCCCGGATCACTAGCACCCCAGTTAATCCAGCGTCCCGCAGTCTGTTGATGCGGGCCGCCATTGCAAGGAGCTCTGCCGTCTACTCGACCCGGCGAAGTTCCGCCGAGGCCTCCACTCGCCTCGCGGCACCCCTGTATGCCGACCGTTGTCATCGTTGATGTACAACCAGTCGCTGTGCCATGCCTTCCAGTTGGACCTGGACTAGAAGGCAATGTAGCGGGAGGCCAATCTGTCCCGGAGGTGGAAATAACAACTCCCCACTACCTCACCGTTGGTAGAGCCATGGCAAAGGAAGAAATAGCGAAAAAGAGGAAGATTCGGCATCACCCCTATGAACATTTCACAGAGGTGTGCGAAGATGGAAAGGAAGATGATGGAGTTAGGGGTGAGGTGAAGGTGGTGGATTTCATAAAAATGGAGGATAGTGAGGAAGAAGTCGGAGAATGGTGGGACCAGACCCGCCATCATCGCCCAGACGTGGATGAGAATTTCATTGGAGAGGTACCACGGCGTGGGGGTCCCCATCCAAAATTGGAAGGTGCCCTCCGGTGCGATGTGGGAGATCTTCTTCACCGTGGCAGCGTCAGCGGTGGAAGCAGGGATGGAAGGTGCCATGAAGACAAGGAAGGTGAAGACTTTGAGCGAGGAAGGCGAAGAAGCGAGAGTTGAAGTGCGCAAGAAAGCAGAAGGCGTAAACCACTTGGTACAGATGTATCTATATATACATGCCACCTACACCGACGGTTCGCGAAGAGACAAGATCGTGCGCCGTTTCGGGTCCCAAGAAAAATCGGCGGATGCGAAGAAACGGGGACCAAGGCGGTCGCATCCTCATGAATGGTGGCCCCATCCAAGAACGCACCAGTATTTAATGAAGAACCCAAAAGGCCCTGACGCGCATTCCAAGACTAGCCTGGGGGCTACTGTCGGCGTACTTTATGCCAAGGTACCCTCCCCGCCGCACAAAAGCGTGTGTGGCCCACGCGCGGCCTGGCAGGCAGGTGGGTGAGCATGCCCTGCCCGCCAGGCATTGGTCCACGTGGCACCCAGGCGAGCAGGTGGGCGAGGACGCCTTGCTCACCTGGTGCCAAGCCCACGGGCGGCCTTGACAAAGGGTGGCGAAGCACGCCCGCCGCCGTGTGGCCCACGGGCGCTCGGGCGAGCAGTGGGCGAGACACCGCCGCCCGGCCGCCCAACCCACGTGGCGGCCGGCAAAGCGGGTTGGTGAGCATGCCCCGCCGGCCAGGTGTCGGCCCACGTGGCGTTCGGGCGAGTAGGTGGGCGACGATGCCTTGCTCGCCCGGCGCCCAGCCCACGTGGCGGCCTGGAAGGTGGATGGGCGAGCACGCCCCGTTGGCCAGGTGTTGGCCCACGTGGCGTTCGGGCGAGCAGGTGGGCGAGGAGTCTTAGTCCATAGGCTCCGGAGTCCTTCGTGTGGGAGTCACTGGGGTTTCCACACGCTAGGGTTTGCCAACCGCGAAGGCGCCCTCCTACTGAACTAAACCCGGTCTGTAGACTTGGTCCTGTCAGGTGGAATACGTCGACATGCGCCATCGACCCTGCCGGAGTTGAGGGCCGAGACGGGTGCGTGGACTCCATGCACGGAACTAGGGGATATGGCACTCGCATCGTCGGCCCCGCCGGAGTTGGGGGCCGAGACAGATGTGTCACCTCCCCTCACGGGATCGAGGGATGTGGTAGCCGCACCATTGGCCCCGCCGGAGTTGGGGACTGAGACAGATGCATTGCCTCCCTGCCCGAAATTGGAGGACGGAACAGCCGCACCATTGGCCCCGCCAGAGTTGGGGGTAATAATGGACGATCGCATAAGCCTTTTTTCAAAGACTTGATCGAACCGACACGTCATTGGCCCCGTCGGAGACCGGGGTGGCAATGAACGGTCGTACAATATCGTCCCCGCCGAAGACCAGGGAAGTGATCGACGGTCTCGCAAGACTCCATTCGGAGGGGCGGACTGGAATAAAAGAGCCATTGGCCCCGCCGGAGTTGAGGCCAGTGATGGACGATTGGGCAAACGTTTCTTCAAAGACTCCAACCGGAACAGAAGCCTTCGTCGAGGCGAGCTGCAAGGTTGTCGCGTCGGGGGATATGGATGTACCCCAGCCCATCGAAGTGACGCTCCATCCTCCTGACTTCCGCCAAGTAGGCGGCCATCGTGGGATCAGAGCATTCGAACTCCTTTCGCGCTTGGTTGACGACGAGTAGAGAGTCGCCCTTCATGTGCAGACGCCGGATGCCGAGTGCGGCGGTGGCACGTAGCCCCACCAGTGACCGTTCATATTCGACGATGTTGTTGGTCGCCATGAAGTCCAAGACGATCAGGTACCGGAGGAGTACCCGGTCGGGGAGACCAGGACAAACCCAGCCCCCGCACCCTCGACTCGGAAAGAACTATCAAAGAACAGGGTCCACGGGGGGAGCACGAGTGCTTCTTCAGCTTTAGGGGTGGACGGAATCCACTAGGCGACGAACTCAGCCAACCTTTGACTCTTGATGGCAGTGCGTGGGCGAAACTTAAGGCAAAATTCGCCTAGTTCCACTGACCACTTGGTGATGTGACCTTCGGCTTCTCGGTTGTGGAGTATCTCTCGAAGTGGGTAGGCTGTGATCACTGTGATCTCCCGTCCCTGGAAGTAGTGTCGGAGCTTCCGAGATGCCACCAGAATAGTTGTTTGCACCAAATTTTGGAAGATACGAAGCAATCAGCAAATCTGCGGGAGTTTGGATTATGTAGGTGGATATTTGGAGATAGAAGACCGTTTAGGAAACCTTAGCCGACGCAGACTCTGTTGTCGTAATGTAACGGGAGTCGGATCGATTGATGGGTGTATAAGATGAACCTAGGCCGTTTGAAGGAGGCATCCACAACAAAAATCAAATCTGCCAGTTTTCATTTTTTCCCTTTAGCTTTTAGCCTTGTAATACTTTTATTTGTAAGTCGATTTCGATCAATAAAGTTGTGTGTCGCCGATTGTTGGTCGCCTTCGATTTCATCTCAAGTCTGATTCGTTATGTTTTGTTGCGCATCGCCTTCTCAGAGCTAATCTGCCATTACCCTCTGATTAGCCTTAATTGGCTAATCTGTTTGTATTTTGATCAGCCTTTGGCTGATCCTAGTTTAGCCGATTATTCTTTGATATCGGCTTTGAGCAAATTTTACGGCTTTTTCCTTATCGATTGTAGGGTCAAATCGATTGGTACGCTTGAACCCGGTGTTCGTCTAGTGTGTTGCAACTAGAAATCCTACTTCAAGTTTTTTGCGTCAACACACTCTTGGCACGCCCGGTGGGACCATGATTGCAGGCAAATCTATCTCACCAGCCGACGTCAATGCTCACACAATAATCATCCCCACTTTGGATGATCTGACTCCGGAATAGCACAAAGAGATTGAAGATTGGAAAGCTGCTCTGGAAGAGATGATGTTGGGTTGTTACCAAAAAACCCGACGAGGGGTCATGCAGAAGACGACGCTTCCACATTGAATCCACTTGGCGAGGCTGGCATTTCGACAAACCCGGTAAGCCGATATCTTCCGGCTCAAGCCGAGTTGTCTGTTATGATTGAGCAATATGTGCACCATGCATTAATCAATCAGTCATCAGCCTTGGTTACGACCCTAAAGTCGATGATAGAAAATAGCATTAAACTAATTGCACAAGAGTTGGTAGCATCTGGAGGATTGCTAGATCCATTACAGCCACTCCCAACATACCCTGTATACTCTGTGGCACAAAACACCAGCAAGGTAGAAGTGTCGGCTCCAACACCCTCATTAGTGCCGACTCAACCCACTGTGTTGGCACCAGGAAATTCTCGTCTAGGTGGGGTTACCAATTACCATGCATATCGAGGTATGACTCCTTCGGCTTGCCGGAAATGCTTACGCCCAATGGGCCTCTCACCGATTGAATCTGATAGAATTCCTTAATCCCAAGGACCAACTCAATTAAGGAATCCGGTCCCGCATAGGGTAGTTTCATATGCAGAGCCTTATCTTCCTCTACCTGAGTTCCCAGCTGGAAAAATCGACGGATGTGATTCATTGCCCCATCAAGATCCGCTCGGTCAGACTAGTTTATGCATCGAAGTTTACACTCAAAGGTGATGCCATTTACCATAATTGGCACAATCCGAGTGCTACATCGGCCAACAATATCAACTGGGCTGAACAGATCTCTGTAGTCCTGAGAGATCGCCGCTTACGTACTTAAAGGAAGACAATCGGCCATGAAAGTCAGACCGGATTACATAGACTGAATGCCATACCCACATAATTTTAGGGTGCTTGATTTCGCAATGTTTTCGGGAGATGATTCTGTTATGACTCTTAAGCATGTCGGACAGTTCATTGCCTAATGCGGCGAGGCGGCCCAGTCCGATGGGTTGAAAATTAGGTTATTTCCTTTGTCATTGTTAGGGACTGCTTTCACTTGGTTTACAAATCACCCTCCAAATTCGGTCCACTTTTGGAACGATTTAGAGAGGCAATTCCATGAATACTTCTTCTCTGGCAGCCCAGAGCTTAGGATATCGGACTTAAGTTCTGTTCGGCAGAAGTTCGGCGAATCGGTTTTCGATTACATCAGAAGATTTAGGGAGGTGTGAAATCGATGCTTCAGTGTTACGTTACCTGATGACCAATTAGCCGATTTAGCATTTCAGGGGTTGATCCCACCGCTAAAAGAAAAATTTGCTGGGCAGGAGTTTTCCAACCTGGGCCATCTGCTTCATCGTGTATCAGCACAAGAGGGCCAATACTTAGATAACAAAGGGTTTAAGGATAAATTTAGACTAAACGGGAATGGTAAGGATAAGGCCAAAGTAAACATGGTCGATTACAACTCAAGTGAAGCCTCTGAAGATAAAATAGCCGAGTGGATAAAGGGTCCTAAGAAGCCTCTCATCTGCTCATGGCTTAAGCCGACGAGGAATAAAATGAAGATTAAGTACGCCTTTGATGTAAATGCAATCGCATATTTGATTTATTATTACAAGAAAAATTGATACGACTGCCAGAAGTACATGTCATACCATCGGCCGACGAGATCAAAAAACGACAATATTGTAAGTGGCATCACTCTTTTTCACACAATACTAACGACTGCAATATTTTTCGGCAGCAGATATAGTCGGCCATTGAAGATGGTCGGCTCAAGTTCACAGAGGAACCAGCCATGGAAGAGGACGTCAATCCTTTTCCGATCAACATGGTCCAATGCTCACACAAAGGGAAGGAGCCTATGGATGAGGAACCTAAGCCGGCCCGACGAGTCAATATTCAGTCCAGTCAAGTGGTGAAACACTCAAAATAACGATCGGCTCGCTCCAAATAGAAGCTGATCAGGATGGGAAAAACTCGAGGACAATTAAGCCAAAAGGAGAACTGCTGGTTGGGCGTTGGTATAAAGCCGAGCGATCTCCGTCTCGAAAACCGGTGTTTAAACCTAAGCTAACTTTTTCACAATTGCATGAGAAATATGAGAGAATAGGCCATCGGCAAAAACAATGACCTCGTCAATCAGGTAACTTGTACTGTGCAGATAATCTTGAGAGGGCCCACTAGAGATGCCCTTTTTGGCAGTTCTGTCAGGAGAGAGGAGTAGCTTTACCATCACCATGATCATGCCCAATGGAGCATTACCCCCAAGGGGATTGGCCAAGGCGATCGGCCAAGGAGAGGTTGTCCAGACCGGTACACGATCATATGGAATTGAGACAAAGGAAGCCGGTTAAGGAGAGATTGTCCATACCAAGTATGGCTAAGAATGTGGAACCCCTTAAGGAGGATGATTTGGCGGGGAAAATCCGCAAGCCGATTGAGCCTCAACCAAGATGGTGCCCATCAGGCCTCAACTGATCTCAACGTAGACGACTTCAACGATTGAGAACACAAGAGATGAGGGAAGCTGAGCAAGAAAGGTTGAGAGACCAAGTGTTCAACGAGCTGCGGCCAGTTAGAACCGTGAAACAGGAGTGGAGGAGAAAGAAGCAAGCCGATGAGGAATCGGATTCCTTAGAAGAAGACTTGTCACCAATGATTCGAGACGATACTCCTCCCATGGATATCAACATAGTCTTTACTTTACCAGCCGAATTTAGAATTAAAACTGAATCGGTCAAAGACACATTCGCCCAGCTATGTCTTGGCTCACAGGATGTCGTGTTTGAGAAGTCGCAGGACGCTCATCGGCACTTGATGCCGTTGTATCTAAAGGGGCATATAAATGGCAAGCCGATATCTAGGATGTTGGTGGATGGGGGAGCCACTGTAAATTTGATGTCGTTCACTACCTGCAAAAAGTTAGGCAAGACCGATGAAGATTTGATCAAAACGAATATGGTTTTAAATGATTTTACAGGTGATCCCATTGAAGCAAAGGGGTGATGGTCGCAGAATTGACCGTCAACAGTAAAATGTTGCCGACTGCTTTTTTTGTGATTGAAGCAAAAGGGAATTATAACGTACTTCTTGGGCAAGACTGGATACATGCCAACTGCTGTATACCCTCAACCATGCATTAGCTGCTCATGCAATGGAATGGGGATGAAGTTGAGGTTGTCCCAGCCGATACATCGGCTCATATAGCGTTGGCTAGTTCCAACGCGAATTGGCCGCATGAGGAAGCCGAATGCATATCGGGTAAAACCTTAGATGACTGTGACTTTATATGCATCGGTAAGTCAGGTTTAATGCCGATCAGTGTCAGACCAGGCACGTTTGATCGGGCAAATGAAGTCTTGAGGAGATGGGACTAGAAGTAGTCCAATGTCTACATAACAGAATGCAAAGCTATCGGCAGATGATAAATTGTTGTGAGGTGATTGAAGACTTTCAGGAAGAGAAATTGGGTCAAGGTTTCACTTCTGCCGATTTGCTTGAAGAAGTCGATATAGGAGAAGGCGACAGGGAAAGGCCAACTTTTGTAAGTGCAAAACTAGATGTAAAGTATAAAGCCAAGTTGGTTGAAATACTTAGAAAATATAGGGATTGTTTTGCTTGGGAGTATTACGAGATGCCCCGATTAAGCCGACAACTAGTTGAACATCGGCTACCCATAAAGCAAGGGTATCGGCCGTTTAAGCAATATCCTCGACGTTTTAATCCAACACTGTACAATATTATTAAGGAGGAAATTGAGCGATTATTGGAAGCTAAGTTTATAAAACCTTGCCGATATGCTGAGTGGGTTTCCAACATTGTTCCCATCATGAAAAAAATGGTAAGCTTCGAGTATGTGTAGATTTCAGGGATTTGAATAAAGCTACAGCAAAAGATGAATACCCAATGCCTATAGCCGATATGCTTATCGATGCTACATCAGGTAATAAGATTATTAGCTTTCTCGACGGGAATGCTGGGTACAACCAAATATTTATGGCAGAAGCTAAAGGATCGAGATGGCGAACAGAGGGGGGGTGAATGGTCGCAAATAAATTTTCCCCCAAAATACTCCAACTAAAACCTCGAAAGGATCGCGCAAAGAAAATCGTGAAAAACCCGAACAACTAGACAACTATATGTACCCCTAGCTTGCATAGATGAGTACCATAGAATATGTGGGGATTTCTGAGTCACAATTCTGGTTGTCTAGTGTCCAAAATAAGAAGGAATCAATTCAACTCTTGCTTTTAGAAAGGAGATTAATTCAAATTGCAAAAGCCACTTTCTGAAAAGCAAAAGCAGAAATTTTGAGAACTTTTCTTCCTATGAGCAGATGAGTCGTGAAGAACTCCACAAAATTTTACCTCAAAAATCCTTACAGAAAAATCATCAAAAATCAAAGAACACAGATAGTCAGAAACTTCGAGCAGAAAGTTTGGGGCTCGGTTTTCACCTCATGGCGCCCAAACGGTGCAACAAGTGGACTCCAAAATTTTTATACAAGTGTATATAAGAGTCCCGCATCTTCTCCAACAACAATCACTCAAAAAAAATTTCTAGATTTTTCTAAAAATCAAATACTAACTGCTGCGAGAAGAACAAGTTCTGGACAGAGTTGGAACTTGTAAGAAATGATGATCTCTACTCAATCCAAGAGTGCAAAAGAGATGTAAAACCATATGAACACACTCAAAACATCTAATATCAGCATTTAGAAGGAGAGGAGGCAAATCCAAATTGCATGAATGTAAATTGCGGGAAAGTAAAAGCTAAATTTAAATTGTGTAAAGTAAAGACATAATGTAACCGCGGAATTTAAATTCACAATAATGTAAAGAATTTTTTTTTGTATTTCTGGTGAGAAGGTTTTTACAAAGCCTCACTTCATGTGGGCAAAGCTCAAAGGAGCAACTCAAACCTTCAAGGGGAGGAGGCTACCCCTCCACCCCTATTTATACTACTCTTGGGTCACCTACCACCCTTGGATTAGTCCCTCAACCCTAGAGCACTCATCTAAGGGCTAGGATTAACCCACACACACAGTCATGCAAGGGCTAACCCAAAACCCACACACATACTGGGTTTCTTGCACGGTTTTCAAAGCATACTACCTAGACCCGCTAACCTATCAACTAGACCGCAATCCGATGGCCCTCATTGATCCACGCGGCATCTAGCTAGCATCATCTCCTTTCCTTGTCTTCTTGACTTGCCCAGACTCCGTCTCCGATCATCTTCCGTCGATCTCCCGACCGTCTGGACCTCCGATGCTCCTCGTCTAGTCCCGGTCATCATCCGCCTCACCATGACCTAGCACCGTCGCCCTGCAACAATCAAAGACAAGGAAAAACTTTTCACATAGCAATGCCCACAAAGATATTCAAAGATTATCCCCAAATCATTAATCGAACAAAATTACGCTCAATGGTCCGGTGCTACTGCCCCTAAGCCGGTAGCACTAGGAAAAGCAGCCAACACTCAAATTGCTTCAAATCGAAATCCAATTCAAATCAAACTCAATTTCAAATCAAACCAAGCTCAACTCTTGTCAATTACTCATCACACACAAGGATAGACCTCCACATAGTCTTTCAATCTCCTCCTTGATGAGTATATTGACAAACACATGAAAAGGCATAAGTTTTGAGTTTGAATAAGAGAGAAGAAAGCAATTTGAATGCAAAGCCAAACTTGATCAAAGAAATAGAAATCAAGAACATGACCAAGTTGGCAAATACTTATGATCTATGAAAGATACCAAAGATTAACAAAGATCATAAGAAATAAGAAGAATCAAGATACAAAATGATGCCTTTTCTACGATTTCTCCATTTTGGCAATATAGGCATCAAGATGGCATTTTCTTTTCTCCCCCCTTTTTTTTGTTTTTATGCAAGTAATGCAGCATAAGGGAGCTTTGAAGATTATTCAAGTGACCAACAAGACAAGTGATGACACCAAGCTAAGTTATGACAAAAATAGACTATGCGAAGGCATGTCCAAGTGCAAATAAACATTTTGCTAGCAAGATTTAAACTAAACCATGTCATTTTTAGCAAGACTGAACATGAGCAACACTTGTCATTAGTTTCAAAACTAGAAGTAAAGCCATTCAAAGGATCAAATAGAAATCCTAGAGTTCAACCTACTCAACACTTTGGAGAATCTAGAAGTTCATACAAGGTCCTTCGAACTTATTTTTGTATGTAAATTTTTCTTTGAATCTTTGAAAGACATAGCGGGGTGCAAATGTTTGACATTATTTGCATTCTTTACCCAGATATGTTTTTTTTGCATTTTTAAAGCAATTGACTCAAGCCATAATCGATCATCTCAAGAGTAACTCTTAAGAGAATGATCTTGATCATACACAACCCATTCAATGTTCATCTTAAATGCAATGAGAAGCTGTCTTGTGAATGTGAGGTGTTGAGTCTAATGCGCACAAAAAGAAATCAATTTTGCTTCACTTTCATTTTAGCATTTTCATTGTTAAGCTAGTGAAGGACTCAAGTATGGATCAAACAAAATTCACCCAAGTTGCTATAGGGACTCTAGAGAATTCCATAATTTCACAAATCATGGCAAAAACATCTAGAGAAGAAACTTAGCAAGTAAACGCAACATGTTTTATCAAGTTTTTTTTAACGCTTATTTTTCAATTTTTGTAAGCTTAGCAAGATAAATGAACTTGGACATATCTAAGCAAGTAATTTTCTTCATAATATAGCATGGTGTATAAAATGAAACATGGATCATTTGCATAATAGACAAAGCTCATAAAATGAAAAATCAAGTCTATATGCAATGCATGAGACAGATTCTTAAACTCCCCCTCAACATGTGATTCAATTTTAAGCACAAAACTGATTTAAGTTGAGTTATTAGCAAGATTAAGCTCAAGAAAGGTCGAAAAGAACTCAATTAAAGCCAGAAACACGGAATGGAGAGAAGAAGTCAAGAAACTGTGAACTGGGTGGCTATAGAGCATAGAAAAGATGATAGAGAACACTACGACTCAGACTCGCTCTCATCTTCCTCAATGACTAACATAGGGAAGCTGCCTTTAGATCCCAAAATAAGGAGTGCACACTGACCCTGTCTACCCAGGGGGCCCAACACCTGCTAGACTCATAAGACTGTGAGGGAACTCAACCTAGAGAGAAGAGAGAATAGCTAATTAAGCATGATAGCAACCTAAAGCACAAGATGAGAGGTCCACGCAAGGCATGCCAGAAGTCTAAGTGAAGTGAACTCGTAACTCTAAGGAATAAAACCCATAAGCACCTAGAGCAATACAAAAGAAAGGAAAAACTGAAATAAAATATAATACATAATATACAGATCAACTTCCCCTCACAGAAGGCTGTAAGGGCACACAACTCCAAGCTTACTCCTCAAGGCAACAAACTTAGAGCGATACAAAGGCTTGGTAAAGATATCGGCCAATTGGTGGTCACTCTCCACAAACTGAAGCACTATGTCTCCTTTCTCCACATGGTCTCTAAGGAATTGATATCTAATATCAATGTGCTTGGTCCGGAGTGTCTTTGACTAGGTTCTTGTCAATGCAAATAGCAGAAGTGTTATCACAGAAAAGTGGAACACTCTCTATCTCTAACCCAAAGTCCCGCAAGGTCGATCTCATCCAGAGCACTGCTACAAAGAATCGGTGCAAAGAACATACTCGCCTCAAAGAAGGATCAGGCGACTCGGACCGCTTCTTAGATAACCAAGAAACAAGAGAAGTGCCAATGAATTGGCAAGTACCAGAAGTGCTCTTCCTATCTATCCTACAGCCGGCAAAGTCTGCATCAGAAAAGGCTCTAAGGGATAGACAAGAAGAAGAAGAGTACCAAACACCATAATCAATGGTAGCTCGAAGGTACCTGAAGATGCGCTTCACCGCCTGGCGATGAGAGACGCGAGGAAAAGCCTGCAAGCGAGTGCACATACACACAACAAAGTGTATGTCCGGCCGAGAGGCATATAGATACAGAAGGAAGCCAATCATGCTCTGGAACTCTTTCTGAACACATTCTACTCCCCCTGAGGCACACTCCAAACTCTCACCTCACAAGAGATAGCTAGAAAGCTAGAGGAAAAGAGATAGGATCTAAAACCACATGGTCTCTAAAGAGCAAGATGACTCAAGGTAAGAAGCAACCTGACTATGCTAGAAGCCCAATCAAAAGACTCTAGACAGACAGAACACAAGCTCTACCTATAAAAGGACCACAACCTCCTAAGAGACTCAGAAGAAGCCTAGGGAAGACAAGGGAATACTCAGCTGCTACCTAAACTTGAAAACTGCTAAGACACTAAAATGCAGGAAATTTTGACAATATCTCCCCTAAAAGTTGGACATTCACTCAGCAGACAAAGGAGCAGCAATCACATATATAATCACAATATACCATCTTAACAATATCACACACCAAATTCTAACCACAATCAGCAATATAAACATGACAACTAGTCCCACATCATCAAGAACCCATCACCATTATCAACACTTGAAGAGGTACTTACTTGCTGTAGTGTAGTGCTAGTAGTGGTAGCTGACTTGAAGTGGATCCTAAAAGTAGAGGGAGAAGACTTAGAGATAATCCTAGGATGATGTTCTTCTCCTCGCCAGAAAGCCTACACACATGCATCCAACAAATCTATGCTTTCGAAACTGGGGTTAGGCAAATCCAGTTCCTAGGTACGGATGGACAAGATACAAAGATAGTGTGGCAAACGATCATCTAGAGCATGAACATGATGCAAATGGCAATGTAAGATCATGAATCACAACCGAGCTAACAATAGCATCAAGATCCATATATTCATAGAAAGCAGTGAGAGCATACCCACATGATATACAGCAGTAAGGTGCATCATACCAACATCATGCTGGCAGAAGAAGCTAAGCAAGGTGCATCACAACAACAAAATGCTAGCAGGGGTCATATAAAAGCCTAGAAATACATGGATCAAGGTACTATCCTAAACATGGCAATGAGCATGTAAATGAAGAAATGCCACAATGAAGCACAACAACATGCTACTAGATATAACATGAGCAAGATAAATGATGGCAACCAAAGAGGATCATGAATAAAACAAGCCAATTAGCAACATCAAGATTCATATATCCATGGTCTCAATAACAACATTCATATGCTGCGAAAAGGCTCGATATTTCAAGGGCATACGCGGCTGAGCCAAACACAACCAGACCAACAAAAGGTCCTGGGGACATAGGCAGCATGGAAGTAAATGGTGACCATGGATACATAGACTAGAAGCTGCACATGACAACACTCTATGCATGATGATGAATACATGCCATGAATAAAGAACACAAGCTCATGCAAAATAGGTATGAAGCATATGAGCATGAAGGGCAATAAAAGGTGATCATGAGCAATACAAGTCACAAAGCGGTAGCTAAATCATATAACTCTAATCTCATGAAAAGCACTCACATGTAGCACAAAGTTTGGCAAACAAGGTCTAAACAACAAAGCCAACCATGTGGCACAAACTCTGGCATCACAAGCCAAGACACAAAGCTAATCATGGATGTAATAGAAAATCAGGGTCATACAACCTAGATACTACTCATGACAATATAAAGCAAATAATATATAGCACATGCCCACAATTAAAACAAATGCTCATACCAAATGAATAATAGCATGGACAAGATAAAACAAGAAAATCAAATGCTGGGGAAGGGCTCATGAATACAAGATATAATATATGAAGCACAAAACATGGCCGAGGAAAACATACTATGGTACAAAACAAGAAAGACAAAAACTAACAAGACCTAGCAATGTACATATAATACACATGGGAACAAGAGCAATCACAACATGTCATGGAAGTGATGATCACAAGCATAAAGGACATGAGGGTATGAGATAGCTCACCTTGGAAGTGGAAGTGCCCAATGCTATTATCATGAAGCTCAACACCTGTGGAGCTAAACACGAGGCAGACGAAGTTGAAAGTACATGCAGGTTAGCATGATGCACATGATGGTTATGCATGAAGATCAAACCCTCTAGAGACAAGCCGCAAAGGCCAACTCGGAATTCACATCGAGTGCCAACACTGAAAAGTGACAAAACCGATCCTAGAGGAGACTAGGAAAGACCAACGTGAGCAACACAATTTCCTGCAACTATTGCCGTGAGTGGGCACCTCGAGGAAAAACGAGGTCCACTACTTGCGCACGATGGGGATGATGCCTCGAACAACTCATGGACTAAGAATCGAACTAAGAAAGCACAAGTCCACAAGATAATCCAAATCCACTCCACTAGGTAGTAATCAAATATTCATGCTAGCCTTAAGCGACTCATGCCATGAGAAAGGCAAAGAGCACCTAATAGCATCATTGCATAGACATAACACAAGGAATCAGCACAAGAGGGCAAACAACCACAAAAAAATCCATCATTCCGGCCAACAAAGTCAAGCACAATCAAAACAAGGAAACCACATGGACAAGCAAACAAAACACCTAAACTACCGGCAAGAACACCCAGAAGAAATTCAACTCTAAATATAAGGGTGAATGCAAGGCAGAAGATGCAGAAATAAGACAATGCACATGTGAATGATGCTAACGTGATAATCAATGTATACATAGCATTAATAGACAAGAATAAGCAAGCATAGCCTTAAAACTACTACCACCATGAGCAGTTATTAACAATTAAGCATAGAACTAGGTCACAAGTATGAAAATAACAAGATATGGCTCTAGCTAAACTTAACTGCACAAAAGGGAGATGAAATCCTAGATCAAAGCAATTATTACCAATATAGCACATACCAGAGCATTTGACATGATATCAACAGAGAATTAGCTCTAGCCAAAATTAATTGCACAATGGAGAGGGATAATGCAAGTAATGCCTACTCATGATACAAGTAAAATTCTAGCCATTGACCTAGGCCATTGCCGGCTACCAAAATAACACAATCAAGCAAAAGTAGACTGGCAACACAAGTCATGTGGCAAGAATGGCATGATAGCAAAATTAATTTTCAACCTAGGCATGCAAGCATCAATATCTAAACATCATCAATGGTAGGCAAGGCATCAAGAATAACTAGTAGTAAAAGAGCAACCTAGTATATCTATCAAGTAAAAAAGGAGAAATGTCACTAGGTTCTCACCTCACTTACCATGACGATTCAGATGGTCCATAGGAGTTGATTACGATCAACAAAGAAAACCACTCCACCATGGGCCATCAATCAAGATCAATCACAAGAAAACCATCGCCAAGCTTGGAGCAGTCCACACTAGTCGCCGTCTCTCGGGTCGGTGAAGATCCCAAAAGAGAGCACCACCATAGCTCTGATACCAATTGAAGGATCGAGATGGCGAACAGAGGGGCGGTGAATGGTCGTAAATAAATTTTCCCCCAAAATACTCTGACTAAAACCTCGAAAGGATAGCGCAAAGAAAATCGTGAAAAACCCAAACAACTAGACAACTATATGTACCCCTAGCTTGCATAGATGAGTACCATAGAATATGTGGGGATTTTTGAGTCACAGTTTGGTTGTCTAGTATCCAAAATAAGAAGGAATCAATTCAACTCTTGCTTTTAGAAAGGAGATCAATTCAAATTGCAAAAGCCACTTTCAAAAAAGCAAAAGCAGAATTTCCAGAAGCTGTCCTCAATTCGAACAGGTGGTTGGTGGGTTTCTGCAGCTCAAGAAATTTTGAGAATTTTTCTTCCTATGAGCAGATGAGTCGTGAAGAACTCCACAAAATTTTACCTCAAAAATAATCAAAGAACACAGATAGTCAAAACTTCAAGCAGAAAGTTTGGGGCTCGGTTTTCACCTCATGGCACCCAAACGGTGCAACAAGTGGACTCCAAAATTTTTATACAAGTGTATATAAGAGTCCCGCATCTTCTCCAACAAGAATCACTCAAAAATTATTTTTCTAGATTTTTCTAAAAATCAAATACTAACTGCTGCGAGAAGAACAAGTTCTGGACAGAGTTGGAACTTGTAAGAAAAGATGATCTCTACTCAATCCAAGAGTGCAAAAGAGATGTAAAACCATATGAACACACTCAAAACATCTAATATCAGCATTTAGAAGGAGAGGAGGCAAATCCAAATTGCTTGAATGTAAATTGCGACAAAGTAAATGCGTAAAGTAAATGCTGAATTTAAATTGCGTAAAGTAAAGACATAATGTAAATGCGGAATTTAAATTCACAATAATGTAAAGAATTTTTTTTGTATTTCTGGTGGGAAGTTTTACAAAGCCTCACTTCATGTGGGCAAAGCTCAAAGGAGCAACTCAAACCTTCAAGGGGAGGAGGCTACCCCTCCACCCCTATTTATACTACTCTTGGGTCACCTACCACCCTTAGATGAGTCCCTCAACCTAGAGCACTCATCTAAGGGCTAGGATTAACCCACACACACAGCCATGCAAGGGCTAACCCAAAACCCACACACATACCAGGTTTTCTTGCACGGTTTTCAAAGCATACTACCTAGACCCGCTAACCTATCATCTAGACCGCAATCCGACGGCCCTCATTGATCCACGCGGCATCTAGCTAGCATCATCTCCTTTCCTTGTCTTCTTGACTTGCCCGGACTCCGTCTCCGATCATCTTCCGGCGATCTCCCGACCGTCTGGACCTCCGATGCTCCTCATCTAGTTCCGGTCATCATCCGCCTTACCATGACCTAGCACCATTGCCCTGCAACCATCAAAGACAAGGAAAAACCTTTCACATAGCAATGCCCACAAAGATATTCAATGATTATCCCAAAATCATTAATCGAACAAAATTGCGCTCAATGGTCCGGTGCTATTGCCCCTAGGCCGGTAGCACTAGGAAAAGCAACCAACACTCAAATTGATTCAAATCAAAATCCAATTCAAATCAAACTCAATTTCAAATCAAACCAAGCTCAACTCTTGTCAATTACTCATCACACACAAGGATAGATCTCCACATGGTCTTTCAGAAGCCGATGTGGCCAAAACCGCTTTCAGATGCCCTAGTGCTTTGGGGCTCTTTGAATGGTCTGATATGACATTCGGCTTGAAAAACGCAAGTGCTACTTATCAGCGTGCGATGAATTTGATTTTTCATGATCTAATCGGTCATATTGTGGAAATCTACATTGATGATGTTGTTGTAAAATCCAAGGATGATTGGCAACACTTGGCCGATTTGGAAAGGGTATTTTAGAACACAAGGGCTCATGGGCTGAAGATGAATCCCTTAAAGTGCGCATTTGGCGTATCGGCTGGCCAGTGCCTTGGGTTCATGGTACATCAGAGAGGGATCGAACTCAATCAAGAAAGGGTCAAGGCTATAGTTAATACAAAGCCGCCAACGTGTAAGAATGAATTGCAAAAGCTGATCGGCAAAATTAATTACTTACGACGATTTATCTCAAATCTGTCCGGTCGGATTCGAGCTTTCACCCCATTGTTAAAATTGAAGGACCATCAGGATTTCGTATGGGGAGTCGATCAGCAAAAAGCTTTTAAGGATATCAAGGAGTATTTGGCGACACCACCGGTTTTGGCTGCACCAAAGAAAGGGATCCCGTTCAAATTATATGTGTCGGTCGAAGACGAAACCATTGGGGCAGTTTTGGCTCAGGAGGTTGATGGCAAAGAACGGGTAATATTTTATTTAAGCCAACAACTTTTGGAAGTTGAGATCATGTACCCCTTGGTAGAAATATTATGCTTATCATTGTATTTTGCTTGTACTAAGTTGAGACATTTTATATTGGCATCGACTTGCATAATAGTGTGTAGGACTGATATCGTCAAATATATGTTGTCTGCACCAATCTTACTAGGATGACTTGGTAAATGGGCTTATGCCCTAACTGAGTTCGATCTGAAGTATGAATCGGCTAAGGCTGTCAAGGGGCAGGTAGTAGCCGATTTTATCACGGGACGTGACACTATGGCAGGATTGGTCGATGTTGTTCCCTGGCAATTGTATTTCGACAGGTCGGTTTGTCAAGAAGGTAGTGGAATAGGTGTAGTGCTAGTTTCACCGAAGAGGCACAACTTTGAATTTGCGTATCAGCTTAATAGCCAATGCTCTAACAATCAGGCAGAATTTGAGGCGTTACTGAGGGGACTTCAATTGTTGGAGAGCATCGGGATAAGTGATGTAGAAGCCTATGGCGACTAATTGTTGGTCGTGCAACTGGTTAAAGGAGAATTTCGGTGCAAAGATAAAATACTATCGAAATACCTAGAACTTTGCCTTAATGCTATCGGCACATTTACCTCATTTTCTATCAAACACGTTCCTAGGGAGATGAATCGACGGAGCCAATATGCTGGCACAAGCAGCATCGTGTTATAAAGATTACAACCAACACGAAGTGCTTGAATCAGTTGATAAGATGGTGTTATGTGTCGATACCGCCGATTGGAGAACGAAGATAAAGGAATACTTGATGAACCCGTCCAGGCCAACTGAACGCAAAATCCGGCAACAAGTGTTGAAGTATGTGATATTAGGTGACGAACTGTACTATCGGACGATAGAAGGTTTACTGTTAAGGTGCCTGGGGGACGAAGAAGCAAGAGTGGCTATGGGTGAGGTTCATGAAGGGATTTGTAGTTCGCATCAGTCGGCTCACAAAATGAAATGGATACTAAGACGAATAGGATACTTTTGGCCGACAATGTTAGAGGATTGTTTTAAATATTATAAGGGATGTCAGAGCTGTCAGAAGTTTGGAAATATACAACTTGCACCAGCATCGGCTTTGCATCCACTTATGAAGCCATGGCCATTTAGAGGGTGGGGGATTGATGTAATCGGCTAAATATTTCCGGCGTGAAGTAAGGGCCATAAGTTTATCCTCGCAGCTACGGATTATTTCTCAAAATGGGTTGAAGCCATACCCCTTAAGAAAGTCACAAGTATAGAAGCCATCGACTTTGTCAATGAACATATCATTAATCGGTTTGGTATCTCGCAAACTATCATGACCGATCAAGGAACCGTGTTCATGTCTAATGAGTTTCAAAGCTTTGCAAGGGGTTTGGGTATTAAGATGCTTAATTCATCACCCTATTATGCCTAGGCCAATGGGCAAGCTGAATCGTCCAACAAAATGTTGATTAAATTAATCAAAAGGAAAATTGATGAACGACCGAGGAATTGGCACTCCACGTTATCGGAGTCACTATGGGCATATTGGCTAGCATTTCACGGATTGACTAAGCTGTCGCCATATCAGTTAGTGTATGGCCAAGAAACCGTTTTGCCCGAGGAGATTAATATTGATTCAGTGCGAGTGGCAAGACAGAATAATCTGTCGGCTAATGAATATAAAGACTTAATGCTTTGTAATTTGGACGACCTAGCAGAGTTAAGATTGATTACACTAGATCGGCTTGAAAAGAATAAGAAGAGGGTTGCGAGAGCGTATAACAAGAAGGTTGTGCCCAAGTCATTTGGAGAAGCTGATTTAGTTTGGAAAACTATATTGCCGATTGGATCCAAAGATAATCGATTTGGCAAATGGTCGCTAACATGGGAGGGACCTTATAAGATAAATCGGCTTGTTGATGGAAACACATACATACGTGAGACACTTCAGGGAGTTATACTACCAAAAGCAATCAACGGAAAATATTTGAAAAAATACTACCCCAGTGTATGGATGGGGGCGTAATTGGCTGTAACGATGTAATTACAAAAGGATCAGAACAGTCGATAGAGCATGTATTAGAACTAATCGGTTAAACAATCGATTAAAAAGTACACAAAAGTTCCACCAAAAGTTTCATCAGAAGTATAATGAATAAGTTACAGCCCGGACCCGGGAATCCTAGCCCCTAAAGCTGATAATGCTACAGCTGCTTTGGCCAACGTCTCCGTAATGCCATATACAATGTTTTCGTCATCTTTGGCATTACCGGGCACTAGGACCTTGGCCAATTGGTCTTTGACCTTCGCAACGGCCAAGCTGACATCGTTTTTCTGGCTTTTAAGGACAAAACCGTTGCATTCATAGTGGTAAGATTGTCGGCTAGCTGCTCGTTCACCTTGGCGAATTCCTCCTTAAGCTTTTTTTTAGCCGATTCTAGTTTTTGGATGGAAGCTTTGGCAGCTATGAGCAACGCTGCGTCTTCATCATATTTCTTCTTCTTGGCCTTGGCTTCAGCAACCATCTTATCCAAGAGATGCTGATCGGCTTCTTGAGCTTGTCGCCGGGCTATTCTATCCATGGCTGCATCGACCTCTGCCTTCTTCTCATCCAAGTGGCACACGTTCAAAAGCGCGTTCATTGCTTTGGGGGGCAGGTCGGCTTCAACACGGCCATTGCATCACGAATAGGCTGGGAATTGGCAAGAATAGCAGCTTCTGGTTGGGATATTTTGGAGAAAAGCTGATTTAGCCTTTCCTGCATATTGGGCGCAGATTTGACGACTAAAGCGGATGCCTCCAAAGATGCGTTGATAATTTTGCGGATGTCAGCAGGGTAATCGTCCGTTGCAACCACCTCAGGGTCAACCAGCTCGTCTAAGGTAAAGCCGAGTAAGTCGGACAAATCTGTCGGCATTGCCTCAAATGTCGGGTGAGTCGATTGGATTGGCGACAAAGTGACTGGAGACTGAGCCGCTGGAGAAATCATCAATTGGGCAGAAGTCCCTTGGAGGTCAGCTAAAATATCAGCTACTTGAACTGACATGGTCAGCTACATAGAAATAAATAGATTAGAGTTGGGATTGCAAATTCAAAAAGGAAATATAGTGCCAAAAATTACCTCTACAGAAGCCGATGCATGAGGCGAACTCTCAGCACTTTGTTCCTTGTACTTCGGGTTCTTCTTGGCAGGGGCCTTTGTAGACTTGGGTTTCTTTGAAATCAGACAGCAAAATCAGTAACAAAGAGGAAGTAAAAGGTATTCATCGGTTAAACAATACTTACTCAGCAGTCGCTCCTTTTCAATGTCCGATAGCGACGAGCTTTGCACTCGGAGATTGCTGGAAGTGTAACCGGTGAGGCCCATCGATTGGTGTGGTCTCTTACCTTTTGATCCACTCTCCGATGGACCCATGGCAGCCTTCCTACCGGTAGCAATGTCCTACAAAAGGGAGCAAAACGGTTAGTCCCTAAAGATTGGGAATCAACGTTGAAGTCGTGTAAAAGGATTTTTCTTGGAAAAGCCGATACCTCTATAGCTACCGACGAATTCGTATAACTTGAGGAGCTATCATCCTCACTTGAGTTGCTGCTAGAGGCAATCGTCGGCTCATGGAAATCAGGTAAAGAAGGTTGGAAAGTCCTATTTCTGGTATTTAGGCCGACGTGGAGAATGCAAGGAGAAATAAAAATCCGATATAGGTCCAAAGTCGATTCTGGCATTAAGGAGCTATCAGCGTCCAAGTGAAGGAAGGAAGGCCATTGGAAATCGGCCACATTACTGTAAGAAAAGAAGTCTTGCTGACCAAAGATCACACCATCCAAATTCAGGAAAAAAGATAAGTATTTCTTTAAGCGGCGGGGGTAATCTTGGTGTCACCACTCAAACACATTATCAGTCTCTCTCCATGCGATTGTCGGCGTATTTCGCCTGACAAGATTCCGCTAACAGAGTGTCTACTTGCTACATGGAAATTATGGTTCGGTAGAGGGCATCTTCGTGGCTGGAAACCCTAATGTTTCTCAGCGGTGAGTTCCGAGCAACAGCAAGCTGGTGGACACACCGATCTATCTAGGTTCAGGCCCCCGGTGTGGGTAATAGACTTACGTCCTGTGAGTTCTTTGTTGAGGAAAGGGGGAAAATGTCTTACAAAGGTGTTTCTCAGTGTCTGCCTTTCTCTGCTTCTTGTTCTAGCCAAGCGGCCCCCCTTCTTCATGCACCAAGGGGCCCTTATATATACGAGCCACCCTGAGCAGGAGAGAAGGTGGCGCTATATTTATCTACACACATTAATTACACCCATCATTCCAGCTTCCACGTCTACCCACGACTCATTTATTAAGCACGTCTCTGTGGCCTTGTCCTTCAAACATCATTTAATGTCGGTGAGAGACCTCGCCCGGTCCGCCCGGGACAGGACACTTCTACGACGGGTTGGTGAGAGACGTCAGAGGAATGAACCGCCGTCGTGTCAAACGCTGGACCCTTCACAATTAATGACCCTGACACGAGGTGCCAGGAGAGGGAAACTTCGAGGCGAAGCCTTCCCTTCATTCCTTTGGTTGCATCCGTGGCTCGACAAGGGGGCCCAAACACCGCCGCCGACAAAGCCGCCACGTGGGCTCCTCGCCCGCTGGTAGGGCATGCTTTCGCGTTCGCTGCCAGGCGCCACTCGCAGCCGCTTGCTGGCGAAAGTGGCGTGGTCGCCAGATCTTTCGCCGAGGCAGCGTGGTCAGCTTCGCCCGTGGCGAGTGGCACGCCGCTCATTGCCCGCCAGGCGCCAAGCGGCCTTCGCCGCAAGTAGGGTGTGGTCACCGACTTTCGCCAAGGGCTGCATGGGCAGCTCGCCCGTGGCGAGGCACGCCGCTCGGCTGCCGTCGGGCACCACGCTGACAGCACTGGCGAGCAGGGCGTGGTCGCCAGACTGCTCGCCAGGGGGCTGCGTGGGCTTTAAATTGGGCCAGGCCACTTCTTGGGCCTATTACTTTTCACGGCGGAAAGGGTACCCCGGTGCAAAGTACACCGACAGCGATCGGCTAGCTCTATATTGCAGGATAGTATTCTCAAGATAGTCTTCACGAGGAAAAGCCGAATCTTCCAATGGCTCGGTGATGAGTGATCGACTGAAAGTGCTATAAAGCCACAATTGGATAAACCATAAGGGACCACCAACATTGCCGATGACAAACTTGGCAAAACCATAGAAAAGCTGACTCCTAATGACGTGCATCATCTGATATATGGTGCCCAAAAGCATTTTTCCAAGGGCGAGCCGACGGCCTTCTTCCAGTCATTTCGCTACCAGCTGATAGACTTGTGTTGGCCCAAGGGAGGCGCTGCAAAAAAAGAAACCTCTCTAGCCAAAGATTCAGAAAGGCGATGTGTTATTCATCCGATACCAACCCTTTTACCTTGTTGTTATGCTGAATATACTTCATCCATTCCTCACCCTTGGATCGGATTAATTTGTATCTGGGTTTACCGCTGAAAGCCAATATGTGATCGCCGTTCGGTCTAAGGTAGCATAATTCGGCAACATCCAATAAGGTTGGGCCGATCGGTCCAGTCTTGAAAAGGAAAGCATTGAAAGTGTCTGACCAGAAATAGCATGCCGTGGCCACTAAGCGCTCATTGGCCTCTGGGTTGGCAAGGCTCAAAGGAAGGCACTCGGTTATTCCCATCCTTTCCCATTCCCCTCTCTTTTGAGCCGATACTCGGATATACCAACTTCTCCATCCTTTCAGCGTTGTCGGCCAAGCTCTGAAACTTTTACCCCATTCTTCTACATTATAACATTTGGCCGACAAGGGGAGTCTAGGGATTTCTTCATTTATTACTTTATCGGCATCTAGATTCCCTACCAGTCCTAGATAGTATTGGTCATTACTTTTAGGGATTGGGATGAGTACCTTAGAAGAATCCATTCAGCCGACTTGGGAGTTGATCTGGAAGCTTAATCGCAAGAGGAAAGAAAAGCCGATTGCAGATGATTCAAGAGCTCGAAAGCGTGAAGATGACCGTGGGGGTCCCGCATATTTATAGCACGGTGAAAAGTTAAAACAGCGAGAAAAGGATTTCGAAGCGACACGTGCAATTAAAATGCACCGAGATTTTTATGGCGCAATTAATGCAGCGGTTAAACGAAGTGATTTCTAAAGCCGATAAAGAAGAAAATGATATATTTTTCGAAGACAACAAGTTCTCTTCCAAAAATGGGGGGCATATGTTTGCACCAAATTTTGGAAGGTACGAAGCAATCAGCAAATCTGCGGGAGTTTGGATAATGTACGGTGGATATTTGGAGACAGAAGACCGTTTAGGAAACCTTAGCCGACTTGGACTCTATTGTCATAATGTAACGGGACTCGGATCGGCTGATGGGTATATAAGATGAACCCAGGCCATTTGAAGGAGGCATCCACAGAAAAAATCACATCTGCCAGTTTTTATTTTTTCCCTTTAGCTTTTAGCCTTGTAATACTTTCGTTTGTAAGTCGATTTCGATCAATAAAGTTGTGTGTCACCGATTGTTGGTCACCTTCGATTTCATCTCATGTCTGATTCGTTCTATTTTGTTGCGCATCGCCTTCTCAGAGCTAATCTGCCTTTACCCTCTGATTAGCCTTAATTGGCTAATTTGTTTGTGTTTTGATCGGCCTTTGGCTGATCCTAGTTAGCCGATTATTCTTTGATATCGACTTTGAGCACATTTTACAGCTTTTTCCTTATCAATTGTAGGGTCAAATCGATTGGCACACTTGAACCTGGTGTTCGTTTGGTGTGTTGCAACCAGAAATCCTACTTCAAGTTTTTGGTGTCAACAACAGCGTAGAGCATCTTCTGGGCCTGCAGATACCTGGTCTCCGCATCGGACAACACCTTGCTGATGTAGTAGACTGGTCTCTGAGCGCCTTCCCTCTCGACCACCAGCACCGCACTCACTACTGCCGGGGTAGCTACGATATATAGAAGCAGCGGCTCGCCAGGAGTAGGAGCGACCAGTACCGGGGGTGAGGAGAGGTATTTCTTCAGGTCTTCAAACTCTTGTTGTGCTTCAGGCGTTCCATTCGAAGTGGTTGGTGCTCTTCAATAGCTTAAACAAGGGGAGACTTTTTTCTCCCAGGTGGGCGATAAATCGCCCGAGAGATGTCAAGTAGCCAGCCAGGCACTAGACATGCTTGAGTCTAGTCGGCGGCTTCATGTGTTTGATGGCCGCAATCTTGTTAGAATTGGCCTCAATGCCTCGATTGGACACGAGGAATCCCAATAGCTTCCCAAAGGGTACTCGAAGACACACTTCTGGGATTGAGCTTCAGGTGATTCTTCCTGAGGTTGGCGAAGGTTTCCTTCAAATCCTCAATTAGTCCTTCACTCTTCTCAGCCTTCACTACCAAGTCATCGACGTAGACCTTGAGGTTCCGCTCGAGCTGCAGTTGAAAAGCGGCGTGCATGGCACGCTGATAAGTAAAACCAGCATTTTTTAATCCAAATGGCGTTCGAATGTAGCAATAAACACCCATAGGGGTTACAAACGCGGTCTTCTCTTCATCCTCCTTTGCTATGCTGATCTGGTGGTACCCGGAGTACGCATCCAGAAAGCACAGCAGCTCGCACCCCGTCGTAGAATCCACGATCAGGTCGATGCGCGGCAAGGGGTATGGATCCTTCGGGCAGGCTTTGTTGAGGTCGGTGAAGTCGACACACATTCGCCACTTCCCGTTGGACTTCTTGACCAGCATGGGGTTGGCAAGCCATTCGGGGTGAATGACCCCCCTGATGATACCCGCGTGCAGCAGCTTCTGCACTTCCTCGCGGATGGCATCCTGTCGCTCGGGGGCTTGGCGTCGGACCTTATATCTCCGGGAGCGTCGCCAATTTGTGCTCGATCACCTCCCTGGGGACCTCGGTCATATCGGACGGTTGCCAGGCAAACACGTCTACATTAGACCGGAGGAAGATGATGAGCGCGTCTTCCTATTTGGCACCGAGGTTGGCGCCCAGCTTGACAGTCTTCGTGGGCTCGTCCTCGCTCAGGGAAACCACCTTAACCTCGCCGGGCAGACCGGGCGAGGCACAGATCTTCACCAGAGGGACTCCTGAAGAGGCAGCATCAATCCGCCTCACACAGGTGGCACCTGCTTGGTCCAAGGCTTGCTTGTCGCAGCGAAAGGCCTCTGGCTTGTCCACCTGGACGCTTATGGGACCTCTGGGTCCCGGCATCTTCACCACCATATAGGCATAGCGGGTGGCCGCCACGAACCTGACCAACACGGGTCGGCCAAGCAAGGCGTTGTAGGGGAGGTCGAAGTCGGCGACGTCGAAGTCCACCAACTCCGTGAGGTAGTTGTCCATGTTTCGAAGGTAACGGGAAGTCACCAAAGTGTGCTATGCTTCGATGAGCCACCCGCAGAGCAATGGAGCAGTGGAACGCGCCAACCGGCAGATTGTCCAAGGCGTTAAGAAGCGAGTTTCAGACAACTCAAACGACACAGCCGGACCTGGGTGGACGAACTCCCCACCGTCTTATGGTCTATTCATATCACGGCCAGCCGAGCAACAGGGACTACCCCCTTCCGGCTTGTATTCGGTACCGAAGATGTCCTGCCTTCAGAGGTCACATTAGTCTCTGCTAGGGTCAGCTTGGTCGATCAAGTCGACTTCGAGCAAGAACGGTCTCTTGACCTTACCCTGGTAGAAGAAGTAAGATGCCATGCACTGCTACGATCAGTGCATTACCTGCAAGCTCTTCGCAGACATGCGTCTCGATCGGTACAACCTAGGGAGCTCCTTGTTGGGGACCTAGCCCTAAGACGAATCCAGGGCTTGTCCAACACCAATAAGTTATTCCCACAGTGGGAGGGCCCTATAGAGTCATTTCAACAAATCGCACAGGGGCTTACCGGCTAGCGATGCCCGATGGCAGAGAGCTCTCGAACTCGTGGAACATTGACCAACTCTGTAAATTCTATGTGTAACACCTTTATCTCAAATTTCAATAACAAGTTATTATTTGTTGGCTATATTGGTCTTTGTGTCCCTTCTTAATCTTATACTTCGTACTGGGTGTTGCGACCTCACGATTCACCTCCAGGGGTCATGCCGGCAGTAAGCCGATCCTTATCGCGTCGCGGCTTCCCCTATGGTAGGGCTTGAATCAGGGATCCGACTCGGGGTGTATAGCTTTAAACGAGCTAAAGATTTCCCGAATCCGACCTGCGTATAAGTGCTCTCGAACCCGATCTGAATGTTGCGAGCTTGCAGTTCACCTCCAGGGGTCATGCCACCTGTAAGCCGATTCTGTTCGCATCCCGGCTCCCCTTGTGAAAGGGCTTGAACCATAGCCCACATTCGGATCATCGTGTGAGCATATATCGTGATCGGAGTTTTAAGGTCTAATCTAAACGACATTAGCATCTTCGGGACTAAACTCTTTTTCATACGAGGGTTCGCTTATTATGCTTGACGATTCTAACAGCCTTCTCTATGGGATACATACCTTCCACCGACTTTGCAGGTCATAGTGTACTTAGTATGTTTTTGTGGTTCCTGACTTGTGCCCAAGGCCGGTGTTGCTCGACCTCTACCACAACGGGGCCTGGACAAGGGCATACTGCCTGGAAAAAAACTAAGTGCGAGAAAAAAAAGAAGAGCAAACACAAAGATAACAGTTCATTTTGTTTGAAAATGACTTTGTTTCATTAACTTTTTCTTTACAAGTACTAAATACAAAGCCTAAGGGCTAATCTTAGCTACTGGTCGGCCATGTCATGAGCAAGCTTCTTCTGCTCGAGCTCGGCAACCTTGGTCCTCAGAGCTGACAGTTCACCTTGAAGACGAAGTGTTTCGGCTACGAAGTCGGCGGCACGGCGTCGCTCGTCCTGAAGTTGGGCTAGGGCGTTCTTCGCCATCTTGGTTGCCCACCCTAGCTTCTCCTCGAGCTCAGTGACCTTTGCCTCGAGCTCGGCGGGGGCTTTCATCGAGGCGGTCACCTGATCTTTGACCTGCTTCTGCAACTTCTCCACCTTCGCCCGCTCAGCCTCGAGCACCTTGGCCGACCGAGCACGTTCCTCCTCCACGGCCTTGAAGGCGTGTTCACGGTGTTGATGGCTTGGCTGAGCTCGGACACGTGGGTTGCCTCGAGCGCTATCAGTGTGCCTTGTAGGGCAGCAAGCTTGGTGGCGTGGGCCACGGTCCTTTGCTCGGCCTCTTCTTGCTCGATCGCCAAGGTCTCCTCGAGCTGGAGTAGGCGAGTCTCCTGTTCCTCCACCTTGTCGAAGATGATCTTCAGAGCATCGGAATACCTTTGAAGACCTTGAAGCCCCTGACTGATAAGGCCAACGGCCTACCAGGTTCAAAAGAAACCAAGTCACATCAAAGAAAGGTAAATTGAGGGACAAGTGAAATACGAAGAAGTTGTACAGTACTTGGCTAAGCCGATCTTTGAATGTCGCGTGGTGGGATCCGGTGGGTCTGCTGCTTGGCACCTCGGGCATGGTATGGCCTTCCGCCGAGGTTGAGGCGCCAGGGTGGATTTCTTCTGGCATGTGGCCACCTTCGCTAGTGGCGGCCTCAGCTCTGGCCTCCTCGTCTGCCTGAAGGCCAGACTCACCTTCGGCATGATCCCTTCGACCAAACTGGCCCTGACCTCCACGGTCGGGGGGTCTTCCACTTCTTCTCCGGTAGTGGCCCTAGCCGGGTCGTTAGCTTGGTCCTCCTCAGCGGCTTTGACCAGTAAATTGCCAGCCTCGGTGGTCGGGGTCGCCCTGACCTCGATGGTCAGAGCGACCACAGCGGCAACGGCTTGAATGGCCTCGGCCGCGGCGGGGGAGTCGTCTCGAGCTCCACTCCCCGCTGTGGTCTTGGCTGGGGAGACGTCAGCTTCGGAGGCTGCAGTGTCGTCGGCCTCCTCTCCATCGGCAACGAGTGAGGCCGTGCCCTCATTTGAATCGGCGAGCCGTGTTCGAGCTCACGCCATGACCTAAGCTGTGGGGGCCTCCGAAGACGACCACTGCTCATGGGAAGCGGTGCACCAACTCGTACGAAGCCTCCTCCTCAGACTTGGACTCGCCCTAGACGATAGCCATTGTTAGGAGGGGTTAGGGGTGAGTTCGGGCATTCAAGGTCTGTGACAAGAAGAGGTTGCTAAGCTAAGGCGAAAAGGAATTCTGCGACCAAAGGAGAAGTGAAGTACCTGAGCCACGAGCCTCCACCTCGCAGGGGCCTGTTGATGGTCTCGGCGTCTCGAGGGTGAAGAAGTGGCCCTTCTTGAGCACCTCGCGCCGGGGACCTTGGAGCACACAGTGGCTCCAGGTTCCCCATGGTGGCTAACCTAGGGCCCTGTGGTTGAGCCCCTAGAGCCGCCTGGGGCTAGAGGTCCTGGCGGCGGCCGCCGCCCTCTGCTGCTGCAAGAAAGAAGAAAGAATCAAAGTCTGCTATAGCCCGTTACTGAGCAAGGACCTGAGCTCGGCCACAGGAGAACTTACCACTATGCGGTCGCCCCACTCGACGTGCTGCTTTTTTAGGGCTTTGCTGCTTGGGGCATTCAGAAGCGGCCTCTTGCCTGCCTTCTTGCCCTTGCTTACTCCGAGCAGCGGCAGCATGCGCTTCGCCGTCTGGAGCAGTTCTTGGTTCTCCTGCAAACACACTTCAAGGTCAGGGCGAGCTCCAAACATTCCCAAGTTGGGACATGACTCAAGACATCTTACCTCGGTGCTCCGTCTTAGCACGTTCTTTGAGACAGGCTCGTCCATGGAGTAGTCGAACGCCGCCTTCCCAAACATCTCTGTCATCCTAGCTGCTAGCTAGGACTCCTTTGGCGCACTGCAGTAGAACCATCTCTCGGTCCATGAACCATGAGAGTCCCGAGTGTGGAGTTGAGGGAAGGCCCAGGGAAGTCCCGTCCGCAGTCGGAAATAGAGGCATCCGACCACGGGGTCCTTCCCGGTGCGGAACAAGGAAAAGAAACGAAAAAAAAAGATATGGGGTGGGAAGGATCCCGAGGAACCCCTCACACAAATGGGAGAAAATGGAAAGAAGAAGAATGGAGTTTGGCACCAGATTGACGAGCTCGATCTCGCATTGTGCGAGGACCGACGCCACAAAATCGCTCTCCAGCGTCCGCAAGCTGAAGAGCATGTAGTGCTCGATGCTGACAAGTTCGTCTTCTCAGGGCTGCGGCTCGATCTCTCCGCCCAGCAACTGCCATGTCACCGGGTCCAGCAGCCCCAGGCTCTCAAGCTCCTTCATCCTAGCCATCGACAAAGAGCTCTTTCCGAACTTGAACTTGACCATGAGGGAGGCTCGGTGCTTAGTCGAGGGAGAGCCGATGGTCTGGGATTTATAGGCCTCGATCGTCGCCAGTTAGAAGATATGGCATCTCAAAAGGCACGCTGGTTATGATTCGACAGGTGCATTCAGAGATTTGGTGGCGGAATCGATGTGTCGCGCGCGGTTCCGCTGCTCTTCCGTGTCTGTACCAAGATTTCGAAGATCAACGATCGCCAGGTGTCTTCGTACCAAGTCTGTGGTTGGTCTCTGTCCGACCTCGACCTTGGGCTTAGGAAGCTCTGGGCACGACCAAAAGACTGTCCCCTTTTGTAGATCGTGAGGCTCGAGGTCATCCCCAGTGCCTGGGTACGACTTGAGCCTCGGGGGCTAGCTGTCGGGGACTGGGAAATCTCTGCCTGGTCAACGGCTAGTCAATAGGCCCCTAGCTCGAGCTCGAGCCGTGAAGTCTTTGACCACGACGTGGACCGCACGGTTCCCTTACGACCTCAAGCTAGGGGGCAAGGAAGCAGCTTCCGCTCGGAGAGGTCAAGCTCGGGATACAAGTCGTGCATTCAACTAACGGTTACGAAGGCCCTTAAGTAGTGGAGTTAAGCCAGACGTGGGCGGCAAATACGGGATAGTTACGGCCCACCTTCATTGCGCACGAAACCACTTTTCGGGAATCTCTCCAGGACGTTTCCAGTAATGGCTAAGAGGGGCATAAACCCCCTGGGACGAGCGTGCAGGGAGACATGACAACACAGAACACACACATAGACACTCAGGCTACAGAAGCTTGAGCTAGAGCGCACCCCCCTGTACTCAGGCATAGTAAAATTCTCCACCTCCGGGCAAGACTAGAGTAGAGCTATTACCTGTCTCAGGGGCTCGAACTAGTATAATTTTTGGTGTCTAGCTTTCAGTCTTTTCACTTCGACCATCAAAACAACAGGTCCAACCCTTCGGTGAGTGAAGATGATTCTGGGTCCCGTATACACGTTCAACCCCCATTCACTTTTGCGGTCCGACGATCTCGATCGTCGACAGTTGTCTATTACCCAATGTCTGCCTCCACTTTTATAGTTCACCTAAAAAGATAAGTTTATTTCTTGATTTTAGGTACCTAAATACTTTTGGGTCCTTTGAAGTTAATTTCAACAACTTTGGGACCAAAAGGATTTAGAAGTAATGATTTAGGCACCCACATAGCTCTAAGTCTCTTATCAAGATTAGAAGGACCAACATATTTCACATTCATTTTTCCTCTAAAATCCTTAAACAGCATGTAATGTGCAGCTACCATACAACCCCTTTCTACTTTAGCGTGGAAGACATTAGCAAGATGGCAATTTTTAGATTCATGATTTGATTTATGACAATAATAGCATTGTGTGCCTTTCTTGACAAAAATCTGTTCAGATTTGATTAATCCATTTTTCTTAGGCAAAACGTTGGGCTTATACCCTAAGCCCTTTTTGCCCAAGTTGGATCTTTGTTCAACCAGAATTTTATCAAGAGTGGCACTGCCTAGGAAACATTTTTCTAGACCTTTATCAAATTTTGCCACCTTGGTTTTCAGTTCTTCATTTTCACTCTTAAGCTCCCTAGCACAAGATGCATATTTGCAATTTTCATCACAAGTACTAGATGAGCTAGAAGTAATAATTTCATCTTTGAGAAAATCACATGAAATTGATATATCACATGAAGGGACGATATTTGGTCTGCTAGTAGTCAGTTCATTGTCAATTTTAAGCTCACCAAGTTTATTTAGCAAATCTTCATGACTCTTAACAAGAGAAGCATGATTATCAGTTACGTCATTATGAGCCTGCACAAGTTTTTCATACTTTTCGGCAAGTTCATCATACTAATTTTGCAATAAATTTTGATCATTATTTAAACTAGCAACAGTTTTCTTAAGAGCTTTTGTTGTATTTGTTTTGGCATGCAACGCATCATTAAGCTCTTCTATTATATCTACTAACTCATCAAATGATGGAGAGTTGTTTACCTTATCCTCATCAGTTCTTGCCATGAGGCACAGAGGAAATGTTGGTGGAGGAGGAGTTGACTCATCCAAAGCAAGTCCAGCTAGCCCTTTTGACCTTGTGTCTTCTTCATCTAAGGAGGATTCTTCACTTGAACTTTCTTCATCAGAGACCCATTCTCCAATGTGTGCCTCCCCCTTTCCTTTCCTTGAGTACTTCTTGGAGTAACCTTTCTTGAAATACTTCTTTTTGTACTTATCATGAGCCTTCTCCTCTTCTTCATCTCTTTGCCCTTATTCTTACTTTTCTTCTTACTCTTGTTGGGGCATCGAGCAGCTATATGGCCTTTCTCATTACACTCAAAGCAAATTATATTAGAAAAAGGATTTTTCTTTGAGTGGTAAGAGATTGACCTCCCACTGTCTTTGGTGTTGACCCTTCTCATAATTTTGTTGGCTTTCCTCATGAGCAGGGCCAGCTTCTTTACATCTTCTTCTTCATCATCACTTGACTCATCACCATTTCCTTCATCTGACGAGTCTAGTACTTTCTCCTTGGCTTTGAGAGCTATTGATTTCTTCTATGGAGCATTCTCTTCGGCCAAGGTGATCTCATGAGCTGATATTTTGCCCAGCAGCTCGGTAGGTGTGAGCCTCTTGAGATCACTGCTGTTGGATAGATACGTAATCAAGCTGTGATAAGCTCGGGGCAGCACCCTTATCATCTTCCTGCACACCTCAACATCAGAGACTTAGTCCCTAGGCCCTTAAGTTCATTAACAATAGGGTTAAGCCTAGAGAACATGTCATTAGCATTTTCATGAGGGAGCATTTTAAATTGATCAAATTTCTCTCTAATGACAAAGTATTTTTCTTCTTTTACATCTGAGGTTCCCTTATGAATCTCTTGCAGGGTTGTCCAGATGTCATAAGCAGAGGTAAGATTACTTACTCTATCAAAAACTTCTATACAAAGGCAAGAAAATATAGCATTTCGAGCTTGAGCATCAAACTGCATATTTTGAATCTCACCAGGGGTGGGTTCACCATACACAGTTTGGCCTTCGGCCATGATGCGAGGAGGTAGAGGCTTCTCTATGACCCTCCACACATCATACCCGACAGCCTCTAAATAGCATCTCATTCTAATTTTCCAGTAAGCATAATTTATCCCATCAAAAATTGGTACTCTTCTTACACTAACAATCGCAGATCCATTTCCCTTAGCCATTTACCAAGCTGATTAAGCTTTATATGGTAAAACCTTGCTCTGATACCACTTGAAGGATCAAGTAGGCCTAGAGAGGGGGTGAATAGGCAACTTTTCAAATTTTACTACTTAATTTCAACGCAACTATCAAGCTTCAAAAACTAAGTTACCAGAAGTAATATGAAAGAATGGAATATTCAGAACAACTCAAAAGCAATGAACAATAATGAGAATGCAAGAATATAAACAAGAGACACAATAATTTTATCTCGTGGTTCAGAGCCTGTCTCCTAATTCACATTGGAGCACTTCTCCTTGAAGTATAGCTCCCCCACAAGCTAGTCGCAGTAGCTTTGGATCTCCACTAGGGCAACTCTTTCACCACTCCGGTGAGGTGAGTTCCAAACCTTTCACAAACAAGGTAGCCTTCCACAAACTCTTTGGATAGGTCACACCTTTACTAGCTCCAAGCTGTCTAGGATCACTAAGACCCAAGAGTAATAGATTACACACAAGTCCTGTCTTTTGGATCACTCAACACAGCACTAGCTAGAAAATGCTTGGAGTAAGAACACTTAAAAAGTGAAGGTTTTTAGTTTAGAGTTTCAGCACACTCTCCTTGAAGGAATGGAAGCTCTAAGTTTGATAAAATGTCAATGAGATCAAAAAGTTCTATGGTAGATGGCTCAGGAAATGCTTATATAGGCATTTGGGATGAATGTAGCCGTTGCACCTACCACAGTAGTTGTTGGAACGTGTCAGAATGTCAAAAATCAAGATTACACGTTTACAACAGACTTAGTGAAATAAGCTAGCGATACTGGTCCTGTGTACTCCGGACCAAATGGACTTATTTATGCCGGACTGAAAAATTTGGTCCGTCGTACATAGGAGGTTAGGATGATTTTGGTCCAGCGAAGGAATGAGAAATCAACATGTGCGCCGGATCAAAATATTTGGTCCGTCGTAGATGGATTTCACAGGAATCAATAGCCATAGACTTTTTGACAAAAAATGAGTTCAACCGAGAGAATTACTTTCGCGCTGGACTGAATTTGGTGAAGGCGAAATTTGGTCCGACATGAATGGACTGAGCTCAGTTAGAATTTTGATCAAGAATACTTGGACTAGAATGTTATTTGGAGCTAAGGAAGTTTATATGAGAGAAAAACAATTGCGCCGGACTAACTTTTGTGAAAGCGGGATTTGGTCCGGCGTGAATGGTGTGTGCACGGTTAGAGGTTTTTTCAAAGAATTTTCACCATGGACTGAAGGTAAAAATAGTCTGGAGAAGAATTATGAGCATTTGATCATGCATACCATTCCAAGAATTGTTTGGTGTAGATGGGATGTACTCGGTTTGCTTTAAACATAGAATACACTCACCATGGATTAAAGGAATCAAAATAAGACTTTGGTCCAGCGAAAAGATGAAACTTTTCACATATGCGCCGGATCGAAACGTTTGGTCCGCCGTGAATGGGAAGTGTTCAGATAGGATTTAAGCCAAGAGATTTTTGGCGCCGGACCAAGAAGGACTTTGGTCCGATGGAGATGGGCTTTGGCTAAAATGCTATCAACACAGAGGGGAAATCCCCATGCAGAGAAGGATTCGATCGTGTTCCCGATACGAGGAAACCTACTCGAATACGCCTGACCCCCGCGGAAGTTTGGATACGACAAGATCATAATGACAATAGACTCCTCATCGATTATGATCCGGTACTCTAACCTGACTGCCAATTGACCAAGACTACCCCGACAATATAAGGGCGAGGGTAGACGCCACCAGGGGATAAGCAATTCTTTACCTACAGCCATCCGGAGCTAGACAAGCAAGAAGATCTACAAGCAGAGTATCCTTTAGCTATAGCTTAACCGCCCCCAAGTTCATTTTCCTTGTAATTAGAGCTATGCATCCCATTCTATACTCTGTTCACCAACTTCATACATCATCTACATAGGAGTGGGGTATTACTCTATCAGGAGGCTCGAACCTGTCTATATCATGCGCCGTCCGATTGTGTGTTTGACTCTACATATCCCGAAGGTACCTGAAGTATAAGTTTATTATCAATCACTAACCTTCGACACTAGGGATCACTATAGAATAATCATCATAAAATCATATATAGAGTTTCACAAACAAGTCATATACTTGCTAATAAATAATAATGACATTATTCAAAAAACAAAATCATAAATCATAAATATAAAAAATATAATTATCTTTATGATTGCTTCTTCGACAAATCTCCAACAGCCGGGTCATCCTGCAAGGGGAGGTGGAAGTACAAGCATGACGAGCTCAAGATGTACTACCTCAGGGGAGACGACCAGTGGCGTAGCTAGGATTTTAGGTAAAGTTGGTCCAATTTTTTTAAAAAAGGTAGCAAGGCAACATATAACATAAAATGTATCAAAAACACAATATATACCAAGATAATAATAAGGTTTTGCAATAATTCAGAGAATATTACCTTTCTACTTCTTTTTTATGTCAGGATATAAGGCAAAGAGTTAAAAAATACTCAGCAGACCGAAGCATTGGTTGTACCACGACTCAACCGCGCCAACCATTGGCTCCACCCCTAGAGCGGACGCCGTCGATGGGCGGTTGGATTTCTACGACCTGGATTCATGAGCTTACTTAGCCGCATTGTCACTGTGTCAAGGAGAGGCACGGATGGCAACTCAGATGGAAGAGATATAGGAGCAATTGATGTCTACACTTTCGTGACGCTGATCGTTCGTTTGTTGCTTCAGTGGATAATGAAACTATCTTGTTACACATATAGCTCATAGGAGTGTATTCCAAATGTCATTTGATCTCGACGTTCAGAAGTAGAAATTTCAGTGGTGCCAGCTTGATTTTTAAATTCAGTAGTGTTTTTAGATTAAAATTTTAATTTCGGCAGTGTTTTTATGTGAAATAGCGTTCTTGCTTGCTGTTGCAGTAAAAGACGGTGGTATTATTTACATAGCATATTACTAGCATGTAATATTTAACTCCTCATTCTTCAGAATCCTCAACTAGAGCCAACAATAAACAAGTAATACGGACATAATAATTACTCTAAACTCGCAACAAGTGCAATAAAGCAACGTGCAAGAATACGAAGGGAACATCATGATTCCCTCGTCTCAAGCGCAACTAGTGACACGACCATCATATGAAGAAACCAACAAAAGAGCCTTTGGTCATACATTAATGCGACTCCTTGGAATTAACATATCATCGCATGCAGGGAAGATGCTGCGGTCCAGGACACGTGTGCTGCTATCAAGAGGGCGACCCTGAATACAGTGCAAAGCCTCACCCCTCCTAATGGCAACCTACTCGGGCATATTCATTGGAGGTTCGAGGCTCTCGACAAGAATTCGCAGGTCTAAATCCTTATCCTCGAACTTCTTGATGAAAGGATGATTCTGCACGAACATGAATGGCAATTCAGCACCTAAAGTACTTAATACATGGTATCACAATTAGATATACTACAAAAACTAATAGGTAACAGGAAATGCAGACCAAGAGTTCTGCAGCAGACATCCGCTCCGCAGGATCCTTTTGTATGCTGCAAAGCAATAAAACAATATATAAAACTACAATATGATATCTGACGATATGAATATATAATGATAAGTTGGTAGAAATCATTGGTTGCCCTCAAGATGTGCTTGTTTCCTTGGGAATTATTCATGAAATTAAATATGGAGCACAAAAGACATACAGTCAGTACATGCACGGTACAGCATAGCAATAAAAGTTCATAAGTATAGTTCTAAAAAAGTTCAGAACTACTTTTTTTTATAAGGGTAGATGTGGCAACAAAGCCAAACCACGATGTGAGGATTGAGGACAGATTCGCATTAGTATAGTCACTTTAGTCACCACCTCACAGCCAAGGTATTGTTAATCTGGGAAACAATTCAGATATTGAATAGCTGATTTAAATCAATAATAAGTAATTTTTGTCATGAAACATTACGGTCATGGTCATTGAAGGCTTGAGTTTCATGAAACTGTTCACAGCTCAAAACTTCAGATTTTAGCTAAACTAGTACTGCTAATGCTTGAAGTTTCAAGGGCCAACAACAAACTTAAACCTATTTTGTTGAAGATTAAGATAGGTTTACAATGTGGTCATGTCATATAGGTATTACCTATGAATCACTGATCCTTCGCAAAATTACCGTACTGGTATCGGATACTTATCAGATATAGCGATCCTTCCCAATAAGGATCGGTGAAATTCAGCATTTAAAATTAATAAAAATAATCCCAATCCTTCTTCAATATTCCGCGATACTCCCTAATACTTCTAGACTAAAAACACAAAGCCAAGTCTGATCAAAACCATCTTTCCTAACCCTAAAAATCTCTCTCTCCCTCCACCCAGTCATCTCTCCTACCATTAACTTACCTAAAATCCCTTGACCTGTTAGCTACTACCTTCCAACCAACCGACTGATGACTGCTACTAGCCGCCATCTCCCCTCTAGTCTCCACCGAGCCTCCACTACTGCCTCCTCTCCCTTCTCCCTCTGTAGCCTCCCTACCGCTACCCCTCTACCTAGCCCAACGGTCGCCGCCACCTTCTCCCTCTACAATCACACCACCATCGCCTTCTCCCTCTATAAGCCCGCATCGCCACCCCTCCCTTCTTCTACCGCTAGCCCACCATCCAGCTTGCTAATCGCTGCCACCGCCTTGCCCCTTTACAATCTCGCCACCACCTTCTCCCTTTGCAAGCTGTCATCGCCTTCTCCCTCTGCTGTTGCCTTCTCTCTTACATTTTTTTATTTTTTTTAAACACATATATACTCGCCGTATCGCTGGATTCTTATTTTTGAGAAATTGTGTCGCTATACCAGTATCACGTAATGGTGATACATAGGGTATCGCATTAAAATGCTAAGACCTATGGTCTGCAGAAGCACCTAAGTAGCAGTGTGTCCCAACGAGCATACTAGGCTACAAGCCTAAGTTTCCTTGTTCAATATCCACCAAGGCACCAACTACAGTTCTAGTCAAGATAAATCTCCAAAAATTCTTATCAATAACAAGAAAATAATTCTATTCTAAGAGTTTACCCACTGAGCCGTTGGCTGCAAAGTTACTCTTGCAGCATCTTGATGTGCAAACACTTGTGACACAATTGCAGAGTGTTTTCACTTTTCAGTACATAACAATACAAGATAAACTATAACATAAAAGGATGTGACAAAAGAAAAAAAACTTCTGCGGATTTCACTAGTTATTATCTAAGGACTTCTGTGCAGATTAAAGAATTGTTATTTTCCATAATTAATGAAGCTCAAGTGCTCACAAAGTCACAATAAAACATGGTTGTTCAAAGGGAAAAGAATATTTAAGTACAGAAATTCCACAAGCTGTGACAAATGAGGAAATAATGACATATCAGAGTAAAGTGATAAATAGCTATAAAGAAACTTCTAATATTTCCTTTTCACTTTGCCTATTTCTTTTGGAATCACATGCAGAAATCTAAGAGGACTTTGAAAAACAGGGCAAAAATTCATCAGGTTTACTAAGCAAGAGAATAAGCAGGAAGACAGTAACTGAGCTACTTTTCATATGTAATTTCAACGCAGAAGAGCGTTTGCATACCAGCAGGAGATAAATGAGCAGAACTCTGGGGAGAACTGATCTGCAGGTGCAGAAGGTGGCGGCTGGTCAACAATTGCTTCTAATAGTTCATAGAAGCTTAACCAACCTTCTCCTTCTGAAGGTATATAGGGGAAGCGGCCGATGGCACACTCAAGTATTACTAAGCCCAAACTCCATATGTCACTCTTGTAGTCATAGGAGCTTCCACTAATCCGTTCAGGCTGAACAAGGAAGAAAAGCAGAGAACTATGATAACAAATTATGCATTCCAGATCAATATAATGAACATAAACTTGTAGTCACATAGACAAAGCAGATCATTAATTAAATATACCGCCATATAGTTGTAGGTTCCAACAAACGTATCTCGCTGACCCATTGAACTTGCTAGCACTGCACTTACACCAAAATCAGTAATCTTCACTTCACCGTTATGGTTAACTAACAAGTTAGATGGCTTTATGTCCCTGTGAATCACGTGCCTTTCATGATGAAGATATAATAAACCCTCCAAAACCTGAATTATCATAATATTATCAATGTTAACTGTGTTAGAATGTAGTTTCAACTTCCAACAGATGTGACAAAATCTCAAGCTTATTCCAAAAACAACAGATGCCAAAGCAGAAAACAAAGGCTAAGTTTAAGCATACCTGCTTGCAAAGTACTGCAACATATGGCTCCAGAATCGTTTTCACTTGTTTAATGATGTCCGCAAGAGATCCACGATCCATGTATTCCAGGACAAGATATATTACACCATTGTGGTAAAAAGATTGATGGCAAAGAACTACACGAGGGTTCTTTGTTGCTTGATTTATTTTGAGCTCCTGTACTATTTGTTTGCGAACTGCCTCCTGAATATTCATTTGAATGCCCTATGGAAGCAATTGCAATACTAGTCAATTAACTGATGCCTGATGGATCATATGGTGAAGAAATGCCAAAGCAGTACAAACATCAGGGACAATGCTTGAAATTTTTCATTGATCTTAATGTAATTACCTGATGTATTCTCTTTCATTAGCATCAGTATTCATTAAAAATTAGCATTTTGTAGAGATTTTGCATGTAAACATAAGCTGGTACTACATGCTATTGATACAGCATTCATTTAGCATTCCAGACCTCATTTTAGTAGTGTGCATTGGTGTGGAATTATTCAGAACAAGAAAGACATAATATGTAGTGAATCTGTTCAAACAGGTATCAACAGATTGATTTCCATGTTAAGAAACACAAGAAGACAGAAAAATAGTAAATTCGAAGGAGAAAACTAGCAGTCTAATGCAGTGCTCTAAGTTATGTAAAGCATATATTTCCCATCTCAGAGTTAGTATGGCCCACTAGATGAACGTAATATAGGAAATTACCTTCAAGGCATACAATGTCCCCACCCACTTGTGCCGCACTAGTTGGACAACACCACCACTTCCCTTACCAATGACTTGAATCATCTCGAGATCATCCATTGATAACTGTACATCTTCCACCTTCAAGTGTGTTGATTGCTGGAGAAAGTAAACAAATCAAGATGCAATCCAAATTTAGAAACTACTTGGTCACTAACCAGATGATAAGAAACTACAAACGCAAACTGGAGAATGGTATATCGTTATAGGAGTTCAAGTTAAATATGACAACCATTGATGACAACATATCCTGTTCTCTCTAACGTGAAAAACTTCTCAGAGTCGCAACTAATAACCAATAGCATGTAACAGAGCACAGGATTTCAATCCTATGTGATGAGGACATCACGACCAAGGATACAACCGCTGCCCCTTCTTCCCCTACGATCGCTATTTCATCCCCGACCGTCGCTGTTTGCTACGCCGTCTCGATGCTTGGAGGGCTTAACCGAAGCAAGGCCTTTCCACCCACCTTTGCTGGACTAGTACGTCAAGGACATCCACCAAGGACAGCCCACGCCAAGGAAGGCCCAAAGAAAGCCCAATTCATCGCCGAGTCAGTTCGGCCATCCAGGAGCAGCAGTACTTAAGCGGTCATAACTTGGGCTCCCGAACTCCGTTTTCAGCGTCGACCACCCGTTTGAAAGGTATCGAGATAAACTTTCCAATGGATCTGGTACCAAGGCCAAATTCCTCTGGAGCGACGGAAATCGCAGAACAATCTCACAGGACAGAACTCCCAGGTGCTGCGCCACCTTATTTTTGGGCTTATGGCCCATGTATGGTTAGGGTTGCATGGTGGCCGACTTTGGGGTGGTGGCCTACCCTAATTTGGGTGCCCCAAGTCTGGTCTCCACCTATATAATGCCCGGCCGTCAGATGCGTTGTGATTTAGGTTTTGTTGTGTTTGGTAGACCCGTGTAGCGCCCCTCCTCGTGTTTGCGGCGTGTCGACTAGACCGCCTGAGGAGAAAACAGAACCTCAACTTGTTTCTTTTGATTTCAATACTACCTTTTCAGATTGCTTCATACTTTGTTCTTGCGAGTTCTCGATTTCTTGCAGGAACAATTGATCGCTTGGATCTTGTATCTGTGTGGATTGGCATTGCGATTGTGAAGCTCCCGACCTGCTGGTTAGAAGCCCTAAATTCGGTGCCTTCAACACCCCCAAATCGACGTATCAACATCTCACCGAAAGATCGGGATCCCCATCCCCATCACTATGCATGAAAAATCAACATTTGTCCAAGATAAACATGAAACGAAAGTTGAGAAATGTGCACATATGCTACATCTATGGATAAAACCGCTACCATGTTTGAAACACAAGGTTTCCTCTGCACCATTGTGGTCCATAAATCAGCAAGAGTGTGTGAGTGGCACAGATTCCATGCATTCAAAAGGTCTATCGCATTCAATCAACTAAGGGGAATCAAGAAAACATTGGATAAGGTTTGTGATTGAACTGGTACTTGTGCTTCTGTACAAAACCTACATACCACCTTACGAAGTACAAGACAGCAACAACACAATTGGACAGATCAACAAACAACAAAAGTAGTCATTACTGAACCAGGAACTCACATCTTTATCTCCATTTTCCTCAGAGATAAGCCGCAAGCCTCTTTGATTAAGTCGCAGTTCACCATCCTTGAATGTACCACTCGCTGTCCTAAAAAGGCACCAGCGATCAAACATATCAATCCAGTTTACACATTAATTTGTGAAAATTAATGGTCGAACCCACGATCAAATTGAAGGATAAACAAAACAACACACGGTCTTGAACCACGAACAGCAGCTGGATCAATCAAACGTCGACATACGAATAAAAATAAGAGAGACTAGGGGGAGGAAAGACGTCCTCCCTAGCTTCGCTATTAAAGGTAGGTAGTGAAATTCGAACCCTGGCTGGTAGGTGACCACTGTCCTCGCTAGCCCAGTGTATCTCAGGGAGACTCGCGCGGTCCGACCAACCATCAAATTTCAAAACAAGCACGAGATCACTTGAATATAATTAAAGCTAAGCTGCTGTCTAATTCCAGCAACTCATGGATTGGATAACGAGCTCATCAAAACGCAATCCTATCTCCGTCACAATTCACAACTAGCCCAACAAATCACAGTAAGATAATATGGAAAACATCTCGATCGACAGCCTCTCAGACAAAAAAAAAGAAAAGAAAAAGGACATACAATCATTCAAAAGCAAAATCCTTAGGTCGCTTCAATGGCGAAAATTTTTTTAAAAAAAGGAAGGGGGAGGGGGGGATACAGGTGTGCTGTTTAGTCCAAGGAATCGAGGGAGACGTACAGGAATTTGTCTACGGGCGTCTCCTGCGCCGGCACGGCGAGCTTGAGCTCCTTGAGCGGCTTCTTCCCCCTCATGACCTCCTTCCTGTATGGTTAGGGTTTCTCGGGTGGGAGATACAGAAGTGGCCAAAGGCCTAGTAGGGCAGGAGGAAGGAGACCTGATTAAGTGCTACAGAGCTACGGACAGTGGATCCGGCCGGATCTGGCCACGGCGGCGCGGCGGAGAGGGAGAGCAGCAGCCGTCGGGGTGTCGGGACTGACTGGCACCCGTGCCGTCGTAGACTACCCGTGGTAGCAACTCTGGAAGTGGCTGTGATCCGTGCCACCTAAAACCAAATCAACGTGCTGGATTGCATGGTCCGTCCAACGACCCGTCATACCCATTCCAACATGTAGAAGCGGTCTTTTTGACGGCAGCCGCCTCGCTCGCAGATGGCAGGCCACAGCATCGCTATTGCCAACTAGTATGCTTAGTTTTTTTTTTTAATTCCTAACTAATAGGACTAGACCATAGGCACTACCATGTTATAGAGATATACTCCCTCCGGTTTAAAAAAAAATTATCGGTTTTGAATACTGTCGACGATCGGAATCGCCTGACCGCAGAAGTGAAGAGGGGTGAGTTGTGTATGCGGGACCCAAAACGATCTTCATTCACCGAAGGAATGCGTTCGCTACTTCGCTGCTCGAGGATGGAGAGAAACGAGCATGACACAAAGAGTTATACTAGTTCGAGCCCCTGTGAAGGTAAAAACTCTACTCCAGTCCTGTCCGAGGGCAAGGAATTTACTATGCTCGAGTACAAGTGTTCGCTCTCTAGCCTAAGTTTTGGTGAATTCTATGTTAATGGTGTCTATTGCTTTGTTCTTTGGGGCGCTTGCCTCCCCGATTGATCGCCTCGGGATTTTATACCCCTTCTAACCGTTACCAGAAACGGTCGGGAGAGATTCCTGTAGTAGTGCATGGTGCGCACTGAATATGGGTTGTAACCGTCCCGGATCTAACGCCCTCGTCCGCCTTAACTCCGGTATTTACGATCTTGACAACTGTCGAGTAGACGTACGTCTTCAAGTCAAGGTCGAGGTTGGGCGGGAGTTGAATCCTTGCCTCCCAAGCCCGAGGTCGTGAGGGAACCGCGCAGCTCAGGTCATGGTCGAAAACCCTTGTAGCTCAGCCCCAAGCTAAGGGCCCTGTTGACTGTGCGTTGACTTGTCAGAGATTTCGCAGTCCCCAACAGCTAGCCCCCGAGGCTCAAGGTCGTGTCGAGCACCTGGGACGGCCTCGAGCCTCACGACATGAACAGAGGGGACGGTCTTTTGGACGCCCCGAACTCAAGATCGAGGTCGGGCGGAGACCAACGAATGGGCTTCAGCGTCGTTACATCTAGCACCCCTTGAACTTCAAAATTCTGGTACGGACATGACCGAGCAGCGGAACCACCGGCAACGCCTTGATTCCGCCGCCCAGTCCTTAATTGCGCTTGTCGAATCGCTGTCGGCACGCCTTTTGAGATGTCTTAACCTCCGGCCAGCAGCGATCTAGGCCTATAAGACCCGAGCCTATAGCAACTTCAGAAAACTCTCGACCCCTCTACAACCTTCACCTTCCAACCTTCGCCGGCCCTTCCTCTTCTCTCGACCAAACATCCCACCACCACCATGGCCAAGTTTGGGAAAAGCACCTTGTCAGCGGCGAGGATGAAGGAGCTTGAGAGCCTAGGACGGCTGGACCCAGCGATGTGGCGGCTACCAGGCGGAGAAACCGAGCTGCGGCCACGGGACGACGAGCTCATCAGCACCAAGCACTACATGCTTTTCGGCCTGCGGACGCCGGAGAGCAACTTCCTGGCAGCAGTTCTTGCCTAGTGCGAGATCGAACTCGTCAATTTGGTGCCAAACTCTGTCCTTCTTCTTTCCATCTTCTCCCACTTGTGCGAGGGGTTCCTTGGGATCCTTCCCACCCCTCTCTCTTCTTCTGCTTCTTCTCCTTGTTTCGCACCAGGAAGGATCACGTGGTCGGTTGTTTCTACTTCCGGCTGCGGGCAGGACTTCCTTGGTCCTTCCCCAAGATCTATTCCTGGGACTCTCTCGGCCCATGGACCGAGCGGTGGTTCTATCTGAAGAGGGGCGAAGATGGCGCGCTGGCGTACGACAGAACCCCTATCACTGGCAAGAAGTAGACCCCGGAGGCGGACGACCTGGAGATCGACTAGGAGGCCACCGCCGTCATCCACATCTGCGCCACGCGTGGCCTCACCGGGCAAGCTATTGCCAACGTTTTTCTGAGGAACCGGGTGTTCCCTCTATGGAAGAGGATGCACCCATTCTTCGAGATCAAAAGCCGCAACGACATTACCCGTCAAGGGATGTCTGGTGAGTCTTCCTGCTCTGAAGTTTACTCAAGTTTCGACCTTTGAGTTTCTTTGACGACCTTGCCTTTCTAGCAGCGCCAAAAGAGTCCAGGATCGCCGCCGGGATGAATGAAATGTTCAGGAAAGCGGCGCACGATTACACCATCGACGACCCTGTTCCGAAGAACGCGCTACGCCGAAAAGCCGAGGTAAGCCATTCTGGGCCAGGTCTCTTAGCTTATGTACGCCTAGGGCTTTCCTTGATCCCTCGGTGCGCTCGCAGGACAACCAAGAGTTGTCTGAAACGGTAAAGAGGATGTTGCCGCTGCCCAGGGCGAACAAGGGCAAGAAGGCGAGCAAGAGGCTGCCCCCAGACGGAGTAGGCGGCAAGGATTCGAAGAAGCAGCACGTCGAATGGGGCGACCGCACAATGGTGAGTTTCCATGGTCGAGCCCCCAAGCTCTTTGTTCGTGCTCTTTCGCTTTCTGACATACCCTTCTCCTCGCAGCAACAAAGTGCTGCGGCCACCGCCAGGACTTCGACGGAGGACCTGGAGCCACCGCGGGCTCCGAGGTCTCAATCTTGAGGCGCCCGAGGAAGGGACACCTCTTCACCCTCGGGACGTCGAGATCTTCGCCAACCCCCTGCCAAGCGGAGGCTAGAAACTCAGGTACACCGCCATCTCTTCATTTACGAGGTCTTCCCTTCTGTCTTTAGCTTAGTAATCTTTCCTTGTCACAGACTCTGAGCACTCAAACTCAGCCCTTGCCCATCCTGACCATGGCTATTGTTCAGGGTGAGACCGAGTCCGAGGAGGAGGAAGAGGAAGCCTCTTACAAGTTAGTTCCCCGCTGGCAAGCGGGGCAGGGTCGCACCCCTATTGACCCACAAAGCTGGGTCACAGCTGGCGAGTTCGACCAAGGAGTCGACGACCAGGTCGAGGCGAGGTCTCATCCGCGGTCAGCGAGGGCGACGCCGCCGCCGCCATGGACGCCGAAGCCATCGCCAACCCGCCCGAGGCTACTTCAGAGGATGACATTCGGGATGCCTCGGCCACGGTGGCCGAGGCCACCCAAACTGCTCCCGCCAAGGTTGTTTCGAACGTCAAGGTCAGGACGTCCCCGACCGTCGAGGCTGATCGAGCTTTGGCTGGAGCAAGCGTGGAAGGCCGAGTTGAGGATTAGACCAGGGCCTCCGCGGGAGAGGGAACAAAAGACGCTCTGACTGCGAAAGACGAGGCCAATCTAGTTGATGAGACTGAGCCCAGGGGCAGGTTGAGCCCCCCGGGGGAGGCGGCCCGAAGCAAGGTCGCCCCTAGCGGAGCGCCCAAAGGTCCTCGCCCAAGCAACCCAGTAGTGGCAGAGGACAACACCACGCCAGGGTCATCGGGCAGCAAGCCCGTTGAGCACCCCCGCGCACACTTCGAGGGCCGGCTTAGCCAAGTACAAAACTTCCTCTTACCCTTGTCAAATTTTAGCTCGAGCCTCCTTTTCTTACCTCTCCTGACAAAGACTATATTTTTTTCTCTCGAACTCCGCAGGCCATCGGTTTCATCGCCCAAGGGCTGCAAGGTCTTCAGACGCACTCCGATGCACTGAAGGTCTTCCTCATCCTGGTGGAGGAGCGGGAGGCGCAGAGGTTCAAGCTCATAGAGACCTTGGGGGTTGAGCAAGAGGAGGCTGAACGCAAGGCATCGGCCCACTCCAGAGAGCTTGCTAGCCTCCACCAGGCGATGAAGGCGCTCGAGGCCTCCTACGCATCCGAGCTCAAGCGGGCCATCGCCACCGAGCGTGACCATGCCTGCAAAACCGTGGAAGAGGAGCGCGTGCGGTCAACTAGGGCGCTCGAAGCCAAACGAGCCAAAGCTGAGGAGATGGTGAAGGCAGCTGCGGACCAAGCAGCCGTCCTCACGAAGGCCTCCCCCGAGCTCGAGGCTAAAGTCATCGAGCTCGAGGAGAAGCTGGGGCAGGCGATCAAGATGGGGAAGAACGCCCTGGCCCAACTCCAGGACAAACGAAGCCATTCCGTTAATGCTGCAGCTGAAGCCCTTCGTCTCTAAGGCGAACTATCGGCCTTAAGGGCTAAGGTTGCAGAGCTCGAGCAAGAGAAACTTGCTCGCGACATGGCCGACCTGTAGATAGGGTTAGACCTAGCAACTTGTAAACAGGAGGTTGTAAGATAGAGTTTGATGGAATAAAGTTATTTTAACGAAACGAGCTTGTGTCCCTGTTTTGCTCTTTTTATATAAGAATTTATGTCGTGTACTTAGCCTTTTTCCGAGGTAATTTATACTCGTGCAGCCCCCGTTGGGGCTAAGGTCGAGCAACGCTGGCCTTGGGTGCAAGTTTAGAGACCTGCCAAAGCCACGACCTGCAAGGTCGAGAAAAAATCCACAGGGAGTACTGTTAAGCACACACAAGCATGTGGGAAGAGACTTAGTCCCTAAAGCGTTAGGGTTGTATTTAGATTAGACTCTTAAACCGCGACCGCGATTCGTGCTTACTCGATGATCCCGAATGTGGAGTTAGTTCGGACCCTAACACAGGGGGAGCTGGGATGCGAAGAGATTCAGCTTACTGGTAGCTCGACCCCTGGGGGTGAATCTTAAGCTCGCACGCTCGAGTCAAGACCTAAAGCACTTGCACATAGGTCGGATTCAGATTCGAATTCAGTACAAGACATGGAAAAAAGAAAGAGAATATGGACCAACATAGCTGATGAATAATAAACTTTATTGAAGTTTGAGACAAATGCGTTACACATAAAATTTTTGAAGTTGATCAATATTGCACGAGCTCAAGAGCTCTTTGCCATCGGGCATCGCTAGCGGTAAGTCCCCGTGCGATCTGTTGAAATAACTTTATAGGGGCCCTCCCACCGCGGCGATAACTTGTTGGTGTTGGACGAGCCTGAAAGGACAGGGAATGTCGCCTAGAGGGGGGGTGAATAGGCGAATTATAAATTTAAACTAAATTGCAGCGGAATACAAAACTTCGGAATGTCCGAATAATACTTCGGACTGTCCGAATAGTTCGGATAGTCCGAGATTGTATTCGGATATTCAAGCGATTCGGATAATCCGAAAATCTATTCGGATATTCCGAATGTTCCAGAGCACACAGCTCGCAAATCTAGATCTAGGCTATTTGGGGAATATTAAACACACCAAATTAAATTAGTTAGCCTAGAATACTTGAGGCAAATAAATATCTAGCCGAAAACTCACTAGAAAAGTAGATCGGGCAATTTCAAGATTCAAAATCAAATATTAAAGCAAGAGTAAGAATCAAACTTGGAGACGAAGATTTTTCACCCGAAGTTCGGATCCTTGAGGATCCTACGTCTCCGTTGAGGCGGCTCGGTCACACTTGAGCCGGGTCTCTTTCAACCCTTTTCCTCCGGTGTTGCACTTGCACTGCCGGTGGCTTGGCCACACAAGACACGGGGTCTCTTTCAACCCGCTAGCCTTGGGTGTTGCACCTTGCACTCGCCGGCTTCACTTCTTGATTCCTTCCCTTGCGGAGGCGGAATCGAACCTTCACAAACTTCCTACGGCCAACCACACGAAGAACCGGTGGCTCGTAGGTGACCTCCTAGCCGTCTAGGAGTCCTCAACCTCCAAGAGTAACAAATACTCACAAAGAACAAACTTGGAGATGAAATCAAGTGCTCAAACTCAAATCCAACTCAATCCTAACACCTCACTCCTCACACTCTTCCCAACCCTTCACACAAAAGGGGATCACTTAGATCTAAGGGTAGAGGGGTGTATTGGGGGCTCAAGAACAAGGGTATGGCACCTCTAATCCACAGGGTAGCAGCCCCCCACAAATGGGGATGGATGGGGGTATAAATAGAGGCTCCAAAAAACTAGCCGTTTTTCTCAACGTTCGACTCAGTTCGGAATGTCCGAGCTCAAGTTCGGATAGTCCGAACCCATTAGATATGGCTAATGAGAGAGACCAGTTCGGAATATCCGAAAATATGTTCGGATAGTCCGAACTCACTTCGGATAGTCCGAGTCCATCTTCGGATAGTCCGAAATGCACAAACCAGCCCGACGGAAACGAGCATAACTTTTGACTCCGGACTCCGATTTCAGTGATTTTGGACTCTATTGAAAGCTAAGAACAAGGGCTACACAACTAACAAGGTCTCACTATCCAAATCTCAAAGGATAAATCCAGATTTCACAAAGAATCCAAAAGAGACCTACAATTCTCACTTTCCGGTACCACCAATACCACTCTCTCTGTAAATTTCACAAGGATGAATCATTTGAGCACTTGACACATCTAAAAGTCATTTAATGGAGCATCCCTCTTAATAGTACGGCAATCCTTAGACTCAAATTAAATCAAGGATAATACTAGTCTAGAAATAATCACTTGCCGTCTTCTTTCTTAATTAGGTGCATGAAGACCTTTACCTTATAGTTGATGACATCTTCGCCTTGTCCAACTTGACTCGATTCACCTCATGAGACTCTCGTCCTATCAACCTTGACTTGATCATCCTCTCTGACGATCTCCACGCCAAGTCGATCTTGACTTAGTCCTCAACTCTTGGTGACACCGCCGTCTTGTTGACCTCGGCTTAACGACCATCCTTCAAACTACCTTGGTCATCATACACACAAGGGACCTAATTCTTTTCAAGTCACTCATGAAAGACATTAGTCCCAAAAGCTCAATAGATATGAATAAATTGATATTTGTGAGCAGTTGATTGCTACAAGTGTTTCATATAAAGAAGCACAACAAAAATGGAAACACTTGACATAAGAAATGTTCTCTACTAAGTGCATCATGATGAATATGTAATTGATCTATATGCACTAGAGAGATAGTTGCTGATATGATGAATCAATTTAAATCATGGCAAGGATCACAGTCTTTACTTAAATGAAGCACATGATGGAATATACACGAATTGTACATGTGCAAATAATATTTGAAACAAGAATAAATATGTGATCCAATTCTAGATTAAACTTCACAAAGAGAAGTGCATGAGAGGATACACAACTAAAACATGCATGCACCAAGTCAGTCTATAGCAATATGAAGTTTAACTCTAGTCCATACATGCATACTAAAAACAAAGCACATAATGAACTCAAGTGAATATATATGCACAAATAAATATGACATGAACCAATGTGCATATATATAATCAACATGCTACTTGGAGTTCACTATGCATTTGCACAAAAGGAATGCAATAACAAATATAGAATAGATACCAAAATTGCATACCTTATCTTTGCTTAACCATCCACTTGATTTTCCTCTAAATAGATGAGACTAATACTCAACTTGGCAATGAACATGTTAGTCTCATAGCAATATAATCATATTAGAGGTTTGTCATTTGTTAAGCACTAAGTTAAGCATTTACACAATTATATAGATTGTCATTATATGTGTTTGTCATTAATCACCAAAATAACATAAGTGCCTAGATGCACTTTCAATCTCCCCCTTTTTGATGATTTATGACAAACCTTTTATCAATTGCACCAAATGACAATATTAATCCCAAAAAGGTGCTTAAGAGATCCTTATTGTTCATTCAATAAATTCTCCCCCTTGATTGCACACTCAATACAAAGATTAGGGAGAACAACATAAAAATAAGGAGCTAGTAATAGGGCAAAGATGTTAAGCTCCCCCTAAATCTAGGCAAGATATGATACCAATTATATCCAAGATTTAGGTAAAGAATGTTTTCAGTGATACCAATTTAATTGTAGTCATGGTTCACAAGATGTAAGTGGTGCTTAAAACATGATACATGAATATGATTCCATATGGCAAATTGAACATGCTCATGATCTTATAGCAAATTTATACAATTGAAGCACATGCTTATGATCAAATTCAATTCTAAAAATCAAGATCATATAGAGAAGATTACACAAGAAAGAATTGCTTATATGATCACAAGATGTATACAAGATCATGAATCAAAATTGTATAAGTAAAATGCGCTTTCATGATCAAGAATTTCACAAATTTATCAAGAGCATGCCTCTTTGCAATGTGTCACCCATATGTACCTTTTTAATTCTTCACAATGCCAAATGCAAGTTAGATGACACTTCAAAACAATTTAGGATTAGAGGATACTTCTTAAGAGATACCAATTAATGATACCAATTGAAAGATACAACACCATTTAAAATGAGACACTTGAGCATAATGGTGTGCAAAGACATTATTGAATATGGTCAAAAGAAATACATCCTTTGTCGGTTCTTGTCCACGCATGTTGAATTGATCATGATCACCGCTATGACCTTAGATCCCTCGGACTATGGAGCTTCTCTCCATTTCCTTCATCCCACCGTCGAAGATGATCCCTTTTCCAATACCTTGAACATCAATAGACAAGCACACGATTTTCGGGAGCAAATATCTTTCAACTTGACCCAAGTTAGTTAGATAATATCTAAGTACAACATGCACAATATAGATGATAAGCATGATAATACCACTTGCACGCAATTTAAAAAAAATTCAATTAGATACCAATTGAAGATTTCATTATACCAATTTACAATAAAAATATTTGAAACTCATTCAAATTTAATCTTGACATCCACTTGTAAGAGAGACAATGGATAAAACACATTCAAACTCACTCTTGAACTTACGAGGGAAATTTTCTCTTTTCTGTAATAAACTCCGAGTTATGCAAGAGAGGAAACATTTTGAGGCTAAGATACAATTAAATCCAATTTTCAAAAGAACTTAGCCAAAAGATGCACTTTCATTGGAATGAAAACTTGAAAAGATATGCTCCACTTTGAAGCTTAGAGCAATGAATAAGTTCGCTTAGTTTTCATCTTGAAAGGTTTGCCAAGATTCCAATTTAAAACTCTCAAAATCTCAAAAGATGCAAATAGCAGCACAAAATTGATTATAGCTTTTAGACCATTGCTCAAATGCAAACATCATCAACGCGGAAAAGATCCGTATCAAAATTCTCTTCGAGAGCTATGAAGACTGAAAATTCATTTGAGGAAAGGAAAACCCCGAAAATTTGAAAATAGTGAATACTGAATCGAAAGTTTCGGGAAAAGAAATCTTGCTTTGAAATGGTCCTGAAGATGAAACCAACAGCAAATGAGCTCCCAAATAATTTTAGATGAATCATGGAGCAATAAATTGAGTTACCTTAGTTTTCATCACAAGGAAATACTCAAATCATCTTAAAGGTAGGCAAGATTTCAAAAGTGCAATATGCTGAAAAATTCAATTTTGACATTTCGTTTAAGCTTTTTGACAGGGCTGAAAGAAGATTCAAACAAGGTTCATAAATTCTGAAAAAATTAGACAATGAAGTCCAACTATAGAGGATCAAAATATGTTATAATACTTTCCTCTGATTATGAACCCATTTGAAGAAACAAAAATCACAAAACAACCCCACAATAAACCTAAACCTCGGAATGTCCGAGCTTTACCTCGGAATGTCCGAGTAGACCCTCTCTGTTGGAACTAGAAAATTTCCATTCGGAATGTCCGAATAAATATTCGGAGTATCCGAGTACTTCGGACTGTCCGAATGCATTTTCGGACTGTCCGAGCTCCAACTGAGCATTTTGAAATTGGGTCAAATCTTGATCAAATGAAGTCCAATAGCCATAAGATTTTGCAGAAATGATCCATGGACATCCAAGAGACTTCTCCAAAAAGAATTTCTCAAGTATCACCCTCCAATCAAAAATTAGATCAAAATGGACATTGGAGGTTTGATTTTGACACAAAGTCAAAAGAAGTCAACATTCTTGCAAATGAGTTCAAATAAATTTGAAAATTTTCAGATATGAACTCCATATGCAAGAGAAGGTTTTCCAACTTGAAGCCAATTTAAAGATATGAAAACCACAAAGATTTCAATGAACTAGAATTTCAGATTTTCAGATTTTGACATAACATTTAGGCTTCAAAAGATAGCTGAAAAACTGCTCATATGTTGTCTAAAAAATTTGATAAAATTTGACATAGTAGACTAACTATTGAGTATCAAATCTTACAAAGATATTTCTCTCAAATTATGCTCTGATTTGGACATACAAAAATCACAAATCAGCTCAAAACCATGCAAAAGTCTGAATTTTCAGACTTTTGATCAAAGAGAGAAAAGGCCATAACTTTTTCAAATGAAGTAAAAAAAATTTAAAATTGTGCAGAAACATACTTTGGACTCTTGAGAAACTTTTCCAAAGAGAGTTTTTCAAAAAGGAGTCTCCAATCAAAAGATATGCCAAATTTTGCTTTGTAGGTATGATTTTCAATCAAAGAGAAGAAAAGTCAAAACTTTTTCAAATAAAGTCAAAATGATTTGAAAATTTCCAGAAATGAACTTTGAGCTATTTAGAAGGTTTCTCAGAAAGAATTTCCTCAAAAGGAATTTTCTTTCAAAAGATATGGCAAAATGCGCGTTGTAGGCAAAAAGAGAAGTTCAATTTGCACTGAATGCTCAAAATGCAATCCGATTTGAAATTTATGGAGATTTGAAGTTTCATGGCTTTATATGAGTTGGAAATACTATTTCAAGTCAAGAAACATGAAGAAATACATCTCAAATATCAAAACCCACAATATGCAAGAATGGGTCATTTTGGTTAAATCAAGAATTTTGGCCAAATTCAAATAGCTATAACTTTTGAACGGTTGGTCGTTTGGAAAAACTTTGAACTAAAGAAATGCTTGAAATGACCAACCCTACGAGTTTTGTATTGACCACTTTTTCAAAAACACAATAGATTTCAACTTATGAAAATATTTCATTTAATCCAAAATCAAGATCCTATAAGATCCATTTGAGGCCAAATTTGCTATTTTGTTTTGAAAATAGAAATTTTTACTCCGAAAGCATTGTAAAATATTTGAAATACATATTTGAGAACTTTTATAAAGATTTTCACAAATATTGGCCTTTTAAACAAAAATTTTGATTTTTGACCAAAGAGGCTCATGTGAAACATATGGTTTTCAACATTATTCCAAAAAGTATCAAATGAAGCAAATGAGAATATATTTGATTGGAATTAGTATATATGAGTTTGAAATACTATTTTGAACCAAGATATGGCTAAGAATTCGGTCCAAACGGAGAAACTCACTAAGTGCAATAATATGACCATTATGAGTCAATATAGTTTTTCGGTGAGTTTCAAAATCAAATAACTTTTGCTACATTGGTCTTTTGAAAATCTTTTGAACACAAGAATTGTTAAGAATGACCAACTCTAGGTTTTTCATTTTGGAATTACTTTCAAAATCTTTTTACATATAATTCTATGAAAATTATAAGTTTAAATCCAAAACAAGATACTAGTAACTAGTTTTTGGGCTAAAAACTTATTTTCTTTTGAAATTAGTTTTTGCAAAGCCAAAACCTTTGAAAAACGTTTCAAATACATTTGTATACATTTTGCAACTAGTTTTTCACAAGAATACTAATAGTATACAAAATTTTGACTTTTTGCTAAATGGTTTGATTTTGAAAATATATATTAGCACTTATATAAATATGGGCACATGTAGGGATGTAATATATATGGATATGAATTAACACTCCCCCTTAATGTGCCACTGTCCCAAATTTGCTCAAGATTGCAATCAATACAATTAATAAGCATGAGCAAGCATACAACAAGCAATCTAAATTGATTTTCATTAATATTAATGCATCTAAACCTACACAAGGCTAGAAGCTAAGTAGTAATCAATGTAAATGCTTGTTACCGAGATGGCATTGGCTCATGATGGATTTGATTATCTTCATGCTTGGTTCCCACTTGTAATTGATGAAGTCCTTGTATTCTTGAAGAGGCCAAGCGTCCAATCCATCTCATATTGCCCAAAAATCTTTTAGGCGGTTTTTGGTACCCAATCCTTGTTGGGTCCGGCAATGTTAGTAACAATAAATTTAGGAACCCAAATGGCCCTAAATTTGATATTGTCGAATTGACTAACACAACTAGAAATTGGTTTGCGATAATTATTCTTCCTAGGCAAATGATTTGCATTATTATGAAAAGGCTTAGGAGGGAAATGATATTTTGCAAAACTATTTCTAGTTTGATCTCTTCTAAGCATATGATTATTAAAATTATGCATTGGCTTAGAGGATCTAGCATTTCTAGTAAATGTTTTGCTATTTTTATTTTTCCTAAGCACATGATCAACATAATTTTGCATAGTCTTAGGAAATGTAGCATTATGAGCAAACACATTTCTAGATTTATTTCTCCTAAGTAAATAATTGTCACTATTATGCGTAGACTTAGAAGAATTGACAACTTTGGCAAACATATTACCATTTTTGTCTTTCCTAAGCAAATGATGATCATTAACAATAATAGGCTTAGGAGCGTTACCTTTGGGACAATCCTTACCGATATGCCCCTTTTCCCGACAATGGTAGCAAGTAGGCTTTGAGCGTCTCTTCTTCTTGACTTGCTTTTTGTCGGTTTGCCTCATTGTTGATGGTTGTGGCTTGATCTCCACTTTGTTAGGGCACACGGAGGCGAAGTGGCCCTTCTTGTTGCATCCGAAGCACACAATCGTATTCATTCTTGCATTGTGCTTCTTCTTGCTCTTCTCCTCTCGGAGTTGTAGCGAGTCCTCGCTTATCTTGAGGCGCCTTGGCTTGCTCAAGATCTCATCGAGAATGGCTTTTCCTTTTACGCACTTCTTCAAGTCATTTTCTAATCTAATGACTTGCGCCTTGAGCTCTTGATTTTCCTCTACAAGATTAGCATCTAGAGACATAGAGGAACTAGAAGAAATTTTATTAAAGCAACAAGGTAAATCATCGTTAGAAGTGGATATGCATTTATTTGATGAAGTATTAGAGTTGACATTTAAGCATTGCATTTCATCAACTAAATTACATGAAATTCCTATATCCACCTTAGGCTTATGAATTTCTTTGAGAAGGAGGGATTCATGATCTTCTTGAAGCATATTATAATTATTTTGAAGTGATTCATGTTCAAGCTTCAAAACTTTATATTTCTTTTTCTCCTTCCCAAGACATTCATTGAGCTCCTTTAACATATTGAAAAATTCTTCACAAGAAAGCTCATCATCATCATCATCATCATCATCATCATCATCATCACTTACCTCATTCTTACCTTTCGCCATGAAGCAACGGATTCGAGAAGAGAGTGAATCTTCATCGTCGCTTGAGGCGGAGGTTGAGGTTGATGGAGATGTCGGTTCTTCCTCACTTGAGCTTGAGGTGGAGCTTGAGGTTTCATCTCCCGACGTCTCTTCCTTAATGCACTCCTCATTTGAAGACGTGGATGATTCAAATAGATCTTGAAGCTTTATCCACATCTCATGAGCGCTCTTGAGTTCGCATATGCTATCAAAAATTTCATCGCTCACAACCCAAAATAATATGTTAGTAGCTTGAGCGTCGAGATGTAGGCATTTCGTCTCCCCTTCAGTTGGATTATCTTCATTTAATGGAGATGAAGAGCCGACATCTACGATCCACCATATTTGGGGGCTCATAGATTTAAAATGAGAAGTCATAACTAATTTCCAATGAGCATAATTTGAACCATCTAGCACAGGTAGAACGTGTGATTCCTCTAATTCTCTAGTCGACATCCTTTACTCTCTAGACGGTTAAGTCTAATAAAATGAGAGACCTTGCGCTGATACCAATTGAAAGGACAGGGAATGTCGCCTAGAGGGGGGGTGAATAGGCAAATTATAAATTTAAACTAAATTGCAGCGGAATACAAAACTTCGGAATGTCCGAATAATACTTCGGACTGTCCGAATAGTTCGGATAGTCCGAGATTGTATTCGGATATTCCGAACTGATTCGGATAATCTGAAAATCTATTCGGATATTCCGAATGTTCCAGAGCACACAGCTCGCAAATCTAGATCTAGGCTATTTGGGGAATATTAAACACACCAAATTAAATTAGTTAGCCTAGAATACTTGAGGCAAATAAATATCTAGCCGAAAACTCACTAGAAAAGTAGATCGGGCAATTTCAAGATTCAAAATCAAATATTAAAGCAAGAGTAAGAATCAAACTTGGAGCGAAGATTTTTCACCAAGTTCGGATCCTTGAGGGATCCCACGTCTTCGTTGAGGCGGCTCGGTCACACTTGAGCCGGGTCTCTTTCAACTCTTTTCCTCCGGTGTTGCACTTGCACTTCATGGCTTGGCCACACAAGACACGGGGTCTCTTTCAACCCGCTTAGCCGATGTTGCACCTTGCACTCCGGCTTCACTTCTTGATTCCTTCCTTGGGAGGCGGAATCGAACCTTCACAAACTTCCCACGGCCAACCACACGAAGAACCGGTGGCTCAGAGGTGACCTCCTAGCCGTCTAGGAGTCCTCAACCTCCAAGAGTAACAAATACTCACAAAGAACAAACTTGGAGATGAAATCAAGTGCTCAAACTCAAATCCAACTCAATCCTAACACCTCACTCCTCACACTCTTCCCAACCCTTCACACAAAAGGGGATCACTTAGATCTAAGGGTAGAGGGGTGTATTGGGGGCTCAAGAACAAGGGTATGGCACCTCTAATCCACAGGGTAGCAGCCCCCCACAAATGGGGATGGATGGGGGTATAAATAGAGGCTCCAAAAAACTAGCCGTTTTTCTCAACGTTCGACTCAGTTCGGAATGTCCGAGCTCAAGTTCGGATAGTCCGAACCCATTAGATATGGCTAACAGAGAGACCCAGTTCGGAATATCCGAAAATATGTTCGGATAGTCCGAACTCACTTCGGATAGTCCGAGTCCATCTTCGGATAGTCCGAAATGCACAGACCAGCCCGACGGAAACGAGCATAACTTTTGACTCGGACTCGATTTCAGTGATTTTGGACTCTATTGAAAGCTAAGAACAAGGGCTACACAACTAATAAGGTCTCACTATCCAAATCTCAAAGGATAAATCCAGATTTCACAAAGAATCCAAAAGAGACCTACAATTCTCACTTTCGGTACCACCAATACCACTCTCTCTAAATTTCACAAGGATGAATCATTTGAGCACTTGACACATCTAAAAGTCATTCAATGGAGCATCCCTCTTAATAGTACGGCAATCCTTAGACTCAAATTAAATCAAGGATAATACTAGTCTAGAAATAATCACTTGCCGTCTTCTTTCTTAATGCCGGTGCATGAAGACCTTTACCTTATAGTTGATGACATCTTCGCCTTGTCCAACTTGACTCGATTCACCTCATGAGACTCTCGTCCTATCAACCTTGACTTGATCATCCTCTCTGACGATCTCCACGCCAAGTCGATCTTGACTTAGTCCTCAACTCTTGGTGACACCGCCGTCTTGTTGACCTCGGCTTAACGACCATCCTTCAAACTACCTTGGTCATCATACACACAAGGGACCTAATTCTTTTCAAGTCACTCATGAAAGACATTAGTCCCAAAAGCTCAATAGATATGAATAAATTGATATTTGTGAGCAGTTGATTGCTACAAGTGTTTCATATAAAGAAGCACAACAAAATGGAAACACTTGACATAAGAAATGTTCTCTACTAAGTGCATCATGATGAATATGTAATTGATCTATATGCACTAGAGAGATAGTTCTTGATATGATGAATCAATTTAAATCATGGCAAGGATCACAGTCTTTACTTAAATGAAGCACATGATGGAATATACACGAATTGTACATGTGCAAATAATATTTGAAACAAGAATAAATATGTGATCCAATTCTAGATTAAACTTCACAAAGAGAAGTGCATGAGAGGATACACAACTAAAACATGCATGCACCAAGTCATCTATAGCAATATGAAGTTTAACTCTAGTCCATACATGCATACTAAAAACAAAGCACATAATGAACTCAAGTGAATATATATGCACAAATAAATATGACATGAACCAATGTGCATATATATAATCAACATGCTACTTGGAGTTCACTATGCATTTGCACAAAAGGAATGCAATAACAAATATAGAATAGATACCAAAATTGCATACCTTATCTTTGCTTAACCATCCACTTGATTTTCCTCTAAATAGATGAGACTAATACTCAACTTGGCAATGAACATGTTAGTCTCATAGCAATATAATCATATTAGAGGTTTGTCATTTGTTAAGCACTAAGTTAAGCATTTACACAATTATATAGATTGTCATTATATGTGTTTGTCATTAATCACCAAAATAACATAAGTGCCTAGATGCACTTTCAGAGCCCTGAATTTATCTTAGCGCTAGGTCCCCAACAAGGAGCTCCCTAGGTCGTACCGATTGAGACGCATGTCTGCGAAGAGCTTGCAGGTAATGCGCTGACCATAGCAGTGCACAACATCTTACTTCTTCTATCAGGGTAAGGTCAAGGGACCGTTCTTACTTGAAGTCGACACAGTCGCACTGTCGACCCTAGCAGAGCCAGCGTGACCTCAGGCGGGGCGGCCGCTTGATCGAATACAAGTTGGAAGGGTGTTGACCCTGTTGCTCGGCTGACCGTGGTACGAGTAGACCATAAGACGGTGGGAAATTCATCCACCCAAGTCTTGCCGTGTCGTTCGAGCTCATCGGATACTCACTTCTTGACGCCTGGTCCATGGGCTTCCCGATGGTAGCCTGATAAACCGTGCGCGCAGCATCCTTGATCTCGCGCCGAGATTGGTTTGCCGATGAGCCACTGAAGATGACGTCGATCCGGTGGTCACCCTACTGAAATTCCAGGTCGAGGTCGGCTTGGCCTACTCCGGCATTGACCCTGTCTAGTTGCTCTCCCTCCTTCGGGAGCGTGGGCATCTCTCCGCGCCCATCATAGAAGGCATCCAGCTTGCTCTGCCAAGCTCTACAGCCCGCAGGTCGTGGCCCAGGGTCCTGTGGAATAGGCAAAACTTTTCTTCATTGTACCGAGGCCGCCCTTCAGGTTCTTGCGGGCGGCCATCGGCCTGCCGAGACCCAAACCGACGATCCCCTTGCCGAGGTCGGCGCGGTGCCTGCTAAGGTCGTGGCCGATTTCGCTGAGGTTGGGGCCCCTCTTGGGCTGGCTCTCGCACCTCCATGACTTCGCGGTGGCCGTTTGCCGAAACAACCACCTGCGGCCGACCATCGCCATGCTTGCGGTCCCTCTTCCGCTTCTTAGCGGTCGAGCCCGGGTCGGCGTTCTTGGCGCTAGAGGGACCAGACTCACCTGAGTTGATACTAAGCTTACCTTGATCGTAGTCATGATTCCAGCGAACCGCGTCATTCGCGTCCGCGTAACGCTCCACCATGCGAAACAGCTTGTTGACGGTAAGCCTTGTCGTAATCTCCAGGTCTTCGGTGAGGCGCCGGTCACGGATGCCGAACTTGTAGGCCCTGATCATAGCCTCTTCGGAGATGCTTGGAATCAAGTTCCTCGTGCGGATGAACCACCGCACGAAGTCGCGGAGGGGTTCGCTCTTCCCCTGGATAACTCGGTCCAGGTCCTTCTCCCTACCGGGTCACTCATAACAACTCTGAAAGTTGGAGCGGAGGGCATTCTGAATTTGGCACCACGAACGGAAGGAGCCGGGCTTCTGGTCGAAGAGCAGGTGCGGGCGGCGCCATCCAAAATGGTTGGGAGGTAATTGGCCATTGCGGCATCTCCCCCGGCCGCCAAGATCGCGGCAGAGTAGATTGAAAGAAACTCATCTGGGTTCTTCGTCCCATCGAACCGCTCGATCAAGGCAGGCTTGAAACGGGCCGGCCAGCGCACCCGTCGAAGGTCGTCGGAGTACGCCGAGCAGCCATAAGCCGGAATAGGGGTGCGCCTAGAAAGGTGATCGCCGCTGCTGGAGTCAAAGTTATGATCGCCCCGGCGGCCCGACCTACGACCACGCTGGCCGTGGCGATGGGCCCAAGCATTGCCCGGGAGGTACCGCAAGCGCTCATGGACCCAGTGACACCTCGGTGGAATGTCAGGAGAAAGGCCCGACATGCTACTGCTAGAGTGAGAGTCGCTGTAGGTCGGCTGTCGCCGTACGCCATCCGGAGTTGCACTCAGGGAGCGACGGGACGGTGGAGTACGAGACAAATCCCAGGATTGTCGGTGCACAGGAGAACAGCGTGGACGCTGGTGCCTGCATGAGGAGCTACCGTCGCTCTTCAGGGAATGGGATCCAGAATGACGGCTTTGGTGTTGGGATGGCACGGCTTCAGTAGCGGCCTTATCGAGCTCATCTACGAGAGCTTGGTCAAAAAGGCCCGACCTCGATCAGGCGGGGTCAGTCATGACTCGAGCGATCGCATGGAGGCGCTCGCCTGATCGAGGTAGTTTGGAGCGTCCTGACGAAGTTCCAATCTTCTCACGCTCCTCTCGCCGGAGGCGGTTATGGCCTGGTTGATGGCGACTTGGGCCATCCGGCGAGTGTCTTCGGGGGTCTTCGGGCTGCGCTCCCCTTCCTCCACGCTCATGCCATGGCTAGCAACCATGAGAACAAGCTGATCACGTAGTGGCGGAGAGGGGGAGAACAGGGATGTGGAGCTTCCATGCTCGGGGACTGCATTCGAACCCAAGCTTGCAGAATGTCCTGCAGCGACGGATGCCATGCCTCCAAAGTCTTGAACTTCTTCAAATGAGTGAAGCTTTCGGGCCCCACGGTGGGCGCTAGCTGTCGACGATCGAAATCGCCTGACCGCAGAAGTGAAGAGGGGTGAGTTGTGTATGCGGGACCCAAAACGAGCTTCACTCACCGAAGGAATGCGTTCGCTACTTCGCTACTCGAGGATGGAGAGAAACAAGCAAGACACAAAGAGTTATACTGGTTCGAGCCCCTATGAAGGTAAAATCTCTACTCCAGTCCTGCCCTGGGGCAAAGAATTTACTATGCTCGAGTACAAGTGTTCACTCTCTAGCCTAAGTTTTGGTGAATTCTATGTTAATGGTGTCTATTGCTTTGTTGCTAGGACTGCTTGCCTCCCCACTGATCTGCCTCAGGGGATTTTATACCCCTTCCAGCCGTTACCAAAAACGGTCGCGAGAGATTCCTGTAGTAGTGCATGGTGCGCACTGAAGATGGGTTGTAACCAATCCGGATCTGACGCCCATGTCCACCTTAACTCCGGCATTTATGGTCTTGGCAACTGTCGAGTAGGCGCATGTCTTCAAGTCAAGGTCGAGGTTGGGTGGGAGTTGAATCCTTGCCCCCAAGCCTGAGGTCGTGAGGGAACCGCGCAGCTCAGGTCATGGTCGAAGACCCTTGTAGCTCAGCCCCGAGCTAGGGGTCCTGTTGACTGTGCGTTGACCTGTCAGAGATTTCTCAGTCCCCGACAAATACGTACAGTTAAACTTTTGAAACTTTATCTATTGATATTTTTTAAAAAATATTTAGATTGGATGCATGAAAATTATATGTGTAGATTCGTCTCGAAACATACTTTTATAATATTATAATTTTATTAGATTTTTAAATACACTGCAATAGAAATTAGTGGTCAAAATTGAGTTTTAGAAACCGTGTCAATGTCCAAAATGACAACTATTTGTGATAAGAGGGAGTAGCATAAAAAGGAAAACTGAATAGCTCATGATAGAACTGTAACATATATTTTTTTGGTTAGATGTAAGTACATGGTGTCTTTGTGAGAAAGAACATGTAATTTTGTGTACTAACATAAAGTATCGTACTAAAGCGCCACATCCAGCATAATTCATTGACTACACATAAGACAGAAGTATATTTAGAAGTGCAACCAAATTCACCATAGGCATAGCAAACGGTAAGTTCATAAGTAGCAGTGTCCTGACTCCACTATATCTATACACGGCAACATGCACTAGCAGGAATAGAGGGAGGGTTGTCTAAGGCATATATTTACATGCAAACTACAATTACAACCAACAGCACAAAAGGGGACTAATGGGACTGAAGGACATGTTTAGTAGAACAGTACTATACGATGTGTATAACATATCCTTCGACTTGAGATTGTCGCATGTTCTCAAGATGTGTAATGGCTTAGTTAGGGGCCGTCAAACGCTGCTCTGTAATTGGATAGTTATAAAGATGGCTTTCGAATTTGTCATGAAACATGCTACGAGGTGTGATCGATCAAGATAGGATTTGCCGCTCCATACAACAGAAGAGATATCTCTAGGTCTTTGGAGTGGTCAGATTCCAAAAAAGCATGGCCATGCTACTCATGAGTCATCGAGTTAAAGAGTTAACTCGATGTATTTGGAAAATCCGAGTCACAACATCAAGAAAGAATGGTCAAGCCATCCAAACAATGATAACAATAACTCGCCTTGGGTTTGACCGATATCATAAGGCAAAAGAAAATGCATATAGGACATTATTGAGGTTCATCTGATCTTTACATGTACTCAGGAGTTGGTAAGTCCTGCTAGAGGCCACTATCGACTATTAGTTGAATACTCGATGATCGAGTAGAAGTACTCGATGGTCGAGTAGGTGTACTTGTTGGTCGAGTAGGAGTACTCAATGATCGATAGGGGAACTATAGCCATGTCCGAGTGCATGTGAACCTATAGGATCGCACACTTAAGGGGCTATAACCAATTTAGATACGGATCTGAGTTGTAATGGTCTTAGAGATCCTAATGGGCTTTAAGCGTTGGAACCCGTTATGGGACATCTATAAAAATGGATAAGGCACTAGCTTTGAAAATGAAAAGAATACAATAGGAATTCAAAATTCCCAAAACCCTAGCCGCCACCCCTCCTCTGCCCAGAATCGCGCAGCTAGAGCTAGCACTCCGACGAGTGGTGTTCCTGCCCCGTACGTGTGTATATCTTGAAGGCATTGCTGCGAAGCTTCAACGCTAGGACGATCCGTAAGGAGCTATTAGAAGAGGTGCGAGGCTAGTACGGTTACATTTGCACAACCGTGCTTCATTGACTTTACTTCCACTATGGGTCTGTGCGTCTAGTGGTAATTATGTGGTCTATAACTTGCAGTGATTTATTGGTTACACGGTAGAAAATTTTGATTTTTTGCTATCGTAGCCTGCCCATTCCCCAACATAAACCTCCTCAAAAACATGCCACAACTGTACATACACCAAAAAATAAGAATAGCGCAACTACGCACCATTCTCAGGATAAAATATCACTCTTGGAAATCAATTAACACCTTGCTATCCTAACAGTCAGAATACCATAAATTTCAATCCAAGTGCCCAAAACTAGGAACTTCAAAAGAATACCAACAATATTCTAATTACCTATCTTTTTTAATGACTACATCAGATTCCTCGAATTCGACCTAGAATATCGATCTATCATCAACCTGGATAGTAGCTTTCACAATTTTGTAAATATTTTTATAAAACTCTAAATTAAGCAAAAGATGATATTTTTGAAATTTACAGGAAATTTCCTAGCTATCTCAAGTTATCAAAATAATTTAATTCACCCTATAATTAGCCTTAATATGCTAATTACCACGACTGCTCCAAACAGACTTAGATTTTGTATAGCACTGCTTCAAAAGGCCATAACTTTTAAACTACTTAATCAAAATTCATATTCTTATCTCTAATTAAACTAAAGACAACAATATACAACTTTTACAATAGCCAACCCCTCTAAAAATAACTAGAACAATTTTGAAACTTAGATCTAAAATCACAACCAGCGATGCTCAAGACCAGAACCATCCTAGGCCTAGTCCCCCCATCCCCATCTAATCACAGCACCAAAACAAGAACCTTAAGAAGGTATAACCAACTTACAGCACCCAATATTCACCCTAAGATATCTATAAGAAATATACCTTCTCACGACACGGAGTTCATCCCTTAGATCACGAAACCCTCCATCCGAATAGGGAAGATGAGGCACAGGGAGAAGGTAATTGTTGCACCACAACCAAGGAGAGGGCTTCTGTGCCAAGGGCAGGGAGGTGGTAGTTTGGTGCAGTTAGGGGAAGGCAATGGGGTAGGAGGGTTTGGGATAGGGCAACTCTTCCTACATGAGCCAAAAACCAACTCTAGCGGCCCAAGAATAGCCCACAAATAGCCCAAAAATGCTAGCCCAGATGAGCTCCGATAGGGAGAAACCATAAAAAAATAATCGCTACCCTCTCTCAGATATCACATTCTCCCCTTCAACAGAATTCGACCTCGAATTCAAAACATCACATTTACCAACAAGAGAAACAAGAAGGTAAATGAACCCTATCACATACCTAGTTTGAATAGATCGAGATATTTCTCATGCATATCAGATTCCAATTCTCAAGTCGCTTCTCTCTACGATTGATGTGACCACAAGACTTTGACAAACTTCATGGTTCTGTTCTTCATACCCATTTAGACTCCCCTAAAATTCGCACTGGCCAGGATTTAAAAGTGAGATTTTGCTCAATTACCAACGACTCAAGTAGAACAACAAGCTCCAGGTCATGCAGGTATTTCCTCAACATAGACACCTGAAACACATTTTGTACTCCCTACATTGAACTAGGAAGCTCCAACTGTTAGGCCAATTTTTCAACTTTCCCCACAATGGATGGGGAACAGGTCAACATACCCTAGGCTAAGCTTCCCCTTAGTGCCAAATCAAATGACACCCTTTGGGGAAGACACCCTCAAAAGAACATTGTCACCCACAACAAACTCCAATTCTCGCCTCTTCACATCAGCATAACTCTTCTACCTACTTTGAGTTATAAGGATGTTCTGCCTAACCTCTGACACTCACTCAACCGTCTGTTGAACCCAATTAGGACCAACAATTGCTCTTTCCCTTATTGCATCCTAGCATAAGGGTGACCTACACTTCCGCCCATCCCATACTTCACATGGCGCGGCCCGAATGCTTGCCTGAAAACTATTATTATAAGCAAATTTAGCAAGAGCCAAATGGTCCTCCCATCTACCCTTCCATGCCAAAACACAAGCTCAAAGCTTATCCTCCAAGGTTTGAATGGAACACTCAGATTGACCATCGGTTTAAGGATGGAAGGTAGTGCTAAGACGAAACTGTGTGCCCATGGCACTCTGCAAACTCTCCCAAAACTTAGAGGCAAATTTAGCATCTCAATCTGAAATAATCGTCTTTGGCACACCATACAATCTCACAATTTCTCGCACATAAATAGGAGCCAACTCGCTCACTGAATTTGTTGTGCGAATAGGAATGAAGTGGGCAGACTTGCTGAGATAGTCCACAACTATCCAAATAGCAACATTCCCTCACTGAGTACAAGGTAGGCCAATGACAAAGTCCATAGATATGTCCTCCCAAGGCTAAATAGGAACCTCCAATGGTTCCAATAACCCAACTGATCATTTATATTTAGCCTTCACCTTCTGACAAATCCTACAAGAAGCCACATAATGAACAATATCAACTCTCATTTTTTTCCACCAGAAACTCTTTTTTTCAAATCATGATACATTTTTATCTCACTAGGATGAACCGTATATGGGGTACGATGAGCTTCTTTCAGGATGTCATCCTTAGCTTGAGACTTCTAGGGTACACAAAGGCGACCTTTCAACTGCAAAGCACCAACTTCATTAGTACTAAAATCCCCAATCTTGCCCTCATCAATACATTTTCTCACTTGTTGAAGCAGCCGATCGTGCTATTGTGCAGACTCCAAAATCAACTGAGTTTCAACTTGCACGGTGCTTGCAAAACAATAAGAGACCCCTATATGCTCAAAATCAGCAATAAGGCAATGAAGAACAGGGGCATAGCCTTGTGACTAAGAGCATCAGCCACAACATTCGCCTTGCCTAGATGGTACTGGATTGTGAGGTCATAATGTTTTATTAGTTCTAGCCATCTTCTTTGCCAAAATTTTAGGTCTTTCTTAGTTAAGATATATTTGAGGCTCTTGTGATCAGTGTATATATCACACAATTCACCATACAAGTAATGCCTCTAAATCTTCTATGCAACAATCACTACCGCTAGCTCGAGGTCATGTATGGGGTAGTTTTGTTCATGCTTCTTCAGCTTTCTCGAAGCATAAGCAATCACCATACTCTCTTGCATGCGCACACAACCAAGACCCACTCGAGAGGCATTAGAAAAAAAACTATGAAGCATTTTCCTGGCTCATGGTGAGTAAAAATAGGAGCAGTCACTAAGTTCTCCTTCAAAGTGTAGAAACTGAGATAGTGGCTTAGCGATGGTGGAGAAATCCTAAACAAAGCACCGATAGTAACCAGCTAAACCCAGGAAACTCCGCACCTCTTTGACATTAGAAGGCCTTTCCTAGTCAACCACTGTCTAGATCTTGCTTGGATCAACAAAAAATCTTTACGATTAATTACATAGCCGAGAAAACTCACTTTTAAAATCCAAAACTCACACTTCTTAAGCTTAGCATAAAACTGGTGTTACCTCAAATAATCAAGCACAAGTCTTAAATAATGCTCATGCTCTTTCTTTGACTTGAAATAAACTAAAATATCATCGATGAACACCACCACAAAATCATCAAGATATCTTGCAGTATACTGTTCATTGTTTCTATAAAATAGCAGGGGTATTGTTAATCCAAAAGATATAACTTTGAATTCAATGTGCCCATACCTAGTGGAGAAAGCTATCATTTCAATGTCTTGCTCCCGCACGAATCTAGTTATAGCAGACTGAAAATCAATCTTAAAGAACACCTTTGCTCCATTCAATTGGTCAAACAAATCCTCAATGCGAGGTAATGGGTATTTTTTCTTGATAGTCACCTGATTTAGAGCGCGATAGTCAATGCACGTGTGCCAACTCCTATCTTTCTTAGCTGTTGTCAGCGTATTTCACCTGACAAGATCCCGTCAATGAACAGAGTAGGCTACTCCCTAGACGGAAGATATGGTTCGGTAGAGGGCATCTTCATGGCTAGAAACCCTAATGTCTCTCAACGATGGATCTGAAAATTAGCAAACCGGTGGACACAGTGATTTACCCAGGTTTCGGGCCCCCAAGCTTGGGTAATAGCCCTATGTTCTGCTTGTTCTTTGTTGAGGAAATGTGGGGGTGTTTACAATGGTTGTCTGCTCTGTGTGTTCTACTCCTTTCTCTACGCGGTTCGTTCGCTAGCCGGCCTCCTTCCTCATGCACCGAGGCGCCCTTATATAGACGGGCTAGCCTGGGCAGGAGAGAAGGTGGCGCTATACTTATCTACAACACATTAATTACATCCATCATTCCAGCTTCCACGTCGACCCACGACTCATTTATTACATACACCTCTGTGGCCTTGTCCTTAGAACCTCATTTAATGTCGGTGAGAGGCCTCGCCCGGTCCGCCCGGGACAGGACGCCCCTGCGATGGGTTGGTAAGAGGCGTCAGAAGGATAAGTCGTCGTCGTGTCGAAAGCTGAATCCTTTACAATTAATGACCCTGACACGAGGTGCCAGGGGAGGGAAACTTCGAGGCGAAGCCTTCCCCTCATTCCTTTGGTTGCCTTCGTGGCCTGACAAGGGGGCCCAGACGCCGCCCACTCATTAGGTCACTTCATAGGCCACGTGGGCCGCTCGCCCGGCGAGCAGGGCGTCACCGCCAGGCTACTCGCCATGGGGCCGCGTGGGCTTCTCGCCCGATTGCTCGTCAAGGTGCCACGTGGGCCGCACGCCCGGCGAGCAGGGCGTGACCGCCAGGGGTCCGTGTAGACTTCTCACCCGGCGGGCAGGGCATGATCGCCCGGTTGCCCGCCAGGGTGCCACGTGGGCCGCTCGCCCGACGAGCAGGGCGTGACCGCCAGGTTGCTCGCTAGGAGGCTGCGTGGGCTTCGCGCTGAAATTGGGCATGATCGCCTCGGCTGCCCCTAAGGTGCCACATGGGGACGCCCGCGAAAGCAGCGGCGTGACCGCCAGTGCTCGCTAGGGGGCGCGTGGGCTTCTTGCCGGCGGTAGGGCATGATCTCCCGCTGCCGCTAGGGTGCCACGTGGCCGCTTCGTCGAAAGCAGGCGTGACCGCCAGGCTGCTCGCTAGGAGGCCGCGTGGGCTTCTCGCCCGGCGGGCAAGGCATGATCGCCCGACGGGCAGGGCATGATCGCTGGTCGCCCGCCAGGGTGCCACGTGGGCCGCACGCATGGGAAAGCGGCGTGACCACCGAGGGGCAGCGTGGGCTTTCGCGGCGGCAAGGCATGATCGCCGGCCGCCGCCAGTGGTGCCGTGGGCGCATGCCGGTGAGTGGCGTGACCGCCAGGCTGCTCACCAGGAGGACACGTGGGCTTTTCGCCAAACTGGGCCAGGCCACTCCTTGGGCCTATTGCTTCTGAGGCAGAGAGGGTTCCCCGGTGCAAAGTACACCGACAGCTGTAAACAACAAGAACACTCTCCAAGGTGACACACTGTGCTGAATTAACCCTTTAGATAGGAAATTATCCAACCGCATTCTCAATTCCTCCTACAAAGGATGAGCCAAACGGTAAGGAAACACAAAAACAGGTCAGGTGCCGGGAATAAGATCAATTCGGAACTCCATGTTCCATTGAGGGGACAATCCTAGAAGCTCAACAGGGAACACATCAGAATATTCATTCACCACAGGGACCTCCTCCATATGCACAGAGGTACTAGGCTCATTTGCAATAGCCATCAAGATCGCTAACAATACATAGAACTAGAAATGAGACCACCCGAAGTGCTAATAACCACAGACTTAGCAATATGCTACAACCCCAACTTGACCCTTCTAGCAAATTCCGCTGACACTAAAGAATAGGATGCTTTTAAATCTAAAAGAACAAATGCATCATGAGAATCCACAATCAAAGTACCTGTCACCATCTCCAGACACCCATCTGAGTTAGAGGATGGCATGGTGTACACTCCTGGTGGTGCCGGGGTGGTGAGAGCCCTAACACTCTGAAAGTGCATCTAGGCCCCTCATTGAGTTTTGGTGATTTATGGCAACACAATTACGTATACTAACGATGCGAGTGAGATTCTATGCAGTGATCAAGACGATATCATCGTTGGAAAGGCGATTGGAGATCCCCACTATATTTAAAATTTGAAAAGGCGGCATCAAGACTTGGATTGTATATCTTTTATTTTATTGAGTCTAAGGATAGCCGTTCTATTAAGGGGGATACGACGGAAAATCGCTTCTAGGATATGCTTGTGCTCATAGGATGAAAATTGCATCTCAAAAGATTTGTTAAAACCTTGCATTTCCTTTAAAAGGATACTCCTGGCCGAGGTGGTCAGTCTGGAGTATCCGGACATTTAGTCCGGACACTCCGGGGAAAATGTCCGGAGTATCCGGGGATTAAATCCGGATACTCCGAGCTAGGGTCCTCGGTTGCTCTTTCTCTGGTAAGTCCGGAGTATCCGGACATTTAGTCCGGACACTCCGGGGAAATTGTCCGGAGTATCCGAAGAAAATGTCCGGACAGTCCGGACTTTCTTGAGAATAAAGGTAACTGTTGGATTTTGGGAGCCCTATAAAACCCTCACTCCATTTCTAAGTTACTACTCCATTCATTGCAGACATTCAAGTCTAGAGCTCACTCTCTCACTCCTTCAAGCCCTAGCTTCTTTCTCCCACTTAAATCTTCGATTTGGTTTGCATCTTTGGGGAGAAAGAAGGGGATTCAAGTGTTTTGAGCTTGCTTGTTTGATTCTTGAGCACAAGTTTCATCCTCCAAGTTGATTTAGCGGTATTTATTACTCTTGGAGTTTGAAGGGCTCCTAGGCGGCAAGGAGTCACCGGAGTCTCCAAGTCTTCGTGTGGAGAGCCGATGCTTTGTGAAGGCTAGTCTCGCCTCCAAAGGAAAGAGGCAAGAAGTGAAGACCGGCGAGTGCATCGTGCAACACCGGGAGGAAAGAGGTCAAGAGGGACCCGGGTTTTGTGCCTCCTCAACGGAGACGTAGGATTCCCTTCAAGAATCCGAACTTCGGTAAAAAATCGTTGTCTTTGTGTTCTTCATTTGCTTGAGCTAGGGTTTGTGGTTCTTAAGTCTTTTGGAGCCCCGATCTACTCACTCATTGTGTTTGGCTCTAGATCTGTATTTTTCTTAGGTACCTGAGATCATTTAGAACATTTGTATTCAGCTAGATTGTTGAAAATTTGCAAGGATTTAAAATTCTCATTTCGAGGTCACTTGTCCGGACACTCCGGACATTTACTCCGGACTATCCGGACATTAACTCCGGACTATCCGGACAATTAACCCGGACAGTCCGGATTTTGTTCCTTGGGTGGTTTTATTTAATTGCAAATTTTAATTACGCCTATTCACCCCCCCCTCTAGGCAACATATCGGTCCTTTCAATTGGTATCAGAGCCAAATCTCCTTAGTTTAGCTTAACCGCTTGGAGAATCAATATGTCGCAAACAGGGAAGTCTGTCGAAGACCTTACCCGCACCTCGGGTACGGGGGACGATCTTAGGATGGGTATTCCGCTTAATTACAATTCTCTCGGCTCTTCATCGTATGTTTCCGTGCCCTCCGGTCGAGCGCCTCACTTCGATGGCACTCACTATGCCGCGTGGAAACATAAGATGAAGATGCACTTGAGATCACTTCACCCTTCTATTTGGAAGATTGTGCAGACAGGTTTCAAGCCTAATGATCCCGAGAATCTTACTCCCGAAGAAGATAAAGATCAACACTTCAATGATTTGGCAGTCAACGCCTTATTCAACGCCTTGAGTGATTCCGAGTTCAACCGAGTCGATGGACTTGAGGAAGCAAAGGCTATTTGGGATAGACTCCTAGTCAGTCATGAAGGGATTTCAAGTGTCCGTGAATCAAAGATAGAGCTCATTATTGGTGAGCTAAGTCGGTTCACTTTGGAAGAAGGAGAGTCCTACAATAAGATGTTTGACCGGCTAATGGTGCTTGTGAATCAAGCCAAGGGTCTCGGGTGCACCGATCTTTCTGACAAGGCCGTGGTGAAGATCATTCTCCGCGTAATCACTCCTACCAACCGCAACCTTGTTCAGTTAATCCGAGACCGGCCAAATTTTGACACCTTGACTCCTCATGATGTCATCGGGCGGCTTATGATGGACGAGATGATGATAAAAGAAGCCGAAGTTGTCGAAGAACTCAAGTCGGGCAAGAAGAAAGGTATTGCTCTAAAGGCCGTGAAGACCGTGAGGGAAGTTGAGGAAAGTACAAGTGATGATGATGAGTCAAGTGGCCCCCTAACCAACGAAGATATGGCCTTGCTTGTAAGAAGATTCAACAAGTTTCTCAAGAAGAAGGGCTACAAACCGGGAAGTCACTCCAAGAGTCAATGGAACAAGTTAAGAGGACGACATTCAACAAGGAAATGTTATGAATGTGGAGAACCCGGTCATTTTATCGCCGAATGCCCTCATCGAGAGAAGAAAGAAGAGAAGCCATACAAAAAGGACAAGTACCGGGGCAAGGACAAAGAAAGAAGTAAAAAGTTCAAGCACTACAAAAATAAGGGGCAAGCACACATTGGAGAAGAGTGGGATTCAAACTCCGACTCCGACTCAAGCTCCGACTCCGATGAAGGAGGAATCGCGTCTGTCGCCATCGCCGTACCCTCCACTCCGACAACGTCGAAGGGCCTCTTCGACAATTTGAGCGATGACGATTTATAACGCTCCAATGTGCCTTATGGCTAAGGGGCGAAGGTATCAATTAAAACTTCATCCTCTTCTATTGTTAACTCATGTATGGATGATAGTGATGACGATAGTGATAATGATTGTGTAATCAAGTCAATTAAGGACCTTGACATTCAAAAGTTAGACATGCTTCTAAAAGATATTGAAAAATTGGAGGAAGTAGTCGAACAAAAGGAAGCTACTCTCGAGGCTCAAGAGGATTTGCTCATCCTCGAAAAAGAAAAGAATCGCGAGCTAGAGAAGAGCTTATCTTTTGAAAAAGAGAAAATGAGAAACTAGTTGAGAATTCAAAATTAATCAAATCTGAGGTGATTAGTCTCGAGATCACCAACGCTTCACTCAAGAGGAACTTGCTAAGGCAAAGGAAGCTTGCAAGGCTCTTGAGTTGAAGCTTGTTGATCTCAAGAATAGCCCTCGATTACCTCAACTATTAACTCCAATTCTTCATTACCTTCAACGAGCAATGGATGCGCTTAGGTGCTATAATGTCAATATTGATATTTGTACCACTAACCTTGAGACTTTGCAAGTACTTGCTCATGAAAATGAGAAGCTCAAGGAATGCTCAAGATGGACTACAAAAGTCCTATAAGGCTAGCAAGGACTAGAGGAGTTCCTCGGAAGCTTAAAGGTAACCCCATGAAGCATGGGCTTGGTTATGTCCTCCCAAGGGCAAAGGAAATCACATTGTGGTTGCGCCTTTGAACAAGCCCATTCACTTTATAAAAGGAAGCAAACTCTAAATATAAGGCTCAATCCACTTTCTTTGCTTCTTATGTGATTAAGAGGACTAGCCTCAGAGAGTAGTTGCTCATCATATTGGGGTAAGCCCAAGAATGCCCCTCATGTGCGATCTATTTGGGTCCCCAAATCACTTGTCACTAACGCATGCGGACCTAAACAAGTTTGGGTACCAAAGAGCAAAAACTAAATTTCATTTTGTAGGCCTACATCTCCGTGGAACAAGTTGGATCTTGGATAGCGGATGTACGCATCATATGACCGGAGAAAGGGCAATGTTAGCGCATTTGGAAGCCAATGGATCAAATAGCTAAAGCATCATCTTTGGCGATAACGGAAAAGGTGAAGTGGTAGGTTTAGGTAAGATTCTTATTACTAATGATTTTCATATAAACAATGTATTACTTGTCGAATCACTAAGCTACAATTTATTGTCCGTTGCTCAATTATGTGAAGCGGGCTATAATTGTGTGTTTAGTGATAAGGGTGTGGATGTCGTTAAGAGGGATGATGGTTCAATAGCCGTTAAGGGACGGTTGAAAGGGAATCTCTATCTTGTAGACTTCACTACGGATAGAGTTAACCTTGAAACGTGCATAATGGCTAAATCTAGCATGGGTTGGTTATGGCATCGCCGACTTGCCCATGTTGGTATGAGGAACCTTCACAAACTCATTAAGGGCAATCACATCCTTGGACTAACCAATATTGTTTTTGAGAAAGATAGGGTGTGTAGCGCGGTCAAGCGGAAAGCAAGTTGGAGCTTCGCACCCGCCAAGAATGTGATGACCACTTCAAGACCTTTGGAGATGCTTCACATGGACTTGTTCGCCCGATCGCGTACATAAGCATCGGAGGAAACAAGTACTGGGTTAGTCATTGTAGATGATTTTCTCGATTTACTTGGGTGTTCTTTTGCATGATAAAAGTGAAGCTCAAGGATCTCTTAAGAAATTCATGAGAAGGGCTCAAAATGAGTTCGAAGTGAAGATAAAGAAAATTCGGAGTGATAACGGCACCGAATTCAAGAATACCGGCGTTGAGGAGTTTCTCGATGAAGAAGGCATCAAGCATGAGTTCTCGGCTCCTATTCACCTCAATGTAATGGGGTAGCGAGAGGAAGAATCGAACCCTCATCGAGATGGCGCGCACGATGCTTGACGAGTATAAGGTTTCCGACACATTTTGGGCGGAGGCCGTCAACACCGCGTGCCACAGCTCCAACCGATTATATCTTCACAAGCTGCTAAAGAAGACGGCGTACGAGCTCCTCACCGGGAAGAAGCCAAATGTATCCTACTTCCGGGTCTTTGGGAGTAAATGCTACATCCTCAACAAAAGGGCTAAGTCTTCTAAATTTGCTCCTAAAGTAGATGAACGATTTTTACTTGGTTATGGATCGAATGCTTACGCATATCGGGTTTTCAATAACACCACTGGTGTAGTTGAAATCTCGCGTGACGTAACATTCGATGAAACTAACGGTTCTCAAGTAGAACAAGTTAATTGTGATGAAATTGATAGGGAAGAACCTCCATGCGAAGCAATCAAGAAATTGGCAATTGGGGAGGTAAAACCGGTGGAGCAGGATGCAATCCCGAGCACCCCAACCCGAAGTGTCCGGGATAATGTCCGGAGTATCCGGACAAAATCTCCGGAGTGTCCGGACTTAACCCCGGACATTCCGGACATCAGTGCTCCAAATGTTGATCCTCCCTCATCCATTCAAGCTCAAGATGGTTCCAACACTTCTCAAGATGACGGAGGTCCTATTCAACGTATAAATGCAACAACTCCTCATCCGAGAGTTCATCAAAGCATACAACGCGATCATCCGGTCGACAACATACTTGGAGACATTAACAAGGGAGTATCCACTAGATCTCGACTTGCAATTTTTGTGAATTTTACTCTTTGTGTCTCTCTTGAACCACTAAAGGTAGAAGAAGCACTCAAGATCCGGATTGGGTGGTGGCGATGCAAGAGGAATTGAACAACTTCGAACGGAACCAAGTGTGGAAGCTTGTCGAACGGCCCAAGCAAAACGTGATTGGAACCAAATGGGTCTTTCGGAACAAGCAAGATGAGAACGGAATAGTGACTAGAAACAAAGCACGGTTAGTTGCTCAAGGCTTCACGCAAGTTGAAGGTTTGGATTTCGATGAAACATACGCTCCAGTAGCTAGGCTTGAATCTATTAGAATATTACTTGCCTTTGCTACTCACCATGATTTCAAGTTATATCAAATGGATGTGAAAAGCGCCTTCTTGAATGGACCACTCTCCGAAATGGTCTACGTTGAGCAACCACCCGGCTTCGAAGACCCGAACCATCCGGACCACGTCTACTTCCTTCACAAAGCTCTCTACGGACTTAAGCAAGCGCCGAGAGCATGGTTCGAGTGTCTTCGTGATTTCCTTCTTGGTCAAGGTTTTGTAGTCGGAAAGGCCGACCCCACTCTTTTCACTAAAAACATTGATAATGACTTGTTTGTTTGTCAAATTTATGTTGATGACATTATATTTGGATCTACTAATGAACACTTGTGCAAGGATTTTAGTAGGATAATGACTAAAAGATTCGAGATGTCCATGATGGGCGAGTTAAAGTTCTTCCTCGGATTTCAAGTCAAACAACTCAAGGAAGGAACTTTTATATGCCAAACGAAGTACATCAAGGACATGCTCAAGAAGTTCGAATGGAGAACGCTAAGCCAATCAAAGGCCGATGCAAGCTAACGGGCATCTAGACCTCGACAAAGAAGGTAAACCGGTCATCCAAAAGGTATATCGTTCGATGATCGGCTCTTTACTTTATCTTTGTGCATCTAGGCCCGATATAATGCTTAGTGTGTGCATGTGTGCACGTTTTCAAGCCGCCCCAAAAGAGTGCCACATGGTGGCCGTAAAGAGAATCTTGAGGTATTTAGTGCACACTCCTCATTTCGGACTTTGGTATCCTAAAGGTTCATCTTTTAAATTAGTCGGCTATTCCGATGCGGATTATGCCGGATGTAAGGTGGATAGGAAGAGTACTTCGGGGACTTGTCAATTCTTAGGTAGATCTCTTGTTTCATGGTCCTCTAAGAAGTAAAATTCCGTAGCCCTATCCACAGCCGAAGCCGAATACATAGCCGCCGGGAGTTGTTGTGCGCAATTGCTTTGGATGAGACAAACCCTAAATGACTATGGCCTAACCTATAACCATGTTCCACTTTTGTGTGACAATGAGAGTGCCATAAAAATTGCCAACAACCCTGTCCAACATTCCCGTACAAAGCATATTGATATCCGCCATCATTTCCTAAGGGATCATTCCTCAAAAGGCGATATCGATATTCAACATGTGAGCACAAATGACCAATTAGCCGATATCTTTACCAAACCTCTAGACGAAAAGAGATTTTGTGTATTGAGAAGTGGGCTAAATATTCTTGATTCTCGCAATTTGGCTTGAGAAGTGCATGCCTTTGATTGATGCTTGAAAATGTTTTAGAAAAACTTATTTGGTCTTTTTCTTTGATCTTTTTCGTGTTCTTCGAAATCTTTGATCTTCGGATCTTGCCCAATGCTGTGTGACTATGGATTGATTGATTATATGTTCGCTAGTCATATTGTGCAAAGGGCTTTTAGGACTACTTTTCTCATTGCTTCAAGTCATTCATCTCATTCCATTCCTTGAAATTCCTCTTTGGATCCCGAGCTGTCAGCCCGGACAATCCGGACTAATTGTCCGGAGTATCCAGACAAATTGTCCGGAGTATCCGGACTAAATGTCCGGAGTGTCCGGACTGAGTGGGCTGTGGCTATTTAAGCCCGTGCGGGGGGCATTCTTCTCTCTCCTTTCTCATTTGTTTCAACCGCATCCTCCTCAGAAACTTGCCCTAGCCGCCGCCCTCTTTCTCCCTTTCCTCTCCGGCGTGTTCCTCACCATCCGGAGCCTCCGGATCGTCCTCGGAGGTTGGGGGAAGGATCTCCTCTCGGTGTTTCTTCGTTTGATTGTTCATTCTTGCGGTATGACTTCGTTTTGCCCTAACTCTCTTTGATTCCTTAAAATGCCTAGGGTTAGGGCTCCCTTATTGAAGTACATTCATCTCTTTGGTTGTTCCTTGCAATGTGCTCTTAGAAATTTCACATAGTTTGCAATCTAGGTTTTTGGGTTGAAATCTGTACACCCTGGACTATCCGGATATTTTATCCGGAGTATCCGAACTATACCCCGGACACTCCGGAATAAATCCCCGGAGTATCCGGAGTAATTGTTCGGACAGTCCGGACTAAATGTCCGGAGTATCCGAGCTGTACCACTCGGCCCAAAAATTTAAATTGTAAAATCTGTCTTCATTTGAACCCTTTGTCACTCGAATCTTTGTCCCCATCAGATGTCTTCTTCCTGTGGCTCTCCGAGGAAATGCAGGATGCCTGCACGAGGCGCCAAAGATTCTCTGGTCCTCCCGCCGAAGGGCAGTTATGGCTTGGTTGATGGCGACGTGCACCATCCGGTGAGCGTCTTCAGGGGTCTGAGGATCACGACCATCCGCCACCGCGCCCGCGCCATGGCTGTCCGCCATCAAGACGTGTTGCTCGTGCGGCGGCAGCTAGGGCTAAAATAGGGACACGGAGTCAGGGTCCGTGCCCGAACCCGCGCTCGAGGAATGTCCGTCGATGAGGTGCACCATGCTCCCACGATCTTGGTGTCTTTGCTGCGAGAGAGCGAAGCTATCGGGCCCCACGGTGGGAGCCAGCTATCGACGATCGGGATCACCAACCGCAGAAATGAAAAGGGGGTTAGTGACACTAGGGACTCGAGCTAAGCTTTGCTTTACGGAGGAACGGATTCGACATGCTGGTGGTCGGAGCAAGACGACAACGAGCGTGACACGGGGGTTTATACTGGTTCGAGCCCCTACGAAGGTAACAGCTCTACTCCAGTTGCCTTGCGGCGGTGATCTCTACTATTTTTGTGTACAGGGGTGAGTTACAGCTCAAGCTCAACAATGACGATGTCTAATGCTCGAACTCTGGTTCGACGTCCCCCCAGATTGCGCCGTCCTTAGCCTTATATCCTCCCTGCCTGTAACGGACGGGCGAAATTCCCGGGGTAGTGGTCTTCATGCGTGTTGATGGCTGGTAGTAACCGTCTGGACACTCCGCGCACGCCTGCCTCAGTTCCACGATCCCATGCCTTGGTAACCGCCGAGTAAACAAACGCTCCGGCTTTCTAGGGGACGCCGTCCGAACAAGAGCCAGCCTGAGCCCAAGGTCATGGGGGCCCGACCTCGAGGCCGCACAAGCTCTAGGCGCGCGGCTCAGAACGGTCCAGGTCATGGTCGAAGTAGCCGAGCTAGGAAGCCCCGTTGACCATGCGTTGATCGGCCAAGGGTCTCCCAGCCCTCGTCAACCATCTAGACAAAGCATCAACAATCATATTTTCCTTACCTTTCTTGTGTTTTATGACATAAGGAAAATATTCAATGAATTCAACCCAAAGAGCATGTCTACAGTTCAGTTTAGCTTGACTTCTAATATATTTCAGTGATTCATGGTTAGAATAAATAATAAATTCTTTAGGCCATAAATAATGTTGCCAAGTTTCAATTACACGCACAAGAGCATATTATTATTTATCATAAGTGGAATAATTCAGACTAGGCTCATTTAATTTCTCACTAAAGTAAGCAATAGGTGTACCTTCTTGATGTAATACACCAAAAATTCCTATTGCACTAGCAACACATTCAAGTTCAAAACTCTTACAAAAATCAAGAAGTTGGAGTAATGGTGCATTTGTGTGCTTTTCTTTGAGAAGGTTGAAATCTTCTTCTGCCATTTGTCCCTATTTGAAGGTAACGCCTTTTTAGGTCAATTCATTAAGTGGTGTGGCAAAGATGCTAAAATCTTCACAAAACAATGATAGAATCCAGCGAGTCCAAGAAAGCGACACTTGTATGACCGTTTGTAGTGTGGGCCAATCTTGGCTTCAATTTTGTCTTCATCTACCTCAATTCCTTGTAGAGTAAGAACATAGCCAAAGAAAACAAATTCGACTGGTACAAAAGATGGACTTTTCGATGTTACCAAACAAAAATGTATATCTCAAAGCAATAAAAACAGCATGTAAGTGTTAAGATGTTCATCAAGTGACTTGCTATAAATTAATATATCATCAAAGTAAACCACCATAAATTTACAGATGAATGCACGTAAAACTTCGTTCATTAATCTCATTATTCTTGGGATTAGTCCTATATCACTACTACATAAATGTACATCCCAATCGATTCTTTTTTATCATCACAGTCAGTTTTAGTGGTGATACAAAGTCATTAGATAGTGATAAGGAGGCGCCATCATATTCGGTTTTTGCTTGACAGTGATAAGTGGTCATCGCAATTGGTTCTGAGCTCAGAACTGGTTGTGATATAGAAAACACATCATAATTGGTTTTGGCTCAGAACCGATTGTGATGTGGTGTTTGTTCTATGTACATCCTCTGAAAGCAGCACAGATTACACACAATATACATATCACATTCACAATATATAGAACACAAACATACTTTGCAATACACATATAACATTCGTTCACAATATAGAGAACAAGCATATTTAATAGTCAGTACATATATCATATTCACATGATATAATATTGTTTACATATGGACTAGTTGCACCATTTCGGGTCTCTAAACCTACTGTCCTCCACTTTATCTTTTGTCTAGTACCACTGGCATATCTAGTCTCATAATTTGTTAAGATCTTTGTTTTTTTATGATCTTGAGGGTAATATCGATCTTCTACAAAATAGAAATGAGTGCACTAATTTAAGTTTTAAAATTTGTATGTAAAAGGCTAAGTGTATTATGCATGTACATATGCCTTAGGGAAAAGGAGTGTGTCGTCGACCAGGATCAGCATGTGATGTGTGACGTAGAAGCCGCACAAGTCATCATGCCCCTATTGATAACACTGTGCACAAAGAAAATCAAATTAAGAAATGAAGAATAGATGTCAAAAAAATTCTTATACTAGGCACTTTTACCTTGAAGCGCTTCCACTCCAATTGATCGCCTTGTTTGTCATCATGTTGCCCTCCTTTAGTAACGTAAGACAAGAAAGCCCTACATACATTGGAGAGATGCCATTGAGGAAAAAAAATGAGTGTAGTTAAATAAAAATTAAAAGTGTTAGGTTAAAAAAATATACTTACTTCTGCAAAATTGGCATAATCGCATAGGCCATCGATCTCTTCATGAGTAAGTTAAAAGTGTGGACTTTGTATTTCACCCAAAGAGACCAAGGGTAGAACCCGATGGTTACTTATTAAATGATATGTGGCACAAGAAAATAAGTTCACATAAGGTTTAAGTGCATGCAAGTAATTGAAGGGTAAAGTCATTAGAGTAGTTCTTACTCCTTGTGGTACCGAAAGAGAATGAAGTCCTTTTTCGCCTCAGTTTGCAATGCCTACTTTATGTAGTTGACAAGAACTCCGAATGAAGCCTAGCCATGGTCACAAAAACCATCCTCGGGTTGACAAACCCAACTAGGTGTTGACCGACAGTGGCAGGGTTTTAAAAACCAAAATTTAAAAACCGGTTCGAAATTTGTGGTATGAAACCGCAAAAATAGCTCAAAAACCGTCAGAAACCAAAGGGTTAAGAAATCAAAAAATTGAAATTTTTTTTAAAAAAATCGAAAACTGTTCGGTTTTCAACAAAACTGCAGTTTTTCTAGGTTTTTACCGAAAACCGTTCGACCAATTGAATGTTCTTTAAAAACGGTTTTTGAGCGGTTTTCAACGAAAACCATGGTTTTTCATGAAAAACTGCGGTTTTTTTATGGTTTTCGAACACATAAATTTTTAATTAGGTTAGTTTAGCAAGCAGTTTTGGATCTCAATCCAGAGCAGTAAGGTTGAAAACCGTGGTTTTCGAGTGGTTTTCACTGGTTTTGTGAACCCTATTGACTAGTCACGGCTCGCTGCCTTATTATCATGTAACTAGTGTCAATTGTTTAAAAAACATAATAGAAAATAATATAACAGTAATAGGCTCATGCTGTATGGTATGATACTCACAGGATCTAGGATCATACAGTAGAAATATCAATGACTTTCAAGTTGTACAAAATGAACAAATCCTCAAAACTCACTGGGAATACCCCATGCTCCCCATCGTGGAAATGTCCCCCTCGATGCCTTACATTGAAATTGATGTAATGCTCAGACTCATTCACCTTGTCAATGTACCATCCATGGAGCAAACGAGTACACATGCCTGAAGCATTCAATTCGTTGTTATGGAAAAGGGGCTTCCATGTATGTACCCCTTAGAATCTCAAGGGGCTCTGTAGCCTTTGTCAACTTTTTTTTTGGATAGAAGTAGTCTCCGAGGTTGGGATAACGGGCTTTCCATGTATTTGAGGGTACTCTGTGGCCTCTATCAACTTTGGTCTCCTGTGTTTCTTTGGTCGTCGTGTGATGAGGACATCTCTACAATGGATACAACCACCCATACAACAACGCTTCCCTAGAACGAACCTGTTGTACAAGGACCACTCACTCGAGCTCGTGCACGTAAATTAAATTATCAGGTGAAATCATTCCTAAGTGTTCCTACTAATGATTTATTGAATGGGATGCTATTTAATTCTTGTGATCATGTTATTTTTATTAGGAACCCGAGAGAAGAGCCACCAAGCACAAAGAGACTCGAATCCAAGTCGGAGGCATGAAGTCCAAGTCAGATTCAGACTCGCAGACAACATCAATTTCAAACGTTCATAACTATTGATCCAGAGTGCTTCTGGAGGTCCACGAGTACAAGATAGAAATATCTGCTCATCCTCTTTCCAACGGATCCAATATCACCTTCAGATTCCTTCTGAGTCGACGGGAAATTGCAAAACAATGGATGCTACATTTTCTGTCCGAGTCAATTTGGGTTACGGACCTTGTAATTCAAGTTGTATTTGTTTGGCCCATGTTGTAACACCCCGGCACTCATAGTGCCCAGAGTGTCACCAAACAGAAATTAAAACTAGATAAGGAAAATCAAACTCTAATAGTACTCCAAAATCCACTAAAAATTTTGGCAGCATCTTCCCTAAATAGTGGACATCCACTCAGCAGACAAAAGAGAATATTCATCATATACATTCTAATAACAACAACAACACGACATCAAACAACCACCATTACCATCTAAGTGTAATATCATCAATCATCAATTAAAACTCATCTACAACATGATTACATATTGAATTCAAGTAGTTATCAACATGAACTGAGTAACCAACTAATCCTTTAACATGTCATGTGTGTGAGAGAGGTGTAGCTAAGTCCCATCCCGGCAACTCGCTCTCAGGTACCTAAAACATTAAACAAACAAGCGTGAGTTCAAAGACTCAGCAAAGTGCAACAAGTAATAATATCAATATCAATTAAAGTACTTAAATCAGTAACATGCTCCTATCTATTATACCAAATTAACAAGTACATAAACAAAGAAATCATCATCCGTTACCTCATCAACTACATTGCTCACTTATTTCACATACCTCATTAGACAACATTGGATGAGTTCACGACTCGATCTATTATTAACCTATAAATTACCCTCAACTCAAGGATCATCAGTTGTCATCCAACATTAATAGTACCAAACAATGCATCCAACATAACCATGTTACACACAATTTGTCACACATCTTATTAAATACTTTTGGGTGAGCCCACGGCCCTAACCCACCTCCACACATTACCACTCATCACAATAGCCATTAATAGTAATGCTATGCAATGCGAATATGATTGAATGCTCATATGCACCTTTTAAGACATACCGGTATAGCCGAGGGAACACCCGTCGATGTTCACCCTCTACCTCCATCCCGTGGAGGTGCCTACTCTTACTATCTTGCTCCCATCCACCTCGATGGAAGGGACTACGAGGTAGGACTTACTTTGTGGCGCTCCGGATTAGTCATAACTTTCTCACCGACCTCACCGGATTAGTTATGACTTTCTCACCGACCTAGCTCATGCAATTTCTTGGATATGAATGAGAATGATGCATTGCTTCTCATTATATACATTACACATTCATTTAACCATCCACCAATATCTTTCATCTCATAAGCATTTCATATTTGTCATATAAGCAAGTATGATCAATCAACAATACTAGGAAAAAGGAATAGGGTATTAAGTTTTAACATTAAATACCACCAAATCATCCTATTGTTCTACATGCACTTGCCTTTACCAACTCGGGTCCGAGTGGCGAGAAGCTTCGGCCACCCCCGAGATCACAACTCCTGCAATAAACACCGCGAATTCGATTTCATACAAACTATAGACAACTACAATAACAATCAACTCCTTTCACTCACTACAACAACTTTGCCCCAAAACAGCCCGTAATCTGAAATTCAGATAAAACTGTTTGGGTAGCCTACCCAAAGCATAACTATTGTTATACAACTTCAAATTGAGCAAAAAAAGACATTTTAAGCATCTACACAGAATTTACTAACTATCTCTAGGAAAATTTAAATTCTAATTCGGCCTCCAATTTGTTCCAAAGGATAGAACAAGATTGAATCTTCTACTAGTTGCAATTTGGAAAGTAAATGGTAATTCTTTCATAACTTTTTAATGGTTGAATCAAAATTCAAGTTATTAGACTATAAATGAGCACAAGAGGATGGGATACGATTATCCCATAGCCATTTTCTCAAAATCTGAATTTAAAGTCCTCAAATTGAACTCTGAACTTCAGACCAAACTCTGAACATTCAGCAAAAACTGCAGTTCTGGACAGCAACTTCAACAGTCCATAACTTTTGATTCCTAACTCCAAATCAAGGAAACAAATCCATTTTCTAAATCTACAGGAAATTTCCTACATTTCTCTAGGAAACCAAGAATCCTAATTCAGCCTGTAGCTATAACTAATCATCAGTTGAACATTTCGGGTGCAATCCACAACCTAATCTGGATAGTCAACACCAAAAATGGCATAACTTCCAATTGGCTGATTGGATTTTAGTGTTATTGCACTCAAATTAAAGGAGATTCGACGATATACAACTTTCTCTATATCCAAATATTCAGAAAATGATTTTACCTTGCCCAAATCGAAGCTACAAAACTACTACAGAAACTGCTCGAAAAACAGCACAGGGTTCCCTCCACTCTAGCCCTAGCTTCCCTCCAAAATCCCCAAATTTAGGAACCCTAGAGCCATTGTAACCAGAAAACATCCCCATTAGGGCAGCAAGCATACCTCCAAACCAAGAAATCTTTACCTCACCTTGCTCACATGGAGGAAGAAGAGGGTGGGGAGGGCTGCTACTCGCGAAGGGGAGGAGAGGGTGCCAGCCATGGAGGAGGAGGGTTGCAGGGGGCGCTGACCATGGAGGAGGAGGGCTGCAGGGGGATGGCGCCAGGAGTGGAGGTGCTGCTGCTTGGAGAAGAAAGGAGAGGGAGGAGGAGGCGCATGGCAGGAAGAAAAATAGGGAGGAAGAGAAATGGGGAGGGAGGCAGCCAAGAAAAGAAAAGGGGAGAAATGATAAGGTTAGGTGGAAAAATTAGGTGGAGAGGGAGAAATTTCAAAAAACCCCTCCCACACAACCTAATTTTAACCCTAACCCTCACAGATAGGTCCACAAACCCCCGAAATTGCCTGCAAGAGGGACCTACCCTCACCCGATTGCAAATTCCAAAACTTGGAGCAAGGATCCGCAGTATTACACATGTTTTGGTCGACCTGTGTGTCCCTTAGGGTACAAATAGTCAACCGCCGCCACACTTAGGGTTTGGAGTTTTGTTTAGATCAAAGTTAGCGTCGCTACCTTTCTCGTGGATTGCATGTGTCGGCTAGACCACTCGTTCCTCGTCTGCAGAACTCCACCGTGTCTTGTAATCAGTTTGAACCTTCATCTTTAATTTTGCAAAGTTCATTTTCTTTTTATCTTGTTCTTGCTCATTCTCCGATTGCGTGCAGAACAGGGTTGATCGTGCACCGGCAAGATCAACAACCGCCGGAGTGGGTGTATCGATTGCTAAGACGCAACCATACCGTGCAGTTGTAGTCGGATCGCCAACATCTTCTCCATCAAATCGAAAGCTATCCATCTCATCGAAACATCGGGACACCTAAAGCGACATCAAGTGGTATAAGAGCTCAAGGTTGTTCGGTGAGAGATCTTCTGTTCTATTGTTTTTCTTCCACCTACAGTCCAGAAAATACTAAAAAAATATATAGGCGAGTAGTCACCCCCTTGATCCAAGACCTTTTGTGCCTTGCTTTTGCTACTTAGTTCTCTACTTGTTGAATCTACGGTTGCTTCGTCGTGTCGAGTTGCCGGTCTTAGTTTCTTCCTTTAGAGTTTCGAGTTCGATTGACGTTTTTGTCACGGTTATATCCTGCTTCTTCAAGTTTGTGTCGATGTCAGTTTTGTTTCCTTTTGTTGCGACATTATACCTGTTCTCTGTTTGAGTCATCTACCATATCCGAGCCGAGTTCAGGCCCTCCTGTGTTTCCTAATCCGAATAGCACAGAATCAAAGAGACAAACAGGCAACCTTGCCAAATTAGAGGGCAGGAAGGGGCAAGTGCAGATACCATAGCCACGCCAAATCAGTGAAAAAACAAAGAGAGTCGCACTCATCTTTTGCAACCAAAGTTCAGAGAGAGAGAGAGTATCTTTTAATTACCTTTATACCCCTGGTCATCCAGAAAGTCGCATGTGCAAATTTGATTTTTGGGGTCCCTGAGTCATTCTAGTAGAGTTTTGGTAACCACCGAAAAAAAACTGCTGCAGCCTTTGCGGCTTCTATTCAGGTTGATCATGGCGACATTTGTGTTCTTGGCTCGCGTCTCTAGTGTGGTTTGAGACTAGGACCAGCACCATACCATCATAGAATGTTTATTCAACTTATTGTGACTAATGTGGTATGAGCTGTCCTTTGTTACACTTGCCAGCCTCCTATAGCTCCACAGATCTTGCCACAGTTGTATAGGAGGTTGCCACCAAGCATCGATACATCCATATTCTACAGGTTTCCTGGTCGAGTCGGTGGCCATCACCCTTCTGAGCATGGTAAGAATTGGTAAAAACTTAATAGAAGGCTGAGAGTGTTTGTTGAACCAACCACATCCCAATACTTTAGCTTTGGTACTTTTGTTTGTTTCTGTTTTCTTTTTTGTATTTCTCTAACCGTGGTAGGAAACATGGGTGACTTGGAGGATGGCGCATCGCATTCACCTCATGCTAAAGGCATCATACAACATTTTACAACCACAATAAAGCTGCAAACAGAGGGTCTGTTGAGGATGTCCGTGTCACAAATGAGCATCTTGGTCAATTGGAGACCACTCAGATTGACACCAACACTAGGTTGACAAATTTGGAGGCTTCCATTGGCACCATCAATACCAACCTAACGGACGTATTGTGGCGCATTGAGGAGATGGGTCGAGTACCTCCTGCTGCACGCGGTAATGGTGTTTTGGGCAGCGAGGTGGATGAGAACGTTGACAACTACGCTGCTGACACGGAGCTTGAGGAAGATTCGGCACGGCATCAACTTCACTGCAACCGGCATGGTATGGGTCCTTTGCGCCCCCAGCATGAGGTACGTGACCATGATGATTCCCTTGGTAAGGTTAAGTTCACCATGCCTCCTTTTGATGGTAAATATGATCCTGATGCTTATCTTACTTGGGAATTAGCATTCAATCAGAAATTTGCTTGCCATGATTTTCCTGAAAACAAGAGGGTTAGGGCTGCCACTAGCGAGTTTACTGATTTTGCTTCTGTTTGGTGGAGTGAGTACCGTCTTGCACAAGCACATGCAGCACCGCAAACTTGGAATCAGTTAAAATGAGTCATGTGTGCTAGATTTGTTCCTTCGTATTATGCGCATGATTTGTTACAGAAGTTGCAACAATTGAGGCAGGATAGCAAGAGTGTAGAGGAGTACTACCAAGGGTTGCAAATTGGTATGCTGCATTGTGGGTTGGTAGAAAATGAGGAGTGTGCTATGGCTTGGTTTATGGGAGGCTTAAACCGTGAAATTCAGGACATTCTCACATATAAGGAATATAATACTATCACTCGTTTATTTCACCTTGCATGCAAAGCTGAAAGAGAAGTGCAGGGATGCCGCATTGGCATGAGAACTAACTTTTCTACAAGGCGCCATACTTCGTCGGCTTCCCGCTTTCTGGCAGCCCCTACAAGCCGCACGCCGACACCCTCTACTTCCAACAACAGGTCACGGCCTGCCTCTTCCCAACCCCACAGGTGTTTGAAGGATCAAAAGGTCCTGTTCAAGTACCCGCCAAGAGCGCCTCATTAGTTGCTTCAACAGGGCGAACTAGAGATATTCAATGTCATCAATGCAAGGGGTTTGGACATGTGCGGAGCGAGTGCCCATCCAAACGAGTGCTGATTGTGAAAGACAATAGTGAGTATTCCTCGGCTAGTGAATTGGATGAGGAAACACATGCTTTGCTTGCAGCTGACCATGCAGGTTCTGGAGATTCTGAAGAAGAACACATTGGTGCTGAGCATGCCGAGCGATATGAGAGCCTTATTGTGCAGCGCGTACTAAGTGCACAAGTGGAGAAAACTGAACAAAATCAGCGACACACCCTGTTCCAAACTAAGTGTGTTGTGAAGGAACGTTCATGCCGAGTGATCATTGATGGTGGAAGCTGCAATAACTTGGCTAGCTCTTACCTTGTTGCCAAGCTCTCATTGGCCACTAAGCCGCATCCACAGCCATACTACATTCAGTGGTTCAACAACAGTGGTAGGGTCAAGGTAACGTGAATGGTAAGAGTGCACCTCACTATTGGTTCTTATGATGATTATGTTGATTGCGATGTTGTACCTATGCAAGCATGTTCCATTCTGTTGGGTAGACCATGGCAATTTGATAAGGATTGTTTACATCATGGTAGAACAAATCAATACTCTTTTATGCATAAGGGAAAGAAACTTGTGTTGCATCCTATGTCACCTGAAGCTATTTTGAATGATGAACTTGCTAGGGCTAATAAAGAGAAGACTCACGGGAATGATGCAAGTAAGAATCAGATTGTAGCAAAAGAAATTGAGCGACATAGGAAGAAGGAAACCAAATCTGAACATGTGAACAAGAATGAAATAAAATTGAAGGGGTCTAGTTTTCTTGCTACCAAATCTGAAATGAATAGACTGAGTGCTACTGATTCTATTTGTTATGCCTTAATTTGCAAAGATGCTTTGTTTTCATTTGAGGATGTACCATCTTCTATGCCTCCTGCCATCACTAATCTTTTGCAGGAGTATCACGATGTTTTTCCCAAAGAAGTACCACCAGATCGCCACATGCTTGTGCATTGAGCACCAAATTGACTTAATTCCAGGAGCTTCTTTGCCCAACCGCGCACCATACAGGACCAATCCAGAAGAGACAAAAGAAATTCAGTGCCAAGTCGAGGAATTGCTTGATAAAGGGTACGTACGCGAGTCACTTAGTCCTTGTGTTGTGCCTGTGATTTTAGTGCCTAAAAAAGATGGAACTTGGCGCATGTGTGTGGATTATAGAGCAATCAATAACATTACCATTAGATATCACCACCCTATTCCTAGGTTGGATGATATGCTTGATGAATTAAGTGGCTCTACTGTATTCTCAAAGGTTGACTTGCGTAGTGGTTACCACCAAATCCGCATGAAATTAGGCGATGAATGGAAAACATCATTTAAAACTAAGTTTGGTTTATATGAGTGGTTAGTGATGCCTTTTGGATTGACTAACGCACCTAGCACTTTCATGAGATTAATGAATGAAGTTTTACGTGCTTTCATTGGTAGATTTGTGGTGGTATACTTTGAAGATATCTTAATCTATAGCAAATCACTAGATGAATATCTTGCTCATTTGCGTGCTGTGTTTGATGCTTTATGAGATGCACATTTATTTGGTAACCTTGAGAAGTGCACATTTTGCACCGATTGAGTTGCTTTTCTTGGCTATGTTGTTACTCCACAGGGAATTGAAGTTGATTAAGCTAAGGTTGAAGCAATTCAGAGTTGGCCGACTCCTAAAATGATCACACAGGTGAGGAGTTTTCTTGGGTTTGCTGGATTCTATTGCCGTTTTGTGAAAGATTTTAGTACCATTGTTGCACCTTTGAATGAGCTATCAAAGAAAGGAGTTTCTTTCCAATGGGGCAAAACACAAGAAGAGGCCTTTAATTTACTGAAGGAGAAGTTGACTCATGCCTCACTACTCCAACTCCCAGACTTTGGTAAGACTTTTGAACTGGAGTGTGATGCTAGTGGAATTGGCATTGGGCATTCTGATTTAGGAAGGTAAGCAAGTTGCTTATTTCAGTGAGAAATTATCAGGGCCTAATTTGAACTATTCTACCTATGACAAGGAATTATATGAACTTGTTCGAACTTTAAAGACTTGGCAACATTATTTATGGGAGGTCCACGACAACATCAATTTCAAACATTCATAACTCTTGATCCAGAGCACTTCTGGAGGTCCATGAGTACAAGATAGAAAATCTGCTCATCCTCTTTCCAACGATCCAATATCACCTTCAGATTCCTTCCGAGTCAACAAAAAACTGCAAAATAATGGATGCTACTTTTTCTGTCCGAGTCAATTTGGGTTATGGGCCTTGTAATTCGAGTTGTATTTGTTTGGCCAATGTTTTGATCGACCTGTGCGTCCCTTAGGGTACAAATAGTCAGCTGCCGCCACACTTAGGGTTTGGAGTTTTGTTTAGATCAAAGTTAGCGTCGCTACCTTTCTCGTGGATAGCATGTGTCGGCTAGACCACCCATTCCTCGTCTGCAGAACTCCACCATGTCTTGTAATCAGATTGAACCTTCATCTTTAATTTCGCAAAGTTCGTTTGCTTTTCATCTTGTTCTTGCTCATTCTTCAATTGCATGTAGAACATGGTTGATAGTGCACCGGCAAGATCAACAACCGTCGGAGTGGGTGTATTGATCGCTAAGGCGCAACCGTACTGTGTAGTTGTAGTCGGATTGCCAACGTCTTCTTCATCAAATCGAAAGCTATCCCTCTCATCAAAACATCGAGACACCTAAGGCGACATCATCGTGCTTGTCCTTTTGAGTTGGTGTAACACCCCGGCACCCTGTGCCCTGAATATTACACCCTAAAGCACCAATATGCAACCAAACAACCCAAATTTTCTAAGAAATTTCAGCATGTCCTCTATGCAATTAGAGCAAAACAACACAACAACGACATAATAGCAATCATGACATGACCATTTGAGCATAAATAATAAGGAAGAGCAAATACAACATATCACAACTATAGTACCAAACTTAGTGAGTGGAGCAAAATAAAGCGGTTACCATATAGTGAATCACATGAATAATTTAAGATACATGATCTCAGCCCAACATCTCACCATGCAAACATAACTACACATAGCCAGTTTTGTTAAACATATTCCAAGATTGGGAGAGTCTAAATTTAATTAAATGATCTATTCAAGATTAAGTATCAGAGAACATTGAAGGGTGGTATGCTACAATACAAGCTCAACCACAATGAAATAATTCAATTGTACCCAAATTTCATCAAGCATGATACATGACAAGTCACTTCTAACAATAAACAATGAACCATAACAAGTTAGCACCTTAAAAATTCTCTGAGCTTAACTAAAAATTTCAGCAGCATCTTATTATAAACTAGGTCACAACACAAGGATAGCAACAATAGTAGCTAACCATTTTACACTATAATTTCAGCAAGCATCTATTTCTAACTTTCAATAACCATCAACCACAAGCGATAAACAACGGGGAAAGCATAACCAATGACAACCCCAACACTTTACATGGAACCCAAGCAATAAGCCAAGCCGATTAAAACCAATCAAGAAAGTATCCCCTATAATAATTTATGTCTGAGTCTATCTATTTAATCAAAGGCTAAGCATGCTCAAGAACTAACTACAACAGGAGGGTAAAGTGATGTTCGGTTTCGTATGTGTGCTACTCCCTTCCCATCATGCCAGTTTCACAATACCTAAAAAAACATTAAACAAACAAGTGTGAGTCCAAAACTCAGCAAAGTACATCAAATGACAAAATCATAAGCATTTAACACAGTAAAATGATAACATAACAAATTTTCATAATTGAATTCAGCATGCACATAAAACAGTAAAGCCGTCGCCAGTTACCACATTCACTTCATTGCTCACCTTTGACTGAGTCTATACCTCAATAACATACACACTGAATATATGTACCTCATTAGGTATCTTTGGATGAGTCCACAACTCTATCCCAAATCTATACATTACCACCAACTAGATAATCATCATTAATGATGCAATGCAATAACATGAAATATATATGAAATTTTCTAACTTTTCTAGGCAATGAGAAATTCTGATTCGGCCTCTAAATAGCCCAAAAGGACCAAATACAGTAATAGTTGTCCCTGGCAATAGATTTTAGACAGCAGGCAATTAAACAGCCATATCTTTTAATCTACCCAACCAAAATTTGCATTCTTAGACTCTAATTAAACTTAAGACAGAGATCTACAACTTTCAAACAACCCAACAACTATGGAAATGAACAAAAGAAACTCAAAACTGACCTGGACATTAGTCTAGATCTGCCCAAAATCTGAACTTCTAGCAGGGATCCAACTTCTGGACAACATACTTCAACTGAGCATAATTAATGCTATACAAATCCAAATCAGACAAATAAATACATTTTTAGCATCTATAGGAAATTTACCATCTTACTCTAGTTATTGAAAAATTTCAAATCGGCTTAGAAGTTGCCCTAAATCGCAGTTCAACATGACTCCTGCTTGCTAATACAGGGATTGCGCAGTAGGCAATGAAAATAGCATAACTTCTAAGCGACTAAACCAAAATTTGAGTTCTTGGACTCTAATTAAACGTGAGACCTGTCAACCCTTCAGAAAAAGCCTTTAAGGACCACGAATCATAGATCCAAACTTGGGATTTTCACAGCCCAAAAATCACAGAGTTTCCCCTAAACTCTAGATCCACCAAAAATCCCCCAAATTCACCAAATCTTCCAACCCTAGAACACTCAAACCTAGCAGGGCTCCCCCTAGGTACAGCAAACAAGCCACTATAAACCCTAAAAAGATTTATCTTCACTTCCCTCTAGAAGGAATAAGGAGGAGGAACTCGGGTTGAGGAGGACACGCTGCTGCACCAAGAGGAGGAAGAGCTTGGCCATGAGGGAGGCACTAGGGAGGAGTCCAGGAAGGAGGTGCCAAGGAGAGGAGTGCTGCAAGGGGAGGCACCCAGGGAGGAGGAGCTAGGAGGAGAAGGGGAGCTCGGGTGGTAGGAAAAGAAGAGAAGCTCAGGTGCTACAATGGAGAAAAATCACCATGGAGAAGAGGAGAAATTAGAAGGGAGGGGAAAAGGAAAGGAGGTGGGGGAGGGTTAGGTGGGGAGTGAAGCTAGGGTCAAGAGTTATCTCCACAAGAACCCAAAGACACACCAAAAATAGCCCAAGAACATCCCCAACAAACCAAGTCTATTTGGGATATTACAGTTGGAAACATGACTTAGGATTGGAAATCTTGGTTTACTTGAGAAATACTAAAATTACTATTTATTGTTATTTGATTTACTATCTTTATAATCTAACTATTGTACTTGTTCATAAATGCTGCTTTATTGCAAAATAGCCATGTTATCCATTCTATCGGAATAAGCCTTTCATATAGTTATATAGAATTGCTTTTTGTGCACAACTTGTTGAGTGCTTTTAAGTATTCACCCTTACCTACAACAACATCAACAGAGTCTACCCCTATTTTGGAGGAGTACCAGGAGGACATGAGTAATTAGGATTTGAGTCTTGTCAGTTGCTCGTGGTAAACTGATGAGTTGTCTACATCTTTTTGTTTCATTGCTTTGTCTAAAGTCTAGCCCTACATAGCTTAATAATGTAAGTTGGTCATAAGATCATACAATTAGACATTGAATAAATGGAGTCTTTGTATTGTCATCACATTATATGATTGTGATATTTACTAATGTTGAGCTTGTATGCTCTAGTGTGATCTGGGCTAGTGCAGTGCAAATTCAAGTACTAACATCGGCTACCACATCCGCCCTAAGCCACCGCGTGGCATCCACGTCAGCGTGGCCCGCCACATCATCCTCGGTCTCCTTAGTGGACGACGTGGTCCACTGTGGACCAAGCCACTGTTGCATAGGTCCCACGTGTCAGCTGGCTTTTCTCTTGTTTTATTTTTCTAGAAATCCCGAAAATATCGGCCAATCGCAGTGTAACACATGTCACCCTTTTCAATTTCTATGATTTTTAACCCTAGCCACTTCCAAGAGCCCGTTCTCCTTCGTTTGAGCTCCAAATCTAGTGATTTAAATTTCTAAATTCAAAATATACCTTCTTGTACTATTCTTTTCAATTTTTTAATTTTTTTGTATTTATTTTATTTATTTGTTCTCATTTCATGTGTAGACGATGTCGCCGAAGCTCAACGAAATTAGTAGTCGTAGGTAGAACTACTAGGGCACAGCAAAGGCAAGTCTTCCTTGACCATATGGATCCCAAATTTATAAAATGCTTATGTTATTTTAAATTATTGCATGCTTACTTTTATGCAATGTACTTTAAATATAGTCTTAAGGTCTATTTAAATTCTAGAATTGTTAAACCCTCATTGACATTAATTGTGTCGAACCATTGTCATCCTAAATGATATTAGCTATTTTATTTGGTGACAACCAATAGAGTAGCATGTGATGATTGAATTGTTTAGTCCAGCTTAAATGTTTCGAAATTATGTTAGTATTGGAATCATTTCAAACATTGTTTAAACTCATTTGTGAAGTTGCGGTAATTGGTATTGCTGTTGTCATTTAAATGAAATAAAGTGGAAAATGTTTAGACTAGGGCAGATGGATGTTTGGCAGGTGCAGGAAGCATGAGACCTTATAAAGTGAATATTCCGCCCTACTCAATTAAGGACCGAAGCGTGTGTAACCATGGACCGAGCACTATCATACAACTATAAGTCTATAAGGTATGACGTGGCTAATTAACTTTTGCATCTCATTATTAGCTTCACCAGGCAGAAGAATGTGTGCCAAATGGAGGTAGGCGCAAGAGGGCGCTTCTGACTGGATAGATGGAAACCTTCAGCGGTAAAACCATACCGGGTAAGGTTAAAAGCGGGGTTGTATATTGTAAAGGCGTTGTCATGATCTCTCTGTGGCACACGAAAGGAGTTGTGCTAATATTGATTGCACAAATAGTGACTTGTGGGTGAAGCTATACACACTATGCGAAGTTAAAACTAGTCAAGTAGTCATGCCCATAATCAAGGGCAGGCGTGGTACGGTTTCACATTATAGGATTTTTATGATTTTGTTTTAAATAAAAATGATGCTTTGGGAATCCGCAAGTGGATGGAACTCTCGAGTCATGGTTTAGTGGTTGGAACCAGTCAGGTGGTTGGAATCTATTTTAGTTGTCATATCAAATTCAATTATTGCAATTACATTTGGTCAAATAATGCTTTATGAAACTACTAGTCATTTTTAAAGTTAAACATTGCTTTATTCTAAATGAGCCATACTAATCCTTCATTTATTTAGCCTTGCATATAGTTATGATGCATTATGTTTCCAAGATTTGCAGAGTACATTTTGTGCTCACCCTTGCAACACCCAACTTTCCAAAGAGGAGTGCGCAGAAGCAAAAGGTGACTATGAGTTCTTTGCTTATGATTATGATGAAGGCGATCCAAACTACTAGAATGCATACTCCGGTCAATTGCTGCTTGGGAAAATGGATGGTCTTATCCTGCTAAGGTTTATTTCATTTCCATTATTACTTTATTGAACACAAGCCACGAGACTATTTATTTTGTAATGGTTGGCCATAATGCTGGTATATTTTATTTAAGTATTAATATTTGATTCATGATGTGAGTGTGTTATCATCACTGTTTCCATCGTGTGTGCTAGCTTTCCCTATACTAGCACAGTTATACACATTGGGTTCAGATTTGGAACTCTAGTCCCGACACAAGGTCAGCTTCAAGCATGAGCATCTATTCAACCAGTTATCATAGAGAGGACTACTATGGTCAAAATGCAAGAAGGAAGGCTACAAGATGAAGGACTACAAGGAGATTTCGAAACCTGACCCAGGCCAATGGCTTCAACTCCTCTCTTTTGTAGCCATCACTTCTACAAGCCCACTAGACATGCCCAACTACATATGGAAGCCTTGCTAACATGGTGTTGCACCACCTTACCTTCGATTCATGTAATAGGAAGGCCTAGGAAGGACACCCAGGAGGAGTCCATGTCCACGTCAACCTTTTGGCCGCAGCCCGCTTTAGATGCCTATTTAAGTTAGTCGAGCTCCCTCATGAGACTTGGATTTTTGTTTAGTTGTAGTTTTCCTTCATGAAACTATTCAGTATTCACTTGTAAGGCTAGATCAACAGCAATATCATACTTCAGAACCACATCAATATTAGTACTTCAATCTCATCCATAGTTTTATATTGTTCTTTATTTTGTTCTTGTTTGTTCTTTGATTGCTTGCAGGAATTGATCTTCGTGATCAGGTCGATCATGCTTCTAGTTAGGTCGATAACAATCCCAAACTTGATTTAGTGATTGCTTGGTGTATCAGTCATATACAGTTGGTACCCAAATCATGAGAGTCATCTCTACAAATCAAAATTATCCTTCTCATCAGAAGATCGAAACCAACAAACCGCGTCAACCTTACAGACTAGTCTCCCCTTGTGTGCTATTCTCTAGTGTTCTGTCCCTATGAAACTCATTCAAATTTTTGTGAAATTAACTTACCATTTGTGTCACCAAGTTGTTTCTCAAGATGCTCATGTTCTCGTTGAGTTGTTCATTGAATTCATTGGTCATCTTCTTCAATTCAGCATGTGTGACAAATGGTAAAGACTTTCCCTTATCTCCAATGTTATCTGCCCTAGTAAGTTCAAACACAAAAATAAAGCAACAAGTATATGATGTATCTGGCAGAAACACGTAGGCTCATCGTCTCACTTACCACCTGAAGTTCTTACTACTTCTTTGATTAAGCAGTTGTTCATACTCCAGTGGCAGTAAATAGGACAATGGTGATTATTTAAGCGAATTCACAATCGAGGTTTTACATGTGATAATAGCTAATATGTAGAGCTTGGATAGTTAGCGTATACCCTATGCAATATGAAAAATATAGTTATTTTAATGATAAGTAATAATCCAAATTAGAATTGACAAGCCCTATTTGCCAATATTAAGGATATAAGTAAATTTCAAGACAACACACATGCAAAGATGGTGGAACTTAATGCAACCAATGGAATGAGCTAAATGAGAATAATTTCAGCACCAAAGATCATGTTACATAAGTTATGGAGATATGCTAGCAAATTATCTTGAAAATGTAAAATGGTACAAGATTTCTCACTAACTAATACAATTGCACGATTTGAATATAATGAACACAAATTAGTATTTTGCTCTATGTAGTGTTGTTGGCCACTATTCTCTTCTCTTTTTTTTCTTTTCTTTCTTTCTCTTTTTGTTCTTTTGGTGAATTTTGGCCAAAACTAATGTGAGAAAAGTTTTGAAAACCCCTAATTGTGTCACAAGGTAGTATGATGAAATGACAATTAAGATTATGCAATATCATATAGCTAGTCTCAATTGATATCAAAGTATTCACAAATGATGAATTGTTTCCCAATGGTATGTGCACAGATTTTATGGAATTTTATGGTTTATTGATGCTACTAGACTCAACCAACTCAAAGGAGAACAAACCAGAACACAAATTGATGAAAGAAACCCTAATTCAACAAAATAATGTAGCAAACTTGTCACCACAATTTTGGAATGAAAATTACTAAATCTAGCTTGCTCACAATTGAATAAATTGAAGATGACATTCTGGGCTTTAAAATAAGTATACAAACACACAATTTGGAGTTCACATATAGAAGTTATAGCCAAAACACCTATGTGTGTAGATTTGACCTAAATTCAGATGATCAGACCAAATGCAAATCCGAATCAAATTCGTATTGAAAGAGTCCGAATCAAAATAGACACCAAAAATCATTTTTGTAGAGGACTCTATGGATTCAGGAAAGTACAAAAACTTTGAAATCAGAGTTTGGATATGAGAATTATGATCAAAATACTGAATCGATCTAGATTAGGTCTACAACTTGATTCACCAACTTTGATGGCTAGATTAAACAGATTTAGTGGTGAAATTAGAGTTCATCCCCAAATAGGTTTCTATAGAGCTTGTTCTAAGGTTTCAATAAAGTATAACACTTGAACCTGAGATCATATGTGAAAGTTATGAATAAAACAAGATACTAGACAGATTGAAACAAAAATGATTAGCAACAAGAACAAAGAGTCCAATGGATTAAAACCTAACAAAACTCACTATAATACCATATTGAAACTAAATGTTGAATTTTGGTGAACCAATTTACAATTTAGTACTGAAAACTAAAACTAATGTAAGGGTAAATAATCCTACCATGATAGTCTAGTAGGTAAAGAGTGCCTGATCTTTTTTATACCATCTCAATTTTTGGCTTTATTTGAATTAAACATGCATTTTATGAATTTTTTAAATCTAGATTTTATTGGAATTTATTAAACATTGTTAAATATGTTCTTTTGTGAAAAGAAATTAATTAATGAGAAAGTTAATATAAAATTTTGTTAGAAATATTTTATTTAAGTTCCAAATGCCTTAAAATATTTGTGCGTATTTTTTGGAATTTTTTTGATATGTTATTTGCCTTCACCGAATTAATTTAATTATGAAAACTATTTTAATTAAGAAAACATGGGAAAAATCATGAAACTGTATTAGGCCAAAAGCCCAGCACTGTGTGTATCAATCTTGGTGAGATTAGCCCAAAGCAACCTCTCGGCCCATCTTCTAGATCAGTGAACTATAGCTGTTAGATGAAGATCTGATGGCCATTTTCTAGCCAAAACCCTAATCACCTTGGGCCATTAGATTTAGCATGTGCAGCTAGGGTTAATCGTGTCTAATCCGAATCCTGGTGTATCACGGCCATCGGTTGTTACGAGTGGGTAGGATCATGAAACATATGGATGCATTGTGGCCATTCATCTTGGATCAGACGGTCATTATGCGTCATCTTCACGAAGCCATCGTCGAGTCAGAGAAGGAGTTCACCACCATGATGCCTCACCTTCCCATTCGCTACACAGATGACAAGTCCTTTTTAAGAAGCGTTATCACCTGTCTGAGGATCACTCAAATCTACCGCACCTTTTGCCCTAAGCATTATCACCCAGATCATTGCCATCTACGCTTAGGAGCTCGCCGAAGTAATAAAGTCACACCATTGAGTTTTTTGCTAGAGTTCTTTGTTGTCATGCAATCTCTGTCAAAGCCGTCGCAAGATGTGAACTCCTCATGTTGTGACCATCTAGATCTACATGGTAATGAGTCAATTTCGGTGTCCTTCTACCAATTTCCATGTTGTATTTATTCCTCATCTCAGACATCGCGCCATCGTGGGAGTCATTGCTGGAATCGTCCGAGCTCCTAGCTGTTAGATCTAGGGATCACTGTAGTTGAACGCCGAGTGGATGCCTCCACATCACGTCGCATGTCCAAGTCAATGGCAGTATGTGCGGACCGTTAGATTTGTGACGTGTGGCTTAGATCAAGCCTTGTGCCAAGCCAACCGGGAGTTGATGCGTGTTGCACAGAAGCCCATGCAACGTGGACCGAGTCCATGGTGAACCAATCTGGTTCCGTGGATTGGGTTCATGGACCGAGCCATGTGTCATCATGCGATTGGTCTGGGCTAGTGTTGACATCACGATAACACAATAAATTAATCTTTAGTATAAAAATAATTCAGATAAATATGGATTTTCTAATTTTTTGTATTTTCTTATTTTTAAATCCTTCAAGAGCCTGTTCTCCCTTATACAAGCTTCGATATAGGTGATTCAAATTTCTAAAAAATTGTAAAATTGAAATCTATTTAATGGTGAATTTATTTGATTTTTAGGATTTTTTGCTCTCTATATTGATATTTATTTTGTGTTCTCTCTCGTTACCCATAAATATCGAAGTGCTCAGAGCGTCCGAGGAGAATTCGTTGACTCAAGACCATGTTGCAGAGCAAGAGCAAGAACTTTTCCTAAGCAAGTTGTGCTTTGATCATGTTGAACTCATTTTATAAAATTGCTATTTTCTTTTTTTTATGCATGATATATTATGTGTATAACTGTTTCAAAGTAGTTCAAGATTTAGTTAATCTACCAAATTGGTCTACCTTGTCATTTGTTTGCCATGATTTATTATCGAATCAATTGATAAAATGCCCTCTCTTAGATGTACCATTCATAAAATGCCCGTGATATCTCACTAACATGTGGATCCCGAGGCCACATGTTAGTGAGACAAACAAGGCATTTTATCAATTGCACCAAGCAAAATGGGGCATATGATCAATACCCCCTTTATTATCACCCTAGATTGGTTCATCATTAGTTGGTTAATATTAAAATTAACATGGGTTTGTTTGATCATATTAGTATGCTCAGCCATGCCACGTACATCACGTGTCTTTGGAATACCAAAAGTTAATCTTAACTAATAGAATATGAAGCATGATTATGAATTGATGTGTCAGGTGTTGGCACACAACGATGTTGAGTTGTAGTGACTAGGATGTCACACAACGATGTTGATTTGTTGATGGCACATGGTGCGTGGTAATCAACTAGGGTGGCAATCATTTAGATTAGGGAAAGTGTCAAGGGGCAGCGTGCCAAGGTAGACCAAAGGGCAGAGGGTATGTAGAAGTCTTGCCCTAGTCATCTTGAGGACATAACATTGTAAGCTTTTAACCTAAGTCAAACATGTAGCCACATGTCTGGAATGTGACAGACCTAGCTAATTAATTTGTAATATCTTAGCTTTAGTATTACCAATGGTGGTGTGAAGTTCACCTTTTTATGAACTCACAAGGTGCAAGAGGGGGGCCTTGAGTGTCGTAAACAATCCCATCAGTGTTGAAACCTTAGTGGGTAGTACTAGTTAAATCAGAGCATAGTAAAGGCTTTATTATGACCTCTTGGCTGATCGCCAAATGAAGCGTGGAATTATAGGCTAAAATAGAGGATCATGTCATATGGGTAAAGTGCATAACCTCTGTAGAGTGTAAAATCTGTTCGGATAGCCATGCTCGCGATATTGAGCAATGCTTGAAAAATACAATTAAGGGTTAGACTTTATAAAATAAAAACTTGATTGGGATGGCAGGATGCAATTGGAAGTTTGAAAATTGACTTAGGGCTAGATGCCATGTTTACTTGAGAAATGCTGAAAATTATTACCTATTATTATTTGTTTTCTATCTTTTCAATCTATACATTATACTATTTTACAAATGCTACCTTACTACAAAATAACTATGTTAGCCATTCCTTTGGAATAAGCCTTGCATATAGTATATTAGAATTGCATTATGTGCACAACTTGTTGAGTTCTTTAAGTACTCAACCTAGCCAAACAACAACATCACTAGTTGAGAAGTCTACACCAGTTATGGAGGAGGAATATCAGGAGGATGCGAATGTTGAGGGTGTGAGCCTTGTCAGTTCTCTATGGTAAACTCAAGGGTTACCTACGTCTTTCTGTTCACTGTAATGTCTTTGTCTAATATTCTTAGTTTAGCCCTGTGTGGCTTAGCAATGTAAGTTGACTATAAGGTCTTACAATCAACTATAATTAATATATGGAGTCTTTTATTGTTCTTTCACTATGTATGATTGTGATAGTCACCTATGTCTTTGTCTAATATATGGAGAGTTTTGCAGGTTTTGGGAGGCTTTGTTCGATCACTTTACCGAGGGAGCTGTTGGGCGGCCAATGGTGTGGAGCAAGGATTCATTTGCAAGATTCTTATCTATGCTTGAGAGGACAAGAAGGCCAGTAAGCCAATCAACATCATTGTTAGGAGAGTTACTTTTGAGATCAGGATCCAAGAGTCTTCATGTCTTGCCTCGCAACGGACCTATCACGACTATGCTTGTGAGTTGGAGTACACGGTTTTCAGGCTACACCCCAATGGACGTGCTTCTCAGTGCCAGCACATTAACGAAGATGAAGATGTGTTGTTGTGCACTTGGCCCAGTTTGCTGCTGCCTAGAAGGATCACATGAAGGATACAGCTTAGGAGTTGAAGCAAGTGTACGAGGCTTTGAGGGTTGTCGAGAAGGGGCTTCATGAGACCCGCATCGTAGCTACTAAGTGGATAATAGAGCTAGAGGAGGGCTTGTATGGTGGAGATCAGGTTGTACAGGAGTAGGGCGAGGAAGAAGAGGAAGACCCTAAGGAGCTTGAGATGGAGCCAAAGGAGCGTGATATCCATGTGGACATGGAGGTGCCAGTTGTTAGTCATCAAGATAGCTTTGCACCCATGCCAGCCCACCCACCGGTGTATGCACGAGAATAGCCTTATCCTGGGTGGTTGGATGAGTGATAGAGTTAGCTAGTGGTTGAGACTCTTGTTTGAGTCGCATCTGTTTAAGTAAGTCAGTGTCATCCTAGTAGTTGATAGTCGGTGTGTGATGTGGATCTTTTATGACAACTGAGTGCGTAGTATGTGTTCCATAGTTTTTAGGCTTTTGTAAGCTACCATATTAAGTTATTAATAAAGTTTGCTCAAGTTGTTGGGTTAAACCTATATTCCATTGCATTAGGTTTCATGTATCTTACTATTAGCATCAAAAAATATAACGATAGATTAATCAGCCTCAGTACACGTAACAAACGCTGGGTTGAATAGTTTAAGGCATGCCAACTAATTTCATCCTGCAATTGGTAAGATAAATAGAAAATACGCTTAAAGCCGATCAATCATGATAAATTGGTAAAGATCTAAATAACTAAAAAGCTGATCAAATCTAGGGTAATGATAAGTCAATTAGCCGATTAAGGCTAATCAGATAGTAAGAGGTAGACTTCCATGAAAAAGACAATGTGTAGCAAGATTGAAGAAAATCAAACCTGAATGGCGTAATGATGAAGATCAATAATCGACAATGCGTAACCATATTTATCAATATCAGATTACAAGGATGATTCTAAATTACATATCTACTTCTAGTTGACACCACTACATAACACCATATTACTGCCGGTTCCAAACTGGCATCACTGCCAGATATTGGAACCAGCAGTGCGTAATCGGCAATGATAGTCAGACTATCACTGCCGGTTCTAGAACCGGCAATGATAGTGTAAATCCAAAATACACTCGACAAAATCAAAAAATAAATTTATTTGCACCTGGACCAACCTGTATTTACTACTACACATGGTCGCGCATCGCAAGTCACAAGTCACACGATTTTCGCGGGAAATACGCGCACGTGCGGTTGCTAGGATTCGAACCTCTGACCTGTAGTTTCGCGTAAACACCCCTTACTATCTCACCTAACACACTTCTCAACTACTATAAGATATATATTCCTTTTATCCCTTCGTATCCAAAAGTTTCAACGATTATTTGGACGTCTAAATGACTTCAAATAAAAAAGTTGTCAACTACAAAGTTGTAGATCTCATCGAGAGCTACAATTTTCATATAATATTATCACTCGTTGAGAACCGGTAGTGATAACAGTATCACTGCCGGTTCGGAATCGATCCGGCAGTGATAATATTTTTTGAAAAAATCATAACTTTTGCATACGGAGTCGGATGGAGACAAAATTTATATGAAAATTGTAGCTCTCGATGAGATCTACAACTTTGTAGTTGACAAATTTTTATTTAAAGTTATTTAGATATCCAAATAATCGTTGACAACTTTTATCCCTTCATATCCGAAAGTTTCAATGATTATTTTGACATCTAAATGACTTCAAATAAAAAACTGTCAACTACAAAGTTGTAGATCTCATCTAGAGCTATAATTTTCATATAAATTTTGTCTCTATCCGACTTCGTATGCAAAAGTTATGATTTTTTCAAAAATGTTATCACTTTAAAAAATCATAACTTTTATATATGGAGTCGGATGGAGACAAAATTTATATAAAACTTGTAGCTCTTGATGAGATCTACAACTTTGTAGTTGATAACTTTTTTATTTGAAGTCATTTAAACATCCAAATAATCGTTGACAACTTTTATCCCTTCATATCCGAAAGTTTCAACAATTATTTGGACATCTAAAGGACTTCAAATAAAAAAGTTGCCAACTATAAAGTTGTAGATCTCATCGAGAGCTACAAATTTTATATAAATTGTGTCTCCATCCGACTCCGTATGCAAAAGTTATGATTTTTTCAAAAAATGTTATCACTATCGGTTCGATTTCAAACCGGCAGTGATACTTTCTCCATTATCACTGCCGGTTCTTATTGAGAACTGGCAGTGAGAATAAGTATCATTGCCGATTTAGCTTATGAACCGGTAGTAAAAGTGTTATCTCTGCCGGTTCTAGCCGAACCGATAGTGATAGACCGGTAAGAAAGAGGTTTTTTGTAGTAGTTTGACAGGAAGAGGTTTTTTGTAGTAGTTTGACAGGAAAATAAAGGAGTAAATACGAGTTGTTTGATTGATTGTGTTGTATTCTCACTTGCCTTGACCATCTTTTCTAGCTATTGGCTGATCATATCCACCTCCAATATGCTATTTACCATGATCTGTGTCGGCCTTAACTCGAACAATTCTTCCCTTGTTTGGACCAATATCGGTTACAACTCAATACTTAAACCTTTTTCCGTATCTAATATCGACCAAGATATCTTTTGATCCTTAGCCTGATAAATTGGCCATACCTTGCCAAATTTTGGTGCAAACACTTACCTATGCTATTTCTCCTTTCCCCTAACCCCGTGAAGTGATCAACAGATTGTTAACACCCGTGAAAACAATGGATTTTCTGGTAGTGGAAATCGAGCTAATAACAATCCCAGTGATGGAGCACAATCTCAACCTTCACTGCCAATCAATATGTAGAACATGGAAGCTTTTCTAGCTACTTAGACTCAGTTCATGCAGACGATGATGCAATAGATGCAGAGTATGATAACGCAAGCTGCAACCAACAACAACAATGCTACTCAATTGAACAACAATGGATCTCGTCCTTATTCAAAGCTTTCTGATTTCATAAGGACTAATCCACAAATGTTCTCTGGGAATGTCAATCCTTTGGAAGCTAATGATTGGCTTAGGACCATTGAGAGGAAGCTGCACATAACCACCCAATGTGAGGGCAATGAGAAGGTTCTTTATGCCTCCCATCAACTAGAAGGAATTGCAGCTGAATGGTAGGAGAACTACTGCACTGCTCATGAAGCCCCATTAGAGACCACTTGGGAGGAGTTTACTGCTACATTCTAACAATACAATGTGCCTGAAGGAATGATGGCCTTAAAGAAGGAAGAATTCAGGGCGCTTAAGTAAGGAGGCTAGTCAGTGGATGATTACTTGAACAAGTTTACACAGCTTGCATGGTACATCCCGAAAACTATTACAACTGATAAAGCTAGACAGTCTCATTTCACGAAGGGGCTAAACTCTAGGTTCCAAAATGGGTTGACTACCCATAACTTCCTTGACTTCCAAGAGTTGGTTAAGAAGGCTTTGATCTTAGAAAACAAGTGCAAGGAATTTAATTTAGTGAAGATCGTAAGCGTAGGATGGCCAATCAAGGAGGGCATCCAAATCAGTTTAAATTGAGAATGACTCTGCAACAGTTTGCAAGGTTTCAGCCACAGACAACTAATAAGACAACAACACCTACGCCACGTCCATCTAGTTATAATTTTTTCGTGCCTGCTCAAGGAAACAATGCACTAGGAGGAAGTCAACAGTTTATTGTTAAATGTTGTTATAACTGCAATGAGCTAGGACATTTTGCCAACAAATGTCCTCAGAAGGGAGGTATCCCACCCATTCGCTTCAACTTGGGAACTTCAAGGATAAAGTTGGCCTAGAGGGGGGTGAATAGGCAACTTTTCAAATTTTTAGACTTAATTACAGAATAGTTATCTTGCTTAAGTACGTGATTAACAGATACAAGATGACAGATTATAAAGCACAAATAACTAAAAGTAGTGGAAAATAACATAGAAGCAAGAATAAGCACAAGAGGCACAATAATTTATCTCGTGGTTCGGACCCACTCTCCTACTCCACGTTAGAGCACTTCTCTCGAAGTATAGCTCCTCCAAAACTAGTCACAGTAACTTTGGTCTCCGCTAGGGTGACTCTTCCACCACTCCAGTGAGGTGAGTCCCAACCTCTCACAATCTAGGTGGCCTTCCACAAACTCTTTTTGGACAGGTCACACCTACACTTCCTCCAAGCCGTCTAGGATCACTAAGATCCAAGAGTAATAGATTATCCACAAGTCATATCTCTTGGTTCACTTAGCACAACATTTATCTAGACTAAGTTTGGAGCCAAAACACTCAGAAAGTGTTAACTTTTAAGGTTTGAAGATGAAGCACAGTCTCCTTGGTGAAATGTAAGCTCTAGAGTGCTAATATGTCAAGGAAATCAAAGATATGAAAAAGTTCTATGGTAGATGGCTCAGGAAATGCTTATAAAGCCATTTGGACTGAAAAAGAGCCGTTACCCCTACCACAGTAGCCGTTAGAACGTGTCAAACTGTCAAAAATGGGTTAACACATTTGCAACGGACTTAGCAAAAATAGGCTTAGAGATAAGCTTTTTATGCTTCGGACTGAATTTTTCAAGAAGAGCATTTGTGCTAGACTGAAATGACTTGGTCCAGCGTACATAGGATTTTCAAAAAAATTTGGTCCGGCAAAAGATGAGAACTTGTACATGTGCACCGGACCAAAAATTTCGGTCTCGTAGAAGAAGGATTTCAAGGAAGATTATTTCAACAGACTTTTTGGAAGAATAGCTTTAAGTCTAACCAAGAGGAATGCATCTGCACCGGACTAGATTTTGTGCTAGTAAACTTTGATCCGTCGTAGATGGCGTACGCTCGGTTTGATATAAATAATGGATACTTTCACCATGGATTTAAGGAATAAAAGGTCCAGCGTAAATAGGTTGCATCGGACTAAAATATATGAGAAATTTAATATGGTCCATCATGAATGGAATGCACTCGGTTTGGATTTTGACTGTGTAGATTTTGGCACCGGACTAAAATAGGAATGGTCCGACGAAAATGGGATTTTTGACTAAGGTTGCGCCGGACTTAAGGAACGAGCAATGAAGTTGAGTCCGAAACAAATACATATTGTTTATTCAAGGCAAGGATTGATTTTTTGGAGGAAATATATTTGAGTGACTTTTACTCTAAGCTGTCTATTTAGTCTTAGCCTATGAACCAAAATTCTAACTTGTGCATAATCCCTCTTAATAGTATGGCCAAACAAAAATAAGTCCTAGCTACTTAGTTTGAATCATCTCCCAAGCCATAACTAGTCACAAAGATCCTTAATCTTGACCTTTTAAATGACTTTCTTGATGCTTCAACCAATATCTTTCATTGTTTAGAGATTATTAACTTAGTCATCAACACCAAAACCTTATAAATAATTATGTGAAAAGAATTAGGGAGCCTAGATGCTATCAATCTCCCATTTTTGGTGATTGATGACAACATACCTTCTCTAAGTCAATAATATCTCAAACATTCTGCAAAATAGAATTAGCTTGACAGAGCATAAGCAGTTTATGCAGATATAATAACATTTTGCTCCCCCTAAATGTGTGCATGATAGAATATATCAGAGCTACCATTTAAGCATAGCTAATAACATCTATCAGAGCTAAAATATATCAGAGCATTAAAAACTGATCATTAAAACTAAAGTATTATCATCAGAGCATCCAAAAAGTATTACATCAGAGCATCATAAAACACCATAGATCAGAACATCAAATCATTCAAATTGAAAGCACTTAAGTTTAAAGCAGCATATAACTATACATAGAGCTTAATCTCACTTAATCTCTCCTCATAGACCCCAGACAACCCCTAGAGACCTAACTTCTCCCCCTTTGGCATCAATTGCCAAAAAGGGTGGTAGTTGCGCTTGGAGAAAGTTCTCTTGAAGCGACTGAAAGCCGAGCTCTTCCTTGGAGGGGAGACTATCTTTACTTCTTCATCTTCTTTATCCAATTGTTCCTGAGCCTGGGAACTGGGCACTAAGGCCATCGTTTGATCATGCCAGCTTGGATATTCCAGATCAGCAGGCTGAAGAGACAAGTTGTGGAGATCTTGCTGCATCTTGTTCAGAGACTCATTCATGGCCATATACGAATCATGGAGCCCACATAATTCATCATGATTGTCCTTGTAAGTATCTCATTGATATTCTATGAGGGTCTTGTAGGTATTTTCGGAAAAGTCAAAGTAATTTTCTAGATTTCCACCAATTCAGTCAAGAGCACTCTGACTATTCTTGAAACCATCATTGACTTGTCCAAAGATATTCTTCTGATACTCATCAATCTTCATATTCATGTCGTATAACCTATCTTTCAGCAGGTTTTGATTGGTGCCAATTTTCTCCATCCAATTTCTCAAGTCCCACTGATTGCTTCTGATATGATCAAATCTTGTGTAGGTTTCATTTCTAAATTTTATTTGCTCTTCATATTGTTTTCTCATCAGTTCTTAGACTTGTTCATTATACTACTGCATAGCCCTCATCTGTTCTTCATGCCTTTGAGCTGCCAGTCTTTGATCATCCTCATATCTTGCTTGAAAACCTCTCTGATCGGCATAATACTGCTACTCATAAGACTGGAACCGTGCAGACTGTGTACCAAAAAGATTTTCCCACCCAGGAAAGGTATCCTGATGAGCATGCTCTGGGTGAGTTTTTGGAGGAGGTGGAGGAGGATAGAAAGATTGATCATGTTCTTGAGGTATTCCTGATCCTCCTGCCTCAAAGTCATGTGCTGCTGGCCTTACACCTTGACTTTGCATGAATTTCTCAGCAACAGCCATTTCTTGAAGATGATGAATCTGTTGTTCCTCAGACTGTGGTTGAGCATAAGGACTTGAGATAATTTGAGTAGCTGCATCTTCCTTATAGGACAGCTCTTTGGGATTCCATGAATAGCCTCCATAGACTTCAGTTGGTTCATTTTACTGATAGAAAGCTCTAAATTATGAATGCTCCATCATAGAATAAGCTGGTATACATGGAATTGGAGCATCTGACACTGGAGAATGAGCAGACTGAGCATGACTTGAAGATTTACTCTTAACACCACTATGAGCACTTGGCTCTTTACTTCTTTTAGATCTGCTTGCATTGTGGTGGCTGCCATGACTCTGAGAGTGAAGTGAGTGATCGTTGTAACTTCCACTCCTTGGAGCTACAAAGCTTCCAGCAGAATTACCTAGTTCATTGTCAGACTCATCTTGAGCACTTGGCTCAACTCCTTCTTCAGATCCATATTCATGCACAATTTCCATACTAGGCTAATCTGCTTCTTCCAAATTAGGTTGTGCTGGTTCTTCCTCTTCATGTGGTTGATTTTGCTGCAGGTTGTGAAGAAATCCAAACACCCTCAGATTCTCTCCAGTAGCTTTATGCATTTGGTACTTCTTTGGAAAATATTTGAAATCTCTGTTCAGTGCTTCTTGAGAAAGTATACCTTGTGCCAACAGCATTTGAGTTATTTGCTATGCAAATGGTAAGGGACTTCCCATTTTCCTATAGATGGCTTCTTCCATTTCCCCAAAGATGTAGTCTACTAGATCAATTGGTTGCCTTGACAAAATCAAATGAAGTAGCATGCCAAATTTGGAGTCACTCCTTCTTTATAGCCAGTTTTGGGATAAATCGTATGCCTCAGAAGCAGTAGCAATATCTTGGCCTCTTCTGACAAACAATGAACTCGATTGGGACTAAAATTCTCCTCTGTTATGTCTTTGTAAATTTGGGCTAATAGCTGCTGATCAGGCATATCACCCACTTGCCTTCATCTTTGTCCTAGAAACATCCTCTAATGTATTCTAGTCCGATTAAATAGGGGACTTGAGGCACCAATAGCAGATTGAAATTGAGGTGATCTAACTTTTCTAATTCTTCTATCTATAGTGAATAGTATGTACCTTCTTTGCTTGTCCACCACAGAGAGGCATAGAACTCTAGGGTTCTATTTACGTTCCAAGGAATGGTACTGTTAGACATGAGATTAGCCAATCCAAGGGTTGAATTTATGCAATCAAATAATCTAGTGGAACCAGTCACTGAGTTTACTTGGTTCCAATCCATGTATTGATGATTTGTCAAGGCTGACAGTGGATTTCCATTCCTATGTCTCCTATTCTTGTATCCAGTGAATATGTTCTTTTGCAACATGGTGAGGAAATTTTCACCCAAAGATGGTCTTGAAACAGGAAACCTATCGGCGTGTTTATGCTGGACAGTATTAGTTCGAGTGTGAAAGACCATGTGGAGGTCTATCCTTGTGTGTGATGAGTAATTGATGAGATTTGAGCTTGGTTTGATTTGAAATTGAGTTTGATTTGAACTGGATTTTTGATTTGAAGCAATTTGAGTGTAGGTTGCTTTTCCAGTGCTACTAGCCTGGGGGCAGTAGCATCGGACTGTTGAGTGAAATTATGATTAATTAATGATTTTGTGATGATCATTGAATATATTTGTGGGCATTGCTACGTGAAAGGTTTTCCTTGTCTTTGATGGTTGCAGGGCAACGGTGCTAGGTCATGGTGAGACGGAGGATGATCAGAACTAGGCGAGGAGCGTCGGAGGTCCAGACGGTCGGGAGATTGCCGGAAGATAATCGGAGATGGAGTCTGAGCAAGCCAAGAAGACAAGGAAAGGAGATGATAATAGCTAGATGCCGCGTGGATCAATAAGGGCCGTTGGATCACGGTCTAGTTGATAGGTTAGCGGGTCTAGGTAGTATGCTTTGAAAACCATGCAAGAAAACCCGGTATGTGTGTGGGTTTTGGGTTAACCCTTGCATGGCTGTGTGAGTGGGCAAATCCTAGCCCTTAGATGAGTTCTCTAGGGTTGAGGGCTACATCCAAGGGTGGTAGGTGACCCAAGAGACTAATAAATAGGGGTGGAGGGGTAGCTTCCTCCCCTTAAAGGTTGTATAGGTTTTTGTGCTCCTTTGAGCTTTGCCCACCATGTTGTGAGGCTTTGTAAACCTCTTCCCTCCAGAAATGCAAATCTTTTTCATTCATGCTTGAATTTACATTACGCACTTACTTTATATCTTAAATTCAACATTTAAATTCAGCATTTTAATTCCTACAATTTACTTTCTCATAATTTGCTTTCTTGCAATTTGGATTTGCCTCCCCTCCTTCTAAATGCTGATCTTGGATGTTTTGAGTGTATTCATATGGTTTTACATCTCTTTTGCACTATAGGATAGAGTAGAGATCATCTTTTCTATCAAGTTGCAACTCTGTCCAGAACTTGTCTTTCGCACAGCAGTTAGTATTTGTTTTTTAAAAAAATATAGAATTTTTTTGAGTGATTCTTTTGGAGAAGGTGTGGAACTCTCATATGCATCTGTAGAAAATTTTTGGAGTCCACTTGTTGCACCGTTTGGGCGCCATGAGGTGAAAACCGAGCCCCAAACTTTCTGCTTGAAGTTTCTGACTATCTGTGTTCTTTGATTTTTGCTGATTTTTATGTAAGTATTTTTAAGGTTAAATTTGGTGGATTTTTTAAAGACTCATCTTCTCATATGGAGAAAAATTCTCAAAATTTCTTGAGTATCAGAAGCCCACCAACCACCTATTCTAATTGAGGACAGTCTCTGGAAATTCTGCTTTTGCTTTTCTGAAAGTAACTTTTGTGATTTGAATTGATCTCCTTTCTAAAAGTAAGAGTTGAATTGATTCCTTTTTATTTTGGACACTAAACAACAAGGATTGTGACTCAAAAATCCCCACATATTCTATGGTACTCATCCATGCAAGCTAGGGGTACACATAGTTGTCTAGTTGTTCGAGTTTTTCACGATTTCCTTTGCGCGATCCTTTCGAAATTTTAGTTGGAGTATTTTGGGAGAAAATTTTATTTGCAACTATTTACCCTCCCTCTGTTCGCCATCTCGATCCTTCAGAATGTATAACCGAGTTTCGTTAGAGGGGGTCTTCACAGCTGTATCACTCTCGACTCTCTTTTCGTGATGAGCAGGACAGGAAACTCAACAACACACAGGGATTTACCCAGGTTCGGGCCTCCAATGCGGGTAATAGACCTACATCCTGCTCAAGCTCTTATTGCTCTCATATTTCGCTTGTTCTTAGTTCACCCGATCTTTCGATCGTTCGAGCTTTGGATCTATTCTTTGTTGTGAGCTAATCAACCGACCGACTGACCTCCTCCCCCATGCACACTAGCTCCCTTATATACTCTCGGGACTGGCTAGGGCAAGTGGAGGGAGTGGTCTTACATTAATTACATTTATTGTGCCGAGTCCTATCGCTACTGTCCTTTTGAGCCTCTTTGTCTACGCCGTTGCTTGACACCGCTAGTCTTCGGATTGCCCGATGGGAGGGGTTAGGACGCTGCATGACGAACGCCTGGTACACGCATCTCCTCGGCTTGCCCCGGGCGGTACAGATGGAACGGGAGTTGGTGAAGCTGGCTTAATCGGAGGGACAGGTCATCATACCGTCAGGGAGCCACGAATAACTCCCAGGCGCATTGTAATGGCTCCATGTGCATTTAATGGCTCCCATGCGCATTTAATGTCTAAGATATGTCACGATCCTGGCGCAAGCTTCAGGTGGAAGCCTCCTAGCCCTATCTACATTGATGACTGATAATGGGCCCGCCTACTCATTAGACGACCACGTGGCCTAGTCGCTCGACTGCTCTCTGAGTGGCCATGTGTCTTGGTCGTCAGGGTTCGTTGCCTGGTCACCCGGGGTCGGGACCTGGTCGCCTGACAGCTCGCCGGGTCCTAGTCGCCCGCCAAGCCTCTCTTTAGCAAGTTGAGTCCTTTATACAAGACTTTCTTCTTTCTATGTCTTGCGCACATGGTCCCACCTGACAGCGGTGGAGAGAGTACCCCAGTGTAGAATACACCGACAAAACTATACCTTTTCATTTACATGCCTTATTGCTCTCAATTTCTTCCCTCCAAGGGCAGCAAGCCTTTCCCAGTTCAATACATCAACCTCATCATCTAGTTCTATTTCTTCTGATGACGACCTGCCATGAGGCTCATAATCACTATCCTCAGAAGATGATTCTGATTCAACTACTTGCTTTCCTTTTCCCTTTTGAGGATGAGAAGTCACTACTTTTCTGTTCACTCTACCAGCAGTGTGAGTGTCTTGCAAATAAACTTGACATGTGGCTGCCTAGATAAGGAAATCCCTGGGGATGAACTAGAAGTTTTCTGCTTCTTTCCTTTCACTTTTTCCACAATTTTCTCAATTAGACCCCTTTTGCTAGGATTTTTAGACCTTATACTGATAATATATCACAACCCAACTGAGCTTGTTCAATCTGATTTAAGATGACTTTTGCCAAGCGCAAACTGACTAGACCTAGGTTAAGATTAGAGGTTTTAGCTACGGACTAAGTTCTAGGTCTAGGGTTTTGACAAGAAAAAGAGAAAGAAAGGTTTGGGGAACTTACCAGGGCTTCGAGAAAGAATTCTTGCGTAGGAGGATAGCAGAACACCATTGACAATGCCCAATGTGGGTTTGCTCTGGTGCAGAGAGAAGAGATTCTGCCCTTGAGAAATATGGGCAAGAGAGAAAGATGAAGATGGGGAATTTTTTTTGGCTCAAGTAGTTATTGCAGTAAATGTGAGAGAGAACAAAGAAGCATAGAAGTAAATGTGAAAACAAATTTAGCTTATTTCATTATATTTTAGATTGGATGAGATAAAAGCATAGAAAGGAGAGGCTTACAGCAGTATTTTCTAATTTTAGTTCTTGAGACTCCTTTTATTTAGAAATATAGCTTTTATCCTATTTTAGCACTTTGAATTTATTTGTTCACATAGTGGGTATCAAGGAATGCACAGTAAGCAAACTTGGCTCCCTCTTAATGTGACACTATCAAGCAACATTTGAAAAGGCAATAATATTCAATTTATTTCTCAATTTAGAGAATCTGGCCTCATCGAGGGGTTTAGTGAAAATATAAGGAAATTGGTCCTCAGTTCTTACATAACTAAGCATAATGTCACCCTTTGCAACATGATCACGAATAAAGTGATGTCTGATTTCAATATGCTTAGTTCTAGAGTGTTGGATCGAATTGTTTGCTATTTTTAATGCACTTTCATTATCACACAATAGAGGCATATTTTTAAACTTAATGCCATAATCCAAGAATGTTTGCTTGATAAATAGAATTTGAACACAATAACTGCTAGCAACCATATATGCAACTTCAGGAGTAGAAAGTGCTACAGAGTTTTACTTTTTAGAACACTAAGAAACTAAAGATCTTCCAAGCAAATGACAACCCCCTGAGGTGCTTTTACGATCAATTTTGCAACCGGCATAATCAGAATCCGAGTAGCCAAGAAGCTCAAATGAAGCACCTTTGGGATACCATAAACCAATGCAAGGGGTATGCTTTAGATATCTAAATATTCTTTTTACAGCACTAAGATGAATTTCTTTAGGGACAACTTGAAATCTAGCACACATACAAACACTAAACATGATATCGGGTCTAGATGCTGTCAAGTAAAGAAGAGACTCTATCATGGACCTATAGAGTTTTTGGTCAACTTTCTTACCTCCCACATCTTGATCAAGATGTGTATTTGTTGCCATAGGTGTTTTAATTGGCTTGCATTCTTCCATCTTAAAGAGCTTGAGAAGGTCTTTGGTGTATTTTTCTTGTGCTATAAAAGTTCCCTTCTTCAATTGCTTGACTTGAAAACCGAGGAAGAATAAAAGTTCCCCTATCATAGACATCTCAAATTCTTTTGCCATCATGTCACCAAATTCCTTGCAAAATGAGAGATTAGTGCATCCAAATATAATATCATCTACATAAATTTGGCAAATCATTAATATACCATTGATTTCTTTTAGAAACAATGTTGGATCAACCTTCCCAATTTTGAAGTTCTTAGCTAATAGAAAATCTCTAAGGCGCTCATACCAAGCCCGTGGGGCTTGTTTCAAACCATAGAGTGCCTTAGACAACTTGTAAACATGATTGGGAAACTTAAGTCTTCAAAACCAGGTGGTTGCTCAACATATACAGTTTCATCAATGATACCATTAAGAAAAACACTTTTCACACCTATTTGAAAAAGAGTAATATTGAAATGAGTAGCAAATTCTAGAAGGAACCGTATAGCTTCAAGATGAGTTACGGGGCATATGTCTCCCCATAGTTCAATCCTTCAACTTGAGTGAAGCCTTGCGCTATTAGCCTTGCTTTATTGCGTAACACAAGTCCATTCTAATCTTGCTTATTTCGGAACACCCATTTTGTTCCAATGACATTGTGATCTTTTGGGCGCTTAGTCAAACTCCAGACTTTGTTCCTTTCAAAGTTGTTGAGCTCTTCTTCTATGGTTGTGATCCAATCAACATCTTCTAGAGCTTGTTCCACTGTTTTGGGTTCAACACAAGAAACAAACGAGTAATGTTCACAAAAAGAAGCTTGTCTAGAGCGAGTTTGAACACCTTTACTGATTTCACCAATAATTTGGTCCGTGGGGTGATCCTTAGCGATTGTGTGATGGCTTTTGATGAAAGTTGGCATATCTTGATTCTTTTCATCTTCTTCTTGTGTGCCATCATGTAGTTCTATGGATGGTGTAGGCAGCTCATCTTGGTCTTCCTTGAGCTTTATGTCACCAACTTCCATCTTTCTCATAGCTTGCACTAAGGCATCATCACCTACATTATCTAAATTCTCATGCTCACCTTATGAACCATTAGATTCATCAAACTTAACATCATAGGTTTCTTCAACTAAGACAGTAATATTATTAAACACTCTATAAGCTTTAGATTTAGAAGAATATCCTAACATAATACCAACATCACATCTTGTTTGAAATTTACCAAAGTGTGTTCTTTTCTTGTAGATGTACACTTTGCACCCGAACACACGAAAGTAGGAGATGTTGGGCCGTCTTCCTACCAATAGCTCGTATGGAGTCTTCTTGAGTAGTCAATGAAGGTAGAGACGGTAGATGGCATGGCATGCTATGTTGATGGCTTCAGCCTAGAATGCATCCGAAGTGCCATACTCATCTAGCATAGACCTAGCCATTTCAATGAGAGTTCTATTTTTCCTCTCAACCACACCATTTTATTGAGGAGTATAAGTTGTTGAGAGTTCATGTTTTATTCCTAATTCATCACAATATCCAATAATGTTAGTATTGACAACCTCGGATTCATTGTCACTTCTAATTTTCTTGATGGGGCAATCAAATTCATTTTGGGCCCTTTTTGCAAATGTTTTGAAAAATTTTCCAACTTCACTTTTATTTGGCAAAAAGAAAACCCAAGTAAAACGGGAGTAGTCATCAACTACTACTGGGCAATTTGAGTTACCACCAATGCTAGCATATGCAGTGGGGCCAAACACATCCATCTGCAAGAGCTTCAGTGGTCTAGTGGTGTACATGATACTTTTGATAGGATGAGAATTAGCTACCTGTTTACTGGCTTGGCAAGCACTACATAGCTTATTCTTTTCAAACTTAACATCCTTCAAACCCACCACTAGCTCATTTTTGAAAAGCTTTTTAAGATTAGACATACCTACATGCCCAAAAGCCTATGCCAAAGTCAACCAAGGGAGACTTTAGCTAAGAGGTAAGTCGAAATGCATGAGAAGTTAGATTTGAAATCAACGAGTTAGAGATTTTGAAATCTAAAACCTTTGAAAATAAGCTTTTCATTTTTGTCAAACACAATTACCCCATCAATTGAGAAGATATAGTGGAATCCAAGATCACATAATTGAGCAACCGAAAGTAAGTTGAAATTTAATGGTTCAATAAAAAGAACATTTTCAGTTCTTTTTCAATTGAATGATCATTTGAGATAGCAATCTTACCGATACCTTTTACCTTTCGCTTGCTATTATCTCGAAATGTGATTTTGTGGCTTAAATCATTTTCTCCTTCAATTGAGGTGAACATTCCTGAAGTCCCGGTCATGTGTTGTGTACATCCACTGTCAATTACCCAATGCCGGCCTCCACTTTTATAGTTTACCTAAAAAGATAAGTTCATTTCTTAACTTTAGGTATCCAAATACTTTGGTGTTAGTTTCAACAATTTTGGGGCCGAAAGGGTTTATAAGCAAGGATTTTGGCACCCAAATAGCTCTAAACTTCTTATCAAGATTAGAGAGACCAACATATTTCACATTCATTTTACCTCTAAAATCTTTGAATAGCATGTAATGAGCATCTACCATACAACCCCTTTTTACTTTAGCATGTGGGGCACTAGCAAGATAACAATTTTTTGAAGCATGATTCGACTTATGACAATAATAACATTGAGTGCCGTTCTTGATAAAATTCTGTTCAGATTTAGTCCATCCATTTTTCTTAGGCAAAATCTTAGGCTTATACCCTAATCCCTTTTGCCCAACTTGACCCTTTGTTCTACTAGGATTTTGTCAAGAGTGGCACTACCAAGGAAGCACTTCTCTAATCTTTTATCAAATTTTGCTACCTTAGATTTCAGTTCTTCATTTTCAATTTTAAGGTCCCTAGCACACGATGCATTTTTGCAGTTGTCATCACAAGTACTAGATGAGTTAGAGGCAATATTTTCATTACTAAACAAACCATAAGCAATAGATACATTACATGAAGAAACAACCTTTGATTTTCTAGCAAGCATTTCATTATCAATTTCTAGCTCACAATGTCTACTTAGCAAATTTTCATGATCTTTAACAAGCAAAGCATGATTAGCAACCAAATCATTGTGAGTAAGCACAAGTTTTTCATGATTTTTAGCAATATCATCATACTTGTTTTGCAGCAACATATACTGATCATTCAAGCTAGTGATAGTTTTCTTTAAGGCTTTAATAGAATTTGTTTTAGTATGCAAAGCATTATTAAGCTCTTCTATTATATCAACTAGCTCTTCATATGAGGGTGAGTCATTTATCTTGTCCTCATCACTTTTTGCCATTAGGCAGAGAAGAAATGAACGCGGAGGAGGTGTTGACTCATCAAGTGCCAGTCCGGTTAGCCCTTTTGATTTAGTATCTTCATCATCCAAGGCAAATTCTTCACTAGAGCTTTCTTCATCCGTGATCCATTCACCGGGCAGCTATGTGGACTTTTTCATTAATTCAAAACAAATAATGTTAGAGAAAGGATTTTTCTTTGAGTGGTAAGAATTGACCTTCCTTTGTCTTTATAGTTAACCCTCCTTATGATTTTGTTGGCTTTTCTCATGAGCAGTGATGCATCCCTCCCGGGTGCATAGCGTGCCTTTTCATGCCCAGTAGTATGGCGCGACGTGCCTCGCCCGTGAGCGGACTACCCAATGGCCCGGGCGTGGGCCTTGGCCCAATGAGGAATACACACCTTGGCTGCCATAGCCAGGCCATAAGAGTCCCATATGGCCCCCAAAGACTAGCCCTGATGGGGGAGGTTGCTCTCCTTTTAAGGTGGTATTCTCTCCTCCACAAGCAAGGTGGTACTATCATTCTCACCCTCTTGTTTGGGACCTAGCATCGATACTAATCGATGCATCCCTCCCGGTGCATAGCGTGCCCTCGCGGCCCACCAGTATGGCGCCGTGCCTCGCCATGAGCGGACTACCCTGGCCCAGCCCAGGCGTGGGCCTTGGCCCAACGAGGGAATACACACCTTGGCTGCCATAACCAGGCCATAAGAGTCCCATGTGGCCCCCAAAAGACTAGCCTGATGGGGGGAGGGTTGCTCTCCCTTTTAAGGTGGTATTCTCTCCCCTCCACAAGCAAGGTGGTACTATCAAGCAGGGCCAACCTCTTTACATCCTCATCTTCATTGTCGCTGGACTCCTCTTCAGTTTCATCCTCGGAGGAGTCTTGCACTTTCTTCTTGGCTTTGAGTGTAATAGATTTCTTCTTTGGAGCATCTTCTTTAGCCAAGGTGAGTTCATGAGCTGAAATCTTACCTAGTAGCTCAGTTGGTGTAAGCCTTTTGAGATCACCACTGTTGGATAGATAAATGATCAAGCTATGATAGGCCCGAGGCAGCACCCTTATCATTTTCCTGCATACCTCAACATCAGAAATTTTAGTTCCAAGGCATTTAAGTTCATTAACAATGGGATTTAGCCTAGAGAACATATTGTTAGCATTTTTATGAGGGAGCATTTTAAATTGATCAAAATTTTCTCTAATAACAAAATATTTTTCTTCCTTAACATCAGAAGTTCCATCATGAATTTCTTGCAAGGTTGTCCAAATATTATAATCAAAGGTAAGGTTGCTTATTCTATTAAAAACTTCTATACTAAGACAAGAAAATATAGCATTTCTAGCCTGAGCATCAAACTGTAAATTTTGGATCTCACCAGGTGTAGGATCCCCATAAACAGTTTGCCCTTCGGCCATGACTCGTGGAGGCAGAGGTTTTTCTGTGACCCTCCACACATCATGATGCGCACGGGGGTCAGCCCGATCTTCTGATGAGAACGATACGTCGGTTTGATGGTGCACGAAGTAGATGGAACGGCTACTAACCACGAGATCAACAACCAAGCAATGCATAGCGTCACCACGAGGCGATCAATCGAATCAAGACCCGATCGATCCTTGTACTGCTGCAACCGAGAACAAGCAAGAACAAGGTGAGAGCAATTCCAATCCAATAATCCCAAAGATACAAAGGTGAGGTTACGTTTCTCGTCACGGGTGATCTAGTCGACACACGCCGAACACGAGGAGGGATGCACAAGGGTCTACCAAACACAACAAAACCTAAGCATAAAGAGCGGCGGCCACATATATAGCGGTGGCCAGGAGGAGTAGGGCAGCCAAAAGAGTGGTGGCCACCAAAACCCTAAGATACATGGGCCATAGGCCAAAAGTGAGTGACGCAGCTCCTGAATTTCTGGCCCGTGACATTGTTCCATATTTTCCTGTCGTTCTGGAGTGAATTTGAAGTGGGGCTGGATCCATTGGAAAGCTTATCACCTAAGCTTTCAAGCGGGTGATCGACGCTGAAAACGGAGTCCGGAGCCCAAGTTATGCCCGTTTGAAGTTGGCTTGCTGCTGGATGGCCGAACCGGCTTTTGGCATCTTGGGCTTCCATATGGGCCTTCCTTGATCGTGGGCTGTTCTCGGTGTGTGCTTGAGGCCCTTGTCTGTTGATGTGGGCTTGAATAGCCGAGCTTTTGGATTAAGGCCTCTCGTGACACAAGTTCCCTGATGTCGATCATTTGTGACGAAGGTGGAGCGGCGTCGGTAGTCATTGGCCGGAGAGGAAGGAGGGCAGCGGTCACGCTGTCGTATCCAAGTTGGTGATGTCCTCATCACATCATACCCTACGACCTCTAAATAACATCTCATTCTAATTTTTTAATAAGCATAATTAGTACCGTCAAAGACTGGTACTCTGTACGGCCTCAAATTGGGTGGCTCTGCACCTGCCTTGAGATGGATTACATGATCACAATCTCGGTTTGGGGGTAAGCTCTCCAATTCAGAAAACACATCTACAAATTCCTCAAGTACCGCTTCTATCTCAGGTTGGAATCGAGTCACTGTACTTTGTATTTCTGGCTCTATTGAGTTCAACTGAATCAATACCCCATCTATTTTCTTCCTTGCCATCCTTTCCAATTATCCAGCATTGAGAAGACAATCTCCTTATTATTCCATCTAAAAGTGTAGCGATTGGCACACCCATCATGAATAGCAGAACGGTTATATTACCATGGCCATCCCAACAGCAAGTGACACACTATCATGGGCACAACATCACAATCTACTGTATCGATGTAACTCCCAATAGTAAATGTAATACGCACCATATAGGACTTCCTCTTTGTCGCTCAACCATTGCACATGGTAAGAACAAGGATGTGGCAAATACTTCAAACCCAGCTTACTGCACAAGTCCTTGCTAGCCAAATTATGACAACTCCCACCATCAATAATCACTTTGCACACCTTGCCCGTATCAAGCTTGGCCCATGTTTGAAACAGATTGCACCGCTGTTCCGAAAACTGCGACGGCATCACACTAAGTACCTTCGATATCCAAACAATAGAATATTGCTCAGCACTAGGAAACTTGGGATCGCACTCATATTGTTCAATCTGATCAGTATGCAAAACTTCCTCAACATTTGGCGTCTCCTCATCACTAGCTGAAACATAACCATCATCTGTAACAAGCATAACCTTTGTATTCGGGCAATCCTTCTAAAAATGACCAACTCCCATGCACTTGTGGCAAGTCATATCACGTGAACGTCCCATTGACCCCATAGAAGATGATGCACTAGTAGCGGGCGCAACTGGTTGATGTGCTAGCAGCGATGTATTCTCTTGTTTCTTGCTCGCTAAACTATGAGCAATTGAATTGCTCCCGGACTGAGTGCTCTTAGTGGGTTGACTCTTGTTGTATGGCTGTCCCGTGCTTGTTGAAAAACGGGAATAAGCAGCAAACCTTGCATCTTCAATAACTTGGCGCTCAGCTTCACGTGCTTGGTGTAGCAGCTCAATCATATCATTGTAGGGATGTGATTGACGATACGCTTGATCACGTGATTCATACTAGCCAGAAATCTTGCCATTGTTTGTTCCTCATTCTCACAAACATCAGCATGTATCATGATGGTCTCCATCTCCTTATGATATTCATCAATTGATTTCAAGCCTTGTCAACTTTTCAAATAGCGAACGCTTGTAGTGACGAGGTACCAAACATGCACGCAAGTGTTGCTTAATCTGTTCCCAGGTGATAATGGGTAAATCATGGCGCTCCATATGCTTGCGAACAAACTGCTCACACCAATGTGCAGCATAATCATCCAAACCGTTGGATGCAAGCAATAGCTTTTTCTCATTGGAGTAGTTGTTCATATGAAATAGCTTGTCAAGCTTTAGTTCCCACGTGAGGTATTCTTCCACATTGGTACAACCTGAAAACACTGGAATATAAAATTTGGGCTTAGCGCCAAAATCCTCGTCATCATCTGGTCGACGGTAATGCACATTGTTGGTTCGACGGTGGGGCTGGTTGTCACAGTTGTTAGCATCTAAAACATCATCCGCCGAGAGCTCGCATTACCAGCCCAGCTACCTCCTCCATGAATTTCTTGCAAGGTTGTCCAAACATCATAATTCTCTTTTTTGTAACTCTTGATATGTATTGAATTTGAACCTGCAATTTTATACATAGGTAGAGTAATCTATGAAGTAATTTTTTCAGAGTTTTTCATGACTTTCATTAGTTGGTGTGCACGGTGTGTACACGGGAAGCCCTGTGTGCACAGGATATGTTGCCATATTTGAATTATGATTTAACGATGCTTTACATTAGCACATTGTACAAAAAAATTGTATCAACATATATAATGCAAAGAAAATATGCAATAAAAACATTTGGTGCATGGCTTGTCACTGCCAGTTTGTCCAAGAACCGACAGTGATATATATATATATATATATATATATAATATGTATCTATATATATATGTATATATATACATATAGATACATATATATATATGTATATATATATATATCACTGCAAGATTTTGGTGTGACCCGGCAGAGATAATCCAATATCACTGCCGGTTGCATAGAGAACCGGCAGTGATATCTCTTATCACTGTCGGTTCCTGAGCGACAGTGATAATCCTGAGTATCACTGCCGGCTCCCATAACCGGCAGTGATGGCGTTTTGGAGCAGGCAGAGATGTATAGTTCTGTAGTAGTGGAACTTTCAGCAGAAATTCAGAGTTCTAGATAGCACATTCAACAGAGCATAACTATTACTAGACAACTCTAAATCAAGCAAATGAAGACATTTTTGATATCTACAAAAAATTTCCCATCTAACTCTAGTTATTGAAAAATTTCAGATCAGCTTCAAACTTGCCCTAAATCGCAGATGAACGCTGCTGCTGCCTGCTGAAACAGAGATTGTGTAGCAGGCAAAGAAACTGGTATAACTTCTAAACGGCTAAACCAAAATTTGAGTTCTTAGACTCTAATTAAACGTGAGACCCAGGTATATAATTTCTTCTACTGTCAACCCTCTAGAAAATGCCTCTAGGGACAACAAATCATAGCTCCAAAAACCAACATTGCATAGTACAAAAATTAGAACTTGTTCCCAAACCCTAGAACCACCATTCCCCCCCCAAAATCCCCAAATCCTCCAACCCTAGAACACTCAAACCTAGCAGGGCTCCTCCTAGATACAGCAAGCAAGTCATCACAAACCATAAAAAAAGGATTTACCTTCACTTCCCTCTAGGAGGAACAACGGGGAGGAGCTCGGCCAGGAAGGAGGCGCGAAGGGAGGGAGCTGCATCGAGAGATGCTCTGGGAGGAAGCTGCAGGGGGAGGCGCCATGGGAGGAAGTGCTGCAGGGGGAGGAGCCAGGAGAGGGGAAAAGATGGAGGAGGGAGCTCACCAGGAGGGGGTGCGGCTGGTTCAGGGGGAAGGAAATTGCGCAGGAAGGAAGTGGAGGGGGAGTGAACTGCTAGGGAGGAATAAAAAATAAAAAGTGGGGCTAGGATTTCCCCTCTTGGCCCAAGGACAGCTCAAAACTTAATCGGGATATTATATTCTCCCCCCTTAACAAAATTCAACCCCGAATTCTGATCACACCACTACTCAACAACAAGAACAGCAAGAAACAACATCACGATACATACCAGAAAAGAACAACTCTAGATACTCCTCACGCAAGTGAGACCCCAAAACTGAAATCATTTTTCTCTTAGATTAAAATGAGCAAGCACCTTAGCTCAAATCATTTTTCGTGACTTAACAATCACTCTTATTTCTCCGTAAATTGCATGGGACAAAACTTAAAAACATGGCCTTGCTCAGCGACCAACGCTCAACCAAAATACTAGAAATCATTGATTCTTCTCCTTTTCTTCTACTAGGAAGCAAAGGAAATCTCAATTTCCTTTAGCAACTCAAACCACTTTCATCACCTTAAAACAAGGTGCTAGCCTTCTCAAAGCAAAGTAATCTAGATAAACGAGAAACACTACAAAAGTCTTTTACAGCCACAACTCACTTTTATGAAAACAATTCATCGTGCTTTTACCCTAGCCAAAACATCTCTCTTTCACAAGAAACGACTCATTTCCAAAAAGAAAACCGATCAAGGAATAGATCCACTTCCACCCAATAACCAACTTTTTTCTTAAGAGAAGAAAAACTCATTTTCCAGCAGGGAAACCACTTAAACAGCCAAAGATCGCTTATAAAATAATCATAAGATTCACCTTTAGAAACACTCACCAATACTGCACATTTCTTTCATTAACTCTAACTCTAGTCGAACCAGAGATACAAATATTTCTAAATTAAGAGTTTCCAATAACCAATAATACAACACAAAATTCATTTCATGCGCGAAAAGAGCGCAATCCATTCATTTGGAATCGATTTCTTATACTCCCTAACTCTTTTCGGTATGCATTCATTTCATGCACGAAAAGGCTGTCTATTTCTTCTCATGGCTTTATTTCCACCGCAAGGAGACTCGAACGGATTCCAAATGCATTCCAGAATGAGCTAGGGGCATAAGAAGTGTATTCGAGTTGTTTTGCTCTTCATTTCATCTCATGCCTCGATTTCCCCGAATCAACATTCAAACAGATACCAAATGCATGCCAAAATGAGCTAGGGAGCCTAAGAAGTCAATTCGAGTTGTTTGGTATTCCATTTCATCTGATGCCTCCATTACCACAGCATAGAGAATCGAACGGATTCAAAATACTTGTTGAAATGAGTTAGGGAGCATAAGAAGTGTATTTAAGTTGTTTTCCTCTCTGTTTCATCTCACACCTTGACATCCCCCGAATCGACATTCAGACTAATTCCAAATGCATGTGGAAATGAACTAGGGAGCATAAAAAGTGTAGTCTAAGTTGTTTTGCTCTCTGTTTCATCTCACGCCTCGAGTTCCCTCGAATCGACATTCAGAATAATTTCAAATGCATGTTGAAATGAGCAAAGGAGCATAAGAAGCTGATTCAAGTCACTCCATTTTATCTCACGCTTCAATTTCCACCGCGTGGAAACCTGGACGGATTTCAAATGCATGCTGAAATGAGCTTGGGAGCATAAGAAGTGTATTGGAGGTTTCATGCACTTCATTTCATCCCACGCCTTGAATTTCCTCGAATCGACATTTGGGCAGATTGCAAATGCATGCCGAAATGTGCTTGGGAGCAAAAGTAATTGATTCAAGTTTTTTTGCACTCCTTTTTATCTCATGCCTTGCTTTGCTCCACATGGAGACTCGGATGGATTCTAAATGCTTGCTAAAATGAGATATGGTGCATAATAAATTGATTCAAGTTGTTTAGCACTTCGTTTCATCTCAAGCCTTGATTTCCAATGCATGAAGGCTTACACGGATTCCAAATGCATGCTGGAATGAGCTAGGGAGTATAGGAAGTGTATTTGAGTTGTCTTTCTCTCTGTTTCATCTCATGCCTCGATTTCCCCTGAATTGACATTCATACTAGTTCCAAATGCATACCAAAATGAGCTAGGGAGCAACAAGTCAATTCAAGTTGTTTTTTCACTCTGTTTCATCTCATGCCTTGATTCGCACTACGTGGAAACTCGGGCGAATTGTAAATGCATGCCAGAATGAGCTAGGGATCATAAGAAGTTGATTTGAAATGTTTGGCACTCCTTTTCATCTCACTCCTTGAATTCCACCTCATGGAGACTTGGACAGATTCCAAATGCATGTCAAAATGAGCTAGGGAGCATAAGAAGTGTATTTGAGTTGTCTTACTCTCCATTTCATCACACACCTTGACTTCCCCCAACTCGATATTCATACTGATTTAAAATGCATGCGGAAATGAGTTAGGGAGCATAAGAAGACAATTCAAGATGTTTTACACTCCATTTCATCTCATGCCTCGATTTGCACCACATGGCGACTCGAACGGATTCTAAATTCTTACAGGAATGAGCAAGGGAGCATAACAAGTTGATTAGAGTTTCTTGGTGGTCACGTTTCATCTCACACCTCACGTTCCACTACATGGTGACTCAGACGAATTCCAAATGCCTACCGGAATGTGCTAGAGCACAAGAAGTGTATTCGAGTTGTTTTGCTCTCCATTTTATCTCACACCTTGACTTTCCCCTAACAACATTTGAACTGACGAATTCTGAATGCAAGCCAAAATGCATGCCAAAATAAGATAGAGAGCATAAGAAGTGATACGGGGGTTGCCCGACCTTCTCGACGTATAATCTAGATGCATCATGTAACTCGATGTTATGGATGAATAACATGCTAGCCATGCTGCACGCCTTTCACCTCAAATTTGCAAAACCCCATGCAATGATGTTGATCCACTCAACCATGTAGAAGTGAATGAATTGCTCCCTTCATTCCCCAAAGGAATAGCAAGAACAGTCGACGATAGAAACTCCCAATTGCCCTCTCTAGATGGTGATTGTTTAGCAAACCCTAGGAGAAGAATAAGTGCGATATTTGATGTGAATTTCCTATATATTAAACATGATCTCCCAACCATGGGGGCATGTACATAGGCTTATATAGCCCCCCAATGCTTGGAAACTAACTAGGACTCTAATACAAACAAAAAGGAAAACCTAAGTTACAGCCATCATATTGTTTCGAAGATAGCGGTGTGTCGATTTGGAATCTGAGGCTAGCTGAGCAAGGGTTGGATTGGGCTTGGAGTAAGCTTTCCAACAAGTATTTATATATCCAAAATTGAGTCTAGATGTGAAAGTTATGGACGTTTCAATGCGGACCCCTCCAGACTGTACCAAATCCAATCCAAGATAGATCTAATCCGAATTAACTTCAATTTCCTTCTTTGAAAAGACTCAAAATCCATGAGAGACCAGCAAAAGGAGTTCTTCTCAACATGTGCAAGCTCTTGGAATAGTAGTAGGTCATTGCAATCAGAGTTATAAACCACGATCTCATCACCACAGTTAACTCTCGTACGTCACCTGGTCTGCTTGTGCAGCATGTCTTCCACTTGCGATAACTTCTTGTAGAAAGCTCCAAATCACATGTTGTTTGATTTTTTAGAAAGTTGACTTGATAACCTATCCGTATATATGTATCATGCATGCTGGATCTTTTTGAGTTGATGTATAATTCATCATGAATATTAGAGACAGAACTGCATGCGATCATCTCTTTGTGTCAGAACTCTTCTTTATTCTTGGCGCCTTCTCCTTGTATTTCCTCTCTGTTCATAGCCTCCCATACCTCCCTCTCAGTACCAATGTCTTGTATATACACCATTAAACATAGCTTCAAATCAGCAAGCTTCTCATCTTGTCTCTCGATCTCCAATGATGTAATTCTCCCAAATCTGAGCACAAGTAAAGTAGAACTATTATGTGGTATACTATTCTTATGAATATCATAATTCAACGTACATAGGAATAGATTTACCTTATTGTGGACTTCCCGTGCACGTGCTCATGTCATTGGCCTTTTGTATGCATTGGAGATACTTTCAACTTCCTAGAATCAGTAGCTTGAACATTAGGAGTAGCAACAATAGTAGAAGAATGATAGGAGCTTGGGAGATCATCGTCATCCTCCCCCTGCTGAAAAGGATTCATCCTCAAATCGGTATATTGCAGTCCGAAGAAAGGTCACAAATAAACAACATTAAATGTGTCACTCACATCATATTCCTCTGGAAGATCTATCTCGTAAGCATTGTCAACCACTTTGCAAGCACTCTGAATGGTCCATCACCATGTGGTATAAGCTTGAACTTATGCTTCTCTAGAAAATTATCCTTTCAAAAAGGTACACACAAACTAAATCACCTGGTTCAAATAGCATCTCCTTCCTTTTTTGTTTGTCATTTCAGTATAGTAGTGTGTTGTATTTTCAATAGTTTCATTCGCCTTCTCATGCATTTTCTTCACATAATCTTCACGCTTTGACATTTCTAGGTTGGCATGTACATTCTTGGAGTAGTATGGGCAGCAAATTAAGTGGTGTAGTTGGGTTAAGTCCATACAATATCTCGAACGGATTATGTTGAGTCATAGAATGCATTGCCCTATTGTATGCAAATTCCACATGCGATAGACAATTGTCGGCGTTTTTTGCCAGGGTACCCTCTCCGCCACACAAAAGTGTGCGTGGCCCACGTGGAGGCTGGCGGCAGTGGTGGCGAAGCACGCCCGCCCGCCAGTGCCGATCCACGTGGCGCTGGGCGAGCAGTGGGCGAGATGCCTGCTCGCCCGGCGCCCACCGACGTGGTGGCCTAGCGGCGGGTGGGCAAGCACGCCCGCCCGGCCAGCGCCGATCCATGTGGCGCCGGCGAGCGGGTGGCGAGGACGCCTTACTCGCCCGGCGCCTAGCCCACGTGGCGGCCTGGCAGGCGGGTGAGCGAGCATACCCTACCCAGCCAGGTGCCGGTCCACGTGGCACCCGGGCGAGCGGATGGGCGAGGACGCCCTGCTCGCCCCGCCAGGGCAAAAAGGTGGGAAGTGGTGGCTTCGCCTCGAAGCCTCCTTATCCTATCGTACGATGTCAGAGGCGGGTCTGCTATGTCAGGTCCGTTGATTACAAGGAATCCCACTACAAGCCCGTTCCTCTGACGCCTATCACCTACCCGTCACAAAGGGGTCCCATCCCGGGCGGACCGGGCGAAGCCATGCGTTAGCATTTAATGAGGCTGAAGGAACGGGACAGCACAGGATGGAGTAATAAATGTATGAAGATCAGCATGATGACCCCCCTTTTACCTACCCCCGTTAGCTTGGGCTATATAAGGGCCCTCTGGTGCATGGGAAAGGGGGATCGAGGGACAACCAAGAGTTCAAGCAGTAGAGTCTAAGGAAGAACTTGTAACTCCAAAGCTCTGTACTTGCTCAAAACACTCTATAAGAAATCTAGCAGGAAGTAAGGTTATTACCCTAAGCTAGAGGGCCCGAACCTGGGTAAAAATCTGTGTGTCATCTTAGTTCATAGGCGCCAGAATCCTCCGTGCGGGAGTCTCTAGGGTTTTCACCCTCTAGGGTTTGCCAGTTGCGAAGACGCCCTCCTACTGAACCAAACCCGGTTTGTAGACTCGGGCCTGTCTGGTGGAATATGCCGACAGGGGCGCGCCAGGTAGGGGGCTAGTGGTTGATTTTCCCGGCTAACTTCCCGGCGGACTTCGATGTCCGTGATTTGGAAGCAAGCCTGCGCATCTGGAGATGGCGGGTTCTCAACATCAAGGAGCGGGGGAAGCGGCGCCAAGGCGCGCCCCTTAGCGATCTCACCGGCCGAAGGATCATCTCACCCGCCTCCGCAGGTGGCGATGTTGCTCCTTTGAAGCCCGGAGCTTGGTTAGCCATGGAGCCTCCTGTGGTTCGCATCGATGCGTCTCCTCTTGGACCACCCTCCGGTGGAACTCGCAGGAGACTCCCCGGCCACCCCGTGGCTGCGAAACATCACCGGTCTCGTGGACGCGGCCCAACTTCGGTTAGGGCTCTCGACCGGTGGTACCGCTCGGTACCCGTTACGGGCGCATGTTGAGCGCACCCAGCGTAGCCACCCTATCAGAAGCGACGGCCAGCGGCGGGCCGAGGGGGGCGCGACGAGCTGGTCCTGCCCGCAAGGGACTATGGGGACCTCCGATCGCACCTGGATGAAAGCCACCGGCAGCACGGTGATGACCTCCGTGGTCGCTTGCCGCGCCGCCCGGTCCAAGAGCGCTGCCGCGGGAAACAGATAGCCTCTGACGGTGAGAGCCCCTCCCGCGGCTCTCACTCTCGGACCAAGGAGGAGGTTCACTCCTTCGATTCTATAGGGAGCCAGGCCCCGCGCTCCTAGGGACGGTCTCCGGACCGGGCCTCCAGCCAGTTCACTGGCTCCCTTTATGGTGTCGGTGCCAGCCTTCTCTGGCAACATGCGTGTGTGGCGGCGTGGCATGTGTTCCGCCTTGGCGTCCATAGAGAAATATGACGGCACCACCAACCCGGAGGAGTTCCTGCATATTTATACCACGGTGGTGCGAGCGACTGGCGGGTCTGAAAAGATCATGGCCAACTACCTCCCAACGGCCTTGACGGGCTCTGCCCGCTCTTGGCTATTAAATCTCCCCCGAGGATCGGTGCACTCGTGGGGGGAGTTGTGCGGCCTCTTCGTCGCCAACTTTCAGGGCTTCTTTGCGCAGCCCGGTGTGGAGGATGGCCTCCACACTTTGGAGCAGGAGAAGGGGGAGTCGCTGCGCGACTTCATCCGGCGGTTTTGCCACTGCCGTAACACGATCCCCCACATTTTAGAACAATCGGTCATCATCGCCTTTCGAAGAGGCGTTCGAGACCGTAAAATGAAGGAGAAGATGGCCACCCGTACCATCGATACCACCTCCGAGCTCTTCTCCCTCGCACACAAGTGTGCACGGGCCGCGGAGGTGAGGGGGCCAGCATCTGGCCCCAAGGGTGGCCAAGGCAAGGACGAGTCTGGGACCTCGAAGGGTTCCGGCCATGCGAGCAAGAAGGCGCGGAAGCGTGAGGCAGGAGAGACCAGGCGGGTCTTGGCCGCCGAACGTGACGACGAGGACCCCGCGCCACGGAAGCGCAACCGCCGGGACTGGCGTGACGACCACCGAGACCGGCACGACAACCGCCGTGACCGGCATGATGATCGTCGTGATCGGCGCGATGACCGCCGCGGTCGTGGGAATGACCGCCGCGAGCAGAAAGAGGGCGAGCTCTATTGCCCGATCCATCGGACCAACACTCATGACCTGGACGGCTGTCGGGTCGTGAGTAAATGGTGGAGAAGCGGCTCAAGGAACGCCGCCCTGACGATGACCAAGACGAAGATCCCGCCCACCGCCTTCCAAAGAAAGCGGATCACGCCAGGCCTACATCCATGGTGGTTCATCCACCTTTTCCTCCAACGCCGCCTATAAACGGCTGAAGAGGGAAGTTTCGCCTGTTGTCGAGCTCGTGGGTGGGTCGGATCTTTGAAATGGTCGCAGCACGATCACTTTCGGTCGGGCGACCACCCGAGGGTGCCAGCGGCCGGGCATCTCCGGTTGTGGTGTCGCCCACCATTGGAATGTACTGGTGGGCGCGTCTTTGGTGGACGGAGGAGTTCCATCAACCTCTCGTCCTCTTCAAGATTCTGGTGCTCCAGATCCCGCAGCAGATCGGCCACGGCTCGCCCTTCTTGGGGTAGCCCTAGAGGTCGGTCTCGATGCCCCGGGTCGTGTGCCTCCCTGTCACCTTCGGGGAGAAAGACAACTACCGCACCGAGATGGTGGACTTTGAGGTCGCTGATTTCGACCTCCCCTACAATGCCTTACTCGGCCGACCGGCGTTGGCCAAGTTCATGGCGGTGACCCACTACGCTTACATGGTGGTGAAGATGCCGGGGCCCGGCGGCCCCATTGCGATCCGGGTGGATAAATCCGAGGCCTTGCGCTGCCATAAGTATGCACTGGACCTGGCCGGTGCCACCTGCGTCAAGCGTACCGACACCACCGGCTCGGGAGCCCCTCAGGCCCGGACCCGCGCCTCGCCCAGCTCTGTCGGTGAGGTTAAGGTGGTCGCCCTGAGTGAGGGCGAGCCCTGAAAGACCGTCAACATTGGCGCCAACCTCAGCGCCAAATAGGAAGACGCGCTCGTCACCTTCCTCTAGTCCAACGCTGACGTGTTCGCCTGGCAACCGTCCGACATGACTAGGGTCCCCAGGGAGGTGATCGAGCACCGATTGGCAACACTCCCCGGAGTGTGCCCGGTCCAGCAGAAGGTCCGGAGGCAGGCACCAGTGCGGCGAGACGCCATTCGGGAGAAGGTAGAGAAGCTGTTGAGCGCAGGGATAATCAGGGAAGTCTCTCATCCTGAGTGGCTTGCCAACCCTGTGCTCGTCAAGAAGTCCAACGGGAGATGGCGCATGTGTGTCGACTTCACCGACCTCAACAAGGCCTTCCCGAAGGATCCTTACCCCCTGCCACGAGTCGACCTCATCGTTGACTCCACGGCCGGGTGTGAGCTGCTGTGCTTCTTGGATGCGTACTCCGGGTACCACCAGATTAGCATGGTGCTTGAAAATGAAGAGAAGACTGCTTTTGTAACCCCTACGGGTGTTTACTGTTATGTAAGAATGGCTTTTGGTTTAAAGAATGCTGGTTCTACTTACCAACGTGCCATGCATATTACTTTCCACCCTCAGATAGGGTGAAATCTTGAGGTCTACGTCGATGACTTAGTTGTGAAGATCAAAAAGAATGAAGAACTGATCCAAGACCTGGAGGAAACCTTTGCTAACCTCCGGAAGAATGGCTTGAAGCTCAATCCTGAAAAATGCGTGTTCGGTGTGCCCTCCGGCAAGCTGCTGGGTTTCCTGGTGTCCAACCGGGGGATTGAAGCCAATCCAGACAAGATAGCGGCCATCGAACACATGTAGCCGCCAGTGCGACTTAAGTGGGTCCAGTGCTTGGCTGGTCGCCTGGCCTCCTTGGGCGGTTCATTGCCCAGTTGGGAGAAAGAAGCTTGCCTCTGTTCAAGCTGTTGAAGAAGACCAACCACTTTGAGTAGACTGAAGAAGCCCATAAGGCATTTGAAGACTTGAAGCAATACCTCACATCTCCCCCGGTGTTGGTCTCCCTAGCGCAGGGTGAACCATTGCTATTGTACATTGCTGCCACCCCTGAGGTGGTGAGCGCTGTGCTGGTTCCGGAGAGGGAAGGTGTCCAGAAGCCGGTCTACTACATCAGCAAGGTGCTGCACGAAGTGGAGACTCGATACCCGCAAGCTCAGAAGATGTTGTATGCGGTCTTGGTGGCGCCCGTGAAGTCATGCATTATTTCCAAGGGCGAAATCAACGCCATCACGGCCTACCCGCTACGAGAAATCCTCCACAACCGTGAAGCAGAAGGCCGAATTGCTAAATGGTCAGTGGAGCTGGGGGAGTTCAACATCAAGTTTGTGCCCCGCACTGCCATCAAGAGCCAGAAGCTGGTGGAATTCGTCGCTGAGTGGACTCCGGCCCTCCTATGGCTGAAGAAGCGCCCGCACCTTCTTCCTGGACCTTATTCTTCAATGGTTCATTCAGGCTAGAAGGCGCGGGGGCTAGGGTTGTCCTGGTCTCCCCGACTGGTGAAATCCTCCAATATGTGGTCGCCCTCGACTTCAAGGTCACAAACAACGTAGCTGAATATGAAGGCTTGCTGGCAGGGCTACGCATCGCTTCGGCCCTGGGTATCCGGCCTCTCCAAGTCAAGGGTGACTCCCTGCTAGTCATCAACCAGGCGCGGAAGGAGTTCCAGTGTTCTGATCCCACCATGGCGGCGTACCTGGCGAAGGTCCGAAAAATGGAGCGCCACTTTGAAGGATTGGGGTATATTCATATCCCTCGGTGCGATAACCACCTTGCGAACGGGCTTTCACAGCTTGTGTACTCAAAGGCTTCTGTTCCGGTTGGAGTCTTTGAAGAAAGACTATCGCGACCGTCCATCGCAGCCCCCGGCTCAGGTGGAGATGATGGTGTCGCTGTCGCAGCCCCCAGTTCAGGGGGGACGACGGCACGGCCGTTGCGGCCTCCGACTTAGGTGGGGAAGACGGGCGCATTGCCGAGCCTCCGGTCAAGGAGGAAGGAAGGCGTGCCCGCCTCAGCCCTGTGTCCGAGAGGAAGAGGCGGCCTTGACGCAGCACCAGGGGAAAAGCTTGGTCTAGCGGAGTACCCGGGCGAGCACCGAGTGTTCGTCGCGCTTGGCCAGGAAGGTCAGTGGATGGATCCGATCTTAGCCTTCCTGCGTGACCAAGTGATCCCCGACGATGATGCCTCAGTTGAGAAGATTGCACGCAAGGCCAAGTGCTATACTCTGGTGGGTGGGGACCTATATCGCCAGAGCAGAAGCGGAGTTCTTCTGAAGTGCATCACTCGGGAAGAGGGGGGCAGCTTGCTCTCCGATATCCATGGAGGTGTATCGGAGCCATATGTCCGCCGAACGCTTCCAGAGCGTTTTCGCCAAGGATTCTATTGGCCTACTGCCCTCCAAGATGCTTGCGAGCTGGTGAGGAAATGCGAAGCTTGTCAGTTCTTCGCCAGGTAGATCCACCAACCAGCCCAAGCCCTACAAACCATCCCGCCTCCCGCCGTTTGTGGTCCGGAAATTTGATATCAGGCCCGCTCGCTGGGCACTGGGGCTTCACCCACATTTTCGTCGCCATCGACAAGTTCACCAAGTGGGTTGAAACCGAAGCGGTACGCGCCATCACGGCTGCTGCTGCTGTCAAATTCATGCGCGGGATCTTCACCCGCTTTGGAGTCGCCAACCGCATCATCACCGGCTAACGGACTTCAGTTCACCAGTAGACTTTTTTCGAGTTCTCTGGACGAAATGGGCACCAAAGTATGCTTCGCTTCGGTGGCCCACCCCATGAGTAATGGTCAAGCAGAGCGCGCCAACGCGCTGGTGTTGAAGGGCCTCAAGACGAGGGCGTTTGATTGACTCCACAAGCCGGGGGCGTGATGGACGAAGGAGCTCCCGGCTGTGCTGTGGTCGCTCCGCACCATGCCCAGTCGGGCCACTAGCGAGACGCCTTTCTTCCTGGTATACGGGGCGGAGGCTGTTCTTTCCTCCGAGCTGTCGCTCGGTTCCCCGCGCATCTCGGCGTTCAACGAAGAAGTCCAAGAAGATCTCCGACAAGAAGATGTCAACCTCCTAGAGGAGGTGCGTGATCGGGCCGCCCTTCGCGCCGCCCGGTATTAGCAAAGCCTCAGGCGATACCATGCCACCCGGGTCTCCGAGAGAACACTGGCAGTGGGCAACCTGGTCTTGCGTAGGATTCAGACGCATGCCGGGTTGCACAAACTGTCTCCCCAGTGGGCGGTCAGGTTTAAGGTGGTTTTAGTATCTCGACCCGGGGCGGTCAGGTTGGCCACTGAGGACGGCGAAGAATTGGCGAATTCCTACAACATAGAGTTGTTGCGAAAGTTCTATCCTTGAAAAGAATTGTAAGTACCCAGCAGCTTGCCTTGGTCAGCCTTGAGGTAAGTCTCTCCTGCCGATCGTGACTCTTGGCGAGGTAAAGTTGTTGCCTAGAAGGCTTTTGCTTTACCATTGTTGTCCCTTTCTGTGCCCTGAGTGACAATTTTTCACATGAGTGTTGCTGGCCCCGTATATTTGCTAATTCCTTGGTGATCCGTGGAGACACTCGGTGTCTGTGACCGACAAGGACGGGCGACCGGGGAGCGAGTTGGGTGCGGTGCTCAAACGCGGCTCACACGCCTCGGGTTGGCTCTCTGAAGCACCGCTGGTCGTCACCGAGAGCACCGTCGGCCTGGTACCGCTCCTAGGAGCCCGCTGCTTTAACACACAGCACCGTAGTTCGATTCCTGGGAGGGTCACAAGGACTTAGAATCCAAAGAGAGCGGATCGGGACTATCCCATGCTGGGACTTGCATTATTTGGGCCTACCCTGCGTATGCCCTTCTTAGCGTCTACTCATCCTTCTGGTAGCTATTTATGCACACAGGATAAGCACAGGGCTATCGACTTGCTTCGTGAAGGGTCCCAGCATCTCCACTAGTCGCCCAGATGCTTGGGGGCTGGTCGCCCGGCGCGCAAGGACTGGTCGCCCAGCGGCGTATAAGCAAGCTAAGTACTTTACGCTGCATTTTTGGCCACTTCCTTATGTGCATACACTAAGATGAATCAAACTATGCTTGATTGTTGCGAGTGTCAGAAATTAACGGCCCCTCATGACAAAAGGAAAGGTGCTAAGTGTCGACGTCCGGCGAGGGCGAGTGACCGGAGCGCGAGTTGGGTACAGTACTCGAACACGGCTCGCACGCCTCGGGTCGACTCCCTGAAGCGCCGCTGGTTGTCACCGTTGAGTACTGCCGGCCTAACAACACTCCCGAGAACTTGTTGCCTCACCACGCCGCCCTGTAGCACGATTCCAGGAGATCATTGGGATTTAAGTTTTCGAAGGGATTTGAGCCCGTGACAATCTTGCGTAAAGAACATAAGGCTAAGGCGGTTCCGCGTTTCGCATAAACTGCCAGGTTTAAGATCATTTTTTACCTAAGTTCTGCGTAACTTGCGTGGTTTATGCTTGTGTTTGTAGCTGGCTGCATGTGACCTAAAAAGGGATCCCAAAGCGTTGCCTTAAACTTGAATGTTTGCTTGGCATTTTGGCCAAGTCCAAGCCTGGTCGCTTGGCAGCTCCAGCAAACAAAATCAATCAAGCAGAATAAACAAGCGCACAGGTAAAATAAGTAAAACACCCATTACACTAAGATATTGTCCAGATGTTTGCATACACAGGAAGACAAATTAAACTGAAAAGAAGCAAAAGAAGTGAAGTGGCCACTCAGCCCTTCACTCGGCGCCTAGGTCAAGGTCGTCGGCGCCCTCTTCCTCCGCCACCGGGGTGGAGACATCCATGATCGGCTACTCTGCCTGCAGCAGTCCGGCTACATGCTTGGCGGCTGCGCGCACCCGCTCCTCCGCCTGTGTTGTGCCTTCCTCGTTGCCGGTCACCACCGCCATTGGATCAAAGGCAGCGTCGTAGCTGGCGCAGCGAGACAGCACATAAGTCGTGGTCATGATCGCGACTTCCCGCCCCTCTCTGGCGGAGTGGGTGGCCAAGGCGGCGGGCAGCCCCCAGAATGCCTCTGCGGCCTGGTTGGTCGCATGGGCAAACTGCAAAGCGGTGTCTTGCAGGGGTGGATTCAGAGCCACCCCCAAGGGCTCCAAGCACCTCCTAGTGCGCTGGAAGGCCTTCTTGAGCATAATGGCAAGGTTGTGCCATAGGCGGTAGGACTCGTGTTCGAGTGCTTCTGTCGCTCGACCCTCTCCTTGCATTCTTGCTGCGGCGGCGATGGCTGCCTGCGTTTTTCGCCTAACGCCAGATCCGCCTCACCCACTCCTCTTCGCCCCCACCGGCGCCGATTCTTTGGCCGTCTGGGCCGTGCTGGCGGCTGTGCACAGATTTTGAGCCAAGCATGTATTTCGCCAAGCTCGGTGAAGAGCTCGACGGCCATGGGCGAGGCGATGCGAGAGGCGAGTTGGCGGAGGCGCTTATGCTGGGTCGCCCCTCAGATTTCGGCGATGGCGACGGAGGCACTGGCGGAAGTTCCGCCGCCGATGGTAGGGGTATCTGCACCCTTGAGGCATCCTGAGGGATCGCCCTTGGCGCCGCCTAACCGAGGCGGCTCATGGAGTGTAACGTCCCAAATTTGGCTTAATCTTAATTTTTGGAGTTATTTAAATTTTTGTGAATTAATTAAAATGTATTTGCATTTAATTGAATTTATCTCAATTTTGGGAATTATTTGGATTTAATTGAAATTAATTTGGGTTATCCTTCTCTTGAATAATTAAATATCGTAAAAGGTAATTATCAAAAATGAATAAAAATATTTTATTTAGGCTCAAAATGCTCTGAAATATTTTTTGGAATTTTTCTACAATTGTTCGAGTATTTTTAGTGCCCTAATTAATTACTTTGAATTTCTACAATTATTTTTATTGAGAAAAGCCAGAAAATCACCAAGCTACAGTGTCGGGCCGAGCCCAACACTGTGCTCACGCCAGCCGAACCCTAGCGCCGCCCACTCCGGTTCGTTCGATCCCGATCGGACGATTGTGGTGAAGCCGCCGCTTAATAGCATGGATCGTTGGATCTCGGCGTCGGCCGTTAGGATGGCGACACGTGGCTTGATGTCGCCAAACGTTATTCGCTCGGAGCCGCCAGATCGCAATCGGACGGTGGGATGTGACCGAACGTCTCGGGAGGGCACGACTGTGCACCGCCGTCGCCGGTAGGCCGCCGCGGATTTTATCAGGGATTTTGCGCGCTTTCCAAAGCTTGTCTGAGCGGGAGATAAAGCCCGTTGCGTGCAGCACTTCACTCCGCCCATTTTGCCTACTTGCTTGTGCTCTGCCGTTCACCGTATCGTGCGCCCGAGCTCGCCGTAGTAGCCACTCCCTTCTTCTCGGTTCTTCTTCGTCTTCCGCCGTCGTTCGCCGCTCTTCGTTGCAGCTAGAACCTTCGCCGAGTTCGTCGTGTCTCGCCGCGTCCAGTGGGCCACTTCTTCCGACCGGAGACTCCCGAAAACGCCGTCGCCCACCTCATCTTCCCCAAGTCCGCAGCCGCCACCGTTTTTCTCGACCTCGCAGCTCTCCTCCGCCGTCAGATCTTCATCCAACGACCGAGGTAACACCACGTTTCCTCCCTGTAGAGCTGGATTCAAATAGCCTCGATAGATCTTGACCGTAGGATCTTGATCTGACCGTCACCGTAGCGCCGCGTAGCCGTAAAGGTTGTGCTTGATAATGGCCATTAGATCTTAATCGTAATGCGTCTCGAGATAAAGCGCAGAGGCTTGTGAGCGCAGTACCGCCGTAACCATCGCCGTTGGATCATCATCCAACCGCGTCGGTGCATCCACGTAGGCTTGTGAATAGTAAACTCTCCGGGTAACAGCAGCCGTAGGTTTTGAAATGTGCGGTGTGGATGTCGCCGTGTGGATGGGTCGATCGTGTGCCGACCAACCATTGGATTTGGATCCAACGGGCGGAAAGAATTGAAGCCACGTGGACCGTCGGGTGTGCGCCGCGTGTCAGCTTCCGGTTGGACCGAGCACTGTTCATGGGGCCCACTTGTCAGTGGGTGGACCGCCGGGTGTGCTGACGTTAGCATGACATCATCCGGGCCCACATGTCAGTGTCAGTGTTGACGTGGCTGTCTCTGGTGTTGACACGTGTCACGCCGAGAGAATTAACCGAATTTTCAGTAGGAAAATAAATAGAATAATTCGGTTTTTCTTTTAATTGAATTTCCAGAAACTTGCAAATGCTATAACTTTTGCGTTTTAACTCAGAATTGGGTGATTCCAGTTTCTAAAAATTTGTAAAAATGTGAACTATTTATTAGTGAATTTTAATTTATTTTTAAAGTTGATCTTGTTGTCTGTATTAGGTGTTTATTGTATGTTCGCTTGAATGCGCGTAGACTCCGAATTGCCGGAAGCCGTCGAAGAGGATTTCGGAGAACCATCACAGGAGCCAGACCAGAATCAACTGCTGTTTGAAGGCAAGTCATGCTTTGACCATATTGCCCCTAGATTTTCAAATATATCTCGATTCTAGTTACGCATGCTATGTTAATTAAAAATGATATTGCTCATGTGGGAAAAGTAGTTAAAATACCTATCTTGTTTATGCCACCTTGTTAATACTACTTGTACGCCCTGAAAATCCTTGTCATCATAAGATGTTAATTTATGTTGGTTGCTATATAAATGCCAACACGGGAGGCTAGACCGTGAATAGCTGCTTAGTACGCTTGTATGTGTGGAATGACTTTCAAATGTGCAAAAGAATATTGACTAAACAATTATGAAACGCATTTTGGAATAATGCGATGATGTCATGAGATGGAATTGGGGGTAGCGACCTGTGTGGTCCTACTCATGCAATGACGTGGGCATTGGCATGTATTGCATAAATGCAAACCTGGAATGGGAAATGATTTGGACCGGGGCAAGTGGCAAGAAGGCTTCGTGCCAGGCGAGCCTGTGTGGCATCGGGATGTGTTAAAAGATTGTAAAGGCTGTGTGCCGAGAAATATGAAATGGATGCCTTGCCCGGGAGAGTTAAGGACTTCACCTTGCGAGCCTTTGAACTGAGTTTCTCGTACAACCACTTGTCCGGAATGGGACGGACCTAGTTCAGTAGGGTTCTAATATCTTTCCTTTGACACCTCGGGGTGATAGTTACACAAAAAATGTAACCGTATGGGGGAGCGTACCTATGTTGCGGCTTGGTACCCATCCAACTGTATTTGCCTGTCCTAAACTTTGGCTCTGTGTGAGTGAAGTGTTAGAAAGGTAATACTGGAGAGGTTCACTAGTTATGTGTTAGTCTCTGAAAGACTTTGTTGCAATCAATCACCTGTGTGGTGAGCGACTGTATCTTGTGGATAAAGTGTACAGCCTCTACAGAGTGTGTGTGTTGAATCTATTCAAATAGCCTCGTCCGCGGTATTGGACAATGGCTCGGGATTACAGTCAAGGGTTAGATTTTAAAAATAAAAGATATGGAATGGGTAGCTGTGTGCCAAAGACTGATGAATCAAACTTAGGGTTGTGTGCCAAACTCTTGGAATAGAATTAAGGAATTAATTATTATTAATATTAGTTTACCTCCTTTAATCTAATAGGATTACCTATTAAAAAAATGCTGCTTTATGCAAAATAACCATTTAAGCCTTTCCTTTGGACTAAGCCATGCATGTAGTAATAGAACTGCATTGTGCATGACTTGTTGAGTATGTTGTATACTCACCCTTGCTTCAACAACAACCTCAGAAGAAGAAGCTATGCCAGCCTGGGAAGAGTAGTTCAACGAAGGCCAGGAGGATTAGGGATTAAGCCTCGTCGGTTGCCTGTGGCTACGAGGGGTTTCATTACCGTACTTTTGCTTCCGCTATTGAACTTGTGCTACTTTGATACTTATCACCCTGCGTGGCGAATTATTGTAAGGTGACCATATGTTCGTTAGTTTTTGGGTGGAAAGTCATTGAAAACAACAACTTAGTCCCAGGCTTAGCCCATATAGTCTTCCAAAAGTAGCTCATAAACTTTGCATTGCATTCTAAAACAATAGTGTGAGGTACTCCATGCAAACGTAACACCTCGCTAAAAACAAGTCTGCTACTTGCAACACATCGTCACTTTTGGACAGGAAACAAAACGTGTCATCTTTGAAAACCTATCAACAACAACAAATGTTGAATCCTTCACGCACTTAGTCCTAGGCAATCCTAGAACAAAATCCATGATAATATTGACGCGGATATGACAAATGAATTTACCCAAGAACACGCTTGTGATCCACGTCTACTCGACCACGCAAGAAGTAGATTATAACAACCTAGCCCAAATTAGCTCAAAGTCCAGCCTATCGTAGGGCAGACCTACACATGCATAGCACCCCACTTATACTTTCGTCCTCGCTTCATGTAAAAGGGTTAACCAGATGTGCTATGTTTGTACCCAACAGGCATTATATACTACTACAACTCACTTTGTGTAAGCAATGTGGGACTAATCCCACCACTGCTCCATATGAGCCACATGGGCCTTCATATTAACAAGTCAGTATTATACTCACCCCTTAAGGGTCGACACCTCAAGAGCACACCGATACACAGCAGATACCCGTAACCACCCTCAAGACAAGGTCCGTATGCCTAGTGCCGCCAGATATGCCATGCCGTGTGGTCACTCTGAGCCCAGACGCACCATGCACCACATGCCCATGTGCCTATCCCACACGCGCCTGTGCAGTGAAGGTTTATGATCTAATACCATCTGTAACACCTAGCCCAAATTAGCTCAAAGTCCAGCCTACCGTAGCGTAGACCTATGCATGCATAGCACCCCACTTACACTTTCATCCTCACTTCATGTAAAAAGGTTAACCTAGAGGTGCTATGTTTGGACCCAACAGGCATTATATTATTACAACTCACTTTGTGCAAGCAGTGTGGGACTAATCCCACCAACGCTCTACATAAGCCATATGGGTTTTCATATTAATGGGCCAAGGTATTACATAAACGCACGGTTCCTACAATCATATGAAGAAATTGTAAGAACAACGGATGTGTTCACATAAAAATCACCCAAGTCCCAAAAGACAGTGCATAGAATAAACTCGAGAATAATCAATATTAGGTATCTTGAAAATAACGTGGTTTAAGTTTACAATAAAGAACAACACAAATATATAAAAGACACTAAGGGGGCGTACAACCTGGCCTAGGGACATCCACAGAGAGTCCCACACTTTTTGGACTCTATCTCTAACTTAAATCTGTAGTCTAATTCAACCAATCTGGAAGTTGATACTTGCTCATCAATTAATGAATAGATAGAGGCCGATTCTGACCATATCATAATGGAGTCAAATAGATATGATGTTCCAAACTTTCAAACATGTGTAAAAACACCGTAATTGGAGTCTGTATCTAAGAATTATGGCCTTTTTAAGTTTGACTAGTATTCCGAATTGGGCACTTTTGCTCTCTAAATTTAATACAACCTTATCTCTTCCTTTTCTTTCTTCTTTTATCTAAATTGGGCTTGGGCCTTACCTCCTTGCACTTTGTTCAAGTAGACTTCCTTCCCACTTAGGCCCATGTGCCTCCCCTTTCACTTGAGTGGGGTTGGCCCAATGGGTGACCCATGCTGCCATGTAGACCTTCCATGTGTCTCCCGTCATCCCTCTCCTCTCGCTGGGTTCTACCATGGTACAATGACGCAATTTGGCTCCATTTGAGATTTGACCATTCTTTGTACCTAACAAAAATTAATGACCCACTATTAGGTAGTATACTATTCTTATACAAGAAATAAAATTGACTAAGTAACAAATCTACCTATTGATATTTTGTGCAGACTAATAATTCTTTCCAATTAATTAGCATGTTACACTAGAAAGTACTTGACGTAAAGTCGTCGTTAGCTTTTGCCTCAACTTCTGATAATCTGAAAATGTACTAAACGAAATGGGTAATGTGTATGCATGGTATATGTATCCATCATCCATCTTAACATTCCATTTCAGAATATGATAATATCTATCACAACAATATCCATTTGATCCATATAATAAATCAATAGTTGCAAATATAGGGACCATATATGCATGATATATGTAACTATCATTAATTGTCTCATTGTTCCTCATGTTCCTCACAATTTGTGTAATAAAACAATCATAAGATGTATACAATGTACATGAAGAACAAGTACAAGTATATTTCAATAAATTCACATCATTCATTCTTGACTTTTTGACGAGGGCTAGAAAATCTTAGACGGGTCAACACACGGTCAACAGGGTCCCCAAATCGGGATCTGACAAAGAAAGGGCCTCGATCAAGATCTAGCAAATACTGACGATACAAGATGACCTCGAGCTTGGGCAGTGAGGGGTCCTACCCCCGCACGGCCTCGACCTTGGTTCGGGAGAGTGCATTTACTCAGCGGTTACCAAGACCTAGATGGTGGCTTCAAGGTAGACGTGGGCGGCATAACCGGGACGGTTACAGCCCACCTTCAATGCGCACAAGGCCACTACTCCAGGAATCTCTCCCGTCCGTTACAGGCAGCGCCCGGGAGGATATAAGACCACACAAGGCATATGTACAGGAGATCAACGCACTAGCCATAGACCAGAAGACACAAACAGAGCACTCAAGCTCGAGCTGTAATCCACTCTCTGTACTCACGATTAGTAAATTCCTCCGCCTCCGGAGAAGACTGGACGTAGAGCTGTTACCCTCGTGGGGGCTCGAACCAGTATAATCCGCTATCCCCTGCACGCTGACGCCACGCACCGACTTACGTCCACACCATTGTTGAGCGAAGCGCTTCCTGGGTCCCTCATTCACACTAACCCCCTCTTCACTTTTGCGGTCAGGCGATCCCGATCGTCGACACTTTTGAAAACTAAAGGGCAAATGAGTATCATGTAGTTTGACAGGATGTGACCAATAGCTTAATTTAGTCATATATGCACATGTCATGTTCATAATATCAAACTAAAACACCGTGGATAAAAATATTTTAGATGCCTTGCGTGCTTCAATTACGGTACTCCGATTATATATATGTGAATACATAAAAGCAAAGATAAACAAGTAGGCAATATATATCCTTCCGAACAGCAAGTACTAGCATTTGAACTCATCTCAAAGTATTCATGACATGGCTTAAATGACAGCTTATGCACAACGTGCAATTTCAGTTCAGCAATGCTATCGCAAATAATACATATTTGATAAACATGAAATTTGTTGTCTACACCATAATCTCCAATCAAATTAAATTTGTAAGTGTAGGCATTAGTACTAACTAGTGATTTTAGACATGCAATTTCATAGAACTTATCAATTACACTAGATAGCTCTTTTGGTTCATCAAACATGATATAACACAAAGAATCATCATGAGATATTCTAGTAAGAACTTCCTTATGAGTAATCAATTCCACATTATGTAAGTTAAGCACACTAATTCAGAACATGGAATCATCAAAGAAACACAAGAGCTCTCACTTTTACTTACCTCTTCATGATGTTCTATTGATTCAACACCTTTATTGTTACCTTTAACATTCTTCTCAATTGATGTAGATGTTGTTAGTAGTGTTTCTTCATAATCTAACAACGGTACAGTAAGCATTCCATCTAAAACCATGGTTATCTCCTCATCTTGTACATCCAGTGGTACAGGTTGTTTAGCATTCAGTTCATCATTATCAAAATCAACCTGCACAATGTGAGAAACGACACTAGAAATAGAGCGTAAGTCATTAGTTTCAGAAATAACCTCACTTTCTGATATCATCTACTTCTCTCTTTTCTTTTGGTATATCTCTCAGTCTTAGACTGGACGCTTTCAACCTTATGTGTGGTGGAATCACACAACTCACTCTTTTTATCACTCTCACTAAACTTGGCTATTTGGCTATCACGAACTAAACTTGGCTATTTGGCTATCACAAATTGCTGCCCTAAGATTAAACCTAGGTATACGATAGTCTTTAAGTTTTCTTTCCTCCTCAATAGCACAATCCACAAGATCAATTATGCTACTAAAATACTTGCATTGAAGTGAAGTAGTGATATTAAAATTCAAACCTCTTTTGAAGTATATCTTCTCTTTTAATGGACTAGTGATACTTGCACATCGCATTGCACATTTCAGCTCAATATAGTAATCTTGGATACATTTGCATCTTTGTGTAATGATCTCCAAGTGATGAAGTAGCTCTTTCTCGTAATAAAATAGTACAAACTCTCCTCTCATGATTATCTTTAAATCTGACCAAGATGTAATGAGGCTTTTCCCACAAAGTTACTGCCACCAACTAACTACAAGCATAGTCTTCAAATTCAGTAGTGGTGTGTATCACCGCTTTGACTTTGGAAAGCTTTTGAAATTTCAACACATTTTCCATTTATTCTTCCTATTTGAGATACTCCTCTAGATGATTACTTCCACAGAATAGAAGTTCCTCATACCCATAATCTGCCATGATTAGTAGCAAGAAAAAACAACATGCATATGTGAAATATATGTGGAATCACTCATCCTCACCCTCTCCTTAACAACCGAAGTTCTTATGACCCCTTCTTTGGACTAAGGAATTGTACACTCTCTTGTAATGGTAGATATGACAATGTCTAATATGTGGAACTTGGATGGTTAAAGTGCTATATATGACAATGGCTAATATGTGGAACTTGGACGGTTAGTGTATATTCTATGCAATCTGAAAATTCTAGTTATTGTAATGATAAGTAATAATCCAAACTTGAATTCACAAGCCTTAGTTGCGGATCACAAGGATATAAGTGAATCTCAAGACAACACACGCGTAAAGATGATGGAACTTAATGTAACCAATGAAATGAGCTAAACAAAAATGATTTCAGCATGAAAGCTCATGTTGCATAAGTTATGGAGAGAAGCTAGCTAATTGCTTCAGAAAATGTAAAAAGGCACAATATTGCTCACAAATTAATACAATTACACAATCTAAAAATAATGAATACAAATTAGGGTTTTGCTCAATGTAGTTGTTGACACCAAAAACGTGACGTAGGGTTTTTGATCGCAACACACCGGACGAACACCGGATTCAAGCGTGCCAAGCGTGCCAATCGATTTGACCCTGCAATCGATAAGGAACAAGTAGTGAAATTCGATTTTAGCCGATATTAAAGAATAATCGACTAAACTAGAATCAGCCAAAGGCTGATCAAAAGATAAACAAATTAGCCGATCAAGGCTAATCAGAAGGATAAAGGTAGATTAGTTCTGAGAAGGCGATGCGCAACAAAACAGAACAAATCAAACCTGAAGAAATCGAAAGACGATCAAACAATCGGCGATACGCAACTTTATTTGATCGATGTCGACTTACAAAAGGGCATTACAAGACTAAAAGCTAAAGGAAAAACGAAAAAACTAGCAGATGTGATTTTTGTTGTGTATCCCTCTTCAAGCAGCCCAGGTTCGCCTTATATACCTGTCAGCCGATCCGAGTCCTGTTCTGCTACGATAACAAAATCCGAGTCGGCTATGGTTTCCTAATTGGTCTCCTGCTTCCAAATATTCACCGTGTGTTATCCAAACTTTCCAAAGATTCCCGTGCACAATCCAAACTCGCGCGATCCTGCTGATTTGCCTCGTAATTTCCAAAATCTGGTGCAAACATATGCCCCCATTTTTGAAAGATAATTTATTGTCTTTCAAAAATATATCGGCTTCTTCTTTGTCAGCTAGAAATTGCTTAAATAACCACTGCATTAATTGTGCCATAAAAATTTTGGTGTAGTTTAATTGCACGTGTCGCATCGAATTCATTTCCCGCCACTTTTAACCTTTCACCACGCTATATATATGCGGGACCCCCACGGTCCATTTCACGCTTTCGAGCTCTCGAACTATCTTCAATCGGCTTCTCTGCTCTTTTCGACAAGGCCTTCAATTCCCAAGTCACTGAATGGACTCCTCGAAGGTACTCATTCCGATTCCAGAAAGTAATGAACAGTATTACTTAGGACTGGTAGGGAATCTAGATGCCGACACGGTTATTAACGAAGAAATCCCTAGGCTTCCCTTATCGGCACAAGGTTACAATGTTCAAGAATGGGGTAAGAGTTTTAGGGCTTGGCCGACAGCTCTCAAGGGGTGGAGAAACTGGTACATCAGAGTATCGGCTCAGAGAAGAGAGGATTGGAAGAGGATGAGAATAGCCGAATGCCTTCCTTTAAGCTTAGCCAACCCAGAAGCCAATGAGCCCTTGGTGGCCACGGCATGCTATTTCTGGTCGGACACCTTCAACGCCTTCCTCTTTCGAACTGGCCCCATCGGTCCAACACTTCTAGATGTCGCAGAGTTGTGCTATCTTAGGCCTGATGGTGTGCAAATATCGGCTTTTAGTGGGAAACCCAAATACAAACTGATTCAGTCCAAAGGTGAAGGGTGGTCTAAATACGTTCAGCAGAACAATAAAGTAAATGGACCAGTATCGGACGAAGAACATGTTGCATTCCTCAATCTGTGATTGGAAAGATTCTTGTTTTGCGGAGCATCCCTTGGGCCGACTCAAGTTTATCAATTAGTGGCAGAGCGGCTAGTAGAAGGTCATCAGTTGGCTCTTGGAAAGATGCTTCTTGGAGTTGTTTATCAGATGATGCATATCATCAGGAGTCGGCTTTTTTGGGTTTGCACAATTTGTTGTCGGCAATGTTGGCGGCCCTTTATGGTTTATTCAACTGTGGCTTTATAGCATCTTCAGTCGATCGCTCATTTTCGAACCTCTGGAAGACTCAGCTTTCCCTTGCGAAGACTATCTTGAAAGTGCTACTCCGCAGTACAGGGCTAGCCGATCGCAAGGAGAGAGACTTATGATGTGCTCCAGTGGTGATACTAAAATTACCCTAGCTGACTTGAAGAAATATTTATCATTCTTTCTGAATTTGGACGGCACGATTTTTTGTCAACAAGATTTCTTTTCCTATAGCAATGTGGCCGATTTCCAATGGCCTTCATTCCTTCACCTAGATGCTGACAGCTCTTCAATGCCTGAATCGACTTTGGATTTGTTTCGGGTTTTCATTTCGCCCTGCATCCTTCACGTCGGCCTGAACTCTAGAAATAGAACTTTTCAACCCTCTTTCGAATTTTACCATCCGTCGGTTTATGCTCGTCAGCTGGGCTTTGGCCAAGTCATTCCCTGTCTCCCGCTTCTTGATCGGCTTCAGCCTCGAGCTAGAGTAAGAAATGCCACCTCGGCTGAAATAGTACTCGAAATAGCCGATGAGCTTCAAGTCACGAGCCTGCCGCATTTCTTTTTGAACACACGTCGAGCTGGCCAATTTTCTGTATGGTGGTCATCTATAGCAGAAGCTCTTTTCCTAGATCGTACTCCGTCGGCTATAATAGACAAATTTTTGCTAGACTTTCATGAGCCGACGATGATGTGCACGGTGGCCCGATCTTCCGACAGGTAGAGGTAAGTCGATTGGTGGAGACTCGACGTTGACGACACGGCTTCCGATCAGAACCGATCCGAACCCAGCAATCGCAACACCACGGCTCCGTTGGTTATCAACCTTGCTCAAACACGGTTGACCTCACCAAGAAGACTTATCCCTGCATGCAAATCGAGAACACAAGCAAGAACGTAGAAGAAGCAATCTGAAATTGCGAATTATATTAAGCACACGAGTTGGGGTTCCACAAACCGATGAACGGCGACCTGCTCAAAGACAGAATTGATCTAAGCAAAACCCAAGTCCTAGATGAGGGTTTGGGTGGTTATTTATACTAGGGAGCAGGAGGGGTCGTCCATAGCATTGGAGATATAATACAACTCAAATTGAAAACACCAAGCCTACTTTGACTAGAGTTTGACTCGGACTGAAAAAGTAATGTTTGGTTTTTCGCAGTTTTCGGACGCATCTGAAGGAATTTTGAGGTGAGGCTAGATCCTTTGGAAATTAGACTCCGAGATCTTTCAAACATGTACTCATGGGTCTCCAGAGCCCTCCGGAATCAAAAGTTATGGCACTTTAAAGTCAGTGTTGTTGCTGAGGCCGAACTGGACTCGAACTCGGACTGAAAAAGTATTCTGGATTATTTTGCATATTTCCATTGACTCCGAAGTCCAATTGACCTGAAACTGGTGCCATTGGAAAGAATATCTCCTTAGCTTTCGATACATATATGGATCATTGAAATTGGAGTCCGTTTGTGGCCTGGGCGACGATTTTAGTGAACACTACTCCTGGTGGCCGAGGTAATCGACTCCGAGTTGAATTGGGACTCCGACTCCGAGATGAATTGGGACTCCAACTTGACTTGGACGTCCTCCTTGCCTCCCTCCAGGCCCTTGCTGGTACCCAAGGCCTTCATGATCCTCTCCAAAGTTCCTAAATACAATATAATTAATAATATCATTAGGTAGCATACCATCCTCACAAGTATATACACAGGCACTTAGGAACGAGCTCACCTGTTGATTCAATTGCCGTGCTCGTGCTCTTGTGATGGGTCCTTGCATCACAACTGGAGGAGTCTCGGGCGTATGCATAGGAGTGATGTTCTCATCATCCTCCCCCTCTTGATGTGGAGTCGTCCTCGACTCAAGCTCATCTTCTTCTCCCATGAACGGTTTCAAATCTGCAATGTTAAATGTGGGACTAACCCCAAATTCAAGGCAACTCAAGTTTATATGCATTATCATTTATTTTCTCAAGTATCTTGAAAGGACCATCAGCTCTAGGCATTAATTTAGACTTTCTCAATTCTAGAAAACGATCATTTCTCAAGTGTAACCATACTAAATCACCCGGTTCAAGTTTTACTTCCTTTCTACCTTTACTTCCCTTGATCCTATACCTTTCATTCATCATTTCAATATTTTCTTTAGTCTTTTCATGCAATTTCAGAATAAATTCAGCATGTTCCTTAGCATCATGATTAACTCATTTACTAGTAGGCAAAGGTAATAGATCAATAGGAGCACGGGATTGAAGCCATACACTACCGAAAAGGACTTACCTTGGTGGTGGAGTGTACCGCCTATTATAAGCTTAACTCAACATGCGGCAAACACTCTTCCCACATCTTCAAATTCTTCTTCAAAACAGCCCTCAACATAGTAGATAATGTACGATTTACTACCTCGGTTTGGCCGTCGGTTTGGGGATGACATGTTGTTGAAAACAGCAGCTTGGTTCCCAATTTATTCCATAGAGTTCTCCAAAAGTGGCTCAAAAACTTGGCATCACGATCTGAAATAATAATAGAAGGCATACCATGCAAGCTTAACGATTTATTGAAAGAAAAGGTTAGCAATATTAACAAAGATCGTCGCTCTTATGACAAGGAATAAAGTGAGCCATCTTAGAAAATCTATCAACCACCACAAAGATACTATCCTCCCCTCTTGGTCCTAGGCAGCCCTAAAATAAAGTCCATAGATATATCCTCCCATAGAGTGCTAGGAACAGGAAGAGGCATATATAAACCATGTGGATTCAATCTTGACTTAGCCTTTTGACATGTAGTGCAGCGGGATACAAACCTCTCAATGTCTCGCCTCATTTTCGGCCAAAAGAAGTGAGCGGACAGCACGGCCTCCGTCTTCTTGGCACCAAAATGACCCATCAAACCTCCTTCATGAGCCTCTTGTATCAAAAGAAAACGAACGGATCCAACTGGAATACATAGGCGGTTAGCTCTAAACATAAATCCATCATTTATCACATATTTGTCCCATGTTCTTCCCTCTTTGCAATGCAGCAAGACATCCTTAAAATCATCATCATTAGCATATTGTTCTTTAATTGATTCCAATCCAAGTATCGACAATCAAGTTGGGACAACATGGTATATCTCCTAGACAAGGCATCAAGAATCACATTATCCTTCTCTTTTTGTGTTTGATAACATAAGGAAAAGATTCAATAAATTCAACCCATTTAGCATGTCTACGATTCAGTTTCACTTGATTGCGAATATGTTTTAGTGACTCATGATCGAATGAATAACAAATTCTTTGGGCCAAAGATAATGTTGCCACGTTTCTAAAGATCGCACAAGAGCATACAATTCTTTATCATACGTGGAATAATTCAAAACAGACCACTCAATTTTTCACTAAAGTAAGCAACATGTTTACTATCTTGCATCAGAACACCACCAATTCCAACCCCACTAGCATCACATTCAAGCTCAAAGGTCTTATTAAAATTAGGAAGTTGGAGTAAAGGTGCATTAGTAAGCTTATCTTTCAAAAGGTTGAAGGCATTCTCCGTGCTTGCCCCAATGGAACACAACTCCTTCTTCGTCAACTCGCTCAATGGTGTTGCAATGGTGCTGATCATCAAAATAAACCACCACAAATTTTCCAATGAAAGCTCGTAAAACCTCGCTCATTGCGCATGAAAGTGCTAGGTGCATTAGTTAAACCAAAAGGCATGACTAACCACTCATACAATCCAAACTTGGTTTTAAAGGTTGTTTTCCATTCATCTCCTAATTTCATTCTTATTTGGTGGTATCCACTACATAAGTCAACCTTAGAAAAAATTATAGAACCACTTAACTCCTCAAGCATGTCGTCTAACCTAGGGATAGGATGACGGTACCTTATTGTGATATTGTTAATGGCTCTACAATCTACGCACATGCGCCAAATGCCATCTTTCTTAGGAACCAAAATAACAGGAACAGCACAAGGACTAAGGCTCTCACGACATACCATGGTCCAAAAGATCTTGGACTTGGCTGAATCTCCTTAGTCTCCTCGGGGTTGGTCCTATAAGCAGCTCGGTTTGGCAAAGTCGCTCCTGGGATCAAGCCGATTTGGTGCTCAATACCTCGAATAGGTGGCAGCCCCGAGGGTATCTCAGCTGGAAACACATCCTCATACTCCTGCAAAAGGTTAGTGACAGCAGGAGGTAAAGAGCTAGACATATCATGAAATGAAAATAAATCTTCTTTGCATATCAAAGCATAGCATGGTGCATCATTCTCATTAATTTCAGCAAGGTCAGATTTTGTAGCAAGCATAACACCACCCTTCAATTTAATTCCCTTGGACCTAGAACTAGGTTCTTTCTTGTCTTTCTTAGGTGGGAAAATATTTTTAGCCACTTGCTGATTTTCAGATTCTAGCGCACTCTCCTTTCTCTCATTTTCAACTCTCTCTTTGTCACATTGCACAATTTCAGCAGGAGTCATAGGAAGTAAAGTGATTTTCTTTCCCTTGTGTATAAGAGTATATTTGTTACTTTACCATGATGAATTGCATCAAGATCAAATTCCCATGGACGGCCTAACAAAAGGAACATGCTTGCAAAGGCACTACATCAAAATCAGCAAAATCATGGTATGTTCCAATGGAAAATTGCACTCTCGCAGTTTGTGTTACCTTCACCTATCGCTGTTATTGAACCATTGAATATGGTAGGGATGAGGGGTGCACGTGTGGGCAAGCAAAGCTTCTCCACCAGATCTGAACTCACCAAGTTATTGCAGCTCCCACCATCAATTATGACACGACACGACGGTCCTTGACGATGAGGTACATCTGAAACAAATTATGGCGCTGCAGCTTGTCCGCTTGATCTATTTGAGCGCCAACACTCGCTGCACAATGATTGTCCTATAATTCTCGGTGGCGGCGGTCCCTAAAATTTCCTCATCATCGTGCGCCTCGCCTCATGGTCATCCTCATTATCTGCAAGGTTAGCTGCAAGAGCATATTCATCCTCAACATCACTAGCACTAATGTACCCACCTTCTTCGCTGTAATGTACGCCGACGACTTGGGCAATCCTTCATGACATGGCCCATCCCTTGCATCGGTGGCACACAATTTCCGTTGTTCGACCCGTGGAAGCCACCGATGAAGAACTCTTTGTTGGTGCTGCACATGGTTAGATTTACTCACCCGGTACTGCGTGATGACGGTGATGGTGTTACTGAACGCGCCCTACTCATGGAGGGGCAGACCAAAACGAAAGGGGTGGCGCTGATTTGGTTGTCCCCTGCGGCCGTCTTTGGTGTGGGTATGTTGTCAAATTGCTCCTTGGCCTTTGTTGTTTTCCCTGCAGTTCTTTTTCGCCAACATAGCAAGTCGAACAATCTATTGATAGAATTATATTCTTTGTAATCAATTATGTCCTCGAATCTCACGCCGTAAACCCCCATAAAAACAAGCCATCTTATCCTCCTCATCCTCAACTACCTCACAACGCAACATGCCTATTTGTAGCTCTTGGTAGTACTCCTCAATAGATTTATTATTTTGATTTAAGCGTTGCAATTTCTTATGATATCACGCTTATAAGGAGGAACTTGGATTGTTTTGCGTTATTGTTGTCGTCTCCCTTTGGTCGTTATCTTGGCGATCCTTGCGATGTTTATGCTGATGTCATTGAGCGCGTTGTTAAGCTCGCTCGTGTAACACACTCATCTTCCTCATTACCCGCCATTGTTAGTTGAAAGAAAGACAAAAGAAACAAAACAACCGTGGTATAATCCCTATCAACTACTTTGGCGGCGAAGGTGGTTTCACTCACTCTCAAGCGTCTTACCACACTCTTACAAGTGTTCTTACCAATGCAACAGGTGGTACAACCAGCGCCTGGTTCGTGATACCGTGATAAGCTTGAGTGTAGCGATTGCCGAATTGATCCTGAACTGATCAGAAGAAAGGTGGAGCTTGGAAGGCAAAGTATAGTAGCAAGGATTAGCAAATTTCGAAAACAGTTAGCAAAGCTGAATAAAGATTCAAAGTTCTTGTCACAGTTGCTGGCCTAAGCGTGCTCCTAGAACTAGTTCAACCTAGCAAGGGATATATCAAAGCACAAAGGACTCAAAGGATGGAAGCAATTTGATTTTCTACTTCTCTTTCTCTTCTGCTTTTTTTTCGGTTTGGCTCTTTCTCTCCTCTTATTTTTTCACTTTTTTTTCTAACACAAATATATACCTCTTAACTCAGAGGAGAAATAAAAATCTCACAATTTGAAGCAACAGACGACAGAAACCGATGTCTCAAAGAATTGACAAAACAGACAAAGAAACTTCCGAAGCGCCAAACTCAGTCTTAGAGGTTTTTTAGGGTCAAAAATTGCAGGTCTAAAAACTGTGGAATTTTAGATGCACATCGTCGTCCCCTTCAAACAAAAAAAGTAGACCCAAATCGGAGTTCGATGCAAAAGTTATGCCAGCTTTTAGTGAACATCGCACAACTGGAATTGCGCTGAATTCAGATCTTTCTCCCTGTTAGGCTAGAATAGGATTAGGTTTATGGGTGAAAAGGATGACCAGCGGTGCAGAGCAATTAACACAAAGCGCTCGTGACCTATCTAGGGTTTGCGAAATAGGTTTTATAATGCAGAGAAGAAGAAGGGCCAACCGAGTAGAATTCGGTTCGGTTCTAGGGTTGGCGATTTATGGGATGATAATTGATGCAAAACAAGAATTAGGGCAACGGACAGGGACAACTAGCAACTAGAATCGCGACCTCAAACCAGCAACAAGACGATGACTATGGATCAATACTCAACAATACGACATCGAAAAGAAATTGCAAAGCTCAAAGGGTTGTAGGACAAATGGAATTGATGATGAACTTTTGTGGGGCAATTTTTCCGACTCTAGGACGATGGCAAAACAAAACTAAAGGGGATACAATGATACCCGACGGAAATCGAGGCTCTCATACCACTTGATGCGCACGGTGGCCCGATCTTCCGACATGTAGAGGTAAGTCGATTGGTGGAGACTCGACGTTGACGATTCGGCTTCCGATTAGAACCGATCCAACCCAAAGAATCGCTACACCACGGTTCGTTGGTTATCAACCTTGCTCAAACACGGTCTAATACAAGTCCAATTGACATGAAACCAGTGCCATTGGAAAGATTATCTCCTCAGCTCCAGAGCCCTTCGATACATATGTGGATCATTGAAATCGAGTCCGTTTGTGGCCTGGGCGGAGTCCGCTTTGTGGCCTGGGCGACTTTAGTGAACACTACTCCTGGTGGCCGAGGTAGTCGACTCCGAGTTGAATTGGGACTCCGACTCCGAGATGAATTGGGACTCCAACTTGACTTGGACGTCCTCCTTGCCTCCCTCCAGGGCCTTGCTGGTTCCCAAGGCCTTCATGATCCTCTCCAAAGTTCCTAAGTACAATATAATCAATAATATCATTAGGTAGCATACCATCCTCACAAGTATATACACAGGCACTTAGGAACGAGCTCACCTGTTGATTTAATTGCCGTGCTCATGCTCTTGTGATGGGTCCTTGCATCACAACTGGAGGAGTCTCGGGCGTATGCATAGGAGTGATGTCCTCATCAGACGATAGCTTCCAGCAGCAGTGACAGTAGTTCCTCAAGCAGTGATAGTTCTTCAGGTTACACGAATTCATCGGTAGCTGTAGAGGTATCGGCTTTTTTCCGAGTAAACTATTCCTTAACTCCCATTCTTCAATGACTAATCACTCTTGCTCTTTTTGTAGAATGCTTCTGCTGGCAAGAAGTCTGCCACGGATAAAGCGACTACCGAGGGTCCGTCGGAGAATGCCCTCAAACGACGACCCCAACAATCGATAGGCATTACTGGCTATGCCTCTGGGAACCTTCGAGTACAAAGCCCTTCTCTTTCGGAGGTTGAGAAAGAGCGACTATCAAGTAAGTGCTTTTAGCCGATACTTGCTCTTTACCTTCTGCTACTGATTTCTTGTTATCCACTTTTGTACAGAAACCCAAGTCTACCAAAGCTCCGCTTGACGCATAAAAGCGATAGAACAGAGCGTTTTAAAGCTCCCCACGATCGGCTTTTATAGAGGTAATTTCCTTATAATTTTTCTTAATTTTTTCTGTTCTAGTTCTCATTTGTTTACCTCATGCAGCCCACCGTGTCGAATCAAGTAGCCGATATCTTAACCGACTTCGGCACCGCTGTTCCGCAACCGACGATCCAACCACGTCTTCCATCGTCTAAGCCAGAGTCAATGGATCTGACGAGCCTGCTCGGCTTTTCTTTGGACGAGCTAGTCGATCCGAAAGTAGTGATGATCAATGACCATTCTGCTGACGTTCGCAAAATTATAGATGCGTCACTGGTGGCATCGACTTCTGTGGTCAAATCTGCACCCAATATGCAGGAGAAGATGAATCGTTTTCTTATTGAGATAAGCCAGCTAGAGCCTGCAATCCTTGCTAATACGCAGCCCATACGCGATGCAATGGCCGCTGTGGAAGCCGACCTGCCCCCTGAGGCTATGGCCACACTTTTGAATGTATGTCATCTGGACGAAAAGAAGGCGGAAGTTGATGCGGCTAACGCCAGGATCGCTTAACGACAGGCTCAAGAAGCCGATCAACGCCTTCTGGATAAGATGGTGGCGGACGCTAAGGCCAAGAAGAAGCAGTATGATGAAAGTTCCTCATCACTTGCGGCTGCCAAATCTTCCATCCGGGAACTGGAATCGACCAAGAAGATTCTTGAAGATGAACTAGCCAAAGTGAACGGGCGGTTGACCGATTCCCTGGCCGCTCTGAACTTAACGGCTGCGTCCTTGAAGAGCCTCAAAGATGACATTAGTTTGGCCGTTGCTAAAGTCCGCAATCAATCGGCTAAAGTTATCCCTGTGCCAGGCAACGCCAAAGATGATGAAAACATTGTATATGGCATTACTGAGACTTTGGCCAAGGCAGTCGCAGCTCTGTCGGCCTTGGGGGCTAGGATCCCTGGATCAGGCTTGTAATTTCATGGGTGTTGTTTTGCGTTGAAACGGGGTTTTGTTCTTTTGCTACGCTTTTGTAATGTACTTGATCGGCTGTTTAACCGATTATATCTATCCTTTTACAATCCTCGCATTGTACTTCTTAAATCTTTATGCACCGATCCATATGCTAGGGTAATACCTCTTCAAATATTTCCCATTGATTGCCTTTGGTAGCACAGTCCCCTCGAGCGTCTCGATTATGTACGCATTTCCATCAACAAGCCGATTTATCTTATAAGGTCCTTCCCATGTTGGCGATCATTTGCCGAATCGGTTGTCTTTAGATCCAATCGGCAATATTGTCTTCCAAACCAAATCGGCCTCGCTAAATGACTTAGGCACCACTCTCTTGTTATATGCCTTCGCAACTCTTTTATTGTTCTTTTTGAGCCGATCTAGTGTAATTAGCCTCAATTCTGCCAAGTCATCCAAATTATATAGCATCAAGTCTAGGGATGGCAAAATTACCCGTGGGTTCGGGTACCCGTGGGTACCCGACCCGATGGGTCCGGGTATGGGTTTGATTTCAGACCCGCGGGTTTTAAATTTCGGGTTCGGGTTCGGATTCGGTTTGGGTTCGGGTTTGGTTCGCACTGTGGTACCCATGGGTACCGAATTAATTAATATAAATTAAAAATAATGGAAGGTTAATTCAAGATTTTCAAGCATCGTTCGAGATGTAAGATGCGGTAACTTTCATGATTATATACACCATATATTTTCCTTTAAACATAGAAATTACAAATGAATTGATTGACAATTGATGGTTGAAAATTTGATTGTGAGGTGAATTTAATTTCGGGTTCGGGTACCCGTTCGGGTTCGGGTACCCATCGTGATGGGGATGGGGATCCCGATCTTTCGGTGAGATGTTGATACGTCGATTTGGGGGTATTGAAGGCACCGAATTTAGGGCTTCTAACCAGCAGGTCGGGAGCTTCACAATCGCAATGCCAATCCACACAAATACAAGATCCAAACGATCAATTGTTCCTGCAAGAAATCGAGAACTCGCAAGAACAAAGTATGAAGCAATCTGAAAAGGTAGTATTGAAATCAAAAGAAACAAGTTGAGGTTCTGTTTCTCGGCTCGGGCGGTCTATTTAAAATCTATAGCTTTGGAATTATTTTATCAATTGCATGCTTACTTTCAATTACAATTATGATTGGGTAGAATTCTTAGCTATTACCATGTTGTGTGTTATACCCTTAGCATATTCTCTCCATGTTCCATTGTCGCCCTAGGTGGTTGGTTTATTATTATGTATGGGTTCGTTCGAATTGCTTAGCCATGCTTAGATCACCGTTAGAAACCGCGATAGATGGATTTAGTCCATCGGTCGCAATGATCCAGATTTATTATTACGATGATGATGTTTTTAATCGATATTGAATGAGTAGAGATATTGGTTAAGGACCCTAAGGATTAAATCCTGGTGACGTCTTTTGAGTAACTATCGTGCGAACCACACGCCGTTTATGGGACCGGCGTAACCAAGTACTTGTGTATGATTAGGGTATGTAAACCATGTGCACTCGGCATTCCTTGAGCTTAGTGGAGCGTCAAAGAATGACCGCCGGAATTCCTTGGGCTTAGTGGAGCGCCAGGGAATGTCCTCGGAGTCCCTCGAACTTTGTTGAGTTGGGGATGTCCAACAACCGGTGTACTCCTTGGTCCACACACACCGAAAGCATCGGGCACGGGACCGATGGTCACAATATCCTGATGGTTTGGATACACTACCATGCATATCGAAAATGGTTTGTCACGTTCACCTCGGCCGACACATCTAAGGAAATGTGTTAATAGCTTGGCTTACGAGTGTGACGGTCGTGTGGGTAAAGTCGCATCTGCAGAGTTTAAACTATTCGAATAGCCGCCCATGGTTAAGGACGATCTCTCGATTTGTCACCATCGGGCGAGTATTAAGGACTTGGTAAGAATGGGAGGAGTGGGAAAATAGACACAAGTATTGGAGTACTTGTGTGTGTGTAATTGAACATGAGCGATGGAACTCATGGTTCGGAGAATGCTTGAAGGCATGATATGAATTAATTGAACATGAGCGATGGAACTCATGGTTCGGAGAATGCTTGAAGGCATGATATGAATGTGATTATGATGATGTTATATTATGTACTAGACTTTGCAAATGTTTACTAAATGCAAATCTTTCAATCTATACTTGCTTTTGATTTATCTCAAATATTGCTTTATGCTGAAATTGCCATTATGCCTTCCTTTGATGTAGCAACCACATGTAGTTAGAAATCAACATGCAATGTATATTATTGTGCGAGTACACTCTTTGTACTCAATCGGATTGTCCACTTGCTGCGGTGAGGATGAGGTATTACCGGGGACTTTACCGGCGATTTCAATGGTTCTAACGCTTAGTCGCCGTTTGCCCCAGCTTGGTTGCCTCGAGGGTTTGGGGGCATGCCATGCTGGCCCTTTTGTTGTTTATCTTATGATTTCGCCGCTACTTGATGTAATAACTCTAAATATGTCGTTGAGGACAGCAGTACTACTTTTGGAATGTAATGATGCTTATGCTTGTGTTAATTGTGTATGTGTTGTGATGTCAATCGTTGATGAGAATACGCGTGTTGGCGAACTTTTCCGGACCAACACGGTATAATCATGAACGCCGAGGTTCCCTTGATTCACTTGAGATGTACTGTGCATTTGGGTGAATCAGTGGAGTCCTGGGGATGGTTCCCCACACATAATCATCTACTAAACCACCAAGAATGCTTGTTGAATTCACTGAGTATGATTCTCAACATTATCTATTTAATCCATAAGTATGATTCTCACTATTATCTATTATGTGCACCGAGAATGCTTCATAATATTATTTACTAAACCACCCAAATATTACTCTCAAAATCATCTACTTTAATCCATTGACAATAGTGGTTCCTATGATCATAACCAATTAATCTTAACCAATCACGCAAATTCCATATTAACCAACCAATTCACATATGATTATTACCATCCATATTTCAACTAGTATTTATTTTCTTAATCAGCTCCTCAAGAATAACTTCCCACAAATGCTAACAATCCAACTTCACAATATTTCAATCATCAACATTCCTTGATCACTATAATAATTATTAATCCCCATCAACACTAACATTCATGTAATCACCAACAAAAACTGGGTTCTAGCTCCAATTTCCATTCTAATCAAAGATTATTTAATCAAGAATAATTACAATGGTGGAATACTTGTTCTAAGGCGACAAAGGTTCATGGATACAATATCAAGGAGGTATAAACAACAGGTATAGCTAACAGTCTAACGTTAACATCATTCTTTTATGTAAATAGCAATGCATGTTTAAAGAATCCGTTACAAAAGCATTTACAAAACTGGGTACAAAATGCGTCAAGGAAGACTTGCCTTCGTCGACGAGATGCGATGCGCTGCACTGAAGGTCTTCTCCTTCGTCGGCGACTATGGCAGCTTCTTCGACTACGCGCAAAACGGTACAACCAAATGAATAAAATAAAATAAGATAAATCCAAAAATTACAAAATTAGTATTGGCAGAAAGATCTTGAATTTAGATGAATTTAGAAATTTGAATCACTCGATTCGGAGTTCGGATGGAGAAGAACGGGTCAAAGGAAGTTTGACAAAAAGTAAAATCACGAAATTGAGAAATTACACTGTAGCATCGCGAGCTACAGTGCTTCGTTCTCCATTTGTCTGTGTACAGAGAAGAAGCCAGAAGCGAGAGCAATGGAGGAACCGGCCGGTTGGGGAAGGACTTCGCGGTGGGGCGCACCGCCAATGGGACGGCGGCAAGAGACGGCATCACCGGCCAAGGTGGAGGGCGCGATTAGAGGAGGCGACGCCATGCGTGTTGGGCGCAGGAGGCTCACGTTGGGGTTGCGGCGAGGTTTCATGGCGGCATTTAATCGAGGCCGGGCAAGGTGCGGCGAGGGTGCGGCGAAGGCGATGGGCACGATAGCCAGCGGCGCGGAGGCCGGGACAAGGCACGACGGCGACAATTCCTGGCGACACCAAAACGGACCGACGGCACGACGGCCAAAACCACTCTAAAACGCAAAATTTCTTGAAACTAAGGTGAGCACGGGATAGCTAGCATCAACGGGAGTCTATGGGTGCAAGGAATTGAATTGGTTCGTACCTAAATGGGAGAAATCGACGACGAACAAACTCGAAATATGGGGTCAAACTGCAATGAAAATCAAATCCGATTGAATGGTTGTGTTCCTGGAAGCAAGGGGCACAAAATGACACGGTTGGTTTGTCTAGAAACTCACCGGAGCAAGAGATGGCTCGCCGGTGTCTTTGGAGGACGCCGGGCATCGGGTTTTCTCGAGTTTTGGGATGGGAAACAGCACTGGACCGACGGGTTAGGGTGAGCACGGGATGGAGGACGCCGAGACGAAGAGTTGAGAGGTGGAAGCTCGTCGTTTCGTTGAGAAACGGCCGAGTTATGGAGGTTTAAATGCATTTCGGTTTCTACTCAATTAATCTAATCCCGGCGAGATTAAGGACTAACGAAGATGAAAAATAGATTTTCCTCATCAATACCTTTCCAACGGATCCGGCCTTGTTCAATTTGGTGGAGAAAATGAGAAGTTATGGTGGAGTAAAGAGGAGACTTCATGCACAGACTTGAAACGTTCTCTTTGGAATTTGCACGATCAGAGGTTGAAGATGAACAGTGCTCACTAGGTGGCAGCTCCTCATTGGTCAGAAGAAAATGAGGATAAATTCCGCACGGAATAAAATAGCAAACGTGATCTAAAAATTCTGGAAAAATTTCTAAAAATACTAGAGATTATTTGGAGCCCAATAAAATTAGTTTCACTGAATTTAGATGAATTTTGGAATTTAGACAATTCCGGAACGAATAAACTGAATTTGATGAAAGTCCGCGAGAGATAAAATACCAGAGAGATTCTAAAAATCTTAGAAAAAATCCAAAAATCATTTTAGAATATTTGGAACCTATTTCATTGGATTTTGAGATTTTTAGAGTATTTTGGAATTCGTGTGAAATTTCGAATAAGGACCGGAATTGGAAATTCTGACTTTGCGGACGGTAAAGGATTGAACTTCAATTTCGGATGGATAAGGATGCCAGGTTAATTAGAACACTGAACAAAAGCCAAAATTTTGAAATTAATTAATTTTAAATTAGCTTTTAGCAGAAACCCGAAATTGGGGATGTTACAATGAGGGTCTTGTGGTTTTTCAAACACAGCGTGTCTATGCACCCAGACACAGTTGAGCGAACGTATCTTTAACCGATTCAGTTTTGATCCTGAATTTGGCTGGTAAAGTAAAGACCATGTTGATATCCATGGGAGGGGTGTCATCTCGGATCATCGGCGACAGCAAATCTTCTGAGGAATCCGACTCATCATCGGCTTGCTCCTTTTTCCTCCATTCCCTTTTGACAGGTCTTATCGGCCGTAACTCGTTGAATGTTTGATCTCTTTGTTTTTCCTCCTCGGCTTCCCTCATCTCCTGCATCCTCAAGCGCTGAAGCCGTCTGCGTTGAGATCGGCTAAGTCCAGTTGGGCACCACCTTGGTTTAGGCTCAATTGGCTTGCGAATTTTACCAGCCAGATTCTCTGTAGGCTCTGCCTCCTTGTCTTGGTTTGGTGTGCCTAGCCTTTCCCTTATCGGCTTTCTGTACCCCGACTGTGTCCGATCTGGTGCCGATCCAGATAGCCATTCTTTTACTGGTTGCTTTGGCCAATCTTCCTGTGGTTAATGTTCCATGGGGCATGATCTTGGAGAAGGCAATGCTACACCCCTTTCCCAGCAAAATTGCCAAAAGGGACATCTCTGGTGAGCTCTCTCAATGTTGTCTAGCCGATACAAGTTAATCGGCCGATACATGCTGTTTGGCTGATACGAGTTGTCTGGTCAACGAGATTGCTGCCTCTGCCGATGGCTTGTCCTCTCATACTTCTCAAGCAACTGCGAGAAAGTTGGTTTAGGTTTGAATGCTGATTTCTGAGGTGGAGACGGCTCGGCTTTATACCATCGTCCAACATGTAATTCTCCCTTGGGCTTAACTGTCCTTGAATTTCTCCCATCTTGATTAGCTTCTATCTGGAGTGTGCCGATTGTTATTTTCAAAGTTTCCCCTTTTGAACTGGACTGTACGTCAACTCGTCGTGTTGTTTTAGATTCTTCGTCAACAATCTCCTTTCCTTTGCTTGAGCATTGAACCATGTTTATCGGAAAGGGATTAACATCCACCTCCATGGCCAGCTCCTCTGCGAATTTGAGCCGACCGTCTTCAATAGCCGCTTGTATCTGCTGTCGAAAGATGTTGCAATCATTAGTGTTGTGAGAAAAGGAATGATGCCACTTACAATATCGTCGTTTTTTGACCTCGTCGGCCGATGGTATGATATGTCCCTCTGGTAGCCGTATCAGCTTCTCTTGCAATAGCATATCAAATATACGATCGCATTTGGACACATCAAAAGCATACTTAATCTCTGATTTATTCTTCGTCGGCTTAAGCCATGAGCAAATGAGGGGTTTTTTAGAACCCTTTATCCACTTGGCTATATTTATATCCGCTTCATCTTCAGAATTTTCACTTGAACTATAATCGACCTTGTTTACTTTGGCCTTGTCCTTGCCACTCCCATTTATTCTAAACTTATCTTTGAATTCTTTACTTAAATATCGGCCCTCTTGTGCCAATACACGATGAAGTAGATGATTTAGGTCTGTAAATTCTTGCCCAGCAGACTTTTCTTTGAGTGGGGGGATTAATCCTTGAAATGCTAAATCGGCTAGTTGATTATCAAGCAATACTACACTGAAGCATCGATTTCGCACTTCTCTAAATCTTCTAATATAATCATAAACTGTTTCACCAAATTTTTGCTGGACAGAGCTTAAATCTGAGATCCTAAGTTCTAAACGGCCTGAGAAAAAGTATTCATGGAATCGGTTTTTAAATTGTTCCAAAAATGGACCGAATTTGGGGGCAGATTCGTGAACCATGTAAAAGCAGTTCCTGATAATGATAAAGGAAACAATCTAATTTTCAACCCGTCGGGCTGAGAGCCGCCACACTATGCAATGAACCGTCCGACATGCTCTAAAGTGGTGACTGAAACATCCCCTGAAAATTTTGCAAAATCGGGAATCCTGAAATTATGGGGGATGGCATGCGGTCGATATAATCTGGGTACGGCTTTCTATAGCCAATCATCTTTCCTTTAGGCTGCAAACCGAACTGATCTCTCAAGACCATAGAGATTTGATCAGCCCAATTAATGTTGTTAGCCGATGTGGCACCAGAATTTGGCCAACCATGATTGACAGCATCTTGCCCCCCGAGTGCAAACTCGGCCGATCGACTAGTTCTAACCGATGAGCACTGACGTTGCCAAGATTCATACCCATCGATTCTGATAGCCGGGACCTCAGGCAATGGGACGACGGGTTCTGCATATGAAACTACCCTATGTGTAACCAGATTTCTCACTTGAGCTGATCCTTGGGATTTATAACTTCTATCTAATTCAATCGGCTGAGGAGCCGACTGTACGTAGGTAGTCCCTGACACTGATGGAGGTATATTAGCTGCCTCTAACTTTGCAGCGTCAGTATATGCATGGTAATGAGTAACTGGACTCGGGCGAGAATTTTCTGGTACCAACACAGTGGGTTGAGTCGGCATCAGCGAAGGTGCCGGTGCCGACACTTTTATTGTGTTGGCATTTTGCACCATAGAGTATACGGGATACGTTGGGAGTGGCTGCAATGGATCTAGCAATCCTCCAGATGCTGCCAACTCTTACGCGATCGTTTTCACGCTATATTCTATCATCGGCTTTAAGGTCGTAACCAAGGCCGATGATTGATTGATTAATGCATGATGAACAGATTGCTCAATCATAACAGATAACTCGGCTTGAGCCGGCAGATATCGGCTTACCGAATTTGACACGACGCCAGCTTCGCCAAGGGGATTCAGTGTTGGAAGCGACATCTTCTGTGTAACCCCACGTCGGGTTTTCTAATAACAACCCAACATCAACTCTTCTAGGGCAGCTTTCTGATCCTCAATCTCCTTGCGCTGCTCCGGAGTCAAATCGTCCAGAGTAGGGACGATTATGGCGTCGGCATTAACGTCGACTGGTGCGACATATTTGCCTGCATTAGGGTGATGTTCTAAGCTTTAAAATAAGTATACACAAACACACAATTTGGAGTGCGTAGAAGTAATAGACAAAACACCAAGGTGCACAGATTTTACCTAAATTCAATCAATCTGACCAAATCCAAAACCGAATCAAATACGATTTAAAAGAGTCCGAATCACAAAGGACATCCAAAAACATTTTTGTAGAGGACTCTTTAAGGACATCGAAAAACATTTTTGTAGAGGACTCTTTAAGGATTAAGGAAAGTATAAAAAACTTTCCAATCAGAGTTCGGAAGTGAGAATTATGATAAAAAATACCGAACCGATCTGGATTGGATCTACAATTTAGTTCACCAACTTTGACGACCAGAATAAAACAAGGACTCTAAGAGATCAAAATTGATTTAGAGGTGGAATTAAAGTGCGTGTCTAACTAAGGACTAAATTGATTTAGATGTGGAATTAGAGTGCGTGTCTAACTAAGTTTCTATAGAGCTCATTCTAAGGTTTCAAGAAAGTACAAGAAAACTAGAATCTAAGCTCATATGTAAAACTTATGAACAAAAAATATATTGGACAGATTGAAGTAAAAGCTACATGAAGAAAAATTATCAGCAACTAAAACAAGGACTCTAAGAGATCAAAACCTAACAAAACTCACTAAAATACTAGATTAAAACTAAATGTTGAATTTTTGTGGAGCAATTTTTAATTTAGGACAGAAAACAAAAAACTAATCTAAGGGTAAATAATCCTACTATGTCAACCTAGCGCTCTGATAGCAAGATGATACGGGGTGCCTGATCTTCATCACATAGGATCAAGGATAACTTTGGATCCGTGAACCCTAACGAACACAATGGCACGGCCGCCAATCACTATCTCAATACAACAAGCTGCAACAAATAAATTCATCCAAGAACACGCTTGTGATCCACGTCTACTCAATCATTTAAGAAGTAAATGCACTGTTCTTGCAACCATACAAATCACAAGAACAATGGAGGTACTCCTAAGAAAATTGCCTAATTCTCAAAAGGCAACGCATAGCATAAACCCGAGAATAAGCAATATTAGCTATCTTAAAAATGACATGGTCTCAGTTTATAACAGAGAACAACATAAATATATCACGAAGGAGCCATACTCGGCCTAGAGCCAGTCAAGGTGAGTTTCACCTTTTTGGATTCTATCTCTAACTCAAATTCAAAATCTAATTCAGTCAATCTGGAAGCTGATACTTGTTCACCAATTTATGGGTAGAAGGAGACCGATTCTAGCCATTTCGTAATGAAGTCAAGTAGAGATGACACTCTAAGTTTCCAAACAAGTACAAAAATACCGCAATTTGAGTTATATGTGAGAATTATGGACTTTTAAATTTCAATTGGTATAGCATTCTGAATTAGGCTCTTTTGCTCTCCAAATCCAATACGACCTTATCTCTTCCTTTCCCTTCTTCTCTTATCTGAATTGGACTTGGGCTTTACCTTCTTACACCTTTGTAAAATGGCCTTACTTCCCTCTTGGGCCCATGTGCTTCCCCTCTTGGGCTAACCGTATGAAGTAGGCCTCATGGCCACATTGGGTGGCCCATGGTGCCTTGTAGTTTTTCCATGTGGCTCCCATCCTCGCTTACCTTCTCACTGGGTTCCACCATGGTACATTGATACAGTTTGGCTCAAATTGATATTTTTCAATCTTCATACTTACCAACAAGTAATGACCTGCTATTAAGTAGTATATAATAAAGAAAATTGCCTAAGGAATAAATTCACTTGTTGATATTTAATGTGGCTTAATAATTCTTTACAATTAATTTATATATTAAATTGAAAAGTACTTGACATATGCATATCCGCATCACACATGGCTCCCATCCTCTCTCTCCTCCTGGTAGGCTCCACCATGGTACATTGATGCAATTTGACTCTAATTAACACTTATGCAATCTTTATACCTAAACAACAACCAATAATCCGCTATTATGTAGTATATAATTCTCATACAAATATAGCAAAGATTGCTTAAGTAAAAGATTCACTTAATGATATTTGATACAGGTTAGTAATTCTTTCTGGTTAATTAAGATATTAAACCGAATAGTACTGGACGTATGCCTCAAATCCAACAAAGATAATCAGGATATTTTGCGTAAACTCCATCGCCCTGATTGAAGTTGAATTTGATTCCCTTTGGGCTTATGTAGGAATGGATTTGGTGATTTGGGGCATAAACTCAGGTTGCTAAAAACAGGGGATTTGGGAGTGAAGAGGTTTATCGCAGTCCAGTTGGTGAAGAACGCAAAGACGGAAATACCGGCGAGCTATGAGTTAAACGAAAACATAGGCCAATGGAGTGGAAGACAAGAGAGGCTAAAACGAAAGGTACGTACAAAAAGATAAACTCCCAATTAAATCCGGCGAATAGCCAGCAAGGATGGGCTAGTGCAGGTGGTGGTGAAGAGAGATCCTTCAGTATTGACAGAGAATGAGAGGAAAGTCTCGCAGTCCTGTAGTTACAGGCATGCTTCGTACAAGCCTTGTGAAACCGATCCAATTTGAAAAAAAATTAAACAAATTAAAATTTATACGACTTAAACCGCTCAAAAATGGGTGAACCGTTTTTTGGATGTCAATATTGTTAACCCTGATGACAAGTATCTAATTTTACAATAATATGTGTAATGCAAGAGCACAATATTGAAAGGGGCCAGTGATGCTAGTCTGAAATAGCGTCTTTTCACGCTACCATACGATTTCCCCTATATAAGTTTTAGCTAGACTTGATCACAAGGTCAGATTTACATACACCTGTGATCAAATAATTGAACATTCTGGCAGAAAGCGGAATGATGATTACATTTGCCGTTTCTCAAATGACAAAATAAAGTTTAATATAATACAAGATTGCTCAAAATACATGCAGTAAATATTACTTAAACCATGGCCCCTCCGGCATCCCTAAGAAATGCCTGCTCGAAAGAAAGCAAACCAACAAACATCTTAAGAATCCAATAATAGGGGGTCAGCTGAGACATGTATACTACATGAGTTATGTAACGAGCGATTTACCAGCTTAGTCGCTTTAACAGACTGACTCTGCCTTTCCCTCTTTTCGCGCTGGCACTCACCACACCAGCTAGAAAAGTCCTTCTGGTATTTCTTCATCTCCCTGAACACAGAGCTGTACACAGGAAGCACTAATTTAGCTGTAGCATTTGACAAGCCCTTATTACCATTAAACTGAAAATAAAAGTAACGACACTGTAAAGGATTATTCAAGCATAGCACTGAAATCTTTTGTATTCTCGTTTCAACAAACATCAGGGGGGTGCAGTAGACAAGCAGCAGGTTATATGAGGACCAAAGTTGGGATTGCCACAAAGGTAGACAAGCAGCAGGTTATATGAGGACAAAAGTTGGGATTGCCACAAAGGTCAAAACAAAGCACTAATAAAACTAGTATTAATGCACAAGAAGCGATCTCCCTATTAATAACATAATGTTCATAAGCACACAAAGCCAAACAGGCAAAAAAACCAGATAATATTTTCGCTTGCCTAGCAGAAAATACAAGAATACCATTTTTAGCCTCAGCATGATTTAGAAAATAATATAGCATTTAGCAGCAAATTAATCAGTTGCAAACAGGCAAAAAACCAGATAATATTTTCGCTTGCCTGGCAGAAAATACAAGAATACCATTTTTAGCTTCAGCATGATTTAGAAAATAATATAGCATTTAGCAGCAAATTAATCAGTTGCAGTTACAGTGTGTAATGGACAGGAAGATACATAGGTAAATAGTAAATTTTCATAACTTATTATTGTTGGTGACACCCCTTATAATCCTTTTGTTCAAATCATAGCTAATTGGTATATTATTGTTGGTGACATAACTTCCCGTAAAACCATTATAATGTGCCAACTACAGCAGCAAGGGGTTATGGCGGAATGCATAGTATTGCGGCCGGCTGGCCGGCATACGATTAGAGGATAAGCACGCTGCAGCCTTCCAGCAGTACACGGTCTTTGACTGTGGTCATTCCTTGCGCATCAGGAAGGAAAGATAGATTCGTTTGTTAGGAGGTTTGGCAAGAGACAAGTTGATTAAGTGGTATCCCTTAAGGATACGATTAGATAGCAATCTGTCCCCTTATTGTTAGTCAGTTAGTACTCCATATAAAGGACATCTAGTGTATACTCACAAAAGGAAACAAAAGAATAAGAAATGTCACTTTTAGCCCCCCCTTACATCGTTTTTTTTCAAATCTAGCCCCCTCCCAAGTGGAATTGCAGATTTAGCCCCTGCCCCCACCGTGGAAGGCACGGCAGGCGACACCAGCGCGGCAGCCAGTGGGGAGTGCAGGAGCAGCGTGCTGCTGCGGCCAGCAAGCACAGGAGGGGCCTACCACGGCTGGCGAGAGCAGAAGGCATGTTGCTAAATCTGCAATTCAGCTCGGGAGGATGCTAGATTTGCAAAAAATGAGGCAAAGAGAGCTAAAAAAGTGATCACTTCAAAGAACAATCAAAGAAAGTCAGTCTCTCCCTCCAATACATGCCACGACGTCACCTAAGTGTCCTGGCAACCAGAGGGAGACGCCAAGACACCCCGCCTCGACTGGAGGATGTTAGGCGACTGCCTAGACATCTAGTTGAGCCCCCCGATGAAGGGATGCAAACCTAACCCTAGCGTGTGGAGAGGATAAAGGAGCTCCACCACCACCTCTGTCGCCTCCACCACCAGCCCACTGGCACCTCCAATAAGATCCCGAATTCCAATCCCCCTCTACTGCTATAACAGCCGCTGCCGCACCTATATAGGGCTGCATTGTTTTTGAATCCAACTAGATTCTTTGACATCTTAAAGAAGGATGAAGTTTATGCAGCTTACCTATATATGACATTTAATTTAGTGATTACAAAGATATCATGGTGATAGGGACTTGCTAAGCAATGTTGATGAGCAGACCCGTGGTAGCTTCAATGAGCTAGCAATCACGCAATGAAAAATAAAGAAACCTCATAAGTCCTACTAAATCCTAAGTGTATTCAATATGGCATTTTTACCGTTCTAACATAGACCTTCATATTTGGCTTTAGTTGATTGGTGGAAAGCATACGGTGGCCATGCTTTGCCTCTCAAAAAGATTGCAAAACAGATTGTTAGTCTCTGTTGTTCCTCCTCTAGTCGGAGCGCAATTGGACTACAGTTGAGTTTGTATGTATGTCAAACCTATAACTTTAACATTTCGATACATATCAAACTTAAAACTTTACCAATCTTGTCACTTTATATTGGTACCAAAAAAAAAACAGTTAGAGCATAAGAGGTTGAATGACTAGTCTTCATGAAGAAAGTGGTTATAATCCTTTGATCCTAGAAATATTTCAATGGGAGAATGAATAGACCAATAAGGATGCTAAACAAATGCATGCCAATGAGGATGATCTTTTATGGGATCATGTTGATGAAGCTATCGGTGCATCATCCTCTCTTCGGGGTCACAACCTACCTAGGAGAGCTCGTAGAGATCAAGTCCAAATTTATGCTAGGCGTGCAGTTGCTACATCTACCCCCCTTGAGCTAGGCTCCGATGAAGAAGATGGCCATGTTGTGTGTGATGATGAGGATGTTGAAGATGACTTCGGTCAAGCACCTGAAATTCCTTCTCGAGAGCGGTCAAGAAAATATCGTGGAGGGGCATAATTTGGATTTGGATGAGTGAAATTACTACTATTTCACTCTTTTTGATGTGGACTTTCATCTTTGTTATGATTTATGAACTTTGATATTTTGATGTGCCATTTGGAACTAGTAGTATCTTTTGTTGTCCTATTTGGAACTATTTATGCCTTTCTACTTGGAACTATTTATTTGCTTGCTTGTTCTCCAATTCCTTTCATATGATAAGTAGTTAGATTCATGTCATATGAGATATTATTTATTATTTATTATTATCATCATCCAATCATAGCCTAGGTGGCCGCCTAGGTGTCTTGTCGCTCCGGGCTCGCCACACCTAGGCGTCTGGGCACTCCGGGCTCGCCACGCCTAGCCGAACCACAACAACTATGCTCCCTCCTCAACCGGGCCTCGAAGCCTCTCTACCACAACCAGGGAAGAGCCCTGCTGGCGGCTAGATGAGGGCAAGCACCCTTCCCTCGTTCCTCAAACCCTTACCCAAAGAACGCCATCAACATTTGGTATCAAAACGACACCAGTTGTCATGTACCACGTATGGCAGCAAGAGGTTATGCATAGGGTTGTGGCCAGCTGGCCGGCCGTATGACTAGAGGTAAGCATGCTGCAGCCTTGCAGCAGTACACGGTCTTTGACCATGGTCATTCCTACTGCATCAGAAGGAAAGATGGATTCATTTGTTAGGATGTTTGGCAAGAGACAAGTTAGTTGATTAAGTAGCATCCCTTACGGATACGATTAGATAGTGATATAACTCAAGCGTGCGATCGCGTCTATTTCAAGAAGAACGTCAATGCTAGTCCAGCGGAGGAAGCGTGAGGACTTAGAATTCTATAGATAATAGTCTAAATTGTATACGGATTGTATTAGGAATTATCTAGTCAAGTTAGAATCGGACTCTGTAAAAGAATACTATATATTGTGTCAAAAGCAATAAAGAGAGGCAGCTTGGGTTTGCAAACAATTGAGGCGGTGGCTCCGACTAATAGCCAATTTATCAAGTCTCTCTTGTTTCCACCACGACGTCGTCAGGCGATTGTTCTGGGCGCCGTCCGGTGACGCGTTCGTTCGCACGTGGGCAACCGGCTTCGGTCCAGCTCTGTTCGGGACTGGAGTCTGCCTCGCAAAGGTCAAGACCGGAAGGGCGTATCAGATAGCAATCTGTCTCTTATTGGTTAGTCGGTTAATACTCCCTATAAAGGACATCTAGTTTGTACTCAGGAATGGAAGCAAAAGTATCAAAAAAAAAGTCCTAGTCTCTCCCTACCCCTCAATCAGGCCTCAGGGCCTCTCTAACATGACCAGAGAAGAGCCCTGCTGGCGGCTAGATGAGGGTAAGCACCTACCCTCAGCCATCGGATCCTTATCCAAACAACTCCCAAAACAATCATATAGATGAGAAGCGTAATTGGCACCTTTTATCCCTCAGATCCTCCAAACTGTTATTTGCATCCATTATGACTCATGCTAAATCCTAATCAACCAATATATAAATTGTACCTCCTTTTATCTCAATTAAACAATGTTTCGTCTAATCTCTTAGTCCTAATCAAAAATATTTTTGTACAATCTCCTATTTAAATCCTTTCTAAATGAACATATCAGATTCTAAATAAGAAAAATAGAAGGCAAAGAAAAAATCAAAATAACCTATCACCCAATGAACTAATAAAAATACTAAACTACATTGTTCATTGATCTAATGATATAATACAACACCTCTTGCCTATACAACAAGTCTTCTCTCACTTTATCATTAACCTCAAGCCATAGTCGCATGTCATAAGTTCAGTTTCCTAGCACAATGGATATGGTCTCAGGAAATTAACTTCGCACAATCTGCGTTAGGGCTGTTTACACCACTAAGCTAACTTCACTTATGTCAAAGCAGTTTTAACAAAAAAATATTATTACATGTAATATTCGAAGCAGTATTTGGAAATTATACTCACAAAAATCAATCTAAAACTAGTAGGCTTTTTGCTAGTGCCACCAGTACAGGGTATCTACAACTAAAGGCTTTAACCAAGAACAGGCAGGAAATGACATGACTCGTGAACCATCAACTATGAGGCAAATATTCAATGTGATTGAAACCACCTTGTCGAAACTACAGCTAACACCATCCAGGCATTGAACCATCTCAGCACTTGACTTGATTGAATTGAATACTCAGACCAATACAAAATTCAATTAGAGACTAGGCGATCAAATACCTCAACACTCAACATCTAGTGATTTGTCATTGGCCGCTTTTAGGAGTTTACAAGCATTGCAAATATCATGTCTTTTGGAAAAGTATTAGCTTGTTCTTTCAACTATGAGCATTGCAAATTTTGATCTAAAAAGATGACAAGCAATGCTATCTAAATTTTCAGTTAGCTATATCAGCAATGCCTGAAAAATACATAAAAGCATTGAGCTCCTAATTACCTACTAACGATAAAACTTACAGGACTAGATTCATTTTAGGGGATAATTTTTGTTTATATTCGGGCACCTGATGCTTTGCATCTCAAGCAACTTAGAACCACAAATCTGGAATAATGAGGTAACTGAATTTTATTAATATGATTAATATGAAAAAATTGTCCCACAGCCAACCCATGGCCAAATATTTAGAGAACACGACAGGAATAGAACAGAAAATGAAAACGGCCTGTTTGGCTTGGCTTCAGCTTCAGCTTATAGGTTTACAAGCTGAAGTGAAGGCCAGTAAGGTGGAAGCTTCTTCAGATTATCCTGGTTAGTGTGTGTGTGTGTGTGTGTGTGTATAGAGAGAGAGAGAGAGACCATTTCCTGTAAGTGTTTAAAACAGGTCACTGAGAAGTGAGAAATCTTTGATAAAATTGAGATTGGTAGGGAAAGATCAGTATACCTTCTACACCACAAAAGCAGATTAATTCTGAGCCCAGATGATGTCGGTCGAGCACCATGCCTATGACGACCACGATGAAGCACAGCTCGTCCAGGAACATGAGAGTAATCATACATTTCCTGCAACAAAGATCAGGCAAAGCAAAATAGAAATACCAGGAAGCATGGAAATTGTGAATAACTGGAAATGTGCCTCAACTAGAAACAATAAGGGCCTGTTTGGTAGAGCTCCAGATTCTAGTTTCACCTGAAATCTGAAACTTGTAGGCTAAAATAAAGTGAATTAAGTTTATATTTTTGGTCTAAAATGTAAACAAGATGATCTATCTAAACACTCTTAGGGTATGTTTGGCAGGGATTCAGCTTCTCCAGATTCGTGAATCTGGTGAAGCTGAAAATTCTAGCTTCATCAGGTTCGTAAAACTAAAGCTATGAGTACATTAAGAGTGTTTAGATAGATCATCTTGTTTATATTTTAGACCAAAAATATAAACTTAATTCACTTTATTTTAGCCTACAAGTTTCAGATTTCAGGAGAAGTTGGAATCTGGAGCTCTACCAAATGCACTCTTAATGTACTGACTTCAATTTCACTTAATCTAGTGAAGCTAGAATTTTCAGCTTCACCAGATTCACGAATCTGGAGAAGCTGAATCCCTACCAAACACACCCTAAGCAATAAGAAAAGCTATATTAGAGTTAGGATTGCCAGAGTCAGGGATAAGTCTCTGACATCACTCCAGAAACACATATGCTGACTACTCAGAGAAGTGTTATACTAGAAATAGAAATTGAAATCATATGCAATCGACCGAACAACACTCCTTAAAAAACATGCTGAATACGACAAAAAAAAGGGTATGTTTTTATTGCTTCTGTCTACACTAACATTAATTTTATTTGAAAAGGGTAAATTTTCAACTAAATTATCTTTTTGCTTATTACATAACTGCTATGAACAGCCTAACAAGCCTCCCAAGGTTTCCGATAGCTGATGACAAATTCCATGTATTAAATAATATTCAGAATGAAATGAGTTTCAGAACCAATCAATTGCACCAACGACAATAAAACCCTCCATGCATGGACACACGCATGGACAAACAAAAGAGAACCAAAAATCTTAGTAGAAGAAAAATAAACAATTGTGAAAGTTTACATTAGTCACATGTACCTCATGCTGTGTTTCTGAATTCACATGATTCTCACAACGGATGCCACGAAAGTATAATTCACCACCAGAGAATTGCTTGCCAAGGCAAACATTTAATGTGACCTCAGAATCATCAACATGGAAACCTACAACGGCAAGCTATAGCAGTTTATTTAAAATAGAAAAAAAAGTTTGACTTGCTCAAATATATCTTCGGGCGCTAAAAAAATGGTAAAATAGATGCATTTGACTTACAGAAAGTGGCACTAAGAAAAGTGGCAAATATATTTTGGGCACTAAAAGGAGTGGCAAAATAGATATATTAGGCTAACAAAAAGTTGAAAAATGTTTTTTTAAAAAAAAAACTGAAATATAGAAAACACAGGAATGAAAGTTTGGTAGTTACAAAATAACAGAGCATACTACTTGATTTGGAAATTATCCAAAAGGCTAATCCCCACATGTTTTTAGGTTTCAAATCAAATATAAATATTGGAACTATCTCAATGAAGCAAATGAAACAAAATATGCTCATATTTAAGTGTACATAACTACATATATTTATATACAACTTTTAGTGTAAAACAACATGTTACAACTTTTAGGCATGTCACACATTAGGATGCTTACATATGCCAATACTGTGATACATCATTCCCCAAAAACACCAATACGGCGATACATGTGTATATATATAATAAAAATAAAAATATAGAGAAACATACATGAGATATGGTATGTCACACACAAAATCAGTGTTCTAATAAATAAAGGCCATTAAGGCCTTGTAAAAGACCGTTAAAACGGTACAGGTTCTCTCACCATTACGTTTATGTACATTTCAAGGTTTGCCTGTTTTATTAGGCCATTTATTCGGTTTAACAGCCATTAACGTTTAACAAGTCCATTTTATCAGGCCGTTTATTTGGGTAAAGTTGCGAGATTGGCATAGACATAACATACATATGATGAATGCTAGCTTTGCTTTTCATTGCGACTTAAGCTGTTCATTCATTCAATTAGGATACTTTAACCACATTCACATCATGTCATATTTTTTATTCATGTCACCAGTGTGGGTAATTGTTGATAGCTTGGTATGTCCATTTCTATACGCATAAAAAAAGATGAATTAGATGTTTATCTTGTTACTACAAATACATGTACATATTTATCTGAATTTTAAATAGTAAAACCGTTTACAAAACCATTTACAAGGCCGCTTACCATATAAACATTAAAAGGTGGGGTGACCATTCGTTCCCCGTTTACCTTTATTTAGAACATTACACAAAATAGACACGAAAGATACTATAACAAACAAAATGAAGAAGCAAATGGGCCAAATCATCTCGTAGACCCATCAACCCATAGCAAGCGACTTAGAGAATCTAGTCTACTACTGCCCCAAACATCCCCACAATTGTGTACTTCTATTTTTACCAAGGCATCCATGTGTCTTGCCTCCTAGCCACTGCTCGTGAGGCCTCATCAGCTCCTGGCTATCGCTGGCCACCTGTGAGTATACTACACTACCACAGTTAAGAAGGAAGAGGACTAGTGGGAGGACTCACCGTGCATAAAGGCCAGTAGCACCATCACGTTGGCAAGGAGGGTGCTGCGCGCCACAGTCTACAAGGGGAGAGGAATGTTGGTATGGAAGCCTAGAGGAACAAGGGCGATGGTGTGGAGAGCGAGAAGGGGCCATAGGATGGGAATAAATGATTCCAACGTCTCCTGAGTTGGTATAGGTATTATGGTTGAGGTATCAAAGAAATATCAGGCAAGTACCGGAGAAGTATCGGGAACTATTTTCTTTTTCTTTTTTCTTTTTTTTTTCAAAAATAGGAAATTAACCGATAGAGCAGATACATATCCAGCCATATTGGGACCCCAGCCATATTGGGACCAGATCCATTTCCGATATGGTATCTGATACCGATACGCCAATTTTCTAAAGTATTCGAGTATCTGAGATCACATAGCAAGGTAAATTTGTCCTGAAATGCATTTAAGACAGACGGGTGAGGTCCCTTTACACTTCATTGAAAACAAATTGAGCTTCTTGTCCAACTACGCGGACACCCCAAACTTAACAGATTATCATTTGCAGTACAAAAATGAAACTGCAATCGCCATCAGTAGTAGAATGGTACTATATTTAAGCATGAAAGTAGGGTAGCAATCTCATCCCCTTGCCCACAAGGTAGTTTAAATCATGGTTACGAAAGACAGATATTGACTTCATACTCATTTGCCTCTCAAATATCAGGATACTGGTGTCAAATCTTTTAAGTTTAAATTTAAATTATTTTAACATGTGTATCGATTTTTATCTTATTATTCTTTTTAATTGCATAACTCCAACTAAAAATAGCGCAATTAGCAAGAAATTTCAGTAGAACTACACATATCAGTTACACGTAACCTTTGTATTGACCAGTTTAGTTCAATTCTGCAAACATTGGACTGAATTAAATTAAATAAGAAATAATCTCTACTATATAAAGCAAAAGTTTTTTCCTGCGTCACTTCATCAAAATTACCCACTTTTGTCACTGCTCTTTAATTACCCACCTTTGCCACTGTTAGCGCTCTTTGCAAATAAACTTTTTATCGCAAATTGAGTTTTCATTGCAACACACGAGCACATGGCTAGTAATCATAAATTGACAAGATTTTTTAGAACCAAAGCATCAGAAAGAATATACCGGTCGATCCAGTAAAACAGTAAAATGAATAGCATACTGCATGGCATAACTATTTTTCTGAACAAAGCTGAAATTCAGTAACTATTTATGCTTTTAATTATTATGGATTATCAACCACTATGATTATCAATGCAAATTTCCCAAAAACTGTGTTTGAAACCTCAAATGCCAGAGAGAGAAAACAGTAAAGAAAACGATTCTGCAGTATGGTAAAAAACAAATTGCAGATACAATAGCTGCATTAAGCCAAAACCATTCAGACACACATGGGGCTCAATCAATCACACTATTTCACAAAATATCTTGTGATTCATGTCAACAGAAAATGGTCAACATGATCATGCACTAAGGCGTTTTAACAGGAAGAAAATATGTTGCATGGCATAAATTGTCAAAAATATGGGATATAAATATGAAGTCAAAGTAAATATGCCAACAACCATAAGAACTGAAGTGATGGATCATCTTAAATATGTTCCAACAACCTATAATACTACAAACAAAAAGAAACTACACAAAGAAATCTCAATGTTTGTTTGAGATCCGTTCATTTTGAAACCAAATTCTTGGAAATTGTAAATTCTTTTGCACTCTTTCACCCCTCTTTATTCTAAACTTCTCCATGTTGATTCTGGAGAGAGGAGAGACACCCAGGGTGCGGAATATGGAACATCACAGGAAAAGTTGCATCTAGACATGGTATATTTTCGACCCATGATAATCACTTAGAGACTATTAACTCACTAGTGACAAAGAAAAGGTAAGCCATTGGTACATTAGGCAGGATTAGCAGGAAACACAAGAATCAAAAATCAGCAATGAATATCTACAGTTTGAGGGCACCAGTTTTTAGACTGGATTATACACTTTGGCAGAACATGATCATCTCGATGGTAGAAAAACTAAATACACAATAAGATTGTATCAGTCCATATTAAACAGACAAGATGTCATTTTCATATTTGGTAGTAAGGGCCATCATAAGTTCCTGCCACCAGAAGTTGGCCATATTGATTAATCAATGGATGGAAACTAGCTTTACTTCACATGCCATTGAATGGGAAGGAAATAGTATCCGTGCTTCTTTTTCAATATGAGTATCCCTCAAAATGTACACCTTGAATTTCGGTGGCAACAAAAAATATGAAAAACATGAGAATGATTTAAAATTATATGTCATGATTGCATTCAGATGTGCACAATTCAAGTAATTTTAACTTCAAACGATTTTCTTGGCATTCTTGAATATGATAATGGTAACTTACCTAGTTCAACATCCCTGTCTTTCCCATACTCAACAACAAAAGCATGATGACAGTCTAATGTTCCACCACCAACCTCAGGATAAAAAACTGAAGATTAACATAAAAGAACATAATATCAATATGGGAAGGATATGTTGAAACTTTACAACAAAAAAACAGTTAATCAGACAACCTTTAGAAATTGGAGCTATGAACTGTTCCATGAACTGGTTCAGCATAGCTTCCAGGCCAAAATCATCGAGGACAGCACCATACTTGTTCATTGTATTTGGCCTCATTATCTTAAATTTCATTGCATGGACCCACTTTTCAAAGTTCTCTACCTATAAATGTGTAAAAGATTGTTAAATCGTTGAAGCATAACCTCAAATAAGAGCTAAATTGTCAGTTACTCCAGTCACAAATAGTTGTTGCTTTGGGCATCGACATAGTCTCCAAAACACATATTTGACCACTAATTTCTATTATAATATATTTATGAAACCAATAAAATTATAATATTATGAAAAGTACTTTTCGAAATAAATCTACACATATGATTTTCTTGTATCCAATTTAAATGTTTACAAAGATATTGGCAGTCAAAGTTTCAAAAGTTTGAGTACACCTATGTTTAAAACGACAACTATTTGTGACGGGAGGGAGTATTATGTTACCATACCTCCTCTAATAGCATCTCACAAAAATTGGGCTGTAACATTGCAAGTGAATAAACACCAGAAGTTGGCTCAGTCATTATACTTCTAAAGCTTTCTTCAGTATTGATCCTAATTGCTTCAAGAAATGTTGGTAAAAAGAATGCCGAAGGATGCATATTGTATAGTTCTTGATGAAGTGGCTGTCAGGGAAAAAAATTCAGGGAATTACTAGCATGCAAAAGGGAAACAATCAATGTTCAGAAAAACAATAGCCATTACCAATTAATAACCACAATTTTAAGAAGGTTTCAAATACATCCAACAAACTTGTAAGGCAGAGTACTGTCACACATGATAAGTTGATAACCACCATCAACTATACAAACTCACTGCCAAGGCCAGCCAGCTCTAATTCCTCAAGCAACATCATCTTGTTTTAGGTACCAATATATCCTTCATGAATACTCTTAATTTTGTGCAATTGTCTCATTTGGACTTACAAAGGATGTCATCTGATTTCAAGAAAAATAGCATTTTAATCGATGAAATTAGAGAACTGGAAAAAAAAATAATTTGATCTTGGCTCACACTCTCTTTAGTTCGAGCCCCAGTTCCCCCAAAACATTGGGGAGGAAGCCTAGATTGCGATTTGCCTGTGAACATGCAACACGTTGCCTAAATTGCAGCTCCAAAATGACCGTTCTGTACCTGCATCAGTCATCAAGATAGGAATCTGCAAGTTGTAGGCTTGTTGCCAGCCACCAACGCCAACCCACAATTCATTTAATATCTGTAGCTTTTTATATTCATTACAATTTTTCTGTGCCACTATGATCGATCAAAGAATCGCAGGAAAACATAATTCCAGAAATGTTTCCACTATAAGATCCACACTTGCGAGCAGCTTACTGTTAGATAATCCTGGGTCTGATTTGATTCGGTCATTTCCTTCCGTTTTCCTGACCTTCCTTAGTTAGCTGATTAGCTGATTTTGTGATTTCCAGTTCTTTAGTTTCCTTAGTTGGAAGATCCTGTTTCCCAAGTTTCCTTAGATAGTTTTCTTACCATACATTGTAAGGAGGTTGCTTTCTTTAAATAAAGGATCAAAAACAAGAAAAGCTGCAGCAGTTTTGAGCAGCACCAAAATGAGTCTTACCAGTGTCTAATTTCGAGTGAAATCCAACATTTGGTATCGAGCCACCGTGAGACCATGTCTACATCCTCTGCGCCAGCGGTAGCTGTTCGCCGCCATCATCGCCATTAACGGCGCCGTGTCTCAAGACTCTCTGCGCGCGCGAGGGCGCCGGAGGTGGAGAGGTCGTCGCCGCGTTGCAGAAGGAGTCCGCGGCACGGTCCAAGACCAATGCTCACGCGCACCAACTACCAAGTCCGGTCGTTGATGATGCGCGGAACTTGCAGCGCAAGGCCTGCAGCGGTCGAGCCGAAGAAGACGAGATCGCCGAGTACCACGAAGATCGCCTTGCTCTGGCGGCAATTTCGCGGTCTTTGTCCCTCCGGAGATGCTCGAGTCGTTGGCGCGCAAGCGCACAGCGCGTTCAGCATGGGAAGCGGTGAAGACCGTCCGAGTCGGCGTCCAGCGCGTGCGCGAGGCCAACGCACAGCAGCTACGCAAGGAATTCGGTGAGATCACGTTCAAGGAAGGAGAGTCTGTTGACGACTTTGCTCTTCGCATTGTCGGCCTCGCCAACAACATCCGTGTCCTCGGCAGCGACATGACAGACGCGGAGATCGTCAAGAAGATGCTTCAGGTGGTTCCAGAACACCTGACGCAAATCGCCATCGCCATCGAACGTTCTCGATCGCGACGCCTCACAATCGAGGAGGTTGTAGGAGACTTGCAAGTCGAGGAACGGCTTAAGAAGCCCGCGATCGCCACCGACGGCCGCCCACAACAAGGATGGCGGCTTCTTCTCGCGAAGAAGAGTGGCTTGCAAGGATGAAGCCGCGGACAACGGTGATAGCAAGAAGCTTCCGGAGGCGGCAGCGGCGTGGCAAGGCGAGGCGGGCGAGGAAGTGGAAGCCGCGATGCAAAGGAGAACGACGGCACCTGGGAGTGATAATAGCCGCGCGAATCGCGGCAAGGCGGCACTAGGCTAAGGATCGCCGAGCAAGCCCAAGAAGCGACCTCAAGCACATCACGTGGAAGGAGAAGAGGATGACAACACTCGATGATGATGTTCGCCTCCCGGTGTGCTAGCGCCGCCGAGATCGCCGAGGCGAAGTCTTCGCGGCGACTTGGGCCAAGGGGATCGTGATCACCGGGCTGGTTCTCGATATCGAGCGACAAACCACATGACCGGTCTGCGCGCCCGCCTTCTCTCGAGCTCGACGCGCAGATCTGCGGCTCCGTCCAGTTTGGAGATGACTCCATTGTTGATATTGAGGGCGCGCACCATCATCCTCGATCGCAAGAATGGAGAGCACCGCGCGATTGACCGGTGTACTTCATTCCCGTCCGACGACCAACATCGTCAAGATAGGACAATCGACAAGTCCGGCCGGGCGTGGAGATTGCATCCGCATCTTCCGCGATCTACGACAAGAATGATGTGTTTCAGCGGGTGAGACGGACGGAGTCATGCCTCTACATCCCGGAGTCAAGATCGGTCGGTCGGCAGTGCTCGGCCGCCGAAGCTTCTGAGGCCGCCTGCTCGCATGGGCGGACGAGCACTGGCCGACAACTGCAAGAAGTCGGCTAGGGAGGGCTAGTCCGAGGTTTGCCATTCCTTGATGCCGCCAACTAGGTGTGTGACTACTGCTCGTCGACAAACAACGGCAAGACTCCTTTCCAGATTCAAGCACGCGAGAGAGCCGCCATGTCCTGGATTTAGTCCATGGAGATCTGCGGCCTCATCTCCCTTCTACTCCAAGCGCAACAGTACTTCCGCTCTTGGTGGATGACATGAGTCGCTTCATGTGGCTTCGCCTCTCGCCGCCAGGACCGAGCACCGGCAATCAAGAACTTCCAAGCCGCGGTGGAGGTTGAAGCTGGTCGCAAGCTCAAGGTACTCCGCACCGATCGTGGGGGGGAGTTTACCTCTGTCGAGTTCGGGGAGTACTTCGCCGCCCAAGGAGTCCAGCGCCAACTCATCGCCCTACTCTCCCAGCCAGAATGGGGTGGTTGAGCGGCGCAACCAGAGCATCGTAGCGATGGCGCGCTGCATGCTCAAGTCCAAGGGACTACCGGGCATCTTTTGGGGCGAGGCCGTCACGACGGCGGTCTTCATTCTCAACCGCGCGCCAACACGCGCTCTGGAAGGAATGACGCCTTACGAGGCGTGGCATGGAGTGGTTTATTGCTCACTACTTCGCGATCTTCGGAGCATCGCGCATGTCAAGGATACGCGTCCTGGCTTGAAGAAGTTGGATGATCGCAGTATCCCGACAATCTTCGTCGGCTACGAACCCGGGTCCAAGGCTTTCCGCTGCTACAACCCGGTGACCAGGCGCATCATCGTGTCGCGCGACGTCGTGTTCAACGGCGCGCGCGAGCCGGGAACCAGGCACGAGCATCGCGAATCTGGAGCTCAAACTTTTGAGGCGGAGTATGACGTTGTGCATCCGCCGAGGCGGACTCGTGGACGCCACGGCTTCGCATCAAGTCCGGCCCGCCCCGCTCCAATCTTCAACTCGATCACCAACGCCAACGCCAAGCCCGGCCGCACTGCTCCATCACCACCGGCTACACCAAAGAACCTCGACACCCTCCCGATCCGTGGAGTTCGCCTCGCCGCTCAAGATTGGGAGACGAACGGACGCGAACACGACGGCGCACCACTCCGCCTGCGTCTGCCGACGCGCTTATTGGGCGACCTACCGATCGATCGTCCTGTGGTGCTCGACGAGCTCTTCTTCACCACAGCGGACGAGCCGGCTTCGTTTGGCGAGGCTGAGCACGAAGCTTGCTGGAGGGAGGCCATGCGCGAGGAGATGAAGTTAATTGAGGACAACGGCACATGGGAACTCACCACACTTCCCGCTGGGCACCGAGAGATCGGGCTCAAGTGGGTTTTCAAGGTGAAGCACGACGAAGCCGGCAACATTGTGCGCTACAAGGCCCGCCTAGTGGCGAAGGGCTACGTCCAGCGCGTCGGGATCGACTTCGACGAAGTTTTTGCTCCGGTGGCGTGGATGGAGTCCGTGCGGGTCATGCTTGCGTTGGCTGCGCATCAACGCTGGCAAGTGCACCATATGGACGTTAAAAGCGCATTTCTCAATGGAGAGCTCAAGGAGGAGGTGTTTGTATCGCAGCCGCCTAGCTTCATCGTCGACGGCAGCAAGAACAAGGTCCTTATCCTGCGCAAGGCGCTGTATGGGTTGCGGCAGGCACCCAGGGCTTGGAATGCCAAGCTTGACGCCTCCCTGGCTTCACTCGGCTTCCAGAGATGCGGCTCGGAGCATGGCGTGTACATCCGTAGCCGAGACGGGTCGCGGCTAGTCGTTGGCGTCTACGTCGACGATTTGATCATCACCGGCACCAGCAATGATGAGATCACAGCCTTCAAGCTGGAAATGAAGCGTTTGTTCTCCATGAGCGACCTCGGGCTGCTGTCATACTACCTAGGCATCGAGGTGAGCCAAGGCCCCATGGGCATCACCCTGTGCCAGTCGGCATATGCCAAGAAATTGCTTGAGCGCAGTGGCATGGACTCTTGCAACTCAAGCACAACGCCCATGGAACCAAGGTTGAAGTTGAGCAAGAACGGTGAGGCTCGTTGGTGAACGCAATGTATCACCGACGATCACCGGAGGTCTCCCAGATCCGGTTCACACTCGACTGCACCTAGCCTACGCGGTGGGCTATTTAAGCCGATTCATGGAGACGCCACATGAAGATCACCTTATTGCGGTAAAACGCGTGCTAAGGTATGTGGCTGGAACACGCAATCATGGTGTGTTCTACGTCAAGAAGGAGGAAGGACAAGCGCAGTTGCTTGGATTCAGTGATGCTGATATGGCCGGTGATATCGATGCACGAAAGAGCACCAGCGGCGTCATCTTCTTCCTCGGCGGCAACGTGATCACCTGGCAATCGTCCAAGCAGAAGGTGGTGGCTCTTTCTTCTTGTGAGGAGTACATCGCAGTAGCTGCGGCGACATGTCAGGCAATCTGGCTAGCTCGGTTAGTGCACGACATGGTCGGCATCAAACCCGAGCGCCAGAGCTCAAGGTGGACAACCATCCGCCATCGCCTCAAAGAAAAATCCCGCCCTCCACGATCGAGCAAGCACATCGACACCAAATATCACTTTATTCGAGAGTGCATTGACAGAATCAAGTCGTTTTTCGCATACTCCTACGAACAAAGAATCGGCGGACATCTTGACTAAGCCACTCGGGCGTGATCGCTTCCAGAAGCTTTGTGCTTTGATTGGCGTCAAGCGAGTCATCGAGACCAAGGATTAGGGGGGAGAAATGTTAGATAATCCTGGGTCTGATTTGATTCGGTCCTTTCCTTCCGCTTTTCTCGACCTTCCTTAGTTAGCTGATTAGCTGATTTTGTGATTTCAGTTCTTTAGTTTCCTTAGTTGGAAGATCCTGTTTCCCAAGTTTCCTTAGATAGTTTTCTTACCATACATTGTAAGGAGGTTGCTTTCTTTAAATAAAGGATCAAAAACAAGAAAAGCTGCAGCAGTTTTGAGCAGCACCAAAACGAGTCTTACCAGTGTCTAATTTCTGAGTGAAATCCAACACTTACTAAGTTAATAATGCCAAAAGCTAGCATTTTGTATAAGAAAGGCTTTGCTAAACAGTCTCCTAATGAACTACGACCCTGTTTGGGATAGTTTATGCACTTGTGCAGCCCTAATAAGCTGCTGCCAGGAGAAGTCGAGTCATGCTGTTTGACATTTCAACTTTTGTTGGGCTAGCTGGCTGTTCAGAGTTGTAGCTGAAGTGGCAAATGTCTAAAATACTTGAGTATATGTTTCAATTTTTTTATACAAGTTCACAGTAAAAATGAAATTGTAAGCAAATTAGAAGCAAATCGGGACATTACTAATAGACTAGTAGCTGCAACCTAGGTTTATGAATAAATAATACTGATGTCAATTTATTCAATATGGACCTATAGTAGACAATGCATATATCAGGACAAGTAAACAAAGCATTCATATTGCAGTAAAATCTTTGAATGAAATTACATGTTCCAAGAAAATACAGCATATGGAGGGTTATAGGTAAAATTACAAGAAAAGGAACAATATTGTGCAGAATTGATCAATACCACTCATCTGAAATTACATTATCGTTCTCATCACAACACCTTTGACAGGTTTATAGATTTCAAAAACCGATCTTGCTGGAACAAGATAGATAAAAGTAACTGTGCTGATTTTACGTAGAAATATATAATGATTAATATATTTACAATTACATGTTCATCAAATTTTCAGTTTGGAGGTCATATATGAATTGTTTTTTCTACAAAAAATCACCTTACAACTATTTGTTTGTCTAATGAATTGCAGCAATCTAAACAAACATACAGATATTAAAAATCCCCCAATATGGGATCCTCTCGCAGTACTAGCTTGTAACTTCTCATCAGAAAATGGAACACTCGTTCAGATACGAAGGAGAGGAAGTGATGCCAGACCTTGGCGGCTAATGATGGAGATGGAGGGAGGCAGTGCGGCCAGGGAGGATGACAGCCAGAGCTAAGGCTTGGGGCTGCGCGAGCTAGGGTACTGCACGACGGAGCAAGCGGGAGATGGAGGGAGGCAGCGCGGCCAGGGGAGGATGACAGCCAGAGCTAAGGCTTGGGGCTGTGCAAGCTGGGGTACTGCACGACGGAGCAAGTAGGAGATGAAGGCGCCACAGGACGTGGGATGGCAGGGAGGGCCCCGGGGGGGGGGATTCCAGCGGCCATCAAACAACACGAGACCGGGACATAGGTAGTGGCGGTGAACCCTAGCACAACGGATGAGGACAAGTCAAGAAAGGGGAGGTCAGGTCAGGAGAGGGGAAGAGAAATGAGGGTGAGAAATTCCGGTTTTTATATGCTGGTAGGGTGGGTAATTTCTCTGAATTTTAAAGTGAGTTCCCTAACTACAACATGCAAAAGCCAAATAAGCCACAAAAATGAGGCTTCGGGTTCTAACTCTGGCTTATTGTAAGGAAAAGCCAGTCCATAAATTATCCCAAACAGGTCCTATACCTGCTGCCTCAGCTTTCCAGTGGGCCTAACTTCTCCCACTAACCCTTCTACTAAGTGCTCTCCTTTCTCCCAAAACGAAAGGTAGCTTTCTGCCATTCCATTGGTCCTATCTCTAATCTAGACATCCGGCTCAGCATGCTGGTCACCCTTACTTCTCGACAGAAGCAGCTGGCAAAACAGTGACCATGCTTCTAAGGAGAAACGCATGATGATATGTGAACCCAAGGACAAATTCTTTTCCAAACAAGCGCAAAAAAAAAAGGAATAGAATATACAGTGGATTGTTTCAAAATCTCCTATTTTAGGTGGCCCTCAGATTGGCATGTTCAACCAGGATTCAGCTTTTGGTTAGCTCTCCTATCTCTTTTTAATGTTATTTTTAGTGTGTTGGAACAGACTCTTAATGTTTATTATTTTTAGTGTTGGAACACTCTTTGCACCCTTTTACATATAGGAAGGACTAAGGCCTGATTGAGACCAAGTGCACACAGATTAATATTATTGTCAATTACACCCAAATCCTTACATGTAGCTCACCTTTCCACATTCATCATATTCACGTGTCTGTAGTAATCTCCCACAGTTATGGCATGCTAGATAGGAACACTTTTTAATTATAAAACTTACTATACCATGCTACTCCCTCTAGTCACAAATACATGTCTTTTTGGACATCGACACGGTCCCCAAAACACAACTTTGACCACAATTTACATTGTAATATATTTATAAAACCCAATAAAATTGTAATATTATGAAAATACTTTCGAGACATATTTATACATATGATTTTCATGTATCAAATCTAAATATTTAAAAAGATATTGATAGTCAAAGTTTTGAAAGTTTGACTACATAACCCCAAACAACATGTATTTCTGACCTGAGGGAGTAGATTGGAGCACTTCTTTTAATTATAAACTTACTATGGCAGGCTACTAGATTGGAACTCTTCATCTGTGCAACTTCCAAATATCCTAGGCACTTGATAGGCCTCCATCCAACCCAGCGCCCCTCAAACACATTTTGCACTTACAACCACCTGCAGACTCTGGGCCATCACACATGATGGATTGTACAGGACAGATACAATTGCACCATACATATCTCATGTAGTCGTGTGACACCTTACTCAAAAGAAAATTCAAACCTTGCAAAACATGGTTAAACTGATCCGTGGATTTGATATTTCTACTTGCAAATCTAGCTACATGCAAGAATAAAAATTGCAGCTATCCATTTCAAAATATTTTAGAGAGAAGAAATAAGGGAATGCTAGATTTCAAACCTTATAAAGGTGGAGTATCTTCTGCCTGTATTCTTTGTGCCTTTGGACCTGCAATAAAAAGTATATTCCACATAACAACCTTAAGAGTAAGCTCAGTTTAACAGGAGTGAAAACAAATACTATTGCATAAAAATCAGCAAGGTTGAAAATGCTGCAATTCAAACAAAGCCTAAAGTACCTTGTATTCATTGGAAGGACTTGAGGAAAAATTCAACTACCGTATATGTTTTGTTTTGAAATTTTCCAAATCAAATATTTTTCCTTATCATCAAACTGAGTTACAGGCACTGCATGAAGGATTAAACTTCTATCCAGCAAATCAACACCAAATACAAAGAACAAAGCTCACTTCCAGGAGCATAGCCGGGTCATGAAAACTGAACTCTAATTTGAACCAAACGCAATTATTTTGACCTGATATCTCTATGGTTATAAGCAGTGGCAGCTACTTCTAAACTACCTAAATTTGTACACACAAATCCCACTGCTAAATATAGCACTAGATATGGCTCCGGTAGATGAGTGTATTATTCAGATGTAACACAGCTTTATCAAATCTGCATCATGTTCAAATAAGGAATTGGATAATTTGAATAGTTATACATATCATCTCAAGCCTTTAAAACCAAGCACCAAACCAATAGCTGAACAAACCCATCCCAATTCCCATCAAGCATGCATAACAAAACAAAGGATTGTCTGGAGTACAAATAGCCTTTTATCAAAATAAAACAGCTATTTTCTTTTAGCAAATGGAATGCTCCGACATTCATGCCCACTCCCCAATCCCCATCTCCTTCTCCACCCACCACCATAAATGTCGTAGCTGTAACTCAAATCGCCAGTGGCACCAATCGTTGCCCCACGAACTCAGCACAGATTTCCTCCACCATCGTCAGCTTCTCCCTAAGGCCCCCTGCCGACTACCATGGCCAATGCTGCATACTCCAAATTCATGGTTTGGGACACTTAAGGGGATTTTGGTCAGACAGCTCAAAATGTGCATGATAATAATTTGTTAAAAAGAAAGAGTGATTGTCTAACATTGAACTAAAATTTATAGGTTTTCAGTCAATTTTTTATAACCGTTGGATTAAAATCACATGGCTCAGGCTCTTCCTCTCCCCACTATACAATCCCCCTGCATGGTCACCATCATGCCCTGCCAATGCCGCCTCCCGCAGCCGCATCCAATCAAGTGCCCCACACAAACTCACCACTCGGATCCCGTCGTCCAGCTGCCGTGACAACCGCGCTCATCCATCCCATGGCCTATAGTGCCCCTGCTGCCTCATTGCACCGCAGCAACCACAGTCCACCATCATGCCTCCACCAACCCTCCCTCCCTCGTAAAAAGTGATAATCGGGTGAACTCGGCCATAACTCCAAAAAATCCACGCAATTCCCAAAAACAATAGTTTGGTCGAGTGTTTTATAGCAATTACGAAAAAAAAAACCTTCTTCCCAGCAAAACCAACATTAAACCCACAAAAATGACACAACAAACAATTCAACACATAAATCCACGCAATGCCCATATGTATTCCTCGAGTACCTAAGAGGGATCAAGAGCCCGACCTTGTTGCGCTCGCCATGGGGCCAGTAGCGCGCGAGGATGTCCCCCATGAAGTGCAACTTGACTTCGCGGTTGGCCTCGAGGAGGCTGGGCGGGAGGTGGCGCTCCAGAGCGCTGTACACGGCCGGCGCGTACTCCCCGCGGACGCCAGTGTAGTCGAGCGGCTTGTGCTCCGTATTCGGATTCAGCCGCAGCCGCCGATCTGCGTACGTCATCGCCCCCGAGGGCCGCCCGCCCGCCCGCGGCGGTGGCGGGGCCACGCCATTCCCGTTCCCCATCGCCACCTGCTGGGCGTCGTCCCGTCGCTTGGCCGGGCCGTCCAGAGCCATGGGAACACGCGGCGGGATCAGTGGATCACAGCATCGAGATGATTAGGGTTTGGTTTTGGGTGGTCGAATTGGGGACAGGTTTAGGGTTCGGGGACGAAAATCTTTTTTCACGTACTCCCCGAGGGCAACCGCTCAATTAATCGGTGGAATTCAAAGGTAAATTTAAAATTTTCAAACAAAATTAAAAAAATTTATCAAAATGTGTTAAAACTTTTTATGTGAGATCCTGAAGCAATACTAATGATGTATACAATTTTCAGATAATTATCATATCTATATATTTTTTAAAAATTCTAACAGTACTATGTCTTTCCATATACTATTGTTGTCGGGGATTGGATACACTGTACCCAAGGCAACCTTTGAAGCCCAGCGCCAATCGACCATGGCCTTGCTCGGCTGGCACTCACAGATCGCCTTGGTAGTCTTGGCCATGGGGCTACCGATCCTCGAAAGCAAGCCGAGCTCGGGGCTCGCAAGAAAGCGACGTGGCATTAAATGCCATGCGGCACTCGAGAAATCACCCGCCGGATCTCATACGCCATGGTCGCGCCGCCTTGGTCTTCGCCGTTGTTCCCCCGTCGTGTGGTACCTGGCGGTGGCGCGGCATCGTGACCGCCACGCCCGTCCTACAAGAGAGCGCCTCAGATTAACTATCTTGTCTCCTGTAAATCCTCTATAAATAACCCTCGCACGATGTACTGAGGGCTGGACTTTTTCGACAGCTCCACACATACTCAGACACAGAGCTTGCTCACTGGAGTCCTTAGGCTAGTTCGAGGCCCTCCGAGCAAGTACGTTGTAATCACTCCTTACTCATTAGTGAATCCACTGGACGTAGGGTTGTTATCTCCTCTGTGAGAGGCCCGAACCAGACCAAAAACGACCCTTGTGCGCTTCCTGATTGTCTTATCCGCCCCGATCCGTAGTTCGGCATACCCTAAGACGTACAGCCCTTGCGGAAAAGGGGCCTTAGGTTGATCCCTCATTCAACAAGTAAGCTCTGGCGAAGGACCCTCGTCTCGAATCGCCGACAAGTGGCGCCGTCGTGGGGATCCGATCAAGTCCTTCTGCAAGGAATCCCTGAGGATGCCAAACTCACAAGACAATCAAGACCTCTGCGTCTTCGACGACGTGGAGGACGGTGATGAATACTACGCCGGCGATGGCATGGGTGGTGCGGTCGATCCAGAAGGCCACACCGAAACCGGGAGTCTTTCCCGGTGGCTCTGGCGAGAGCATTTCCTCGCTTCATGCCGGATACCCTCACTTGCGAGGAAGAATCTGGCGGCCTATGTGACAGTCGGGCCGCCCCTGACCATCTCGAGCTCAACCAGGGGACCGCGTCGTACGACACCCCTTCGGTGTCGCCCGTGCAGTCCTGGTCCTCCCGCCGCGTCTGCATGGCGGGAAGGGAGGGCGACCACGAGGAACGGCTGTCTCCAGCGGCCTCTCCTCCTTGCCGGCATAACGATGGTGAGGAGCACCCGGAGCTATCCCCGGGCGGACCCGGAGATCGCCCACCGCCAATCCGGTGGCGGGAGCCGGTGTCGAAGTCGAGACCCGCTCGCGAGACCCGATTATCGTTCCGAGTACGAGCGCCACCGCCCTCCAAGGTCGCCTCCCGCTGCTCCTCAGAGCGCCGGGCGCCTTCGCGCCATGGCGACGGTCGTGCGCGGCCTCTAGAACTTCGCTAACCAGGCGGACCTGGCGGCCATGGGGGCCCTCGTGGCCGAAAGCCTGGAAAAGCTCGCCGCCGACATTGGGCTCCCAGGACCTCCTGGCGTTCAAGGGCCCCGGGATGTTTCCCGGGACATTAAGCGCCATTCCTCGGCCAGGCCTCCCGGCCTCGCCGAGGAACCCCGAAATCGGCCACAAGACCGTGAGGATGTCCGAGTACTTCCGGCACCTCACGGGCTCACGGCATGCCCGCCCGCCCGTGAGCGCTCCGTATGTTCTACATCGAACCGCCATCGTCCGCCGGCATGAGGGCGTGTTCTCTCGCCTCACCTTGCGCGCCAAGGACCGCCTAGGCCCCGGTCGCCACGACCGTCACACCCGGAGGGCTCGCCATGATGGCGGCGTTCGGATGTCGGGCTTTCTCGGCGTCCTCATGACGCCAAGTGGCCGAGCAAATTCAAGCCCGGCCACATCGAACGTTTCAACGGGACCCAAAACCCGATGAGTTCATCTCGATCTACTCCACCGCCATCCAGGCCGCCGGCAGAGACGAAGGGGTCATGGCTAACTACCTCCCCACGGTCCTCGACGGCTCCGCCAGGACTTGGCTCTTTAACCAGAAGGAGGGATCGATCCGCTCGTGGAGGCAGCTCTCGGAGGCCCTCCTGGCAAACTTCCAAAGTTGCTACACTCGCCCGGGCAACGAGCGCGACCTCGAGCGGCTCATCCAAACGGACAAGGAAACGCTACGCGACTTCGTCCAAAGGTTCATAAAGGTAAGGAACTCCATCCCGAGCATCTCGGACGAAGCGGTGGTCCGGGCCTTCAAGTTCGGGGTCCGTGACGTCCGCTTCACACAAGACTTGGAGATTCACCCGACTGCCGGCCAACGAATCGCTTTCAGATGGCCGATCGCTATGCGAACGCCGACGGTTGCGGTAATGGAAGAAAGCACTCGATGAGGGCAAGCTACCGCCTCGGCCCGGCCGAGGGCGCCGAGCAAGAGACCCTGCCCGCGAGAAGAAGGTTAAGAAGAAGAAGAAGTCACACTCACGGACATGGTCGCGCCATCGAGCAACGACGCCCGTGCTCGCCAATTCGGCGTATGGGCGGCGTGGTCGGCCAAGGCCATGGCTGTGGCGACCATGGGACGCCGACCAAGGCCAGATGACCAAGGTCGCGACAGTGGTGGTCGCGAAGAAGGCGCCCTGACGGCGATCGCTTCGCTCGCTCCATCGTGGGCGGCCACGACCTCCAGAATCAGAGGACCGGGCATATCGCTGGAGAAATTCTATAAGGGCGAGGGCCCCATGCCGCTCTCTCGAGCAAGGGGAGAGCAAAGAAAGGCAAAGGCCCCGCGCGCCGACGCAACGACATGGATTACCAGAGCCCCATAATCACATCGCCGCCATATTCGGGGCTCCTCGGCCTACAAATCCCAAAGGATTTAAAGGAGGCCGCGGGAGGTCGGCCACATCGCCAAGGCAGCCCCGTCTGACAAGAAAGCTCAAGTGGTCCGAGTTGTTCGTCATGTTCTCCAAGGATGATTGTCCCTTGGAATGACCAAACCCGAAGCTCCGTTGGTCGTGAGCCCACCATCAACAACGCAAAGTCGGCCGTCCTCGATCGATGGCGGAGCTCCTTGACCTCATATCCGCTTTCGGCCTTGGACGAGATGCAGTCCCTCGCTCCAAGATCAAGAGCATCGTTGTCCCGTTCTTCGATTATCCCCGCACCTCGATCAAGCCTTTGGGCAGATCGTCTTGCCCGTAACGCTCGGGGACACCGCAAACTTCGGACCGAGCTAGTCAAGAAGTCGTGGACTTGTGTCGGCCTAATGCCATCTTGGGCAGCCGACCCTCTCCAAGTTCATGGTCGCCACGCATCACGCCTATCATCGCCTAAAGGTCCCTGACCCAAAGGCGCTGCCACCGTGAAGGGCGACCACAGTATGCCCTGGCTGACGAGAAGTCCCTCGACTTGGTCGGGCAGCTACCTCAGCGTGGCCCCGACCAAGCGCCGGCACCTTCTCGGCCTAAGGTTACCCTCCAGCCCGGAGGAGAAACCAAGGCGGTCCCTCTCAACGAGGCCAACCCGACCAAGGTCCTCCATTTGGGGTCTTCTTTAGACCCCAAATAGGAACTCGAGCTCATCACCTTCCTCCGGAGGAGCTCGAACGTGTTCGCCTGGGAGCCGTCCGATATGCCCGGGGTCCCAAGGGAGGTGATCGAGCACAGGCTAGCTGTTCAGCCTGGCAAAAGACCTGTGCGTCAGAAGCTCAGGCGATTTCCCCCGGAGAAACAGGCAATCATCCGGGAAGAACTCGAAAAGCTCCTCAAGGCCGGCTTCGTCAGAGAAGTCGGGCACACGGAGTGGCTGGCGAATCTGGTCATCGTCAAGAAGAAGGGGGGCAAATGGCGCATGTGTGTCGACCACACTGGTTTAAACGCCGCATGCCCAAAGGACAACTTCCCCCTGCCGCGCATCGACCAGCTGGTTGACGCGACGGCGGAATCCCAGGTAATGAGCTTTTTGGACGCATATTCGGGCTATCACCAGATTAGCTTGTTCCCAGGGGACGAGGAGAAGACTTCCTTCATCACGCCCTTCGGCACGTTCTGCTACACGACCATGTCTTTTTTGGCTCATGAACGCGGGCGACCTTCGGCGCTTGATGCAAAAGACCTTCCAGAGCGGATAGGCGGAACACGAAGTATATGTAGATGATATCGTAGTTAAGAGTAAAATCCTCGTGCCATATATCCCACCTTGAGGAGACCTTTTGTAATCTTCGAGACATCGAATAAAACTTAACCCGAAAAGTGCGTTTTGGTGTAAAATCCAGAAAGTACTTGGGTATATCATCGTCACAGGCATCGACGCCAACCCGGAGAAGATCGGCCATCAAAAGAATGCGCCCCAAGCTCGGAAGGAGGTTCAAACCCCGACCGGACGTATGGCGCTTTAAGCCGCTTCATTTTCGGTCAGGGCGCGGCTTGCCCTTCTTTAAGGCGCCATAAGCATGATGGTTTCGCTCGACAGACGGTTAACCGCTCCTTCGAGGAGTCAAGCAAGACTGTCGACCTCCGATCTCGCCACGCCAAGGTCGGGGAGTCGCTCTTGCTATACTCGCAATGACGCCCAGCCGAAGCGCTGGTCAAGCAGAAGCGAGAAGGACGCGATGTCCCAGATACTACATCGGCAAGTGTTGCACGGACCGAAGGAGTGTTACCGAGGTCCGAAACTCTTGTACTCGCGTCAGAGCCTCGAGGAAGCTATGCCACTACTTCCAAGCTCACAAGGTCGTTGTCCCGACCGACTTCCGCTTAGGGAGATCCTAAGAAATCTAGACGCCGGTATGGGATAGCGAAGTGGGCCATGGAACTCGCAGAGTTCGATGTCCACTTCTCTGCCAAGACCGCGATCAAGTCTCAAATTCTAGCAGACTTCGTGGTGGAATGGACAAACCCAAATTGACCCACCACCAAGGATCACGAACCGAGACCGGTCATTTGGATCATGTATTTCGACGGTGCCCCGAGCTGAACGCCGGGGTGGCGTGGTCCGGTGTCCCCTCAAGAGGATCGGCCCAAGACGCTATTCAATTACACTTCCCGCAACAAACAATGCGGCGGAGTATGAAGCCTTTTGGCGGGACTCGAGCGCCCAAGGCGCCGAGTCCAGCGGCTGACTGTGAAAGGCGATTCACAGCTGGTCATCAACCAAGTCAACAAGGAGTATCAGTGTTCCGATCGCTCAATGGCGCTTTACTTGGTTGAAGTGAGGAAGATGGAGTGGTACTTCAGAAATTTCGAAGTACTCTACATCCCCAGGAAGGATAATTCCCTGGCCGACCAACTTTCCAAGGTCGGTTCCTCGCAGATGTCCGCCCCTCCGGGGGCGCTAGTCGAGCATCTGCACAAGCCATCCATTCCCTCTGTAGAAGAGACACCACCCCAGATGCCCGCCCAGCCCGGGGCGCTAGCCGAGCATCTGCGAAAGCCCTCCATTCCCTCTGTAGAGGAGGCATCGAGCGCGGCGGCAACGTCTCCTTCCTCGAGCAAGGTGCGGATTGATGGCGCCATTCATCCAAGATTTCGCCCATGGGACATTGTTCGAGGAAGCGGTAAGCGTTCATTGCAAAGGCGGTCATCTGCTCACAAGCTCAGAGACGGCGCTTTGTATCGCAAAGGGCGCTTGAGTCCTCTCCAAGTGCATATCTCGAGAACAGCGAGTTCCTTCTCGAGATATCCATGAAGGAATGTGCGGGCCCACTCGCCCTTCCGGACGCTCATGAGCAAGGCATTCCTATTTGGGTACTATTATTAATGGCGCTAAGACGACGCCGAGCGATCGTGGCAACTTGTCGGGCGTGCCAGTTTCACGCCCGTAAGTCCCACCAGCCGGCCTATGCGCTGCAAACCATCCCACTCTCATGGCCATTCTCGACCTGGGGGGCTGACATCCTCGGACCTTTCCCCCGTGGTCGAAAGGGTTGCAAATTCTTGCTCGTCGCAATCGACACTTTCTCTAAGTGGATCGAGGCCGAGCCCGTTTCAACCATTTCGGCTCAAGCAGCCAAAAGATTTTTCCGCGGCAATGTGGTGACGCGCTTTGGGGTACCCAATCGCCTCATCACAGACAACGGCACCCAGTTCCCCAGCGAACTATTTCGACCATCTGCAAGACATCGGCAAAAATCGCTTCGCCTCAGAGCCCATCCGCAGAGCAATGGAGCAGCCGAAAGAGCGAACGGCCAGTTGCTCCAAGGATCAAGAAAAGAGTCTTCAGAGACCTTTCCCGGCAAGGTGGGTCATGGGTGGACGAGCTCCCTTCCGTCCTTTGGTCGACAAGACCATCAAGGAAGCCGAGCACGGGTAAACGCCTTCCAAATTGCTCACTGGCCGAGGCCATCCTCCCGCCAAATAGTGCTCGGATCCCCAAGAGTGCACACCGTCGACGACATTCACCAAGGTCGCGAAGCCGCCGACCTTGACCTTATCAAGAAACTCGCTTAAAGGCACTGCCTACGGCCACCGCCTACTAGCAAACCCTCCGCAAGCATGCGGCTAAGTCCATTCGACCTCGAGCCCTCTGAGTTAGCGACCTTGTCTCCCAGGTCGGATTCAGACACGTCGAAGGCCAACACACTCTCCCCAAGTGGGAAGGACCATTCACGGTCGTTTTTGTCACGCCCGGGTCATCCGCCTTTACAACGGAGGATGGTCATGAGCTCGCCGATTCATGGAACATTGACCAGCTGCGCAAGTTCTATATTTAAAAGCTCATGCCCCATTTCCTACGCTATGTTGTAAATTCACGACCTCTTCAATCAATGCAACTCTCATTCGCCTAAACACTTCTCACATCGCAGAGTTCGGACCGCGCACGTGGAATGGCACAAGGTACCACGACCAATGCCCGGCCGCTAAAAAATTACCGCCAAAGGTGCCAGTCTCGATAAGCCGACCTTAGTCCGCAGTAGCCATCCGCTACGCGATACAAGTCGCAAACAGACGCCCTTTTGGTCGGTACGAAACTTAGCCCGACCAGCGCGCATGGTCGCCGCACACCATGTCCCAAGAACCGCGGCGCTTCCACACGCCACCATGCTCGCGAATTAGGGCCGTCGTGCAAAGTGTTAGGAAGTTTTGAGACACGCTTGTTTTTTCCACCGACCTAACCCACGCTTGTCACCCGGATAGGCCGGTGTTTGGTCGAAGTATAGCGCGCTTTATCTCGCTCTCTCGCGAAACAAACTCGTGCTCGTAACCCTGTGCACGAGTTTCATTCGCAATGGGCTCGGATAGGAGCGGTCATCGCGAAAATATTTTTTGTTGCTAAGTCATAGCTTGTCTGCAAAAGCACGCCTCGCTCTTAAGCACTATGTACATGCGCGAGTCATTTCATTTCAACTAACCTCGGCCCACGCCGCTCATGCATCAATCTAATCTTACACGTGTCTATCTCACGCCTATCTTTTGCAAGGAAAGCAAGAGAAAGACCAAAAAAAAAAAGAAGGCCATCACGACGCAACATTCGAGTAAAGAAGAAGTTACGCCCAAAGAAAGGCAAAAAGTATATAACCCTACACACCAGCGCCGCCTCTAAGCGCCATGGAGAGCTTTTGCCTATACTCGGCGACCTTAGCCTCAAGATCGATCACCTTCACGGGCGCCGCGACCTTCGTGGGCCTCTCCACGGAGTTGCTCGACTTCTTCTTTATCTTGCTCGGTGAGGGTGGCGGCCGTGCGCGCTGCCCGCTCTAGGTCGGCTATCTTGGCTTCAAGGGCTCGAGCACGCTGCTTCTCCTGTTCAAGTTTTTGCTCGAGCCCGAGAGCCAGGTCCTGGCTAACGGCCAGATCCTTCTCCAACTGGCCAGCCCTCTGCTTCGCTCGATCTAGCTCCTCCTCGGCCTGGCGCGACACTTCGAGCTCAGCCGCCTTGGTCTCGAGGGTCCGGGCATGCTGCTTCTCCTGTTGAAGCTCTTGCTCGAGCCCAAGGACCTTGTTCCGGCTAAGGGAAAGACTCTCTCCGCCAGTCGGTTGTTTTTTTCCATCGCTCGGCTCTTGCTCGAAGCGCGAGCACTTTTTCTCGGAAGCGGAAGACCCTCCTTGGCTCAAGTGAGACGGACCTTTCTGCTCAAGCTCTTGCTCGAGCCCGAGGATCTTCCCTTGACTCGACGACATCCCGCTTTCAGCGGCATCTTTTCACGATTATGGTGTCCATGAGCTTGAGGTCTCCCACCTTCTCCTCCAGCCTAATGGTCCGGGCTTCGCTTTCTTCATATAAGCGGGCCAAGGTGTCGGGGACGATCAACACTTCCTCAAAATTGGCCAAAGACTTTTTAAGGAGCTCGGCGCAGAAAACTCTAAGCGGGATCCCACAAAAACCAGAGAAGGAAAATTACTGCAGTAGCAGGGCAATTCTCACCTCGGCGACGTCGGTGCGCAGATTCTCCCGGAACCTCTCATAAATCTCCCTCGCCTGAATGTCGCCGGGATCCGGCAGAGGTGTGCGCACAAGCCCGGAATCCTTGAAGAAGGGCGGATTGTCCGAGGCTGGCGAATCCTCCTCCTGGGCATGTTGTCCGTCCCGAGGCACCAGGGCCCACTCTTGAGCGGCGCCCCGCCTCGGGTCCGCCACTATCCTCCCGAGCATGTTGATCGCTCAGGCTTCGCTATCCCCCAAGGTGTGGTTCGCTCAGTATGTGCCGTCTTGTCCCGGCAGCATTTCGCCGGAGCCCTGCAGGTTTCTTGAGCAGCCTCGCCGGGGTCAGCGGGTCACCTTTCTCCTCCTTCCGTGCTCGCCACTTCCCACGCCGCCATCACGATGTCGGCGAAGAGATAGCACGCCCGCTTAAGGCACAACGGCGAAGCTTGTGAGCTATTTGGCGATAGTCAGGGAAGGCCCTACAGCTATTAACCGCCCACGCGGGTGAGTGGGGTTAGCCCGGGAGCGCGAAACAAAGAGCAAAGAAAAAACAAAGCAAGGGCAGGGATCGATGCCCACCTTTGGCCGGGCCTTCATCGTCGCCCGCGGGCGGGTTCGCCGCCGCTAGAACTACCAGCTCGGCCGTCTTTTCGGCGGACTGGGTGATCTTCGCCAACTTAGGGTCGACTGTCTCCATGTCGACCCCCTCCAGCGTCTTCCCCTGATGCCTGGGTACCGTTGCGAGAGGCTTCGCCCGGCTGATGATCCCAAACTCCCGAGCTTTAGTAGCTCGCGCGAGTTGGTCCTTCGTCTCGGCCCGCTCCCTCTCCAGCGCTTCCCGGTCGATCTGCACCATGCCTTCGATCAATCGTCCCTCCGCCGCGATTTGTTCGATTTGAACTTCCAGGCTATAATTCTTCAGCCAAAGCCTCAGGCGGCTTACCTCCTCCATCCGATCGGCGTACTCCATGTGCCGCTTCGGGGGATCTCCCTGCGCGGCTGCTTGCCTCTTCGACGACCGGATGCTCGCCGGCGGCGCGGCCGGCCTCTTGCTCCTCCCTTTCTTGGTCTGAGCCGCAGGGACAGGCACTTTGCCGCCGCCCGCCTTGGATTTAAGCTCGCCACGCCAGGCTCAGGCGATCCTCTCCGCCATGGAGGAGCGGAATGTCAGAAGGAAAGGCGCGAGTCTTGTTCCGCAGCAAGAATACTCAAGAAAGCCCGGACGTCTTCCCGCAAGATGAATAACCAGAGACACTTACCACGCTGCCCGCCGAGCACGTTGGCGGGACTTGGCGTTTTTCTCGAGCTTCTTGCCCTTGGGGTCCGAACATTTCGCCGACCTCTTCTCCACCCGATCAGAGTTCTGTCGCCGCGTCGCGCAAAATGTCATCACAAGCTCGAGCAACGCGATGAAGCAAAACTATCACAAGCCGGAGAGCATACCGAGTCGGATTCGCGGGTGAAGTCGCCCCACCCGTGATTTCAAGAAGGCGCTCTCTCCTCGCGATGGGGATATTCTATTCGGAGGATGTCGCGACGATGTCGCGCCGGTGAGCCCCATATTCGTGAGCTCGTGGATCGCCATCAAGATTTGCTCCTCATCGGGTCGACCGCGCGTATGGCGTCTCGGCGTTAGGCGCCGCCGCCTAATAAAGCGCAATGAATCAGTCTCCCATGCCGCAGTAGAACCGATGGTCGGCCCGGCCGCGACGAGTCCTTGAGGGTGAAGATGGGAAACTCGAAGCAGGCGGACAGTCCGCAGCGTAAAATATAAAGCGGTGGGGGAAGTCTCGCCGGTGCGGAAAAGATTGTAGAAATAGAAGAAGAGACTTGGCGTGGGGAGGGTGCCCACAAAGCCTTCGCAAAGGTGGGTGAAAACGGTCAAGACGAGGATGGAGTTGGGGTTCAGATGAGTGAGTTCGCACCGGCATTGCTCAAGCACATCCCCCAAGAACTCGCTCTCCGGCATCCGGAGCCCGCTGACGTGTAGAGGTCGCGACGAGACTATCTCGCTCGTGCGTGTGGCGCTGGGCCCCTCGCCTCCCGGATTCTCTGTGTGGGCGTCTGTGTACCCGAAGTTCCTCCAAAACCCGAGCCTCTCCACCGTGATCTTGTTTCGCCTAAACCGCGCCATGGAAGGACCCGAGAAGATGAACCGCCGCAGTAGAGAGAGAGGAAGTTTGGGAACCGTTGAGTTCTTTTTCTTTGGCGGAGTGTTCGTCGCAAGCGGTGAGAATAATGGAAGACAAATGAAGTGTTCCCGCCGGCTATGTCTAGGCGGAGGAGCCGAACGGGCTGGTGACGACGGCCGATTGCCGACGCGTGGCGGCACGTCCCGCGAAGCGGGCCTGGCCAGGCGCGGTTCCCAAAAAGCTGTCAGAACCGCACCGTGACGCTTCGCGGGGAAGGAACCGCTGCAGTTTTTTCCCGCGCACCCCTCACAAGCGATATTTGGCCCGAGCTTCGACCAAGTACGCTCGGTCCCGCTAGGGCGCGCCTCTTCCCGAGCTCGGTTGCTCGGATGCCGCAACAGGCCTTGTCTCGTTGCGAGATCCCTTTCCCCGAGCGTAGTAGCTCGGATGTCGCGGTAGTCTTTCGCCGTGAGATCACCGCCCTTGAGCATGATTGCACGGGCGCCGCAGCAGCCTTTCGCCACAAAGTTCTCTATCCTCGAGCTAGGGCGACTCAGCACCGCGGGAGCTCGTAGTTGCCCGACTCCAATCCCTCTTCAAAAATCTAGAGGCTCAAGGCGGGGGCCTTAGCAAGGCCTTTTCCCCCTTTTAGCCTCAGGGGCTAGCTGTCGGGGATTGGATACACTGTACCCAAGGCAACCTTTGAAGCCCGGCGCCAATCGACCATGGCCTTGTTTCTACTGGCGCCACAGACCGGCCTTGGGTAGCTTGGCTCATGAGGCTACCCGCCCCGAGCAAGCCGAGCTCGGGGCTTCTGCAAAGCGACGTGGCATTAAATGCCGCATGCTCGAGGAATCACCCGCTTGGGATCTCTGCCGCCATGGTCCGCGCCTTGGTCTTCGCCATTGTTCCCCGTCGCGTGGTACCCGTGAGTGGTGGCGCGGCTCTTGACCGCTTACGCCCTCTCTGAGAGAGCGCCTCAGATTAACTATCTTGTCTCCTCAGAATCCTCTATAAATACCCCTCGCACGATGTAATCGAGGGTGGACTTTTTTCGACTCCACACATACTCGCATACGAGCTTGCTCACTGGAGTCCTTAGGCTAGTTCGAGGCCCCTCCGAGCAAGCACGTTGTAATCACTCCTTACTCATTAGTGAATCCACTGGACGTAGGGTTGTTATCTCCTCCGTGAGAGGCCCGAACTAGACCAAAAACGACCCTTGTGCGCTTCCTGATTGTCTTATCCGCCCCGATCCGTAGTTCGGCATACCCTCAGACGTACAGCCCTTGCGGGAAAGGGGCCTTAGGTTGATCCCTCATTCAACAAGTAAGCTCGGCGAAGGACCCCTGTCCCGAATCGTCGACAATTGTGTTTTGTATTTTTAGGGGCAATAAATAAAGTCTAATATTTCTTAAAATGCTTGTGTGAGGTCTTGAGGCAATACTAATGATCAGTAAAATTTTCAGATGATTATCATATCTGTATATTTTTTTTAAAATTCTAACAATGATATTGTCTTTTTATATACTATTGTGTGTTTTATTTTTAGGGGGGCACTAAATGAAGTCTAATATTTCTTAAAAATTTTGTGTGAGATCCAGAAGCAATTATGTGATGTTGTAATATTTTTAGATGATGATCGGACCTGTGTATTTTTTCAAAATTCTAAAAGTGTTCCTGCTCTTGTATTTGCTCTTCTATTTTTGATTTTCTAGGGACAACAAATTAAGTCTAATATTTCTAAAAATTTTAATACATAATCCTTGCTAACTCTAAATGGTATCAAAATTTAAGAGCACAATCAATCTTATAAATTTTTCTAAAAAACTGACATTGTCTCTGTTCATTTTAATTAATTGTTATTTTTATTTTTCAGAAGCATTAAATGAATTCAAAAATTGGTACAATGTCTCTGGCGTGTTTTGTAGATTAATTAGGATTTTTATAAATTTTTTCTATATTTTCAGTTTTTAATTTTTTTAAAATTTTTCAGTTTTATTTCGTTGTGCTGAAAATTAAAAAAAATTGCTGAAAAATTGAAAATTTTGGTCAAACATAAAAAATCACTCGAAAATCAGTAGATAATCAAAGAAAACCACTCAAAAATTGCTCGTTAATCATTTTTCTCGCACCACCAAGTTCAAAATTCAAACTTTTTCGATTTCTACCATTTCCAACCCAATTTTGCCAATTTTCAAAAATTTCGATATGATCGATTATCACGATATCGATATTGTGAACCCTAATTGAGGGTCGCCACTAACGGTGCGGTGGACACTATTTATCCTCACTACTAATAAATCAACTTATTACCCCCGCACTTTCTATCTCTCCTATTCCTTGAATTTCATGTATCTCTTGTGACCTTGCTTACCTAGCTTTTGAAAAAACCCCTGCCGCTGACTTACCTTTACCTAGCAGCTTATCTTTGTTTTTGGTTGCCAGGATGATCCTAGCCTACACCATACGACCTATCCTGGCTAGCAGGAGACAGCCTGAGGAGATGCAAGTAGGGGTATTTGGCTGGTTGTATCTGATGATCCTAACTGAGCAAAGACTTTGTTTGGTTGGCTTATTAGGAGGTAGGATGGCTGAATGCATAGAAGAGATGTTTGATTGGCTATATCTAGCTAAGTGTGGTAGCTCGAGGATGGATGGAATATTCATGATTATTGGTTAAGTCATTCCAATTTGTAGGTACATGAATGATATTAGTGCAATTATTAAGGTGCAATTTTTGTAAAGTGTGTTGTTATATATTGGTTGCGAATAATATGATCACAGCCAGGCCAAGCTTCAAGAGACACAGCATATCCTTCAACAAAACAGCAGGTCTTTACTGCCAATATCAACATGTGCATCACCACCAGCATCAAGAGGCCGCAAATAAACATGATTATCAGTAATTTTCTAGTGGTTTCATGCAAAAAAAAGTTTGAAAAAAAAAGCATATGAAATAGTATGTCTGAAAAACATGCTAAGTTCTGAACATTCATCCAAAAGAAATTTGTTCATCAACCAGGAGTCCAAAAAAAATTGTACATACTCTATGCTACAAAAACACTGTAAAGGTGAGAGTTCACCATGATAGAGGCTTAGATGTACATGGATTAGGACTGTATAGCAATCAAATAGTTCAGACTAACATCTACCAAAGTCGATATACATCTAGAGAAAATTAGGACTGTATATTGTACAGAAGACAGAAATATTTGTTCAGACTAACATCAGAACTCATATAGGATTGCAGCAAAGAGAAAAAAGAGCATTGGCTGAGTTGAGCATAGGCACTAGCTACCTGAAGCCTTTGCTTTGCTTTGCTTTCCCTTTTTTTCCTTCTGATTTCTCAAAGCATCTACCAAAGCCACACGAATAGAGCATTTCATGTGCCTTCTGGGGTTTCACTATAAATTGAATGGCCTTGCAATTTTCTAACACAAATGTAATCTGGATATATGATATACTACGTTGACCATCTTTTCATGATCAGTGCTACCTGAAGGCATGCATGAATGCCAAGTTAGTGCAAAACTGAACAAACTTGATTGCTTGATTTAACATACAAGAGTAATTTGTTTCAGGACATATGTTGTGGTTATACACACGCAGATTGCCATTTGAGCATGGAACCATCTTCCGAGGACACATGTTGGAGGTACCAAAACCAAATCAGATAGAGATTATTGAAGTTGGTGCCAATTTCTGCTAACTATTGGACACCTTTTCTAAACAAAAATACCTCCAACACACGGAATTTGTCAACAAAAAAAAAAGACCGGTCTTCAGAATTCATTTTTCAGTCTTAACATTCCTGGAAACATTTTCTCGCTAGCTTCCTAAGCTATATCACATCTTCTCACTAGCTTCCTTTCTTCTCATTCCACTTCTGCACAAAGCGACAACATGGAAGAAATGATCTGATTCTGCTATAAGATGTGCACAGTACCAGTGCTTGTTAGATGGCCATTAATCTTTAGTTTCTGACTAATTTTTCCAGGAGTGCTTGCCAGGAACCAAACCAACTCCTTAGTCACAAGCGATTTTGTTATCTCATGTTGGTGCAGGTAATACAGGATACTTGAGCCTACAAAAGAAAAAATGTTGAGATTTTGTCACATCTAAAATACATCTGGGAGTACACATCAGAAATAAGGTCATAAGGTGCGAATGTTACAATACATAATGGACTTGGAACACATGACCAGATTAAGATATGGCAAAAATGTTGAGATTTTGTCACATCTAAAATACATCTAGGAGTATACACCAGAAATATGGTCATAAGGTGCAAATGTTAAATACCTGATGGACATGAAACACATGACCAGATCAAGGTATGGCTGGGAGCTCCCAACAAGGGGAAAGCATATCCTGTGCTGGAGGCTTTCAGCTAACCTCCTTAAAATCCCATGGCACAATGTTGTGCAAATGTTATACAGAAATGTATAGCAACATGAACAGTGAATGTTATATAGAGTATTTTTTCACATCATTTGCAACATATGATTAAGGCAAGTATGCAACATATGATTAAGGCAAGTATCCAACATTTCCAACATAATGTTAATCCAACAGATGTTCAACCATTCATATTACATGATCAAAATGGTGCCCCACTACCATCTCATGAGGGGTTTCCCATATACAACCTCGGTACATTAATAGTTAGATGTTTAGGGATTTTATAGGTAAGCATCTAACACCTTAGTACAAAAATAGGCTCAAATAGTTAGCATCAGTGAGCGGGGTTGGACATCAAAAAGATGTAACCCACAACACACGCCTAGCCTTGGACATTTGTAAAAATACCAGGCTCATGGCCTTGTGCAAAGCAAGGTAGGTTAGGATAGCTATTAGAGACTCCTCACTAAACCCAGATAAGTCCATAACTGTACTATACAACTCAGGATGCGCCTCTCCATGCACAATCTCCTTTATGGCGGCAGCCATCTCACGGACTGCATCCGACATCGTGGTTAGCAGCATTGCTTCATCCTCACTAACAAGAGGATTCCTCTTCCTTTTCCCAGTTGTGCTGGAGTTTTCCTTGCCACCTTCTTCAGAAGTAATAGCACCACTACCAGAGGCATCGCAACAGCACCAGAGGTAACGCCATCATGCTAATCCATCCCATCAGTAGCAGTACTAACACCATCAATACCAACAAATGTGCTGGTCTTGCCAAAGTTGTCAGACACCTCTGACGGAACACCTAACCATGGCCTGTCCGGCTGTCCACTACCAAAGATTGTGGCTATCTCAACATAGTTCTCTATGGGCACATTAAGAAAGTCAACATCTTTAGGGTGATCCTAAATAATACCAAGAAGGTTGTCAACTGTTAGTATAAGAAAACAATAGGGTTCAATTATCAACAAGTTAAGAAAAAACCTTGATCACATTTATATACTTGAGATCGGTAACGACGGCTTTTAAATTCTAGTTTGGATTATTATTTAGCATTACAATAACTAGAATTATCAGGTTGTATAGGATTAACACTAACCCTCCAAGCTCCACATATCAGCCATTTTCGCTTGTAGCTCTTGGATAGTGAATTCATTTGAGTAATCACCTTTGTCTTGTCTACCATCACTGGAGAGCGTACAACTCCTTAATCTAAAGAAGGTGTAATAAGAACTTCGGTTGGTAAGGAGAGGGTGAGGATGAGTGATTCCACATAAATTCCACATGTGCATGCTGCTTTTGTTTGCTACTGATCATGATAGGTTACGAGCATGAGGAACTTCAACTCTATGGAAGTAATGATCTAGAGTAATATCTCACTTGGAAAGAATAAATGGAGAATGTGTTTAAATTTCAAAAGTTTTATAAAGCCAAAGAGGTGATATGTGCCATTACTGAATTTGAGGACTATGCTTATAATTGGTGGCAACAATATTTTGGGAAAAGCTTTAATATATCTTGGTCGGAGTTAGAGATGATAGTGAGAAGTGAGTTTGTGACATGCTATTATGGGCAAGAGCTACTTCGTCAGTTGGAGAGCATTACATAAGATTGCAAATACTATGTTGAGTTAAAATTGCAATGCAACGTACTGGCATCACTAGTGCATTAAAAGAAAAGGAATGCTTCAAAAGAAGTTTGAATTTTAATATCGCCGTTGCACTTCAACATAAATATTATTGTAGTATATTTGATCTTATGGATTGTGCTATTAAGGAGGAAAGAAAACTTAAGGAGTGTCATATACCTGTGATAATATCTTCAATGTAACCTGTGATAAGCTTGCTGAATTGAAATTGTATATTTTAGGTAACCTATGTTTCATATGTTGTTTATGTAATCTGAGTAGCGCAGTTGAAGCATGGAAGGCGCTAAAAGTTTTCCCCTCTCGTATTAGAATGATTTGATGCATTGTTGTCAACTACTAACTTGTATGTAGGCTTATAAAAGTCGAGGACAACTTTTCTCGATGTAAGAGGGAATAAAGTGGCTATTATGCTTGTAATTGCCAATTTGATATATGTAAATGCCAACTTGTATGTTGTTGTTGAAACAACCCAGAGTTCAATCATGCAAATGAGATCATCAAAACAAATTAATAAAAACCATAATTAATTAACCAATAAAGTGTAATCATCCATTTTATTCATTAACCATGGTATCATACAATTGCATAAATTTACACTGTACATGACCATTAAATTACATTAAAAGGGAAATTACAAAAATGTCCTATTGCTCTAATAAGCTAAGCCTCTAATGATCTTTGGCCTCAAAAACACTGCAAATATGTCAGCCATACATACATATAGAATCAAAAGTCAAGATGTTAAAATGTAAAAGAAATAAAGTGTGTGCCATCAAATATGTGGTAGTATCGCTCATCAAGATACAAGACCGTCTAGGGCCAATCAGCACCTCTCGCTAAAGTAGGCTTCATCATTCGACATAAAGCAAACCTGCAATTATTGGGTAACTATAGCCATACCCAAATAGTACCCAAAATATCACATTGTAATATGGTAAAACCCCACATGGTAAAAGAATAGAAGTGGCATAGTTCAAAAAGGGGTGAACCTAGCCTTAGTCCAGCCATTCCTCAGTTCACCCTCCCCCAAAACAACCAAACCCCCATAGCCTCCAAAGCAAGGCCAACCGAAGCCAAGAAGTAAAGCAAGCCAAGACTAAGCTTGCAAGCCAGCCAGAACCATTCCCCAGTTCCATTTCCCTTCTTCCCACACCACACCCTGAGAGGGAGCTCCCAACACAAATCAGAGCACACCACAAACACAAAGCAAGGCCACCAAGGAAGTTAAAGCCAAGAGGTCCTCAAGCCAACAAAAGCCAGGAGCCTAGGAACAAAGGGACTAAGGACAAAGAAGCTATGAGCAAGGAGGCCAAGAACATGGCAACATCATCATCAACCACAACACCGGCCACTTCCATATAGCATGATTCTTTTCCTACCATTCTCCACATCCCAGGTAATCACATTCATGCATTGACCAATACTAGAGACAGAGGTTACAAAAGCCAAGAACTAGATTAGACAATAGATAGTCTGGGGATTACCCATGGGTCTCAAGGGTGTAGGGTGACGTCGAGCATGTTTGCAACCCCGCATACTCCCCAGTGTACGAGAGGTCACGGGTGTCATCATCGCACTACCAAAATAGAGCAATCAACCCATTAAATCATCATAGACTCACTAGCACAGTTTAATTAGGGACAATATCATCTCTCATAGCAAAAAAGTAGTAGAGAGCAGTAGCACAAAAAGGGGAAAAGGGTAGCATGATAGTGAACTCTAGAGAACCGGTAGAGGGGGAGGCGTGCAAGTGGAGCTAGTGAGGAGGGGGCCCAAAAAGTGCCGAGAAGTCTTTGCCGACTTTTTGCCGAGTTCCTCTAGCTTCCCGATTGTTTTCTTCTATCGAGTCTTGAGTTCGAGTGGTTCGATCTTTGCTAAGCGTCGACTTTTTGACTAGTTTTCTTCCTTTGGTGAAAACTGAGTGTTGAGTGCCTCCAGTCCTTGCTGCGCGTTTTTTAGCTTCTTGACTGGTTTTCTTCTTTGATGAGTACTCTGCTGTGGGCAAGGGGTTTGTTAAGGACTTAGCAGAGTTCCCCATGTATAGTATCCAAGTAGTTCTCTGTCAAAATCTTTGGGGCGCTGGCAGTAGTCCTTAGGGCGTTTTAGTGGTTAGCCGAGTGGTTAGCTAAGTGGTTAGCCAAGTGGGTTAGAGCATATGTGTTAGCCGACTGGTTGTGATTAATTTGTGTTTGACTATTTTGAGATAATCAACAAATATCTTTGTGGGCATTGCTGTGTGAAAGGTTTCCTTGTCTTTGACGGTTGCAGTATGATGGTGTTGGGTCATGGTGAAGTGAAAGTTGACCGGGACTAGGCGAGGTGCGTCAGAGGTCCTAAACGGTCGGGAGATCGCCGGAAGATGGCCGGAGATGAAGTTCGGGCGAGCCAAGAAGACAAAGAAAGGAGCAGACACTAACTAGATGCTGCACGGATCAATGAGGACTATCGGAGTATGGTCTAGTTGATAGGAGTAGCGGGTCTAGTAGTATGCTTTGAGAGCCGTACAAAAAAAACCTTGTGTTAGTGGGTTTAGAGTTTCCCCTTGCATGCCAAGTGAGTGGGCTCTTCCTAGCCCTTAGATGAGACTCTAGAGTTGAGGGCTGCATCTGAGGGTGGTAGGTGTCCCGAGAGTTGTATAAATAGGGGTGAAGGGGTAACCTTCCACTTCTGAAGGATCCCTGAGGGGTTTTAGAGGTTTTGAGTGCTCAGTTGAGCTTTGCCCACTTTTGTTTGTGTGGCTGTGTAACCTCCCTTCTAGAAATATAAGTTTCCACTCAAAGATTTCAATACTTCCATTTTACTTTCTTCTATTTACTTTATGCAAGTTACTTTCAGCAATTTAAATTACACAAATTTACTTTACGCAAGTTGACTCGCCTCCTTCTACATGCTTTTATTCTTGTGATATTTGCGTTCTTGAGTTGTTGATCTTGTATTTCTTACGTGTGTGATTTTTGTTTCGGATTCTTTTGCTTGTTGTGACTTGTGGGTAAGTTTCCAAGATCTCCTCAATCATCAAGATCCCACGAGCAAGCTTTAAACCAAATTCCCTGTTCTTTCTACCTATCTTGATGTGTTCTTTCTTCTCGGGCAAAAAGGTCGAAACTTTGAGATTAATCATTGTGATTGGTTTGTGAATCAAGTTTCTGACTGTCCCAAGATCACATCTACCAAGTTTCATTGAGTTTTGTTCAGCTGATCAAAAGTTTCTTTGATTTTCATTCTGGGTCGTGCTGTCTGCTTGTGAGGTGTTCTTGAGTCTAGTACTACAGCCTTTTCAGAAGGGTACCACTGACTTTCATAGTCAAGCACCTCATTCTTCTTGGGTAATCTTCGTTGTTAGCATTTTGGAATACTTTGAGTGGGGGAAAATTTTATTGCGACCATTCACTCCCCTCTGTTCACCATCCCAATCCTTCAAAAATCTATAACCAGACGAGACTCTGATCCCACGTTAGCACTTGCACACTGATCTTTTCTCCTCATTTGCCGAGAGTAGCTTTCTTTGGGGAAGGTAATACTTTCCATGTGTTCTTTCTTGAGGGTGTAGTTCTTTCCTGATTTTAAGTACTACTAAGTCTTTACGAGCTTTAAGACCATCCTTTGTCTTGTACTGAATGTCCAACAAGAGACCTAGCACGCTTTCACAGACATTCTTTATGACATGCATGGTGTCAGCGTACTATACGCTAGGGTACCCTCTCCACCGCATAAAGTACAATCCGCGTGGCGGCTCGGCAATCGTCGCGGCGATCACGGACCGCCGCCAGCGTCGGTCCACGTGGCGCCGGCGGAAGTGGGCGAAACACGCCGCCGCCGCCCGCGCCCAGCTACGTGGCGGCTCGCAACCAATCGGCGGCGATCACGGCCGCCGCCGGCGTTCGGTCCACGTCGCGCCCGGCGAAAGTGGGCGAAGCACGCCGCCGCTTCGCTGGCGCCAGCTACGTGGCGGCTCGCAATCGGCGGCGATCACGACGCACGGCCAGCGTCGGTCCACGTGGCGCCCGGCGGCAGTGGCGGCGGCACGCCGCCGCCGGCGCCAGCTACGTGGCGGCTCGGCAATCGGCGGCGATCACGCCGCCGGCGGCGTCCCACGTGGCGCCCGGCGAAAGCAGGTGGCGAACACGCCTACCTTTCGCCCGGCGCCCGGCCCACGTGGCGGTGGCGGCGATTGGCGAGGACGCCCGCCCGCGAGGCAAAGAGGTGGAGCGCGGTAACCGCCTCGAAGGCTCCTTCCACTACCGCGTACCATGTCGAGCAGCGAAGTTCGCCATAGCGAGCTTATCACCGCAAGGGTTTCTGCAACAAGCCCATTCCTCTGACGCCTCTCACCTACCTGTCGCACAGGGGTCCCATCCGGTGGACCGGGCAAAGGCACGCGTAAGCATTTAATGAGGCTGGAGGAACGGGACAGCACAGGAAGGAGTAGTAAATGTATGAGGATCAGCATGATGACTTCCCTTTTACCTACTCCGCTAGCTTTGGCCTATATAAGGGCCTCCGGTGCATGGGAAAAGGGAGGGCATTCGAGAGAAAAGAACTTGTACCCCAAGAGCTTTGTACTAGTTTCATGCATTCTCTAAGCAATCTAGCAGGAAGTAAGGCTATTACCCGAGCCAAAGGGGCTGAACACAGGTAAAAATCTCTTGTTCATCCGTAGTTCATGGATGGGGAATCCTTCGTAAGGAGTCCCAGGGCTTTCGCCCTCTAGGTTTAGCCGCCACGAAGACGCCCTCCTTCCAACAAAACCCGGTGCATCCTCCGAACTGTCGAGTGAATCTGTGCGACACATGGCATCGATGCTATGGCGAATTTTCAAGTCCTTCGATGGGGCAAATACTTGTAGAAAATTGACATCTTTTGAGCAGGACAAAGCGGAGGAACCTCCTCATCGGTATTCTTCCTCTTCGACCCCTCTTTTGGCCTGCAGACCGCTTCTTCCAAAAACCACCTTGATGTTCGGACCATTTCAAACACTTTTGCCCGCTATGGCGCTTTGGAGTGATCGCACTAAGGTTGGCCCGATCTTCGATGAGAACGTCGTCGGTTTGATGGTGCCGAAGTAGATGGAGCGGCTACTAACCACGAGATCGACAACCAAGCAATCATAGCGTCACCACGAGGCGATCAGCGAATCAAAACCGATCGATCCTTGTACCTCTGCAAGCGAGAACAAGCAAGAACAAGGTGAGAGCAATTCCAATCAATAATCTCAAAGATACAAAGCGAGGTTCTGTTTTCAAATCACGGGTGGTCTAGTCGACACCGCGAACACGAGGAGGGACGCAAGCGGTCTACCAAAACACAACAAAACCTAAGCGTAAAAGAACGGCGTCGGCCACATATATGCGGCGGCTAAGAGGTGTAGGGCAGCCAAAACAGCGGTGGCCACCAAAACCCTAAGATACATGGGCCATAGGCTAAAAAGTGGGGTGATCTGACACCACAATTTCTGGCCTGTAACATTGTTCCACATTTTCCTGTCGTTCTGGAGTGAGTTTGGAAGTGGGGCTGGATCCATTGGAAAGCTTATCTCCTAAGCTTTCAAACAGGTGGTCGTGACGCTGAAAGCGGAGTCCGGAGCCCAAGTTATGCCCGTTTGAAGTTGCCATGCTGCTGGATGGCCGAACCGGGATTTTGACATCTTGGGCTTCCATATGGGCCTTCCTTGACGCGTGGGCTGTTCTCGGTGTGTGCTTGAGGCCCTTGTCTGTTGATGTGGGCTTGAATAACTGAGCTTTTGGATTAAAACCTCTCGGCGAAGTTGCCGCGGCGTCGATCATTTGTGACGAAGATGGAGCGGCGTCGGTAGTCATTGGAGAAGCCGGAGAGGAAGGAGGGCGGTGGTCACTTGGTCGTATCCATGTTGGTGATGTCCTCATCATCCTCCTTCTTGAATTGGAGTCGTCCTCGACTCCTTCTCATGATCTGCAAAAGGTTAGTGGCAGCAGGAGGCAAGAAGCAGATATACGCAAAGCAATATGATGTGAGAAACAATCTTATTTAAAAGAATTTCTTTCTTGAACATTGGTTTAGATTGTTGTACACCACTAACAAATTTGTCATGCTCATGTCCTTTACCATTAGTTCTTTTTGCATTAATTTTGGCTAGCTCAGCAGGAGTCATTGGATTCAAAACCAATTTCTTTCCATTAAACTTGAAAGTATATTGATTGGTTCTACCATAGTGAATAGCATCAACATCATATAACCAAGGTCTACCTAATAAAAGTGAACATGATTCCATAGGTATGACATCACAACAAACATGATCATGGTATGAACCAATGGAGATAGGAACTTGCGCGCTTTGTGTTACGAACCTTACCAATTGAGTTGAACCATTCCATTGAGTAAGGTTCTTTGAAGTGGAGTCATGGTCAAGCCAAGTTTCTCGACCATGTGTAGACTTCTTGAGGTTGCTACTGATTCCCTCCATCAATGATGACGTGTACCGCGCATTCTTGCACAACAAACTTAGTTTGGAATAAGTTGTTGCGTCGAGTTTCATTGGCATGTTCCACTGGTGCACTAAATAGGCGATGAGACATGAGGCTCATGTAGTTGTCCGTCATTGCAGCACTCAGGTGCACACCATCTTGATCATTCTTGCCTACAGGGTTAGTCGTAGGAATAGCAAGCACATTCTTATCGTTACATATTGAAATACACTTACTATCCTTCTTCTTAGATTGTGTAGGCTTGACTTCTTTCTTCAGTAGTTCCTTCTCATTCTTGGTTGAAGGGATTTCATTTTTTAATTCTCCATTTCGCCATTTCTCCATGAACTCACTGTGCTTTTTTCTTTCAATTTCTTCTCTTTTCTCAAACTCATGATTAAGTTTCCGCATATATTTCTTTGTTCCTGGCGGAATGCTTGGATCATCCTCGAAGTATAGATCATCGTTCTTTCGTGGACCTGCCATTATTAGTGGTAGACAAGAAAAATACACGCAAAAATGTATATTCCTATCTACTAATATGTGGACGATGAGGATCTCACACGCCCAAGCTCACACCAAGTTCTTACAGTTCTTACCTGCTGACTTTTCAAGGTTCAATCGAGGATGATGGTAATCTACACTTTCGGGGTGACAAAGCGATTGCAAGGTGCTTCTCCTGTGGTTAATAGTAGGTGGAGCTTGGATAGGTATAATATGTAGCAAAGGATATACTAAAAGCACACTAGCCAAAACAAGTTGAAAGAACGTTCAACGAGCGGTACTTTCTTTGGTCCTAGGCTAGACCGTACTAGAGACGCGAGCACGGACACCAATGAAGTCACTGACTTGACAACGAGAATGACCACAGCACACAAGTAAATAGCTAGGGCTTTTTTTCTACCTTTTAGTGCGGCTCTTTTATATGCACTTGCCTTTTTTAATTTTTCTTCCTTCTATATCAACAAGTGGCACATATGATGAATTACAACTCAAACTTTTTCCTGCTGCAAACAGATCTACTATGCAGAAACTTCAAATGCTGTTTTCGGGTTTTATTGGCATCAATGCAAAATGTATAACTGGAAAGTTGTAGATCTTTTCGAGCTGATCAATTTGCATATATGGAATGTCTATTTTGGATAAGCGAAGCCAGAGATATTGACCCCGAAATACAGACTGCTCAGAAAATCCAGGACGAAAACAGATTCCAATCCAACGCGATTATGGGCAAGAAGACGGCGTTTCTGGAAAGTTTCACAATGGACAAAGTTGTAGATAATTTCTCAAGCTTTCAGGAAAGTATAAGAACAGAAAAATCCGAGTTCGTATGAGGGAGTTATGACCAAAATACCGAACTGGACAGAGGAGGATCCGAATTGGACACGGCGACGTCATGGAGTTCAACTCGGTGACAAGAACATGACAAGAACTCGAAACTCTAAATATCAAAACACTAAGACCAGCAACGATACGACGATGCAGCGCAAATTCAACAAGAATTAAACTAGGCGATAATAGTAAAAGGCTAAAAGGGCTCGGATTAGATCAAACACCACGACGAACAAATTTTTAGGGCTGTTTTTCTGGACTCTAGGACGAACAAGATGAACTAAACAAAGATAAGGGTGTTCTCACCAGGCTACCGTCGCTCTGATACCACTTGATGCGCACTAGGTCGGCCCGATCTTCTGATGAGAACGATACATCGGTTTGATGGTACACGAAGTAGATGGAGCGGCTACTAACCACGAGATCGACAACCAAGCAATCGCATAGCGTCACCACGAGGCGATCAACCGAATCAAAACCCGATCGATCCTTGTACTGCTGCAACCGAGAACAAGCAAGAACAAGGTGAGAGCAATTCCAATCAATAATCTCAAAGATACAAAGGCGAGGTTCTGTTTCTCGTCACGGGTGGTCTAGTCGACACACGCGAACACGAGGAGGGACGCACAAGCGGTCTACCAAAACACAACAAAACCTAAGCGTAAAAGAACGGCGTCGGCCACATATATAGCGGCGGCTAAGAGGTGTAGGGCAGCCAAAACAGCGGTGGCCACCAAAACCCTAAGATACATGGGCCATAGGCCCAAAAGTGGGGTGATCTGACACCACAATTTCTGGCCTGTAACATTGTTCCACATTTTCCTGTCGTTCTGGAGTGAGTTTGGAAGTGGGGCTGGATCCATTGGAAAGCTTATCTCCTAAGCTTTCAAACAGGTGGTCGCACGCTGAAAACGGAGTCCGGGAGCCCAAGTTATGCCCGTTTGAAGTTGCCATGCTGCTGGATGGCCGAACCGGGATTTTTGACATCTTGGGCTTCCATATGGGCCTTCCTTGACGCGTGGGCTGTTCTCGGGGTGTGTGCTTGAGGCCCTTGTCTGTTGATGTGGGCTTGAATAACTGAGCTTTTGGATTAAAACCTCTCGGCGACGAAGTTGCCGCAGCGTCGATCATTTGTGACGAAGATGGAGCAGCGTCGGTAGTCATTGGAGAAGCCGGAGAGGAAGGAGGGGCAGTGGTCACACTGGTCGTATCCATGTTGGTGATGTCCTCATCATCCTCCCCTTCTTGAATTGGAGTCGTCCTCGACTCCTTCTCATGATCTGCAAAAGGTTAGTGGCAGCAGGAGGCAAGGAAGCAGATGTACGCAAAAGCAATATGATGTGAGAAACAATCTTATTTAAAAGAATTTCTTTCTTGAACATTGGTTTAGATTGTTGTACACCACTAACAAATTTGTCATGCTCATGTCCTTTACCATTAGTTCTTTTTGCATTAATTTTGGCTAGCTCGTGAGAGTCATTGGATTCAAAACCAATTTCTTTCCATTAAACTTGAAAGTATATTGATTGGTTCTACCATAGTGAATAGCATCAACATCATATAACCAAGGTCTACCTAATAAAAGTGAACATGATTCCATAGGTATGACATCACAACAAACATGATCATGGTATGAACCAATGGAGATAGGAACTTGCACGATTTGTGTTACAGAACCTTACCAATTGAGTTGAACCATTCCATTGAGTAAGGTTCTTTGAAGTGGAGTCATGGTCAAGCCAAGTTTCTCGACCATGTGTAGACTTGCGAGGTTGCTCTGGTTTCCTCCATCAATGATGGCGTGTCTGCGCATTCTTGCACAACAAACTTAGTTTGGAATAAGTTGTTGCGTCGAGTTTCATTGGCATGTTCCTTTGGTGCACTAAATAGGCGATGAGACATGAGGCTCATGTAGTTGTCGTCATTGCAGCACTTTCGGTGCACACCATCTTGATCATTCTTGCCTACAGGGTTAGTCGTAGGAATAGCAAGCACATTCTTATCGTTACATATTGAAATACACTTACTATCCTTCTTCTTAGATTGTGTAGGCTTGACTTCTTTCTTCAGTAGTTCCTTCTCATTCTTGGTTGAAGGGATTTCATTTTTTAATTCTCCATTTCGCCATTTCTCCATGAACTCACGTGCTTTTTTCTTTCAATTTCTTCTCTTTTCTCAAACTCATGATTAAGTTTCGCATATATTTCTTTGTTCTGGCGGAATGCTTGGATCATCCTCAAGTATAGATCATCGTTCTTTCGTGGACTGCCATTATTAGTGGTAGACAAGAAAAATACGCATAAAAATGTATATTCCTATCTACTAATATGTGGACGATAGAGGATCTCACACGCCCAAGCTCACACCAAGTTCTTACGGTTCTTACCTGCTGACTTTTCAAGGTTCAATCGAGGATGATGGTAATCTGCACTTTCGGGGGTGACAAAGCGATTGCAAGGTGCTTCTCACTGTGGTTAATAGTAGGTGGAGCTTGGATAGGTATAATATGTAGCAAAGGATATACTAAAAGCACACTAGCCAAAACAAGTTGAAAGAAACGTTCAACGACGGTACTTTCTTTGGTCTAGGCTAGCCCGTACTAGAGCCGCGAGCACAGACACCAATGAAGTCCTGAAAGCTTGACAACAGAGAATGACCACAGACACACAAGTAAATAGCTAGGGCTTCTTTTTCTACCTTTTAGTGCGGCTCTTTTATATGCACTTGCCTTTTTTTTAATTTTTCTTCCTTCTATATCAACAAGTGGCACATATGATGAATTACAACTCAAACTTTTTTCCTGCTGCAAACAGATCTACTATGCAGAAACTTCAAATGCTGTTTTCGGGTTTTTATTGGCATCCAATGCAAAAATGTATAACTGGAAAGTTGTAGATCTTTTCGAGCTGATCAATTTGCATATATGGAATGTCTATTTTGGATAAGCGAGGCCAGAGATATTGACCCCGAAATACAGACTGCTCAGAAAATCCAGGACGAAAACAGATTCCAATCCAACGCGATTATGGGCAAGAAGACGGCGTTTCTGGAAAGTTTCACAATGGACAAAGTTGTAGATAATTTCTCAATCTTTCAGGAAAGTATAAGAACAGAAAAATCCGAGTTCGTATGGGGAGTTATGACCAAAATACCGAACTGAACAGAGGAGGATCCGAATTGGACACGGCGGCGTCATGGAGTTCAACTCGGTGACAAGAACATGACAAGAACTCGAAACTCTAAATATCAAAACACTAAGACCAGCAACGACACGACGATGCAAGCGCAAATTCAACAAGAATTAAACTAGGCGGTAATAGTAAAGGCTAAAGGGGCTCGGATTAGATCAAACACACGACGAACAAATTTTTTAGGGCTGTTTTTACGGACTCTAGGACGAACAAGATGAACTAAACAAAGATAAGGGTGTTCTCACCAGGCTACCGTCGCTCTGATACCACTTGATGCGCACTAGGTCGGCCCGATCTTACGATGAAACGATACATCGGTTTGATGGTACACGAAGTAGATGGAGCGGCTACTAACCACGAGATCGACAACCAAGCAATCGCATAGCGTCACCACACGAGGCGATCAGCGAATCAAAACCGATCGATCCTTGTACCGCTGCAACCGAGAACAAGCAAGAACAAGGTGAGAGCAATTCCAATCAATAATCTCAAAGATACAAAGCGAGGTTACATTTCTCGTCACGGGTGGTCTAGTCGACACACGCGAACACGAGGAGGGACGCCAAGCGGTCTACCAAAACACAACAAAACCTAAGCGTAAAAAAGCGGCGTCGGCCACATATATAGCGGCTAAGAGGTGTAGGGCAGCCAAAACAGCGGTGGCCACCAAAACCCTAAGATACATGGGCCATAGGCTAAAAGTGGGGGTGATCTGACACCACAATTTCTGGCCTGTAACATTGTTCCACATTTTCCTGTCGTTCTGGAGTGAGTTTGGAAGTGGGGCTGGATCCATTGGAAAGCTTATCTCCTAAGCTTTCAAACAGGTGGTCATGACGCTGAAAGCAGAGTCCGGAGCCCAAGTTATGCCCGTTTGAAGTTGCCATGCTCTTTGGATGGCCGAACCGGGCTTTGACATCTTGGGCTTCCATATGGGCCTTCCTTGGCGTGGGCTGTTCTCGGGGTGTGTGCTTGAGGCCCTTGTCTGTTGATGTGGGCTTGAATAACTGAGCTTTTGGATTAAAACCTCTCGGCTGACGAAGTTGCCTTGGCGTCGATCATTTGTGGCGAAGATGGAGCGGCGTCGGTAGTCATTGGAGAAGCCGGAGAGGAAGGAGGCGGTGTGGTCACACTGGTCGTATCCATGTTGGTGATGTCCTCATCATCCTCCCTTCTTGAATTGGAGTCGTCCTCGACTCCTTCTCATGATCTGCAAAAGGTTAGTGGCAGCAGGAGGCAAGGAAGCAGGATGTGCGCAAAGCAATATGATGTGAGGAAACAATCTTATTTAAAAAATTTCTTTCTTGAACATTGGTTTAGATTGTTGTACACCACTAACAAATTTGTCATGCTCATGTCCTTTACCATTAGTTCTTTTGCATTAATTTTGGCTAGCTCGGTGAGAGTCATTGGATTCAAAACCAATTTCTTTCCATTAAACTTGAAAGTATATTGATTGGTTCTACCATAGTGAATAGCATCAACATCATATAACCAAGGTCTACCTAATAAAAGTGAACATGATTCCATAGGTATGACATCACAACAAACATGATCATGGTATGAACCAATGGAGATAGGAACTTGCAGGTTGTGTTACTGAACCTTACCAATTGAGTTGAACCATTCCATTGAGTAAGGTTCTTGAAGTGGAGTCATGGTCAAGCCAAGTTTCTCGACCATGTGTAGACTTGCGAGGTTGCTCTGATTTCCTCCATCAATGATGGCGTGTACACGCATTCTTGCACAACAAACTTAGTTTGGAATAAGTTGTTGCGTCGAGTTTCATTGGCATGTTCCTTTGGTGCACTAAATAGGCGATGAGACATGAGGCTCATGTAGTTGTCCGTCATTGCAGCACTTTCGGTGCACACCATCTTGATCATTCTTGCCTCTGAGGGTTAGTCGTAGGAATAGCAAGCACATTCTTATCGTTACATATTGAAATACACTTACTATCCTTCTTCTTAGATTGTGTGAAGCTTGACTTCTTTCTTGATAGTTCCTTCTCATTCTTGGTTGAAGGGATTTCATTTTAATTCTCCATTTCGCCATTTCTCCATGAACTCAACGTGCTTTTTTCTTTCAATTTCTTCTCTTTTCTCAAACTCATGATTAAGTTTCGCATATATTTCTTTGTTCTGGCGGAATGCTTGGATCATCCTCGAAGTATAGATCATCGTTCTTTCGTGGACTGCCATTATTAGTGGTAGACAAGAAAAATACTGCATAAAAATGTATATTCCTATCTACTAATATGTGGACGAGAGGATCTCACCGCCCAAGCTCACACCAAGTTCTTACGGTTCTTACCTGCTGACTTTTCAAGGTTCAATCGAGGATGATGGTAATCAGACTTTCGGGGGTGACAAAGCGATTGCAAGGTGCTTCTCACGTGGTTAATAGTAGGTGGAGCTTGGATAGGTATAATATGTAGCAAAGGATATACTAAAAGCACACTAGCCAAAACAAGTTGAAAGAGCGTTCAACGGCGGTATTTTTCTTTGGTCCTAGGCTGAACCGTACTAGAGGCGCGAGCACAGACACCAATGAAGTCCTGAAAACAATGAACGAGAATGACCACACACACAAGTAAATAGCTAGGGCTTCTTTTCTACCTTTAGTGCGGCTCTTTTATATGCACTTGCCTTTTTTTAATTTTTCTTCCTTCTATATCAACAAGTGGCACATATGATGAATTACAACTCAAACTTTTTTCCTGCTGCAAACAGATCTACTATGCAGAAACTTCAAATGCTGTTTTCGGGTTTTATTGGCATCAATGCAAAAATGTATAACTGGAAAGTTGTAGATCTTTTCGAGCTGATCAATTTGCATATATGGAATGTCTATTTTGGATAAGCGAGGCCAGAGATATTGACCCCGAAATACAGACTGCTCAGAAAATCCAGGACGAAAACAGATTCCAATCAACGCGATTATGGGCAAGAAGACGGCGTTTCTGGAAAGTTTCACAATGGACAAAGTTGTAGATAATTTCTCAATCTTTCAGGAAAGTATAAGAACAGAAAAATCCGAGTTCGTATGAGGGAGTTATGACCAAAATACCGAACTGAACAGAGGAGGATCCGAATTGGACCGGCGGCGTCATGGAGTTCAACTCGGTGACAAGAACATGACAAGAACTCGAAACTCTAAATATCAAAACACTAAGACCAGCAACGATACGACGATGCAGCATAAATTCAACAAGAATTAAACTAGGCGGTAATAGTAAAAGGCTAAAGGGGCTCGGATTAGATCAAACACCGACGAACAAATTTTTTAGGGCTGTTTTTTACGGACTCTAGGGCGAACAAGATGAACTAAACAAAGATAAGGGTGTTCTCACGAGGCTACCGTCGCTCGATACCACTTGATGCGCACTAGGTCGGCCCGATCTTACGATGAAACGATACATCGGTTTGATGGTACACGAAGTAGATGGAGCGGCTACTAACCACGAGATCGACAACCAAGCAATCATAGCGTCACCACACGAGGCGATCAGCGAATCAAAACCGATCGATCCTTGTACTGCTGCAAGCGAGAACAAGCAAGAACAAGGTGAGAGCAATTCCAATCAATAATCTCAAAGATACAAAGGCGAGGTTACATTTCTCGTCACGGGTGGTCTAGTCGACACTGCGAACACGAGGAGGGACGCAAGCGGTCTACCAAAACACAACAAAACCTAAGCGTAAAAAAGACGGCGTCGGCCACATATATAGCGGCGGCTAAGAGGTGTAGGGCAGCCAAAACAGCGGTGGCCACCAAAACCCTAAGATACATGGGCCATAGGCCAAAAGTGAGGTGATCTGACACCACAATTTCTGGCCTGTAACATTGTTCCACATTTTCCTGTCGTTCTGGAGTGAGTTTGGAAGTGGGGCTGGATCCATTGGAAAGCTTATCTCCTAAGCTTTCAAACAGGTGGTGCGCTGAAAAGCAGTCCGGGAGCCCAAGTTATGCCCGTTTGAAGTTGCCATGCTCTTTGGATGGCCGAACCGGGCTTTTTGACATCTTGGGCTTCCATATGGGCCTTCCTTGACGTGGGCTGTTCTCGGGGTGTGTGCTTGAGGCCCTTGTCTGTTGATGTGGGCTTGAATAAGCTGAGCTTTTGGATTAAAACCTCTCGGCGACAAGTTGCCGCAGCGTCGATCATTTGTGGCGAAGATGGAGCAGCGTCGGTAGTCATTGGAGAAGCCGGAGAGGAAGGAGGGCGGTGGTCACCTGGTCGTATCCATGTTGGTGATGTCCTCATCATCCTCCCTTCTTGAATTGGAGTCGTCCTCGACTCCTTCTCATGATCTGCAAAAGGTTAGTAGCAGGAGGCAAGGAAGCAGGATGTACGCAAAGCAATATGATGTGAGGAAACAATCTTATTTAAAAGAATTTCTTTCTTGAACATTGGTTTAGATTGTTGTACACCACTAACAAATTTGTCATGCTCATGTCCTTTACCATTAGTTCTTTTTGCATTAATTTTGGCTAGCTCAGCAGGAGTCATTGGATTCAAAACCAATTTCTTTCCATTAAACTTGAAAGTATATTGATTGGTTCTACCATAGTGAATAGCATCAACATCATATAACCAAGGTCTACCTAATAAAAGTGAACATGATTCCATAGGTATGACATCACAACAAACATGATCATGGTATGAACCAATGGAGATAGGAACTTGCACAGTTTGTGTTACCTGAACCTTACCAATTGAGTTGAACCATTCCATTGAGTAAGGTTCTTTGAAGTGGAGTCATGGTCAAGCCAAGTTTCTCGACCATGTGTAGACTTGCTTGAGGTTGCTCTGGTTTCCTCCATCAATGATGGCGTGTACCGCGCATTCTTGCACAACAAACTTAGTTTGGAATAAGTTGTTGCGTCGAGTTTCATTGGCATGTTCCACTGGTGCACTAAATAGGCGATGAGACATGAGGCTCATGTAGTTGTCCGTCATTGCAGTTGATGCGCACTAGGTCGGCCCGATCTTCCGATGAGAACGATACATCGGTTTGATGGTACACGAAGTAGATGGAACGGCTACTAACCACGAGATCAAGAACAAGCAATCGCAACGTCACCACACGAGGCGATCAACCGAATCAAAACCCGATCGATCCTTGTACCTGCTGCAACCGAGAACAAGCAAGAACAAGGTGAGAGCAATTCGAATCCAATAATCTCAAAGATACAAAGGCGAGGTTTTGTTTCTCGTCACGGTGGTCTAGTCGACACACGCGAACACGAGGAGGGACGCACAAGCGGTCTACCAAAACACAACAAAACCTAAGCGTAAAAGAACGGCGTCGGCCACATATATAGCGGCGGCTAAGAGGTGTAGGGCAGCCAAAACAGCGGTGGCCACCAAAACCCTAAGATACATGGGCCATAGGCCCAAAAGTGGGGTGATGCAGCACCCTGAATTTCTGGCCTGTAACATTGTTCCACATTTTCCTGTCGTTCTGGAGTGAGTTTGGAAGTGGGGCTGGATCCATTGGAAAGCTTATCTCCTAAGCTTTCAAACAGGTGGTCGCACGCTGAAAACGGAGTCCGGAGCCCAAGTTATGCCCGCTTGAAGTTGCCATGCTGCTGGATGGCCGAACCGGGATTTTTGACATCTTGGGCTTCCATATGGGCCTTCCTTGACGCGTGGGCTGTTCTCGGGGTGTGTGCTTGAGGCCCTTGTCTGTTGATGTGGGCTTGAATAACTGAGCTTTTGGATTAAAACCTCTCGGCGACGAAGTTGCCGCAGCGCCGATCATTTGTGACGAAGATGGAGCAATATTTCGGTAGTCATTGGAGAAGCCGAGAGGAAGGAGGGCAATGGTCACGCCGGTCGATCCATGTTGGTGATGTCCTCATCATCCTCCCCTTCTTGAATTGGAGTCGTCCTCGACTCCTTCTCATGATCCTGCAAAAGGTTAGTGGCAACAGGAGGCAAGGAAACAGATGTCTGCAAAGCAATATGATGTGAGGAAACAATCTTATTTAAAAGAATTTCTTTCTTGAACATTGGTTTAGATTGTTGTACACCACTAACAAATTTGTCATGCTCATGTCCTTTACCATTAGTTCTTTTTGCATTAATTTTGGCTAGCTCAGCAGGAGTCATTGGATTCAAAACCAATTTCTTTCCATTAAACTTGAAAGTATATTGATTGGTTCTACCATAGTGAATAGCATCAACATCATATAACCAAGGTCTACCTAATAAAAGTGAACATGATTCCATAGGTATGACATCACAACAAACATGATCATGGTATGAACCAATGGAGATAGGAACTTGCACAGCTTAGGTTACTCTTAACCTTACCAATTGAGTTGAACCATTCCATTGAGTAAGGTTGTGAAGTGGAGTCATGGTCAAGCCAAGTTTCTAACCATGTGTAGACTTTGCGAGGTTGCTACGCTTCTCCATCAATGATGACGTGTATCACAAGATTCTTGCACAACAAACTTAGTTTGGAATAAGTTGTTGCGTCGAGTTTCATTGGCATGTTCCACTGGTGCACTAAATAGGCGATGAGACATGAGGCTCATGTAGTTGTCCGTCATTGCAGCACTCAGGTGCACACCATCTTGATCATTCTTGCCTACAGGGTTAGTCGTAGGAATAGCAAGCACATTCTTATCGTTACATATTGAAATACACTTACTATCCTTCTTCTTAGATTGTGTAGGCTTGACTTCTTTCTTCAGTAGTTCCTTCTCATTCTTGGTTGAAGGGATTTCATTTTTTAATTCTCCATTTCGCCATTTCTCCATGAACTCACTGTGCTTTTTTCTTTCAATTTCTTCTCTTTTCTCAAACTCATGATTAAGTTTCAGATATATTTCTTTTTGTTCTGGCGGAATGCTTGGATCATCCTCAAGTATAGATCATCGTTTTTCGTGGACTCGCCATTATTAGTGGTAGACAAGAAAAATACACGCAAAAATGTATATTCCTATCTACTAATATGTGGACAGTAGAGGATCTCACACGCCCAAGCTCACACCAAGTTCTTACCAGTTCTTACCCTGCAGCTTTTCAAGGTTCAATCGAGGGATGATGGTAATCTGCACTCAGGGGTGACAAAGCGATTGCAAGGTGCTTCTCCTGTGGTTAATAGTAGGTGGAGCTTGGATAGGTATAATATGTAGCAAAGGATATACTAAAAGCACACTAGCCAAAACAAGTTGAAAGAACGCTCAACGACGGTATTTTGTCTGGTCCTAGGCTAGACCGCATTAGAGACGCGAGCCCGACACCAATGAAGTCACGTAAACAAAGAACTGAATGACCACAGCACACAAGTAAATAGCTAGGGCTTCTTTTTCTACCTTTTAGTGCGGCTCTTTTATATGCACTTGCCTTTTTTTTAATTTTTCTTCCTTCTATATCAACAAGTGGCACATATGATGAATTACAACTCAAACTTTTTTCCTGCTGCAAACAGATCTACTATGCAGAAACTTCAAATGCTGTTTTCGGGTTTTTATTGGCATCCAATGCAAAAATGTATAACTGGAAAGTTGTAGATCTTTTCGAGCTGATCAATTTGCATATATGGAATGTCTATTTTGGATAAGCGAGGCCAGAGATATTGACCCCGAAATACAGACTGCTCAGAAAATCCAGGACGAAAACAGATTCCAATCCAACGCGATTATGGGCAAGAAGACGGCGTTTCTGGAAAGTTTCACAATGGACAAAGTTGTAGATAATTTCTCAATCTTTCAGGAAAGTATAAGAACAGAAAAATCCGAGTTCGTATGAGGGAGTTATGACCAAAATACCGAACTGAACAGAGGAGGATCCGAATTGGACACGGCGACGTCATGGAGTTCAACTCGGTGACAAGAACATGACAAGAACTCGAAACTCTAAATATCAAAACACTAAGACCAGCAACGATACGACGATGCAACGCAAATTCAACAAGAATTAAACTAGGCAGTAATAGTAAAGGCTAAAAGGGGCTCGGATTAGATCAAACACACGACGAACAAATTTTTTAGGGCTGTTTTTCTGGACTCTAGGACGAACAAGATGAACTAAACAAAGATAAGGGTGTTCTCACCAGGCTACCGTCGCTCTGATACCACTTGATGCGCACTAGGTCGGCCCGATCTTCTGATGAGAACGATACATCGGTTTGATGGTACACGAAGTAGATGGAACGGCTACTAACCACGAGATCAGCAACCAAGCAATCGCAACGTCACCACACGAGGCGATCAACCGAATCAAAACCCGATCGATCCTTGTACCTGCTGCAACCGAGAACAAGCAAGAACAAGGTGAGAGCAATTCCAATCCAATAATCTCAAAGATACAAAGGCGAGGTTCGTTTTCGTCACACGGTGGTCTAGTCGACACACGCGAACACGAGGAGGGACGACAAGCGGTCTACCAAAACACAACAAAACCTAAGCGTAAAAAGAACGGCGCGGCCACATATATAGCGGCGGCTAAGAGGTGTAGGGCAGCCAAAACAGCGGTGGCCACCAAAACCCTAAGATACATGGGCCATAGGCCCAAAAGTGGGTGATGCAAAGACCAATTTCTGGCCTGTAATATTGTTCCACATTTTCCCATCATTCTGGAGTGAGTTTGAAGTGAGGTTGATCCATTGGAAAGCTTATCTCCTAAGCTTTCAAACGGGTGGTCGACGCTGAAAACGGAGTCCGGAGCCCAGGTTATGCCCGCTTGAAGTTGCCATGCTGCTTTGGATGGCCGAACCGGTTTTTGGCATCTTGGGCTTCCATATGGGCCTTCCTTGACGCGTGGGCTGTTCTCGAGGTGTGTGCTTGAGGCCCTTGTCTGTTGATGTGGGCTTGAATAACTGAGCTTTTGGATTAAGACCTCTCGGCGACGGTTGCCGCAGGCCGATCATTTGTGACGAAGATGGAGCAATCGGTAGTCATTGGAGAAGCCGAGAGGAAGGAGGGCAGCGGTCACGCTGGTCGATCCATGTTGGTGATGTCCTCATCAGGAGCCACGCCTTCCTCAACCGTATTGTCAAAATACTTGCCCATCTTGCGGTATTTGTGAGCTTTCAGTAAGAAACGGCGGTGCCGCATGTACACTAACTTCTATGAACATGGAAGGAACGTCGATTACGCTTTCATCCATGCATACTACACATGTTGTCTTCCTTTAATCGACCCGATAGTGCTAGCAGTATGGGTAATCACCGATGGTAACAAAATAATGGCTTTTAGTGTGAAGTAATCGTTGTTGAACCGATCCCACACTGACCCCATCGTGCCACAACATGGCCATATCTTCCATCGCTGGTTCGAGAAACACATCAATATCTACTCCAGTCGTCCTCGGACCTTGGATAAGAATGGACAACATTAGGTACCTTCTCTTCATACATAGCCATGGAGGAAGGTTGTAGATGGACAGGACTACTGGCCAAGTGCTATGTGTGGCATTCCATTCACCGAAAGGATTCATACCATCGGTACTCAATGCGAACCTTACATTCCTGGGTTCGTTGCCGAAATCCGGATACATGCGATCAAAATTTCTCCATTATCTACCATCGGTTGGGTGTCGAATCTTTCCATCTTTTCTGCGCTTGTCGGAATGCCAACCCATTAGTTCGAGTCCCTCTCATTCGAGTACAAACGCTTTCAGCGGCTAATAATCGCAAGTACCACATCACCAACGCAGGATTCTTTTCTTCTTGTCCGTGCTCAAGACCTGCCATCTTCGTATTACCAAGAGTACTATTCTTGTTCTTCTTATTCTTCGTAGTGCTAGGTGAAGAATCATCATCGCCGTGGGAGTCATCATTCTTCTTATACCGCTCGCTTTTGCACGGGCATTGATCCAAGTCCGTAATCTTTACTAAGATGATACATGATGGTTCGACATGCATGTATCTTTTGCACATCCAATGACATCGGAGTGATAAGCTTCTTCGCAAATAAGTGCTCGCCGGCAAGGTGGGCAATCCATTAGCCTTCGAAGTATTTCGCCAAGAGCCTCAACAGATCCGTGAAACTCTTGTCCGACCATCCATTGCTAGCCTTCAACCGTGAGAAGCATCAAGACCGTATGCAACACCAGTAAACTCTAGAGGACAACCCTTGATTCCTCATATAACGAGATCATTATTTGCTTTGTGTAACGATCGACATTATCTAAACTCGTCATCTCCTTTAAAACTCGTGGTTCGGCATGGCGCAACATTTCTCTACATCGCCGATGCGACCATCATCTAGCAAACGAGTATGCACGTGAGCTTCATCTCCCAAACCATCGATTGTCGCCTCCAAAGACTTCGATCATCCACGAGATCGGATCAACATCATCGGTTGTTTGCGATGTACGTTGCTCGCCATGGTTGGACCAACATGTGTAATCCTCTATAAAACCTCTCATGATCAGGTGTGTTGTGATTACACTTAAATCTCCCCACCCTACATTGTTCTTACAGTCTTTGCATGGACAAAGTATTTTCGTTTCCTTCTTAGTCCAGGTGTCCTTCTGAGCGGCTTTAATAAAAGTTTCGAGCTCTTTGAGGAATACACCCTTATTTCTTGAGACATTGTACATCCATGCCCTTTCCATCTTGAACCTAAAACAGAAAATCAGATTGAAATGTCAATTATTTAGATAGAACTTTAACAAGAGAACCCTAAGTTAAATACTATAAAATGATTTTATTAAAATCACAAAAGAATGTATACCATCTCCTCTAGATCTAGAGAGGGGATCTGCTCTCCCTCTAGAGAGAGGTAGGGATACAAGATCCGCTTCACAGATCTAGAAGGTGAGGGCTTCAACGGAAAATTAAATTAGTCCAAGAACACTCAATTCGTTGGTTTTGGTGATGTGTCTATGACATGTGGGTCCATCTGAGTCTATGACAAAGGACCAGGTGTCAAAAAGTGAATCACTAATTTTAAAGAGTGTCATGGCGCCAATCTCTCAAGCTTCAACCCTCTCCCATGCACATTCTATCTACACTACATCTTCCTCTCCACAAGATATATAAACCTCTACAAATGTCGAATGAGATGCTCTTACCTTAGAGAGTTAACTATTCTAAGGATTTCAAGTTCCAAACCTAGCTCCCCTTGTTTTCACAATTTTGGGGCCACCGAACCGCCATGAGAACGATCTGCTTGGAGCTTTAAAGCGAAGTTTCCACAGCGGCTCCTAAGACAACGGCTCGCAGAAAAATAATAACGATCAAGCAAAACAAAGACTACCGGATGATCCATCAAAGGCCAAAAGAACCATACCGAGTATTTTCTCGACGTTGGATTTCTCTCGTAGTGGCGTTGTTGCAACGTGAACGGATGATCCGAGACGCCAATAAAAACTCATACCGAGTATTGCTCGGACGTTGATTTCGTGTTTTGCGTGTATTGTAGAACAAAGGATGATCCTAAGACGCATATAAGAACGCATACCGCATCTCCTTCGTCACAAGATATGCGCATAAGCATTTACAAAATTTGGACAGCAGTTTGTTTAAGAACTACGCCTTTAAAGACTTGAACATCACCACAGGGTGTTCCTTAATTAATTAGGCCATCAATATAATTAACTAAGGCGGCTTGCTTAACGCATCACTGCGGAAATCGCGATTTCAAGATGCGCTTCAGAAGAAAGCCTACCGTAAAGATCGCAATTCCCCAAGCGGTTTCTTAAGAGTGCCGCCTGTGAAGAGCATAGTTTACACAGGCGGCATCTAAAGGGCACCGCCTGTGAAGAGATCAATATTTTCGCAGTCGGTTTCTTACGTGAGCCGCCTGTGAAGATACCTTTACACAAAGGTTCTAACCCCAAGGACCGCCTCACCATTTGAGGCGCTCTCCTTTAATCACTCTGGAAATAAATCCTTGGTGTCTAGGAAAATCATTTCTGTAGTAGTGTAGGTGAATAGAGCTTGAGAAGGAAGTAGGTACCTTGACTCGGGAGTTAGCTTCTCTTAGATTTTCTCCCTCCTGAGTCACTGATGACTGTTCATTATGTGATGCCTTGCTTGTGGAGTTAGAGAACTAAGGATTATGCATGATTGTGTTTTGTCTGAGCTTGATGGTCTTAGGTTAAAAAATGCCAGCAATGAATCTGTTGATGCTTTGTCTTTAGATGCTAGTTTTCTTCATGCTCACTCTACTCCATCATGTGATAACTGCACTAAATTACTTGCTGAAATTGATGTCATGAGCGCTCACCTTAGGAAGCTTTCTTCTAGAAATGATGAACTTGAATTCCATGCTTCTAAGGACCCACTAAGCTCATGTAAGGGCTGTAAGAAACTAAAACTTGATAATGAATATCTAAATGTCAAGTGTGCTAAACTTGCTAAGGACTTATTAGATAAGTCACATGAAAGTTGCTTGCGATATTCTGTGATCGAGGGGGACATGGATAAAATTCAAGTCGAACTTAGGAAGAAGCTAGAAGATCAAGCCATTAGGATTAGAGATGCTCCGTGCGTTTCTTGTGAGATCTTCTTCTTCGCTTCTTTTTCTTCCCCTCATCCCTGTTCTTCCTATGCCTCTCTCTTCCGAGAGTGTGAGTGTCTCATGAGCACTCTCGAGAAGTTTGTTGGAGGCAAGAAGAAGCTCAATTTCATTCTAGACCAATCCAAGATTAGCAGATTTAATCAGGGTCTAGGATTTGCCTATTTGGAGTATGCTAGAACTCATCCTCCTACCATTGTGTGTGGCACCAAGAGTGGTGAGATCGTGGTTGCTCCTAGGGTGAGTACCACTATGTTTAGGTCTGCTGGGGTTATCTATGGGACTTCTGACCAGAAGGTTGCTACTCATGTTACTTCTACCTCTAGTAAGGCGAAGTATTCATACATCTTCTATAAGAAGGATGGTCACCTAGTAGATTTTTGCTTCAAACGTGCCAAGATCACAGGGTGTGAGCGTGTTGCTGCTCATAGAGGTATTCAGGGTCATCCCCCAAACTTTGGGTGCTCCTAAGGCACACACTGCTATTAGACAGGTTAGAGAGTCGCCTATTTTTGGGTAGCATCCAGGATTTGGTTTTCATGTTGTTCGTTTGAGTTTTAGTCCTGGAGCTGCTCGTGGTCAGTCTTACCGCCATCTTTTTGATATTCCTCATTTTTCCCATCAAGGTAGATATCAACGGCGTGAGGTGTTCTCTGGTAGGAGAGTCAGGCAGCTTCACTGGAATGGTCCGGCCTTTGCACCACGGTGGGTCAACCCAGTCTCAGCTCCTAGACCTTCTACTAGGGTTGCTACTTTTGATCTTGTGAGAGTTGAGCGTCAGAGAGACACTAGAGTCCAGTCTTCTTCCTCTATGGCTAGTACTTTGAGGCATCATGTGGTTCAGTATTGGGTTTCCAGATCTTCACTTTATCCCAGCACTAAGTACTCTCTCTCTCTTTTGGCTTGATCATGTCCGTCGGATTGGGAAGGGAGATGTTTGGATTGTTGACTCCGGTTGTTTTCACCATATGACCGGAGACTCCCGTTGGTTCTCTTCCCTAGTTCGAGCTTCAGGTGATGAGTTGATTACTTTTGGGATGCTTCTTCAGGTAGAATCACTGCCAAAGGTACTGTTTGCATTAATGAGAATTTTATTCTTAAGGATGTTGCCTTGGTAAGTAAGCTGCATCATAATTTGCTTTTTGTTTCCTAGCTTATCGATGACTCTTTCGAGGTAAGCTTTAAGAGCAATACTTGTAGAATCCTTGATTCATCAAGGAAGTTAGTTTGCAGGATTTCTAGATTTGGGAGGGTCCTCCATGTTGATTTTTTTGCTTCTTCTGGAAACTCTCTTCGTTGTTTGATTACTTCTAAGTCCCATGATATCTCCTTTTAGCATAGGAGACTTAGTCACATTGATTTTGATCATTTGACCAGAGTTAGCAACCACGATCTTATTCGTTGTTTGCCCAAACTCAAGATGGTCAAAGACTTAGTTTGCTCTCTCTACCGACATGGCAAGATGGTTATACCTTCTCATCCTCCAATCACCGTAGTGATGACTGATGCACCAGGACAATTTTTACACATAAACATTATTGGTCCAGCTAGAGTGCAGTCAGCGGGAGGGAAGTGGTATGTTTTTGCATTGTTGATGACTTTTCGAGATATTCTTGAGTATTTTTCATGGCCTCGAAGGATGAGACCTTTTCTCACTTCAGGGGTTTCGTTAGTAGGTTGTCTATTGAGCTCTCTAGTGCCTTACGAGCTATACGTAGTGATAATAGCACAGAGTTCAAGAACTCCTACTTTGAGAGTTTCTGTGTGGAGTCTAGGTTAGAGCATCAGTTCTCCTCTCCATACGCCCCTCAGCAAAATGGCATAGTGGAAAGGAAGAACAGGACCCTATTTGAGATAGCTAGGACGATGCTAAACGAGTACAATACTCCTAGGAAATTTTGGGCTGAGGCTATAGCTACTGCTTGCCATGTTTCAAATCGCGTTTTCTTGAGAGCACATTTGCATCGCACTTTTTATGAGTTGACGTATGGGCGAAAACCCAGTGTATCACATTATCACGTATTTGGTTGCAAGTGTTTTATCTTGAAGTTTGGTAATCTAGATAAGTTTTAGTTTCATTCTTCTGATGGTATTTTTCTGGGTTACTCAACTTCTTCTCATAGCTATAGGGTCTGGAATTGTGATGCGAATAGGTTCATAGAGACCTGTGATGTAACCTTTGATGAGGCTAGCCCAGGAGCTAGACTTGATATTTCAGGCTCTTCTTATCCCTCTGAGACCATCTTCGTAGAGGATGAGGATGATGGAGATGATGGTGTTCCACCTAATCCAGTCCCCTCTACACCTGAGGTTCCTTCTATTTCCATTTCTGCACCTCAGGGAGACCAACCCTTACCTTCAAACTCTCTTTCACCAGTGGCTCTGTTCCTGCCTCTTCTGTTCAAGAGGTAGAGGCCACTTCTGCTTCTGGTCCTCTCCGTCATATCCAGAAATCTCATCCACCTGATCAGATCATTGGTGATCTATTTGAGCATGTGACACGCTCAAAATCAGGCTTATCTTATTTCTGCCTTCACTTTGCCTTTGTTGCCTTGTTTGAGTTAAAGGAAGTTACTCATGCATTGTTCGATAAATCATGGATTAATGCTATGCATGAGGAATTGGAAAACTTTGAGAGGAACAAAGTCTGGCAGCTTGTACAGCCCTTATCTAGTCATAATGTAATTGGAACCGAGTGAGTATTCAAAAACAAGCAGAGTGAGGATGGGGTTGTCATTCGCAACAAGGATAGGCTAGTTACATAGGGCTTCACTCAGGTTGAGGGTCTTGACTTTGAGGAGACTTTTGCCCCTGTAGCTAGATTAGAAGCGATTAGAATCCTGCTTACATTCTCTGCATCTCAGGGCTTCAAGCTCTATCAAATGGATGTCAAGAGTGCATTCCTCAATGGTTTCATTGAGGAAGAGGTGTATATCAAGCAACCTCTAGGATTTGAGAACTTCAAGTACCCAAACCATGTCTACAAGCTTTTCAAAGCCTTGTATGGACTTAAGCAGGCCCCTAGAGCTTGGTATGAGAGGGTTAAGTCCTATCTTCTCAGTCATGGTTTCAAAATGGGTATAGTAGACAAAAATCTATTCATCAGAAACCAGGATTCTTATTTCCTTCTCGTCTAGATTTATGTGGATGATATTATCTTTAGTGGCTCATCTTAGTCTCTTGTGTCTCATTTTTTTGAGGTGATGAGCACAGAATCTGAGATGAGTATGATGAGGAGTTGAGTTACTTCCTCTGCTTCCAAATCAAGTAGACTCAGGAGGGTACTTTTCTGCACCAAGATAAGTACACTCGGGACCTCCTGAGGCTATTTAATATGTCTGATGGGAAGCTTGTGATGACTCCTATGGTTACCACTACTGTCCTCGAGCCTATGATGACTCTTGTGGCCACCATGAGGGTAGGCTCTAGGGCATCGAGACCATCAGAAGGAAAGCAATCATGTCTAATCCGGTTGCATACGCTAAAGCCCATTTCAAGTTTTGCAACACATGATTGTTATGGCCCCGTATATCAACGAGCATAAGCACTGGCTATGACAAGAGAATCCATTGCGGCAGGAGTACTAGATTATCAGACAACATAACCTTCAGTTTAATAGATGGTTGAAGGAGTGACAACCGATCATTGCAAGCTCCTCAAGTGATACGCTGACATAGTTGGCAAAAGGGCCAGCATTTACTATTGTAACATGGAAAGGATACAACTTAAATAGGTACACATTTTACACGAGAGATCAGGACATGAAGAGCACAAACCAGAACAACGGTGTTTGTGTAGATGCGCTGAATACCGCTGGGTCAATGAGGAGCTCGTACTATGGGTTCATTGAAGAAATTTGGGAGCTCGACTACATACTTTTCAAGATCCCCTTATTTCGGTGCTGTTGGATTAATCTACAGCATGTGAAAGTTGACAAGTACGGTGTTACTATTGTGGACCTCGAACGTGTCGAATACCAAGGCGAACCATTTGTTCTTGCTAACCAAGTTGTTCAAGTCTTCTATATAACCGACCCATCCAACAAGAAGCGCCACGTGGTTTTTCAGGAAAATAGGAGGATTATCGGAGTTGAGAATGTGGTAGATAAGGAAGAATATAATTAGTTTGATGAGTTGCCTTCTATCGGTACTTGCGTCATGGTTCAGGAAGATCAACCTGAGGATGCTAGCTACACCCGTATCGATCATCGTGAAGAGCTAATTTTTATAGAGAAGAATAAGTAAGTGGAGTTGTGATGAAATCGCTATGTTTATTTCAAGTGTACCTGTATTATAATTAATGAGATGTATTTACGTATTACAATTAACGAGATGTATTGGAAATGTATGTATTACAAAATTAATTTGGTAGTAGATGAGATTAATTTGATGTATTACAAACTGTATACAAGCTTAAAAAGTCTACTTACAAAAAACATGCTTAAAAAACTAAGTAAAAAAACAAACATCAAGAAAACTACTTATAAAAAAGGCTTAAAGAAAAGTACTTACAAAAAAAGACATGAAAAAACAACCTAAAAAATTATTATTACTGAGATGTATTTGTTACATTTTATTATTAATTTCAGAAAATCTTAAGTTGGATAACAAAATTAACTTGTGTTGCAAAAGTACAGGCACAAAAAACTACTTAAAAATAAACTACCTAACAAAACAATCTTAAAATAATATACTTAATGGTAACCTGCAAAAAAAAGAAGAAAAAATCACATCACAGACGGTTCTAGTTTTGAACCGTCTATGATGGGTGGAATCACCGACGGTTCAAAACTAGAACCGTCTGTGATTCCCTTGCCACTTGCCCCTATCGCGCCCTAGCCTTACCCCTGCCCTTGCCATGCCCTAGCCCTCATCACAGACACTTCAACATTACAACCGTTTGGGATGAGCTGAGCATGCACAAAAAGAGAATTAGTCTCGCTAGGATTCGAACCCGAGACCCCCTGTAAGCAGACCAAGCCTTTTGCCAACTGAGTTAAGTACCATTTATGAAATGTTATGCCTATTATTTATATGAGGTTATTTCCATCGTAGATGGTTCTATACTGGAACTGTCTGTTATGTGGTTCCTATTTCTTCTACCCCCATCATTCTGACCTTCTACCCCATCGTTCTATCCTGTGTCTGAAACTATCTAGCGCCGCCATCCACCTCCACCATCGTGCCCTAGCCCGTGCTGCTGTCCGCCTCCACCCGCGCCCTAGCCTTCCTCTCCTCCACCACCTCCGCCTGCGCCCTAGCCTCCCTCTCCTCCACCGCCTCCGCCTCCACCCTAGCCCTAGCCCTTGCCGTCGCCCGCCTCCACCTCCCTCTGCACCCTCCTCCCTCTCTTTGTGGGCCCTCCCCCTGGGCAGTGCACCCTCGCCTCTGCCCCTTCCTCCCTCCGATCTCCTCCGCCCGTGCCAGAAGTCCTCCCCTAAACTGAAGGTATGACTTCCTCCCCCCAAATCTATGGCAATTGTTGATAGATCTGGCAAGAAAACTAACAAGGGTGTTGTATACTGAGATGTTCATCCTTGAGCTTATTTCATTTGCAATGTAGTATGGTAAATATTATGCACTGCAGTATGTCCAAATTGGTTGTGGGTTGAAGACCTTACTATCAATTTACTTATGCTCTTATTCACAGATCTTGTGTAAGGTGATTCAACAATGCATGTAAATTAGTCGTTATGCTACAATCATGATTTAGTTCTTCACGGTTAAAATTTATGTATGGCTCCATGATTAATCCTTGGTGTAGCTAGTATGGATTTGCATGGATGTTTTGCTAATAAGATGATTATGCATGGAGGTTATAACCTGTGTAAAAGTTAGAATATAGCTCTTATATATGCATGGATGTTTTGCTAATAAGATGATTATATATGCACGGAGGTTATAATCTGTGTAAAAGTTAGAATCTGGCTCTTATATATGCATGGATGTTTTGCTAATAAGTTGATTAAATTCTAAAGAGGAGACTTAGTAATATTTATATTCGAATCTGGTTGGTGATAAACATCCCTATATCGACATTCAAACAGCATTTTTGACAGCTTGAATATATGCCTGCAAAATATAAGTTGCTGGATAAAAACATGAAATTCAACTGGAAATGAAGATGGTGAAAAAAATTCAATTCTGTTTTGTCCTAGAACAATATGCTCACTCACCTCTACAGGTGCCATATAGTTCCTCTTTTTGTGCAATCTCTTAGTCCAGCATGCTTCAATTAAAAACTACAAATTGCATTAAAGCTGGATATATATTCCATGATTTATAACATGGTATTTGTGTCATGTAAACTCCACTTTGCCGCCTTCTCATTGCTTGATGATCATAATGGGTGAAGTAATGATCATAACAGTTAATTTTGCGACTTTGGCCTTGAACCAGTAGACTTGCATGCTAATAGGTATTGATTCAATACACTTATTTGTCTAATTAGTGTTCATTACCTGCTGTCACTTTACTTCTGTTGGTAGCACGCTTCTCTATCTATATTTTATTTAGTTTAGTTGGTAAGCTTGTTTGACATTGATCTGAATATTACAGTTAGATTCAATTGATATCTATTGATTATAACATCCTTGATTTATTCGATTATGATAATATGAATTTTGCCTCTTAGATCTACAGGTAGAAGTGTTTAGCTACTTGTATTAATCTTCTCTGTTAATTTGGTTGATTAATTAACATTGCTTGACTTAAATATAATCTGGTCTTAGACTTTTAAAACAGTGATCTTAATTGTCAATTCTTTAATGTGCATGATAAGGTGGTAAGGGTTCAAGGCCATACTTGTTTAATTGATTGTTTAGCCCATTTGTGATTTAGATTGAAGATTCAAAATCTTCAAACTTGCCTGATTTCTGAGAACACCACAAACAAATTTACATCATCCTCTTATTATCGTACTTTGTTCAACAATATTGATTGGTCTTGTAAGCAATATCGATTCTCTTAACCTTGTATGTACAAAACAACTCTTAACTTACATTCTCTTAAATTTGCTTCTCTTAACTTACCTTCTCTTAAATTTGCTTTTCTTAATTTACCTACTCTTAACTTTGCATCATACAATTACAAATATACTAAAGAACACTTAAATTTACTTGCTTCCCTTTTTAATGAGCCTCTATGACTTTGTTTATTTACCAACTTGCCTCTTATATGATCTTCATTATAAGATGGCGTCCCCTCATTCCTCATCGCCGAATGGATCTGATGAGGCACCCAATGTTGGAAATCAGAGACGTGGTCCAAGAGGGCTTAGTAAGAGGCCTCACTGCAGTCGATCCACGCAATGGGGCCCCTACCCGCCTCCAAAGCCTGTGACAACTTTCCTGACCATATGCGGAATCGTTGGGTGTAAAAGGATCCCCATCACCTATCCATCATGGAAGATGCTGATAGATGAGGAGCACGATAACCTGGTGACAGAAATATTCGTATCATTTGAGCTCCCACAAGACGCCATGGCCGCACTGCGACGGTACGCGTTGCTAGTGGTAGGAAAGGCATGGAAGAACTTCGAGAGCGTTCTCATCACTAAATATATGAATAAGAAAATGACTTCGTTTTGGAAGTATGGGTTCATCACAGAAGATGTGTGGGGATGATTTGTTGAGTTGAAGACGACGAAAGAGTTTGTGCATCAAAGTGCGGCTCACAAGACTGTCTAGTCAAGAAACACCCACCCATACATATTCGGCTCAACTGGGTACACAGGCAAGATTGCGCAATGATGAGGAAGGATGACGAGGCAGTCATGAAGGAGGTTGTGCCACCGTTTGCCTCGATCGTGGACCCACGCACCCAAAATTGGGTAAGAGCGAGGTCACATCCCACGTCTTCGGGCGGTGTATCCTTTGCCAACTCCACCGATGAGGAAGTGTCCCAACGCCTAATATCATGGAGCACAGAATCTTCCTAAGGATTTTTCACTTTAGACAGAGAGAGAGAGATATACTCTCCACAGTTTTGGGAAACAAGGAGCACCCAGGTCGCACCCGAGGTCTAGGTGTTTTCGTTCCCTAGAAAATGGGATTCCCACATGACTCCGACATGTACCGAAGTAGGAAGAGAAGCAAAGCCGAGCGTGAGGAACAACTAGTAGCCCTGATTGTGGAAAGGTTGAGGAAAGGCTCAGAGCGCAGTTTGATAATCAGCTATTGTCGGTGTACTTCACACCGGGGTACCCTCTCCGCCGTGGAAATAATAGGCCCAAGAAGCGGCCTGGCCCAGCTTAGCGGCATGGCGGGCAGGTGGGTGATCACGCCGCTCACGGGCGAGGAGCTCAGAGCCTGGGGCGAAAATGGGCGACACGCCACCACGGGCGAAGCGGCGTGGCGCGCCTGGCGGGCAGCCGGGCAATCACACCCTGCCCGCCGGGGGTCGGCTTATGAGGCGGCCTGGCAAGTGGGCGGGCGTCTGGGCCCCCCTTGTAAGGCCACGGAGGCAACCAAAGGAATGAGAGGAAGACTTCGCCTCGAAGTTTCCCTCCCCTGGCACCTTGTGTCAGGGTCATTAATTGTGAAGGGCTTTACTGTCAACACAACGACGACACGTCCCTCTAACGCCTCTTACCAAACCCGTAGCAGGAGCGTCATATCCCGGGCAGACCGGGCAAAGCCACTCACCAACATTAAATGAGGCTTGAAGGACAAGGCCACGGAGGCGTGTGTAATAAATGAGTCGTGGGTCAACGTGTAGGTTGGAATGATGAGTGTAATTAATGTGTTATAGATAAGTATAGCGTCACCTTCTCCCCTACCTAGGCCGGCTCGTCTATTTAAGGGCGCCTCGGTGCAAGGAGAAAGGAGGCAACCGAGAACACACCGAGAACACAGGGCAAAGAAACCATTGTAATCCCCTTCACCTTTCCTCAACAAAGAACTAGCAGGTCGTAGGGCCATTACCCGAACTGGGGGCCTGAAACTGGGTACATCATCGTGTCCATCAATTTGTTGATTCCCGAGATCCATCGTCGTCGAGAGACATTAGGGTTTCCAGCCATGAAGATGCCCTCTACCGAACCATACCTTCCATCTAGGGTGTAGTCAACCCCGTTTGTTGACGGGATCTTGTCAGGTGAAATATGCCGACAGGGGCACGCCAGGTAGTGGGCTAGTGGTTGGCTCATCCAGCCATCTCTCCGACGGATTTCGGCTTTCCGTCCAAAAGGATTTCGTATCCGGTGATGGCGGGTTCATACTCTCAGCGACAAGAGGTGGCGAAGTCTAGCAGCGCCCAGAACATGTCCCGGCGTTCTCGCCAGATGAGGGATCGCCTCATGCCGCCTGCGTAGGAGGGCGGTGGTGCCCCCACGATGGCGGCTGAGCTTCCGGTACAGCGTCGGCTGGTCATGAAGGCCGCCACTCCGGCCCATAACCTGCATGCAGTCCGTCTCCTCTTGGACCACCCTTCGGTGGAACTTGCAGGAGACACCCCGGCCACGCCGTGGCTGTGGGATATTACTGGCCTTGTGGACGCAGCCCTGCTCCACGTAGGGATGCTTGACCGGTCTGGGACCATCGGTACCCCTCAGCCAAGGGTGCATGTTGATCGCATCCAAGCTTCCAGCTGCCCAAGTGGGAAGCGCTCTGGCCAGGAGGGCCAAAGTAAAGGAAAAGGCGTTAATTGTGAAGGGCTCTGCTATCGACACGACGACGACACTTCCCTCTGACGCCTCTTACCAAACCCGTTGCAAGAGCGTCATATCCCGGGCGGACCGGACGAAGCCACTCACCAACATTAAATGAGGCTTGAAGGACAAGGCCACGGAGGCGTGTGTAATAAATGAGTCGTGGGTCAACGTGGAGGTTGGAATGATGAGTGTAATTAATGTGTTATAGATAAGTATAGCGTCACTTTCTCCCCTGCCCAGGCCGGCTCGTCTATATAAGGGCGCCTCGGTGCATGGAGAAAGGAGGTCGACCGAGAACACACCGAGAACACAGGGCAAAGAAACCATTGTAATCCCCTTCATCTTTCCTCAACAAAGAACTAGCAGGACGTAGGGCCATTACCCGAACTGGGGGCCTGAACCTGGGTACATCACCATGTCCATCAGTTTGTTGATTCCCGGGATCCATCATCGTTGAGAGACATTAGGGTTTCCAGCCATGAAGATGCCCTCTACCGAACCATACCTTCCGTCTAGGGTGTAGTCAACCCCGTTTGTTAACGGGATCTTGTCAGGTGAAATACGCCAACAGCTATGAAGCTTTGAGGAATGGATAGAGCAAAGGGTGGCTATGGAGAGGTAGGCACGGAACGTACAAGCCCAAGAACCACAGGTGTAGTTCAGCCCGGCCAACCATCAGAGCAGCTGCATGTCCGCCCCTAAGACGGACGTGGATAAAGCCAGATTTCCTCTGAACGAAACTGGGGTAATATACAATGTCTGCAATGCTCCTTAGATAGACTTGTTTAACGTATTATCTAATTAATTGTGTACCCTTACGTAGATGGCCACACTGTGCAATCTCCAAGTGAGGCTTGCCAACAGCTTTGTTCCCCTTCAGGCTGCTTGGGGGCACGCGTATCCATCCGGTGCAGGGGCATTAGTACATGATCGTACTTTACTACCGGGCTACGTGAAGGTCGAGGTTGATGGCGTACATGAAATTTGCAAGGTTGTCACGCTGGAGATACCCCCAAACGACGAGATCATCACACTAGAGGATGCCATTGGCACATTCATCCAGTGGCCCAAGAAGGACATCTCCTTTGACGACTACTTAGGAACACCGAAACTACAAGCACTACTAGTGCCACGTGATGCGTCGAAGCTACCAGCACTGCCGGAGCCATGTGTTGCACCGAAGGAGTCTACTAAATTGACTACCCTATCCAGTCAAGCATAGGCCGATATTGCAGTTTAGCAGCCCAAGTCGTCTCTCGTGAATGCGACATTTGGTAGACGGTGAGGCAGCGACAAGAGCAAATCGAAAGGGACAACCACATCAGCCTATGACTTTTTGTTTGCCCCGTTAGCACGGCAATTCTAGCTAGGACAACTGTTCATACCGGAAGAGTGCTAGGAGATGCTCATATTAGCCTGTGTTAGATTGCATGATTGGTGTATGGAACAAGCCAACAAGCCGGTGGCACAACGTGCATCGAGTATCTCGGTCAACTTCAAAGAGGCGCATTTGTTGCACTAGTTTTTGGATGTCTATTTCATAGTTGGCTTGAACGACCTATTTGACCCGTACAACCTCAACATCCTCGATGCATCACCCATGAGATGCTGAACATTGTAAGTGTCTGTAATCATAGTTTACATTTGTGTCGATAAAGGTCCGATATATATGATCCTTAATTTTATATATGTAGATACATGATCATGGAAGCAGAAGTAAGAAAACAACCGATGGGTTTCCTCAACCCACATATGGTGTCTAAGCAAACTATGGACAAAAATTTAGAAGTCGTCCATGAGTACATGGAGAAAGTATTGTTGGCTCAATGGAACAAAAAATTCATACTTTTATCCCACAATCTAGGATAAGCGATTCATCCAGTTGCTATATTTGTTGCTTTGTACTATATAATGTAGCTTGATGTTAGGTTCAATGACCATGCAACATGGCTGTGTAGGTTTCACTAGGTTCTACTCGTAATTATACTAAGACAGAACCGGGTAATTTACCTTGCTTCTAAAAAGGGCGGCACCCACAACTTGAAGCCTATCAGAGATTTACTCGATACGTCGTTCGGTATCTACAAATTTCGTGGAGGCCCACACAGGAAGAACCCCACGATGCTAAAGCATATTTACAACATTTTGGTATCCACTAGTACGCAATAATCCTTTACACCCCGTAATAAAACCTTTGGAACTAATTAGCCTATTATATTTTGGCAGTGCCACCAGCAACCAAAGGGCACTAACCAATGTGGATTCTATGTTTGACACAACATATTACTCCTCATTGGTTCAAAGATGATTAATGTTATAGAGGTTTGTCAATCTTGCAAAAATTGTTTCTACTTACTAATTTATATACAGTTGTTAATCTTTTCTAGGCTTTCTGTCTTTTACTATTACTATTCTTTAGAGAAAGGCATCCTCTCTATACTCTAAACCCTTATCGGGGAGAAGTCACTCTTCTAAGTGCTATATACGAGCAAAGGGAGGAGAAAAAACCATTCCAGCACGAAGATAGGCTACACTCAAAAAGCGTAGGCCCTAGGTGAAAAACATGGTACGAAAACGGTTACATTAGTGGAGTCAGATCCCGATCAGAGCGGTCTCATCGAAATAAACATATCCAAGAAGGCAGGCACACGACTGGATATCAAAGGTGGGGCTCGAAGCTGCCATCTCCAACTAGTTGGTTGAATTCTTTAATCGACAGGTGAGGCGGAAAGTAGGTAATCGCATTCCGAAGCAAGGAGTTAGGATCGACAAAGCACCATTTCCTCCGTTATGTCTCGCTCTTCTATCAAGTGAAGAGCTCGCTGTAGCTGAACTGGAAGGCTACCAAAGGGCGCTAACCCTGTCTTTCCTAAAAAGTCTCGTCTTGTTTACTTTCCCTAGGGAGGACAAAGATTAACCAATAGTAGTCCCGAGGATTGTATGAGCAAGGTCCGAACTGTTTCTATTAGTAGCAACATGAGGAGCCCCGAAGGGAAGGGAGAATAAGAAAGATTAACCGACGCCGCGTTTTCAGAAGAAGCAATTGGATAAGAATCATACGCTGTGAATGAGCAGACGAATCGACCGAGGGCTTACACACAAGAACAGAACCTAACTCTACTTCTTTTTCCTCCTCTCCTCTTTACTGCCCCCGCTATCCTATCAACAGGTCAGTCAATATCTGTAGTGGAGAAAGAAGAGTAGCCCCCCAGGTCATCAATTAGTAATAGAATAATCCCAGTAGTAGTCCTCTTGCCTAGCGGAGTCAGCCCTTAATTTAATGGGCAGACCAAAGATTGGACATCGTTGTCTAAGCGTGCTTGCTTTGCGCACCGGCACAGCTGAATGAGAATCCGCTGGCTCAGATTGAGTGGCTCACTTTCTTGAGAAGGGCTTTCTATAACTAAGAAATGAGAATTGTTGACCCATATTGTCGAGGATTGGATAATTTCCATAAAAACTATTATACCCTGACAGCCAGTTTCAGCCAGCTGACCATACATGCCCTTGGATGGTGTCCCCAAGGAGTACCTCAGATAGTCTGGTTAGTGGGTCCGCCTCGACCATGCCCAAGCTCGTTCCCAAGCATGTGACATAAATCCCCGAGCATGCTTACTCGGGAGTGCGCAGTGGTCGGTCAGAGTTGGGGGAAAATCTCGAGCATGATCAAAAGATCGTGCTCGGCCCATAATGACGGCGTGGCGATAATTACGCTACGGTTTAAGACCATTACGCCACGATCTGAGTTCATCATGTCCACAACACGACATGGTGAGAATCAAGGATACGATTACAGCCCCGGTTAATGCAGTAATGGCACATTATTCGGCTGTAGTTATTTCGATCATCTATAAAAACTCCACCGATAGATCGGCATAAGGGAACGCAACATCAAGAAGCATAGAACACAAGCCTTTATGTAAGAATTCAAGCAATAGCAAGATCACTAGATGTAGGGTTGTTATCTCCATCAAGAGAGGCTCGAACCAGTATAAAAATTTATTGTCCATTGTCCTTTCGAGCATTGCATCTTGATAGCATTCTTCGAACGCAAACCCTTCACGGAAAAGGGGCCTTGGTTGATCCCTCAATCAACAAGTAAGCTGGGCGGAGAACCTATTTTTCAAACGTCGATAGCTGGCGCCGTCCGTGGGGATCGATTAGTGAATCCTTTCGTGAAGAATCCCTGAAGATGCTGAATTCTCAGGATGCTCAAGACCTTTGCGCCTTCAATGACGTCGAGGATGAAGACATGTACTATGCTGATGAAGACGTAGCTGGTGTTGCTGACCCAGAAGGTCACACTGAGCCCATGAGTCCTTTCCCAGCTGCTCTAGCATGTGAGCATTTCCTTCGCTCTCACTGTGATTCCCTCACAGATGATGAGGAGTGTGACAGACTCTATAACGGTATGGACATTCCCGACCATTTTGAGCCTAATCATGAGACCGCATCGCGAGGAGACACCATGTTGTCACCTTCACGATCTCTGTACTCCCACGACGTCAATATGGCGGGAGGAGAAGAAGACCCTAAGGTTTAATCCTTGGGGGCTGCTCGTCATCATCGCTATGAAGCAGCCGAAGCCATCTGGAGGCATCCCTGAATAGGACATTGGCGAGCATCGTCACCAAGCCCATGAAAAACTGGGCGCAAGGGCTGAATCCTCAGCTCGCGGGAGTTCCCGCGGGCACCTCTCACTGGAGCATGTGCGCGATCGGCGGCCAAAATCACCTCCTCTCGTTCCGCAGAGCATAGAACGGTTGCAGGCTATGGCAACAGTCGTGTGCGACCTTCGGAATTTCTCCAGTCAGGTGGACTTAGAAGCAAAGGGCACGATCGTAGCCGAAGGCTTGGAGAAGCTTGCCACCGACATGAAGCTTTCAAGGTCACCTTGTGATAAAGAAGCCCGGAGTGTTTCCCGGGATAATCGGCGTCACTCTCCTGTTCATTCTTGTCATGGTGACTCTCGGAGCCCTACTCAGGAAGGCCGTAGGAAACATGATTGGTACCGCGAGGACACTCGGAGCGATTCCTAAGCGACTTTGTGGGGTCAAAGATATGCTCATTCCAGTCACGGGCATACCGAATATTCGACCTCTGATTGATCCCCGCCATGCTGACATCGAGAGGTATTCTCTCGCCTTGGTCCGCTCGTCGGAGGCCACCGCAGCTATGATCGCCGTGATCGACACAGCCGAAGGGACTATCACAACAGCCCAGCTTTCGGGTGTCAAGCTTTCTCAGTGTCCCTTCGCAATGTCTCGTGGCCGAGCAAATTCAAGCTCAGTCACATTGAGAGGTTCAACGGGACCTAGAATCCGGATGAGTTCCTCTCGATTTACTCTACTAGGATCCTAGCAGCTGGAGGAGATGAGGGAGTTATGGCCAACTTCCTGCCCACGGTTTTGTATGGAGCCACCCAGACATGGCTCTTCAATCAAAAGGACGGGTCGATCCGCTCTTGGAGGCAACTCAGCGAAGCGCTTGGAGCAAATTTTCAAAGCTGCGATATTCGCTTGGGCAAGGAGCGCGATCTCGAGTGCTTGATCCAGACTAAAGGGGAGTCTCTACGACATTTTGTCCAGAGATTCATCAAGGTAAGGAATTCTATTCCGAATGTTTCAGATAAAGCTGTTGTCCGCGCTTTCAAGTTTAGCGTGCGGGATATACGCTTCACGCAGGATCTGGAAATCCTTCTAGACCCGATGGCCAGCGAGCTGTTCCGCATGGTCGATCGATATGCAAATACTGATAAGGCAGTCCAGTGGAAGAAGATGCTGGATGAGGGCAAGTTGCCGCCTCAGCCAGGCTTGGAAGGCTCCACGAGCAAGAAGAATCCATGCTCTGTGGAGAAGAAAATAAAGAAGACGAAGAAGAGGATGTCTGCGCCGAGCATGGTGGTAGCTATCGAGCATCATCCGCCATGAGCTCCGCAGTCGTAGCAGCGCAGAAGAGGCAGGGGCCAACCACCCTAGCGCCGCGATGACCAAGCCCACAATGTTTAAGATCGCAATGGCCAAGGTATTTCGCCGAACGATCGTTTTTGCCCACTCCATCAGGCATACGGGCACGACCATCGTAATTGTCGGATCTGGGCATTCTTCTTGGAAAAGTTCTACAATGGCAAGGGTCCTATGCCCACGCTCCCAGAGAAGGGTGAGAGCAGTAAGAGTAAGGGCAAAGAGCCCGCTGATGACGATGACATGGAGTACCAAGAGCCCCGCAATCATATTACAGTCATATTCGGGGGCTCCTCGGCCTATAAATCCTACAGGGATCTGAAAGAGGCAGTACGAGAGATGCACCATGTTGTTCAAGGCAAGCCCCCCGTGCAGCATCTCAGGTGGTCCGAACTGCCCATCACTTTCTCCAAGGACGATTGTCCTCTTGGAATGATCAAGCCTCAGAAGCTCCCTTTGGTCGTAAACCCGACCATCAACAATACTACGGTGGGGTGAGTCCTCATCGATGGCGAAAGTTCTTTGGACCTTATATCCGCCAAAGTCCTGGACGAGATGCAAGTTCCTCGATCCAAGATCAAAAGCATAGCGGTCCCCTTCTTCGGGATCGTTTCGGGCACCTCGGGCAAACCCCTTGGCCAGATCATTTTGCCCGTCACATTTGGGAGTTCAAGCAACTTCCAGACAGAGTAATCACTTTTGAGGTGGTCGATTTTAAGTTAGCCTATAATGCCATCCTCGACAGGTCGGCTCTCGCTAATTTTATGGCCTCTACGCATCATGCTTATCAATGCTTGAAGGTTCCCGGTCCAGGCGGAGTAATCACCATAAGGGGAAGTCAAAAAGCGGCCCTGAATTGCGACGAGAAGTCACTTGACATGGTCGGGCAATTACCTCAGCACGGTCCCGACCAAAAGCTGATGAATTCTCGGTCGAAAGTTGCCCTCTAGCTAGGAGGAGAGACCAAGGTGGTTCCGCTAAGCAACGCGGACCCGACCAAGGTCGTGCATTTGGGATCTTCCTTAGATTCTAAATAAGAATTCGATCTCATTACTTTCCTCCGGAAGAATGCGGATGTGTTCGCTTGGGAACCATTTGACATGCCCGAAGTCCCAAGGGAAGTAATCGAGCACAGGCTAGCGGTTCGGCCTGACAAGAAACCTGTGCGGCAGAAGCTCAAGCGCTTTTCCCCAGAAAAACAAGCAATCATCCGGGATGAACTCGACAAGCTCGTCAAGGCCGGTTTCATCCGAGAAATCGAGCATTCGGAATGGCTGGTGAATCCAATCATCGTCAAGAAGAAGGGGGTCAAGTGGTGCAGGTGTGTTGACCACACGGGCTTGAATGCTGCATGTTCGAAGGATAATTTCCCTCTGCCGCGTATAGACCAGTTGGTCGACGCAACAGCAGAGTCCCAGGTGATGAGCTTTTTAGACGCCTACTCGGGCTACCACCAGATCAGCATATCACTTGAAGATGAAGAGAAGACTTCCTTCATTATCCTGTTCGGCATGTTCTGCTACACGACCATGTCTTTCGGTCTTAGGAATGCTGGGGCGACCTTCCAGCGCCTCATGCAGAAAACTTTCCCAGATCAAATAGGTCGTAATCTGGAGGTCTATGTGGACAACATAGTGGTCAAAAGTAAGCTCGCCTCAGGTCACGTATCTGACCTTGAGGAAACCTTTTGTAACCTTAATAGGCATCGAATAAAGCTTAATCCAGAAAAGTATGTCTTCGGTGTAAAGGCGGGCAAGGTGCTTGGCTACATGGTCAGCCCACAAGGTATCGGGGCAAACCAGAAAAGATTGAAGCCATCGAAACAATGCGACCACCTAGCTGTGTGAAGGAGGTCCAAGCCTTGACTGGACGCATAGCGGCTCTAAGTCGCTTCATTTCCCAGTTAGGCGAGCGTGGATTGCCTTTCTTCAAGGCGAGCAGTACCTGTCCAGACCACCTATCCTAACCACACCAAGGGCGGGGGAAACCTTGCTGCTGTATTTGACGGTGACCCCGCAGGCTGTAAGTGTAGTGCTAACAGTTGAAAGGGATGGGGCGCAGCGACCAATTGACTATATGAGTGAAGTCTTGCACAGACCAAAGGAGAGATACCCCGAGGTCTAGAAGCTCTTGTACTCGCTGTCCATGGCTTCCAGAAAGCTGTGACACTATTTTCAAGCCCATTAGATCATGGTCCCGACCAACTTTCCACTTAGGGAGATCCTAAGAAATTAAGACACTGGTGGTTGGATAGAAAAGTGGGCTATGGAGCTTGCCGAGTTTGAGATCCAGTTCTCAGCTTGTATAGTGATCAAGTCCCAGATCTTGGTAGACTTTGTAGCTGAATGGACGAATCCAGCACCACCTACTACCGAGCTCAATAGATCTGAAGAAGGTCGTTGGACCATGTACTTCGATGGGTCTTGTGCCTATGAGCGCTCGGGGGCTAGAGTCGTGCTAGTATCCCCTCAGGGAGATCAACTCCAATACGCCATTCATTACACTTTGCCGCGACCAATAACGCGACAGAGTATGAAGACCTCTTGGCTAGGCTACGAGCATGCAAAGCGCTCGGAGTCTAGCGACTAACTGTAAAAGGCGATTCACAGTTGGTCATCAACCAGGTCAATAAGGAGTATCAATGTTCCAATAACTCAATGGCGCTTTACTTGGTTGAAGTGAGGATGATGGAGAAGTACTTCAAGAATTTCGAAATACTCTACATCCCCAGGAAGAATAATTCCCTGGCCGACCAACTTTCAAAGTTCTGTTCCTCCCAAATTTCTGCTTCGGCAAGAGTGCTCATCGAGCACTTATACAAGCCCTCCATTCCCTCTGTAGAGGAGGCATCAGAGACACGTAGTAACGTCTCACTTCTCGAGCATGGTGCGAATTGGATGATGCCATTAATTCAATATCTTGCATATGGGATACTGCCCGAGGAAGAAGCTGAGCGTTCCTGGCTTATAAGGCGATCCTCTCCTTACAAGTTGATCGAGGGCGCCTTGTACCACAAAGGAGCACTAGGAGTTCTCTCCAAGTGCATATCTCAAGAAGAGGGTAAATACCTTCTTAGAGATATCCATGAAGGAGTGTGCGAAGCTCACTTATCTTTCAGAACGCTTGTGAGCAAGGTATTCCGGTTGGGTTATTATTGGCCAACAGCCTTAGCCGATGTTCGCTCGATCGTGACAACTTGCAAGGCATGCCAGTTTCATGCTCGTGGCCATTCTCAACTTGGCGAGTTGATATACTAAGACCTTTCCCCCGAGGTCAAATGGGCTGCAAATACTTGCTCGTGGCTATTGACACTTTCACTAAGTAGATCGAAGCTGAACCCGTGTCGACTATTTCGACTCAAGCAACCAAGAAGTTTTTCTGCAACAACGTGGTGATGCGTTTTGGCATTCCCAACAGCCTCATCATGGATAATGGCACTTAGTTCACTAGTGAACTGTTTCAAGCCTATTACGAAGACATCGGGACGAAGGTCTGCTTCACCTCCGTAGTGCATTCGTAGAGCAATAGAGCGGCCGAGCGAGCAAATGGACAAATTATCTAAGGGATCAAAAAGAGGATTTTCAAAAACCTCAATCAACATGGTCAAGCGTGAGTGGACGAGCTTCCTTCCGTCCTATGGTCAGTTCGCACTACGGCAAGCCAAGCTATGGGTGAAACCCCTTTCCAACTTATCTATGGTGCAGAGGCCATTTTGCCCACCAAAATCGTGCTGGGTTCTCCAAGAGTGCACTTGGTCGATAGCATCGACCAGGAGCTTAAGCGCCTCCTAGACCTAGACCTCGCTGAGGAAACACGCGAGCGGGAGTTGCTTCGATCCACGGTTTACTACAGGCTCTTTGTAGGCACGCAGCCAAGTCAGTTCGACCAAGGACCTTGCAAGTTGGCGACCTGGTCCTGCATCGCGTCCAGGATTTGTCAAAAGCTAACAAGCTGTCCCCCAGATAGGAGGATCCATTCACGGTCGTCTTAGTAGCGCGCCCAAGAGCTATTCGCCTAGTAATGGAGGATGGTCGAGTGCTCGCCAACACTTGGAATATCGATCAGTTACGTAAATTCTTTATCTAGTTTTTGTTATTGCAAGCTGTGCACAAAATTGGCGATCTTTTTTATATAAATTTGGTTCTTTTGCCCCCATGATTTCTATTCTTTCCAAGATTTTGTGAATGTCTTTGATGTCCCTTCCCGTTGGTAAGCTGACTCAGTCTCGCACAGGGGCACACTCTCTCCTCCCCACGATCTTGATAATGGGATGAGTGCGTGTGGGTAAGAACATTCGATTCAACCGCATTATCTTTGGCTAGCATACGCAAGAACGCTCAAAGTGCCACAACCAACGCTGGATCACTAAGCTCGCCACTAGAGGCCTCAGTCTACATAAGCCGATTATTGTTTGCAGTAGTTCTTCGCTGCAAGTTCACAATCGCATACAGACACCCTCTCAGATGGTCCAGAGTCTTAATTCGATCCACGCATGCTTGGTCGTCATGCGCTTTGTCGGGCAACCGCGTGTTCTTCCTCATTAAGGCTATGCTTGCAACTTAGGGGCATGGACTCGAGACACTCGGGAAGCTAAGGCCGTGCGTGCATTTCTTTCTCCTGACCTAACCTATGCTCGCAGCTTGGAGACATGGTGTTGGACCATTAAAGGAAAAGTGTGCATGATTTTTCTAACTCTCCTGTGAACGAACTTGTGCTCGCAACTTAGGCGCACGAATTTTATTCACAGAGCAGGGCTTAGTAGGAATGAACTACCGTGGTTTTCTAAAAACACGCACTCATGTTTCGTTCTTTACTATCTTTGTTCGCTATCTTTTTTGTTCTGCTCGCTTTGTTTTGTCTATTTGTGCAGGCATTCATTGGGAGACAAGTCGCGAAAGACACAAGGCAATTTCCAAAAATTATTCCCTTTATTCATTCAAATATCAAGGAGTTTACATGGAGTATTTTACAAAGGAGGGTTTCCGCCGAGCTTCACCTCTTGCAGGGCTGAGAGTTGTTCCCTCACCTCATCAAGTTGAGCTTCAAGCTCGAGCAGCCGCCGTCGAGCGTCGCGTCCCTCGCGAGCTTCCTGGCGGAGTCGTTTCTCCTCCAAGGCCGCAGAGCGTTTTCGCTCTTGTTCGAGCTCCACCTTGGCTTGGAAGATTTGTTCTCTGCAATCCATGGTGTATTCTTTAGATTTGCACCACATCTCCTCACGTGAAGCTTCGAGATTCTCCTCGTATGAAGCTTTGAGATCTACCTACGCTTGCTCGAGCTCCGCTATTTTAGCTTGCTTAGCACATTGCTTGGCCATGACCTCAGGGGGCACAGTCGCCGCTTCAAAATCTACCATGGTTACCATGGTTGCCCAGAGCACCTGCATGCCTGAAGATCTTAGTTCTCGGTCGTTACCAAGGAGAAAAAACTTTATAAGTTAAGTATGCTTACCCAGCGGAGGCGGTCACTCAGGTTTTCCTAGAAGGCCTTGGTGACGTCTTCCGACCGAAGGTTCGCGAGATCTCCTGTGGTAGACTTTGGCTGGGAGCTTTCATCCTCCTCCCGAGCATGCTCTTCGCTCGGGGGCTCCTTATTTTCATCCCGAGCAAGCATTTCGCTTAGGTCGGGGGCTCCTTACCTTCTTCCCGAGTAGGCAGTTCGCTCGGGGGCTTCGTGCCTTCTTCCCAGGCAGGCGCTTCGCTCGGTGGCACGAGGTCTTCTCCTTGGTCCCGAGCATCTAATGTGATCAAGGGCACCACATACTCCTCCTGGAGAAGTTCCTCCTCCCGGGGGAGTTGGCCTTCCTGGAGAGTTGGTCCCTCTAGGTTTTGAAGCTCCACGGCTTGTTGGTTGTGGTAGGCCTCAGTTGTGATGTCTTCTGCCAACATAAGGTCGGCAGCGAGGGCAAGCTCTCTCTATTACACGGTCGAGGATTTCATCTGCCATTGCCCCAAAATCCAAAATGCTCCTATGAGCTATCACGCCCATGTCAATAGAGTAGGGCTATCTCGGACGAACGAAGCAAAACAAAAAAAAGGAAAGGGGAAAAATGCAGAAGAAGAATTACCTTTCTTGAGCTGCTTGCCATCACCCTCGGTGGTCTTGGTCATTGCCACGGGGATTAGGTTCGTAAAAGCCTGGGTGGCGACCACAAGCTCGGACCTCTCCGCAGTAGCGCGGCTGGCCGTTGCCATCAAAGGGTTTACCTCGTCCATGTCAACCGCTTCCAAAGTTTTCCCCGGGCGCCTTGGCTGTGCGCCCGGTGACGTTTGGCGCTTCACAATAAAGGGCGCCGGATCTTCATCCTCTTCCTCGGGCTCTCTTGCCGAAGAATCCAAAGTTGCCACCGCCAGCTTGGTTTTGAGGTCTGCGATCTTCCCTTCCAGCTATTGGCGCACGGAGTCTTTCACGCCTTAACTTGCCTCGCCCACTCCGTGAGCTGGTGCAAGTGAGGCATCAAATCCGGATGTTGCTCGGTATATTCTTTCAGTCATTTCTTCAAATCCCTTACCTCCATTTTATTGGAGAACTCCAAATGTCGCCGAGGAGAGCTCTTGTTCGAAGTTGCCCACCTCTTTAAGAGCTGGGTAGACGGCGGTGGCGGTGGTGCTTGTCACTTGCCCCTCACCTTCTTGGTCTTGGTGGCGGAGATGGCTTCTCCTTGGTCGCATGATGATGGTTTAAGTTTGGCCATTGCGGCCTCAAGGGCAACCTTCTCCTGTTAAAAGCAACAAAATCGTCAGAGGTGCTCGGGATATTTTCCCCAAGCATGGATCGCGAAGCTACTTACTGCATCACCCCGCTCGAGCACATTCTTCGGAACTTGACGCCCGTGCTCAAGCTTCTTGCCCTTTGGAGTGCCGAACATCTTGACAACTCGCTTCTCCACCCAAGCCCAGCTCGAGGCTGCATTCGACCAAGCAAAAACATTATCATGAGCAAAAATTGTGTATGAAGAGCAGAAATTACCTACGCAGTTCCAGAGGCTTACCAGAGTCAGCTTCCTGGGTGAGGTCTTGCCACCTGGAGATTTCAAAGAAAGGGTGTTCCCTCCTCCTCAGTGGAGACACCCGGTTCTTGAGATAATCACGAGCAATATCGCGACCAGTGAGCCCCATATTGGTGAGCTCACTGATCATCATCAGCGTCCTCTCCTCCTCGGCTTGCATGAGTGGGCGTGGAGTCTCGACGTTCGGAGTCACCATTCCGGTGTAGCGGAGAGAGCTTCCCTCCACCTTCTTCAAGTACTAAAACCAAAAAATCCGCCTAGCCTGACACCGAGTCCTTGAGCATGAAGACTGGGTACTCGTATGGTCGGTTGGATCGAAGGCGGAAGTAGATGCAGCTGGCGAAAGAAGTCCCAACGGTGCGGAACAAGGAATAGAAATGAAAGAAAAGGCTCATTGTGGGCAGGGTGCCCACGTATCCTTCACAAAGATGCGAGAAGATGGCTAGAACAAGGATAGAATTAGGGTTAAGATTAGAAATCTCGCACTCACATTGGGCGAGCACGGATTCAAGGAATTCACTCTCAGGCATCCTTAGCCCATTGATGGTGTAGAGGTTGCAGGAGACGATCTCGTTGTTACGCAGCACCGGAGCTCCCTCGCCATCAGGAACTCGCCAAGAGCCCATGTCAAGGTAGCCAAGATCCTCGAGCATTTGTAGCCTTTCTTTGCTGATTTTGCTTGCTCGAACTTTGCGACGGAATGGATCAGGGAAGAAAATGCAAGAGCGGAAAAGTTCGAGACTTAGGAGATTCTGAGGGCTTGATATCAAGATGTGGATGAAGGGTTTCTCATCGTTGTTCCTGCCTATATATATAGGCGGAGAAGTCGAACAGACATGTCCGTTCGAAGGCCGAAAATCGCTCCCGCTTGTTCATAAATCGTCGCGCGGCGCAATCTTCAAAACTGTCCAATAGAGGCGCGGTTCCCAAAAAACTATCCGAACTGCTCCTGCAAGGCTTCGCGAAGAAGGAACCATTGCGACCTTCGATGCTCTTTAGCCTGAGCTTCCCTTGGTCGGAGGTCGAGCTTGTTGCCCGATCCTTGTCGATCATGCTCATATGCAAGTAGGCGTTGCTCGGATACTGCAGTAGTGTTCTAATAAATGTATGTAGATCAGCATGATGACGCTCCTTTTACCTGCCCGAGTCGGCCCAGGCTATATAAGGGCACTCGGGTGCATGGGAAAGAGGAGGAGAGTTCAGCAGTAGGACCTAAGGTAGAACTTGTAACCTGAGAACACTGTACTAGCTTCAAACCTTCAACAAGAGATCCAGCAGGACGTAGGGCTATTACCCTTCCGGCAAGGGGGCCTGAACCTGGGTAAAATCGTTGTGTCTCTCTAATCCAGAGGCTCCAAAATCCGCCATGTGGGAGGTGTTAGGGTTTTCACTCGCTAGGGTTTGCCACCATGAAGACGCCTCCTCATCAACCAAACCCGGCTCAGAGACTCGGCCTGTCCGTGAGAATACGCCGACAAGAAGGGAACAGTGACTGCTAGGTATTCGAGGACAACTCTCTGCCTTCTTGATGCGTGAGGTCATTAATCCAAAAGGCGAACACCACTCATGCCTCGTCTGAAGAGTTGTGAATTTGTTCGATACGGTTTGCATTAATTTGTGAACCTTGTGTTGTGAATTTGTCAGTTATAGTTGTCAATTCAATTGGTTTTTATATATGTAAGTTGATTTCTTAAATGGATGGCTCTACATTGTAATGTGCGATCAGAGTTGATTTGTACAATCGATGCGCTATATGTTGATATGTGATCGGAGCTTATTTCTGAAATGTATGTCTGTGATGCTCTGTATTTTGTCTTTTATTTTAGAGGACATGGCTAGCATTTCTTGAGCCTAGCCAATAAATTAAAATTTTGAAAAATAGAAAATTAACATCACAGATGGTTCCAAATTGGAACTATCTGGGATGAGTGCAATTTGGAACTGTGTGTGATGACTTTTTTCACAGACAGTTGCAAAACCGTCTGTGATGACCGATTGTCATCACTGACACTTTGGTACAGATGGTTCACAAAACCGTTTGTGATGTATTTTGTGAACCGTCTATGATGTGGGTATGTGTAGTAGTGCACGTTCCCCCCAACCGCTCTCGTCGCCCCTCACGTCCATCACCCTTTTTACGCTCGTCGCCCCCCTCACCACTCATGCCAGTTGCCCCTGACCACTCCTCCCCCCACACCCCCGACCGTGCCCCACACCCATCGCCTGCCTCAAGATCTCTCCCACAGGCAACCTCCTCACCCTCTCCTCTCTCACAGGCAACCTCCTCATCCACTCCCAAAGGCGGATGTGGTGCAGGCCATGGTGGTGGAGGAAGGCGGCGGTGCAGGAGGTCACAGAGGATGGCACGAGGACGGCCCCTCCAAGCCACGCATGTGGAAGCAACGGATGGCAATGGCAACGTAGAGGTAGAGCAGGAGGAGGAGCGACACAACGGAGATGAGAGCAATGGTGAGCATCATGTTGTTTCTCTTGGTAGGGGGAGGCGGCGGAGATGAGACATGGTGGGAGGGCGGCGGTGGATGTATCTGCAATAACCCCCCTCTTTCTACTCACGCAATCTCATCTCACGCTAGCCCTCGCAACCCAAATGGCGACGGCAACCTCCCCCACCTCCTCCCTCGCCTTCTTCCACCCCGAAACCCTAAACCTTGCCTCCAAATCACTAGCAGCCAGCTCTGTATCCTTCCCCACAGCCCAGCCCCATGCCTCCTTACTACCTCCGTAGGCCATTGCATTGGCATAACCGCCAAGGTCTAATCACCGTCAGTGATCGACAACACCATGCCATCGCTCGACATCGAGACCTCTATCTTCAAGGTGATTGCTGATTAGAGTACTTTGCAAAAAGCGACATTTCTTTGATGTTTTTAGTGTTCTTGTTGCAGTATATTGTGAGGGGTGGGAGGAATCTGTTCCAGTTGCTACCAAAGGCCTTCAAGGGGATCAAACAAATTGACGTGATCGGGTGGGGCTCTCAGGTTAGAAAGATGCAAACTTTGTGCTTTCTATCTGAATGAACCTTGTGCACCTGTGTTGATGCCTAATGAATGTATCGTATTCTGATGCATTTGTGGATGGATGGTGTCATAGGCATGTCGTTTAAGGAAAAATGGTTGTGTACTATATTGGTGGTGACGTTTTCGTGACAAAGCATAATTTTTTATTGAAGAAACATAATATGGTTAGCATTGTTGCAATCGATTACACTTTGGTCGGATGAAGTTTGTCGGGCAAATTTCTGTGGGGTGTGGTGTTTCTGATTTAGTTTGCCTATGGATGGGATAATGCTAATGTCACTCACTCTCCTTGGGTGGCCACCAGATCACACTTGCTTGTAGAAATAGTAAGGTTTAATGAGTGCTAATATTGATATTTGGTTGGTGCGGGATATGGTGAGCCCTCTACCAAGTCGATGTTGCTGTGTTTGCTTGACATTTTTCTAGAAGTGCTCATAAGTCATAATCCTCATCATATTTTTCCTATTTACTTCAGAGATCTCTTTTGTAACTTGTGTTTGGGAAAAGAAAATTACTTTTATCAACAAAGGCATGTTCATGGTATAAGTAACAGTGCCTATGTTATTTTTGCAGGGTCCTGCACAAGCTCAGAACTTGAGAGACTCATTGTTGAGGCCAAGTTAGACATTGTTGTTAAGGTTAGATCTTCTACTATACATAATATGAATAAAATGCAGAATAATTCAGTTTGGTTTTTCACCTTGAGAATGTGTGTTTGTTTGTCCTATTTCCACATGTCTCTTAGCAGAATAGAAGCACCCCTCTTACTCTAACATCCTGACTTTTGATTTCAGATTGGTCTCCAAAAAATGTTCTAAATCTTTCCAAGAAGCACGTGTAGCTAGATTCACTAAAGAGAATGGGACTTTGGGAGATATATGGGAGACTATCTCAAGCGGTCATCTTCTAGTGTTGTTGATATCATATGCTGCTCAGGTTTGTTTCTTTGGATATTCATATGCTCATATATTGCATACTTGCTATGATCATTCCTTGTGTTGCTGTACCGGTGTACCCGGTGATTTCAACCATTAAGATTTTTTCAAATGGGGTATAATGTTGTAACTATCTCAATTTCCAACCTATAGTCTAAAGGATCTTTTTCATATGGTTGTGCCATTTCTTTCTACATGGCGCCCAATTATTCTTTTGTTGTAGCCTTTATTGTCACCGAAGAAATCAATCTTGCACCCAACCAACCTACCAATCCAAACAGATACCAAAACCTCGAGAAATACTTAGTAAGTACAGATTGATCTTTTGAATATGGCTTTTATTCTAACTTCATTCATGAAGTTCTATTTACTCCAGTGTTGTTGCTGAACTGTTCATGAATATTTTAAAAAATGAAGAACCTAAAAAGCATGGTATCAGTGGTGGCTTTGTTGAACAAACCCTTTTTGTAGGTCAAAGTAACAGCTTAGTTGATTCAGAATCCAAAGAGATAGCCCCTTCTTCTGTAAGAAATTTGTTTTCCCATACCACCTTTTATGTAGTTCTCTCAGTCATCTTGGTTCTTATTTCTATCTAATTTTGTGATTTGCTTTGTCCCCCAGGTGACTCCAATGAATCAGATGCAACACATCTTCACACTAAGAAGAGGTTGGTTTCAATGTGTTTGTATTGCCTTTCTGTACTACAAAACCTCCCATTTAGCTAGGAAATGTCAAAACCTCACTTTCTGTCCTGCCTATGTGATGGTTAAGTTATTTGATCATTCTAAATATGAATGTAGTAGATCTACAAGTACAGGTGTCCCTACTAGAGCATCCACTTTGCCTAGCAAGAAACTAAGTAGTGGGAAAAAGGCAAAGTAAATCATTTGGTGCATAATACGGGCCATTGCACAGGAGTATTTTCCTTATGTCAAATTGTGTTACCCTTCCTATCCAACTGGAAACTCAGAAAGAAGAGTGATTCCATGTTTAGCTTCTTTACGTGAGTGTTTTCCTTTGCCCCTAGGCAAGCACCTGTTTTGGATTTGTATATAGGTAATGAATGATACATTGACCTCTTATGTGTTACCCTCTTCTAAGAGGTGCCTACGCTGGTTGCATCAGTGGTGCTCTTTGGATCAGCAAATAGGTAATTTGTTGTTGAACTTTTATATGTTCTAAACCATGCATAGCTATAATATAATGCAGCACTTCTTATTGTATATGCTACCATTGTTTTTTCTTTGTTTTGATTGCTCTTTTATATTTGTGCTTCTCTTCTCTGCAACCTGCCTAGGCCATTACCTTTGTTGTATTTTTACAATGCTTTTCTCTACCGTTTAATATTACCAACTGCAGCCATCATTAAAACATAAAGTACAACTACAACCTTAATGAGAGAAAATTCAGCCTTCTTAGTTTTTTTAGTGATGAGCAGCATGCTTTGCAAAGTACACATAGACATATAGCTTTCCATATGAAGGTTTTGAGTTCTTTGAACTACCGTGTGTTTGTTGCAACTACAATAATAATTCTCTTGTTTATTTTTTATGGTCATTTTGTTTTCGCCATGCTTAAAAGAATCTATTGTTAGGATGAAACTACGAAGGATCTACAGAGTGAGGATACAGAGTGAAGATACCATAAAATTTTAGCAAAGCAAGTTAACATACTAGTAGGTTGCCAAATAATGCCTATTTCATAGCTAATACCGGTATTACTAGGTGCTCACCCGTCGACGAGCACCTTCTCATTCCCTTCCAGCCCATGGAGGGGCCTACCAGAGTAGGACTTTCATGTCTCACTATGTGTGAGACATAGAGGCCCACTCGGGACGCCTCTTCTGTTATGAAATGCATAAATGCAATGGAATGATTCAAATTGCAAATTGCCTTATCATCATCCTAGCAAACTATAAGCATTGGCATAATCTTTAAATTCATACACTTAACATTATCATCACAAGCAATCTCATAATAACAGACATAATCATATTTGCAACTGACAACTGAATTAAATCACTAGCAAAGCTAACCACCATATGCTCCTAGCAACAAGCTACATGATATACTTGCCTCTAACCGCGAGGAGTGGGGTGGCATGAGGATGAAGCCACTCCCGAAACTACACCACCTGAAAAATAACATTTGCATACTCATTTTCAAAAACTATATAGATCACAACATCACATAGCGCATCTACGCCCTATTTCAAAACAACCCTAAATCCTAGCTAAAGGAAATCTAGATAGCAGGCACAGAAATGAGCATAGCGCTTGCTCGAGGACAGGTGGTCTCGGAGCGAAGAGCTACTGCGGCATCCGAGCAGCACTTGCTCGGGGACTGGTGGTCTCGCAACGAAGAGCTACTGCGGCATCCAAGCAAAGACTTGCTCGGGGACAGTCTCGCAGTCAAGAGCTATGCGGCATCCGAGCCTTCGCTGCCGGGGACAGTGGTCTCGCAGCGAAGAGCTATCGCGGCATCCGGCGGCGTTCGCGCGGGATGTGGTCTCAGAGCGAAGAGCTACTACGGCATCCGAGCAGCACTTGCTCGGGGACTGGTGGTCTCGCAGCGAAGAGCTACTGCGGCATCCGAGCAGCGCTTGCTCGGGGACAGGTGGTCTCGCAGCGTAGATCTACTGCGGCATCCGAGCAGCACTTTCTCGGGGACAGGTCTCGCAGCGAAGAGCTACTACGGCATCCAAGCAGCGTTTGCTTGGGGACAAGAATCTTGCAGCGAAAAGCTACTGCAGCATCCGGTGCATGGATCAGACGCACAGGGGAACTAGACATATATCAGATGTCTAGGGAGAAGGCAACTAGCAGATTGCGAGCAGACTCGCACTGCCGCATCCCAAGCATGGGTCAAATGCTCGAGGAACTGACAGACGAGACATGCTCAAACTGCCGCGTTCCGGACGTGGACTAGACGTCCAGGGGAACTAACTAGCCGGTCACGAGAGGACTCGCGCCGCCGCGCTTGGGCGAGCCCCGGCGCAGAAGAGACTCGCGCCGGCGAGGGCGTGTTTCGGCAAGGACATGGATAGCCCCGAGCGTAAACGCGTGCCTGTGGAAGGACTCGCACCGAAGCGGAGGACGTGCTCGGCGCGGGACATGGACGATCCCCGAGCGAAACGCGTGCCCGGGGAAAGGGACTCGCGCCTGAGTGGAGGACGTGATCGGCGCGGGACATGGTCGGTCCCCGAGCGAAACGCGTGCCCGGGGGAAGGGACTCGCGCCCGAGTGGAGGACGTGCTCAGCGCGGGACATGGACAGTCCCCGAGTGAAACGCGTGGTGGGGAGGGACTCGCGCCCGAGCGGAGGACGGTTTCGGCGCGGGACATGGACGGCCCCGAGCGAAACGCTGCGTGCGGGGAAGGACTCGTGCGGCGGAGGACGTTTCGGCGCGGGACATGGACGGCCCCCGAGCGAAACGCGTGCCCGGGGGAAGGGACTCGCGCCCGAGCGGAGGACGTGCTCGGCGCGGGACATGGATAGCCCCCGAGCGAAACGCGTGCTTGGGGGAAGGGACTCGCGCCCGAGCGGAGGACGTGCTCGGTGCGGGACATGGACGGTCCCGGCGAAAGCTAAGCGTGCCTGGGGAAGGACTCACCGAAGCGAGGACGTGTTTCGGCGCGGGACATGGACGGTCCTCGAGCGTAAACGCGCGTTCGGGAAGGACTCGCGCTGAGTGGAGGGCGATGCTTCGCACGGACATGGACGGTCCCCGAGCGAAACGCGTGCCCGGGGGAAGGGACTCCCGCCCGAGCGGAGGACGTGCTCGGCGTGGGACATGGACGGCCCCGAGCGAAACGTGTGCCCGAGGGAAGGGACTCGCGCCCGAGCGGATGACGTGCTCGGCGCGGGACATGGATGGCACCTGAGCGATGGTGTGGCCTTCTGGATCAGTCGCCCCGGCCATGCCCTCACCGGCGCAGCACACATCGTTGTCCTCCACGTCGCCGAAGACGTAGAGGTCTTGGTTGTCTTGAGAATTCGACATCCTCAGGGATTCCTCGCGAAAGGACTCAGTCGATCCCCACGGATGGCGCCATCTGTTGACGATCCGGGAACTGGTCCCCCGCCGAGCTTACTTGTTGAATGAGGGATCAACCTAAGGCCCCTTTTCCGCGGAGGGGTGGCATCCAAGGGCCTGCCGAGCTACGCATCGTGGAGACAATGCAACAAACAGAGGGTCATTTTGTCTGGTTCGGGCCTCTCGCGGGGGAGATAATAACCCTACGTCCAGTAGTTGCACTAGTTTACAAGAGTGGATTACAGGGTGCTTGCTCGGGGGCCAAAGAGGCTCTAAGAACTATCCTCTTGGCCAGCCGGCGATTGCTTCGTAGGAGTAGTGAAGTAAAAAGCCCCCCTCCCCCTTTTCCTACGTGCGAGGGGTATTTATAGGCGATTATAGCGTTTCAGCATTTATTACAGAGCGGTGTGCCACTATTTCCGGACGTGGGCGACACTGTTCTTCGCTTTTTGCCATACCGCTATGAGGGCGTAGGGTGGCGCAGGTCGTGGTAGCATTGTCCTTCTAGACGCCAAGCGATTAATGCCACGTCGAGCCGTCGGGTGTTCAATGCCACGCCGCCTTTGTGGAGTGTGCCTGGCTTCTTGGTGAGGCTCGGGGCCTTTTCCTCTGGGCCCGGGTCGCTGGTCGCACACTCCCGAGCAAGCATGCTCGGGGGCGAGCTTGACTGAGGTCGGGGCAGGCGCGAGGGTCGACCTCCCCGAGGGTCTCTGTAGGGGACACCGTCCAAGGGCGTGCATGGTCGGTGGTCGGCTGGCTACCGAGCTACCATGGTCGTTGTAGGAAATACCCAATCCCCGACAAGTACTCTAGCATGTTTAAAATGAATAATCAAGAACTCTAGCTCAAGAATACTTAAATTTGCTAAAGTAGGAATAGAGCACAAATATAACAAATTGCACGACAAGAAAATGGGAGTCACGAATTTTTCCCATGGTCTCGGAGACTTGCCGATCTCCCCTAATCCACGTTGAGGTGACTTGAAATCCTTTAAGCCGGCTCCACTTGCTCGAGCCTTCCTCGATCACTCATAGCAGCTCTTCCCCACTCCGAGGAGGTGAGCTCCTTGCCTTCACAATTGATCGGATCTTCATACAACCTTCTTTGTGAAGATCATCGATGCACAAACTCCTCCAAGCCATCTAGGAGGCGGCAACCTCCAAGAGTAATAGATTTGACATTTGCTTGAGACTCTTGAGTTCTCCAAAGATGGCTCAACTAATGCAATGCACTCGTATTTTTCTCTCTAAACTCAAAATCAAAAATTGAATGCACTTTTGAGAGAAGATGCTTGGGCTCTAAATGAATTCAATGGAGTCACCAACCAGCCTTCAATACAGGTGGAGGGGTATTTATAACCCCCCTCAAGCCAAACTAGCCATTATAGTAAAATACCTACAACAATTCAGCTAGGCCAGCACTACCGCACTTTGGGGGCCGGTAGTGCCGGGTTTGGCTCCAACGACTAATTTTAGCATTAAATGCACTGTAATATAGCCATTGCTTGAAAATTCCCCCATGGCTGGCACTACCGCTATGTGAACCGGTAGTGTCGCACCTATTGTTCGGCAAGAACAACTCCTCTGTTAAAAAGCTACTTCAGGTATTAGAGCGGTACTGCTGCTAAAGCGGCACTACCGGTCTATCCCTCTGGTAGCGCCGGTCACTAAAACTCAAGAAAATCATGCTTTTTGTTAAAAAAAACTACCGACAGTATGAAGCCGATACTGCTGCAAAGCTAGGCAGTACCGCATTATGATTCTGATAGTGCCACATGAGCATCGAAAGCAAGATTTTTAAAACAAATTTTCATGCACAACTGATTTATCAAAATTAGTGAGCCATTTTGGATGCACCTATTAGAGTTCAAACTACTAATCAAATCCTCCATGATAGTACGGTGATTACGCCTAGTAACCCGATCTGTCTTCAGCACCAAGATCGGCAAAAAGCTAAAAGATAACCTTTATCTTTTATACCTCGGCCGCCTTTACATTTGATGCTTGCTTTTCTTTTTCACCCACTTCATGCTTCTATGTTCTTCGAACTTTGGACCAACCTGTTTTCAGTATTCTCAAATAGACAAAGTTAGTCCTTCAATCCTTGATTGTCATTAATTACCAAAACCACAACAAAATAGAGGCCTAGATGCTTTCAATCTCCCTTTTTTGTAAATTGATGACAATCCTCATGAATGAATTGAAACGAGTTAAAATTTTGAGTGAGCAACTAATGGAAGCTTAGTTGCAAACAAGGAGATTCTATTTTAACAATATTTTGCCTTTGGATATAAAGGTGTATTAGGTTCAAAATATTGTTAAATGAGAAAAACTTCCCCTATATATGTGCTTGGATGTGGATTTTGAGTTAAGGTGCAAATGATTAAGTATTGCTGTTGAAATTTTGGCAGAATTTCGATTATACATTGAATTCGAAGATATCAATATAGGCAATTTGCAGTTTATTATAAAATGAGATTATAAGCAATAGATATGAATAACCAAAATGGGGATTTAAACTTATAGGCAGAAGACACAAAAGACAAGATAAGTGACATCCATCAGCAAATAGTCCAACAACCATGTTTAAAGAAGAAAAACCACATCCAAAAACATCCACAACCAAAAGGAAACGAGGTTCATTAGTTGATTTACATAAGATATATATAGCACTAAACTAAGCTAATCCTCGAAGATCATGCAGCTTCTGGTCTTCAATTCATCTTCCCTTCTCCCCCTTTGTCATCAAATACCAATAAGGGAGCTCAGGCAGGAGGAGGTGGAGAAGTAGCACCGCTACGACCTTGGCGACGACCAAAATGATGAAAAGTGACTGGAAGAAGTTCATTGCGAATCTAATCGATGGTCATTTGAATACCATCCATACGCTCCTGACTTCCTCGACCATCTGACAGGTTTGAAATTGATATTCAAATATAAGGGCAAACTGACCCATCATATCAGATTGAAGGCTTTCAAGGCCAGCAAGGAAGGCATCGGGTGCCGGAGGCGCTTGAGGAGCTTGGGTTGCTTGCTCTCGAGCTTGAGACTGATCTCTTTCCTGCTGCTGCTGAAATTGCTACTGGGCAATGTGGTGCAGGACTTGAGGAGGAGCAACCTGGGGCTTATAGGGCTTATGAGGAGTAGGAGTGAGACCATTGTACCCTGCCACCCTTCTAATCTATGCCATGATGTATGGAGCAAAATAGATAGTCCTCCCCCTTTCTCTAGCAAATTGCTCCATTTCTTTCATTATAAAATTTACCACATCAAATTTCTGCTTGGACATAATTTTTGCAATTAAATTCCATGCATAGCCCCTTATATCATCAAAATTCTTGCTTTTTGGATGGTTAGTGACCCTGATAATCTTGTTTACCATACTGGGTTGAAGACGTAGCCTTGCAAGCTTTCCAGGCTTGACTGCATGGGATCGATCATAAAAATCCACTACCTGACTTATGCTCAAGACGGGATCATCATGAATTTGGGGATATCCATTGTGAAAGATTCCGAAGGCATGCTCAAAATCTTTTTTGTGGCTCTATAGACTCGGGAATTAGTCATCTAGGTGAGGGAGTCAAAAGTATCAGGGATAAAAAGAGTAGCGTAGAACTGCCTGATGATCTTCTCATTGTAATCTGTCCTCCCACCAAGAAAATGATACAATCCAGCTCTTCCAAAAAGCTCAGGGATGCCTACAAAGTCTGGCTGATCCCTGATATGATTCTAACTGACCCACCTCTGATTTGCAAATTCCTTCTCTGAATAGATCTGCTCATAGACCTTTTGATGGAAGAGGGAGTGGAATCTAGGGTCGGTTGCATTGCAAGGCTAGAGGTATTGGTTTTCTCCTCTGAAAATAAAATACTGTTCACCTTTGATCTGAGAGGGATCATTTTTGTGTCTTCCTGCTTGAGGCAACTCCTCTTTATCCTCATCAAAACTTTCTTCCTCCTCCTCTATTTCATCTTCTTCACTTTCATAGATTTCTTCTTACTGTGGCTTGTTCGTAGGGCCTTTTCCCTTCTTGGACTTAGATGTCCCAACAGATGCTTTTCTTTAAGCTATCGAGGACCTCATTGCGATGGTGAATTGTAATACCGCAAAATCGTTTTCCTGGGTTGTTGGCCGAAATTGTCTTCATTTTCTTGATTCAAGGATTTATTCTGGAGAAAAGTTTTGTCGTCACGCACCAAGAATTTAATTATTTGGTTCGCGCTAATTGGATTGAAAGTTGGATTTTGTTTGTAGGAGGGGTTTTTGGGAATTTCACCTAACCTCTCCCTCTCTCTTCCTTCAAATGGGTGGCTGTCATTGCTTGGAGGCCCTCCCCTTTTTGTTTTCCTGGCGAACCAGCTCCTGGAGCTTGGCCCTGCGCCTCTTCTTCCTTTCCCTGCTGGCGTCCCTCCTCCAGGCGGCAGCAGCAGCAGCGCAGCAGCCTGGCCGGCGCCTCCTCCTGCTACTCCCTCCCGGTGGCGGGCGCCTCCCCCTGCTGCCCTCTCCTCCATGGTCGGCAGCAGCTCAAGCTCCAGCTCCGGCTAGCTCCGGCGAACCCCCTCCCAGCCTGCAGCAACCGGCGGCATCAGCTGCAGCCTGCAGTCCTCCCCCACCTCCCTTTCCTCCTTGAGTAAAAGATCTGAGGTAAAAACCCTAGGTGGTGGGGATCCTTTTGGCTTGCATGCAAGGTGTTTGTGCTATTGCTTAGCTAGGATTCCTGATTTTGAGATGTTGAGGGTTGGGGAATGGAGAGACTAAAGTGATCTGAAATTTCTGTTTCGAGCAGGATTTTACCCCCTGTTAGAGCTGCTGTTTGAAAATTCAACAAGCATTTTCTGGGGGTTTGGCTATAACTAAAGTTGTAGATAATTAAATTACCTTTCAATAGAGACCAAAATCTCTAAGTTTCGTTCAGCCATTTAAATGTTATGACTATTTTACCGAGTGCTGTCCAATTCTTGTCGCGATTGGTTCAGTCTGTGTTATTCTGCAGATTAGAGCATCGTAGAGGCCGAATTAAACTTTTTTATTGCCTAGGAAAAGTTAGGAATTTTTGGGTAGATTGATAAAATGTATTCTTTTATGTGATTTGGAGTTGTAGAACTCAAGTTATGTTCATTTTGGTGTATGCTGTCCAGAATGAGTTAAATTTGTGTCTGTCTGTTCTTCATCGCAAATCTGAGAATAATTGGTGCATTTCCCAATCAGTTGGCTATAGAAAAAGTTGTAGATTTATCTCTTGCAATCGTTTATAGCCTGGGCTCATTCTTTTTGGATTAGCCGTTTGGAAGTTATGCTATTTTCAGTGCCGGCTGTACTGAAATTTCATTAATTGGAATTTGGACTGTTTTGGATTAAAATGCGGAGTGTTGTGCAATGTTGTTTTGAGATGACTTTTGATTGTTTCTTGTGCACAACGTTGTTTTTCAGGGAGGGTGTCTTCGAGGGTGGTCTCGACCCTGAGTTGCCTCACGCATCGGTAAAGGCAAGTGCATTGTATTTGTTGTGGCTTAGGTGGCCATTAGGTGTCGCAATCATACAATTATTCATATGTTAGTTTAATATTTTCATGTTTGATATTGCATGCGATGTGATGAATGAGAATGGTTAATTAGTTATGCTATCGTTTAAATCGAGATTATAGGCAAGTGCAACCCGTATATATTTTATAGGGTATTAGATGCTGTTTGGTTAGGCATTTTTAGTCCGTAACAGTTTCCAGCGCTATCGGATGTCATTGTATTGTGTTTGGTTGGGTGAGCCCGTAATCGATCGCGGCGATAACAGATACCATCCCTCACAGTCTCCTTACCGCTCGGGAGCCAGCGTCATCCGTTCCCCTCGCGACCTCACTCGCTCGCGACCTCATGCAGCTTCCTCTCCATCCCCTTGTCGCTTACCTTAACCTGCACCGGCGACGGCGGCCATGGAGCGGCGTCCTCCTCGCCCGCATCGTGGAGCGCATCCATGGCCATGCCATCCGTGAGCCCCCCCGGCGTCAGCCTCTCCAAAGCTCGTTCCCCTCCCAATCCCTAACCCTAATCCCCTTTCTCCATCCTTGCTCCCATCCTCGCTCCAGCGCAGCACCCTGACCCGAAGAACACTCCAACCTCCCTTCCCGTGCCAATCTTGGCCATTGCTCTTCTTGTTTTGTTGTGTCGGTCCTTGGTTAGCTGTTAGGATGGGGATAGTGAGGGCCGCTGATGATGTGGAGGGCGGGGTGGTGGGCGCAGGCGGCGAGGTGACGGCGCCGCTCCTCCGGCATCACAAGGAGGAAGATGAGGAGGCGGCAGCGGAGTCCAAGATCTAGGAGACGGCGTCGTCTTGAGGCGGTCACGGAGATGGAGGGTCCTGCGGATGGTCTCTGGCTGTCACTGGCGGTGGCGTGTCAGGCTCCTTCGAGTTCGGCACTGTGTAAGCCTTCCTCCTCCTTGTCCCCCTTCATCTTGCTTATCTGCTTATGCGGGCTCGACAAGGCATGCATTGACGATATGCTCGCAGCTCGCCAGCCAAATTTCGGCCGGGTAGTGAAGTACCCAGACGCAATCTTGCCAAAATTTCTAGTCCAGAGATGGTTAAAGGTTTTGCCAAAATTTCTAGTGAAGTACCCAGGTTTGTGAACTAGAGGAAGAAAGCCACAGAATGCACATTTAGTTTAGTAAGTTTTAGTATTTTTAACCACTGTGTGTTGCATGTGCAGTTGTTGATCTGTTCTGGGGGTTCAGCTACTTACATAATAGGGGATAAGCAAACTCCGAGCTACATAATGATACTCATCAATTAATATGAACTTTGATTTCAGTCATTTCATCATATGCTTTTTTGTATTGAGTCTCACTATGCATTTTAATTATAGGCCAATGTTGGAAGGGAAAAAGAATTTCACACCTCATTGCAAAAGGGAAAAAGAATTTCACACCTCATTGCAAAAGCTGCGAGGAGAGAACGCTGACATATCCGAAGAGGCCATTGAGATTAAAGTTAGCTTCTATCTTAATAGCTTACATATATTAGATTTCAATGTGAAGAAGACTATGCTCAAAATTATCATTTTATTCAGGAGTATATTGAATCACTCCGTAGCTTCCCAAAGGCCAGGGTTCAAGACTCCGTAGCTTCCCAAAGTTCTTGTCCTTCTTTCGTCTGTATTTGCATGGCTCAGAAGTTCTGAAGACAGAAGGCAAATTTTCTCTTCATATGAAAACGTAGTGTGGAATCAGTCATGTTTATGTGCCCCTTTGTTTCTCTGCTGTGTTATCGACCTTTGGACAAACATGAATGATGGCTGGTGTTTGTATTATGTTTCAAGATCTCTGTACATGCATTGTTGCTCTCTTCCAGAATATTAGCAATCATATCTTTCATGTTCCTTAATCTTGAATTGCTGCTAATTGCATGAGTGGCGGCGGATTGATGAAGTTGCTAATCTTTCGGCCGCCACATTGTTGTTCTCTGTTTGTTTAGCTTTGCTGTTACTTGTCCCTAGCCAAACAAGATTAAGGAAATGGTTACTTGTCCCTAGCCAAACAAGATTAAGGAAATGGAAGACGTTACATCAATGAACCAAACAAATGGTGTTTTCCCTTACCCTGGAATGGATAACCCTGGGATTTGATTCCATTACCATTACACCACCTTAGTTTGAACCAAACACCACCTTAGTTCATTGCTTGTGTTATATATATATGCTTACCCTATGGTTGCATTCGTGTTTATAAGCACGTCTAGTAAGGTAATTGTCTTTTGATGAAAAGGGTAAGAAATCTAATACAAGTGCATCGTTGTTTGAACGTGTTATGATTTGTTTGATGAACTTTATATGCCTTGCTATCATGAAATTATGCTGCATTCCTGGATTGAATGTTATGTTCGATGTTTAATAAATTCCATCTAGATGCCGTGATGACATCTTGCTAAAGCTTACTTTCATATTTACGTTCACTAGTTTGATAGGCTAGTTGGAATACTGAAAGTATGGAAATGGATTGATTTATGATCAAGATAGATGGAATTAGTAATTACTCGAGTAATGGTGATGTGAGTATGAATATGAATGTTGAGGAGATGATTATGAGTGTTGAGAATGTGATTATTGAGTGTTGTGAATGCGATTATGAGTGTTGAGGATGTGAATGGTAATTTATGGATGTGAGGAGTGGCTGATGTTTATGTATTCGGCTATGGCTATGCAAATGTGAGAAATGAATGTAGTTTGCAAATTGGTTTATGTCAATTGCACTTGTGCATTCATGATGGAAGAGGCGACCCATACGACAGGGCCTCTCAGACTCACCTGTAGTGAGTACGAAAGTCCTACCTCGTAGTCCTGTACACGTGGTTGTATGGGAGCGAGTCAGTAAGAGTAGGCACCCTCCACCATGGGAGGGAAGGGGAATGAGAGGGTGCACACCGACGGGTGTGCACTCGGCAATACCGGTATGTGCTAAAAGAGGAGATGAGACATGCATGTTGCATCATATGCATGAGAATTGTGAAATATGCATTGCATTGAAAATGGTGAATCATGTTTATTGAGTTGATTGTGATGTATGGATGTGAGATGCTGCTTTTGTATGGCATATTTGCATATGCATTGCATTGACAATGATGAATCATGTTTAAATGAGTGGATTATGATGTATGGATATGAGATTCTGTTTTTGTATGGCACATTTGCATATGCATTGCATTGACAATGATGAATCATGTTTGAATGAGTTGATTGTGATGTATGGATATGAGGTTCTTCTTTTGAATGTTTTGTGCACCTGAGCATTGAAGGCAACGAATCGAGCCTGTTAATGGTTAATCGTGGAGCTAATGGCAATTATAGGTTGAGGATTGAGTCGTGGACTCATTCAAAGGTGGCTATCAAGGTATGAATAAAGTTTAAATAATTCTTGAGATGGTTGTGGTATTTGGAATCAGTTTCCGGTTCATTTATTTACCCAGTTCAGTCAAGTATTTGAATATGTTACGTTTTAAAGTATTGGTATTTCGTTTGATTCGGTTTCGTTTCTTTATTGTTGCACTTTGCTGAGTCTTGGACTCACGCTTGTTTGCCTCCTGTTTTAGGTACCTTGAAGCTGATTCGTCGGGTTGAGAGTAGTAACACGTGCACGACTGCGGTCTCCAACAATTTATCTAACCAATTCGTCAAATCTGAATGTAATTAATGTGATTGTAAATTTATTGTTCATTATGATGAGATTTCTTAAATTTTGTTGGGTGTGTGATTGAGTAACTAAGGACCTGCTAGAATGATATCATAACTGTTGTTGCTCTTATGTCTGCTGAGTGGATGTCCATAGTTTTAGAGGAGATGCTGCCGAAATTTTTGGTGAATTTGGGAGTTGGTAGCATTCCAGACTCTGTGGGGAGTCGGGGTGTTACATGAATGAGTTATCACTGCTCCCGCTGTCCGTGTCATGTGTAGGGACACCACGACCAAGAGTAGACTTCCTGACACCCCCATGTCTTTGAACCCCAGAGGAACCAGCCCCCACTGTAGGATTTCTTGTTCGAGGCATATTCTGAGGAGATCACAAGAGATTTTGAAGTGAGAGCATTATTCGGGTAAGATTATTCTTTGAAAAGATTGATAAATATGAATTTGAAGAGAGCAGGCCGTTTAAGAGGCAACCATTGAATTGCTTGTTGTGAAAGGGCAGCATTATCCCTCTGGAGGCCGGTAGTGCCGACCATGCATAGCCAGAACATGACTCGGTCTCTTTGAAGCCTCATTTGGACAAAAACTTTTTCTTAGAGTGGATTAAGAGATCAAATAGTAGTAGATGATATCTATTTAATCTAATCCATCAAGTTTTTGCACAAACTTTTGCTACAATTCATATTATTCAATAATTTCAACATAAACCCTAGATTGCTCACGAGAGAAGAAAAGAAGAGAGAGAGAGAGGAGAAATGAGGGGTACCTCTTGAAGGAGAGATGCGCATGTGCTGGATTTAAGAGAAGAAAGGCCAAGATTTTGCAATTTTTGGAGGGGATTTGGAGTTAGGGTTTGAGGAGAGGAGAGAGAGACATGGAGAGGAGAGAAAAGAGGAGGGGAACTTGGCGCAGGAGAAGAATAAGAGAGAGAAGGAGAAAAGCCTCCCGCACGAGCAGTTACTAACCCCATTCACACTTAGAGCGGCACTACCGCTCTCAAAACCTGGTAGTGCCGAGTTAGTCAGTACTATCGCAAAATTGCGCCGGTAGTGCCGAGCTCAAACGAAGTTGCAGGGAGAACAAAAAAAAGTGTTGCGAAATAAATCATATGTTCTCAAGATCTTAGCGATAGCATATTTGAGCATTTCCAACCGAGAAAGCTTTCAAGAAGCAAAAAACTCAAATAATTTTTATTCAAAGTAGGCTTTTAAGGAGGTCAAAAGATTTTGAGAATCATAGAACAAGACTAATGAAGAGACATTTTAAGATTGAGCTGTTAGAGTCAAAAATACCTTTTAGAAGTCTAGAAATATTTATATTCTAGCTCTAATGGTCATGACTCAATTTGTGCTTTAGATAGATCAATATAGATCAAGAATTTATCTTCCTTTCCCCCCTTTTTTTTAAAAAACATTTTAGTTTTAGAGAATGTAGGATCGATATATATTAAACTAGCAATCAGAGGGGGGGTGAATGATTGCGTGGAAGCTAAAATCAAATTTTTGCTAATTTTGAAACACCCCAATTCGACTCAAATTGCACGATTCGATTCAACAAAACAGAGAAATACACGTCTACTAAAATAGTAATTCCGAAGATCCACGGTTGGATTGAAATTTTAATCAGAGAAACTAGATTCAATTTATAAATTAATGCAATAAAATCAACACGATCGGATCTATGGATCTCGAGATATTACCTTTGCAAGATGACACTTTTGCGATAAATCGAACTCCGGATTTAAAATCGATCTTCAACGCCGGACCGATGATCAACACCGGACCGATGAAAAACGTTGACCACGGACCAAACAATTTCCAAGCTACGCCGGGCCTTCTAGTCGCCAAGCAATTCAACTCTTCAGGAACGCTCTTCAGCAATGCTTTGTCGATACCTGAAACCTTCAGCAGTAAACAACGACAATGGAGTATTGTCGATGTGCTGATCTTCAGAGGAATCCCCACGAGACAGAGCACCGTGCGTTCTCTGCTCGACAAGGAACCAACGGCAGAAACGTCACACATGCATGCACGTCACAAGAAGCAATTATCTAGTCGTTGCCCTCTGGTTGTAACTCACAAGAACATCCAGCACAACTACTAGTCGCTGGAACCTTTTCTTGCATGCATGCATGCATGCATCGAGCAAGCAAGAACCCTCCATGCGCAATCCGATTTACTTCCCAGCCGCCGCAGAAGCTCGTCGCATGAAAAACGGCTAAGCTACCAGCCGCCGCAAAAAAGCTCTAGATTCATTGATCAGGTTTAAGTCCTTTTATACAACTCAAAACCCTAACACATGTATGCATATCCACCTGGCCCAATACACATGGCCCAATATATGCATACAACCCAAAATTCACACATGCACGCGTATGGCCCGCCTGCTGCACTCACATAACTAACCATCCTTCGTGTGCACCGTTCTCTAGCCCGAACGTCCCGCATGACATCCTCGACCACCAGGACCTCGATTCCTCTCTGAACCTAGTCCCGAACCTCAGTTCCTCCATGAACCTAGTTCCGGTCCCGTCATCGACCACGTTCACCCTCGAGCAACACCTGCACACGAATAAACAAACAACGCATCCAATCACAAGTTCACGACTTGACTCAAAGTCAATCCATGCAACCACTCACATGAGTGCATTGCATCAAACAAAATCCATCATACTATCACCAGCATAATAATCATCTCAACATAGCACATGCACAAGCACCACACATGCTATAACCAAAGTCACTTTACAATGCCAATTTCACCATTCAACCAATTTTTCGTCACATGATCTCACAATCTCCCCCTTGATGAAAACATTGGCAACACCATTTGGACCCGAACATTGGCATTCACCTCACAAGAACAGATGTAAGAAATTTTGTTTATAAAACAAAAAGACAAACTAGGTGACCAAAAGGTGACCAAAAGACAAAGAGAGAAAATCTCCCCCTACAAAGAAGAAACAAAATCTCCCCTTATCTAAAAAGAAATCTACCCCTATGACAAAGAGAAACTCCCCCTAACAGAAAGAAGAAATATGTGTGTGAATGTGCAATGTGTAACAAAAAATTCTCCCTTTGATTCCAAAATTTCTCCCACTTTGACAATGGATTCATCAAGAATGCAAAAAGAGAACAAAAAAGAAACTTCTCCCCCTTTATGTTGTTGTTTTCCTTTTTTTATGTACTGAGCATTATGAATCATGCACAAATGGAACAACTTGATCACCAAGTCATGCTATCAACAGTACTTGCACCCTCAAATCTACACATAAACAATGTAGAGTAAGCATAACTAGAAATCAAGTACTATTAACATTTTTGCATGGCATGATCTCCCTTTCTCAACAATCTTAAAACCTGAAAACGTTGAATTTTTGTGCACTTTATTTGTGCTTTGAAAAACTGATTCATTACTTTGATTGCAACAATAACAATTGCAAGGAATTAGATGCACCATCAGCCTTACTTTCAACCATGCCAAGCAATCACAAGCTTAAGGTTTCATGGTTTCGGTCATACACAACCTCTTCCAAGTTCATATCAAAGTGCAATGATAAGCAGTCTCGTAAAAAAGAAGTGTGATAGTACATAACCTTGTTCTTGTATTTATCAACAATCACTCTTTTAGCTTTAGCATTTAACTTTCATATTTAACACTTTTTGAGTAGGATCAAGATAGCCAAGAAAGTTCAACCATGACAAGATTTAATTCAAGTTGTCATTCCATTTAAATAGTCATGTCATAAACTACACCATATATGCATAAACATGAAGTTGCAAAGACCTTGTAACATAAACATGGCTTCAAACGACATATGTGTATGAAATACAATGCTCATTACTTTTTCATTATTTTCTTTTTTTTGTTTTTCGTTTGAGAAGCACACAAAATAAAAAGGATGTTACAAAAATATTACATGGTTTTTCACAAGCTTCCTCTCAAAACAACCATCTTAAAAAAATTCTTTAAAATTATCACTTGAAGGGAATAAACTTAAAAACAAAAGGCTTGAAAGAACAAACCTCCCAAAAGCAACCGAAAAATACTTTCACAAAAAAAATCCAATAACTCCTCCTCAAATGGATAACCAATGAGATCAACTGAGAGAAGATGATGATATACATGTGCTTGAGTTATCATGGTATGTTCAATTAAGCATAAGCATGAATCATGATAAGTAAGTCCAAACAATGAAAGGCATGATATAAAATATAACATTATTGAACATGCCAGGGGATACATATGAGCATATGAACAAACATCTCATCTCATACCACAAATAGATATCTATGAATGAAAAAGATAATATAAAATAGCTCACAAATTAAAGTAGGTAAAGAATTATCGCACATGCCTCATGAAGGCCATCTCAAGGGTGAGAACCATCCAAGTCTTGATCCCATCTTGCAAAAGACCAAGATCCACTAAGCTTCTGTTCTCTAACCCGCATCTGAAAAACCTACAGAGCAAAAGAAGATGTCGAGGCCTCGGTATTGGGGTTAGAAATAAAGCATTTAGGAATCCAGTACTGAGACACACGACGAGTAGGCACCACACGAGTATGCTTGTACACAAAATCAGATTTGCCCTTTCCCGTGTTTCTTGCAACAAAAGGTGTTTGCATCACCCTAGGCACAAAATGAGGAATAAAATGTGCCTTCCTGAAATTAGACCTAGCCTTAGCCTTTTCTTTCTTTTGCTGTTTGGCTAGCCTAAAGCAAAAATCTACTAAATGTCCATCTCTACCACAATGAGTGCAAGTGTACTTAACATGATGTTTAGCTTTAGAAACAGAAGTAGCATTTGCATTCATCATAGTAGAAGATAACACACCAGCAGGCTTGAAAACAATTTTCTTAGGCTCATTGACAATCTCAAATTTTCCACTTTCAAGTGTCTTAACAATAGTAGAAGCATGCGATTTATGATGAGCATAAGAATCAAAACCTAAACCTTTGTGATGAGTACTGACTTTTGATTGATCCAAAATCATGTTTAGGTTTTTCTTTCCTGAAGTGAACCGTTCTAAAGATTTTTCCAAGTAATCAACCTTTCGAGAAAGAGTTAAATAGTTATTACATGGAACGTCCACTTTTCCTTTCTGTTTGCGACAAGTTGAGCATGAGAGAACTTCATGAGTGAGCATAGTATCTGTCATTTGAGAAACCCTAGCGTTTGCATCATGCAACTTCAATTCCAGTATAGCACATTTAGAACAATGAGTTATATCATACAAATCAACAGTTGAACAGCTAGCATTTTTAACATGTTTCTCATTTTTTTCTTTTCAGCATTGATTTGCTCTAACAAGGTAACATGTTCTTTCCTAAGCAAAGTAAGCTCATTGTAAATTAAGTCACATGATTTGCAAACATCATCATCAGGAATCAAAGTTTTAAGTCTATCAATTTCAGCATTCAATGATTCCATATAATATCATGTTTCTTAATTTTCTTGTCACGTTTGTCAAGCAATTTTCCAAGACGAACAACAACAATAGTTAATTCATCGTAAGAAGGTTCTACCTCATTGCAATCGTTGTCATGATTGTCCTCGATGAAGCTTTCATCACTCCTAGCCATGAGACACAACCCTGTCAATTCATGTTTGCTTGGAGTTGTTATGTCATCTTCACCGCTCTCCGAATCCACATCACTCAAATTGACTTGTTCAAGAGCGGAAAGGACCCGGTGGACAACTTTGCTGTTGATGAAACTCTTCTTTCTATTGCTTGGAGAGAACTTATTCTTTTCTTTTCTTTTGTCATTGTCCTTCTCCTCCCTTGATGCTTTACTTGCAAGTTTAGGACAATTTGGACGAATGTGGTTGAGATCACCACACTCATAGCATCTTGGAGGGCCACCACCAACTCTCTTCCTCATTCTCACATTCTGCAAAGCTTTATTAAAACAAGAAGAGAGTAGTGCCAAGTCTTCTTCAGGAAATTCTTCAATCTGTTCATTGGTTAGTGAAGACAAGAAAGACAAAGCAAAACTTGAAGAACCATTATTCTGAGACATGCTAGATTGGGAGGTCAATGCAATTGATTTATGATCATTCTTCCTAGCAAGAACATCCAATTCATGAGTTTTTAATTTAGAGAAAAGAACATCTAAAGTAAGCGTGCTCATGACAGTTGATTCTCTAATGGATGTAACTTTCATCTCCCAAATAGACATGTCTAATGCACCAAGCAATTGTCTAGCATTAGCAGCATCATCAAAGCTAACTCCAACAGCACGCAAATTACTAAGAATTTTATTAAAGCGTGCAAAGAAATCATCTAGCGACTCACCTGGTTTCATCTCAAATCGCATGTATTCTTTCTTATATATATCCTGACAAACCATTTTGACAGTGTTAGAACCCTCATGATAATCACAAAGAGATTTCCATACCTCATATGTCGACTTGAGATGGATCACGCGGTCGAAGTCGCTTCTTCCCAATCCTTGGATGATCAAATTTCGTGCTTTGCTATTCGTTTCCACATGTGCTCGATTGGTTTCGTTGACTTCATCATTTTCGGGTACTTGATATGGCTTGTACACCTTCTCCCAAATTGCAAAGCCTTGAGCTTGAATGTATGCTTCCATCTTCGCTTTCCAAAACTGAAAATCAACACCATCGAAAACACAAGGTTTTGTCGAATACCTATCCATCGCTACGGTTTCTAATCACCGGTTAAGATTAATTAGAAAAACCTTGCTCTGATACCACTTGTAGGATCGATATATTAAACTAGCAATCAGAGGGGGGTGAATGATTGCGCAGAAGCTAAAATCAAATTTTTGCTAATTTTTGAAACACCCCAATTCGGACTCAAATTGCCTGATTCGGATTCGACAAAAACAGAGAAATACACGTCTACTAAAATAGTAATTCCCGAAGATCCCACGGTTGGATTGAAATTTTAACTGTAGAAACTAGATTCAATTTATAAATTAATGCAATAAAAATCAACACGATCGGATCTATGGATCTCGAGATATTACCTTTGCAAGATGACACTTTTGCAGTAAATCGAACTCCGGACGAAAACTGATCTTCAACGCCGGACCGATGATCAACACCGGATCGATGAAAAACGTTGACCACGGACCAAACAATTTCCAAGCTACGCCGGGCCTTCTAGTCGCCAAGCAATTCAACTCTTCAGGAACGCTCTTCAGCAATGCTTTGTCGATACCTGAAACCTTCAGCAGTAAACAACGACAATGGAGTATTGTCGATGTGCTGATCTTTGAGGAATCCCCACGAGACGAGCACCGTGCGTTCTCGCTCGACAAGGAACCAACGGCAGAAACGTCACACATGCATGCACATCACAAGAAGCAATTATCTAGTCGTTGCCCTCTGGTTGTAACTCACAAGAACATCCAGCACAACTACTAGTCGCTGGAACCTTTTCTTGCATGCATGCATCGAGCAAGCAAGAACCCTCCAGGCGCAATCTGATTTACTTCCCAGCCGCCGCAGAAGCTCGTCGCATGAAAAACGGCTAAGCTACCAGCCGCCGCAAAAAAGCTCTAGATTCATTGATCAGGTTTAAATCCTTTTATACAACTCAAAACCCTAACACATGTATGCATATCCACCTGGCCCAATACACATGGCCCAATATATGCATACAACCCAAAATTCACACATGCACGCCAGACGGCCGCTTTCTTTGCACTCACGTGACTAACCATCCTTCGTGTGCACCGTTCTCTAGCCCGAACGTCCCGCATGACATCCTCGACAACCAAGACCTCGATTCCTCTCTGAACCTAGTCCCGAACCTCAGTTCCTCCATGAACCTAGTTCCGGTCCCGTCATCGACCACGTTCACCCTCGAGCAACACCTACACACGAATAAACAAACAACGCATCCGAGCACAAGTTCACGACTTGACTCAAAGTCAATCCATACAACCACTCACATGAGTGCATTGCATCAAACAAAATCCATCATGCTAACCACATCTCTCTCTTTCCTTTGTGTGGCTATCATTTTTCTTTCTTGGCCGATTTTTTCCCAGCACTGCCGACTCCCTTCTTTTCTTTCTTTGGCTGAGCTTGCCATCTCCTGGCCGATTCCTCCCTTGGCCGGCGCTTCCTCCTCAGTTTCCCCTGCCGACCACCTTGCCTTAGCTCCAGCCGGTTGCCTTCTCATTCGCCCCCAGCCTCCCTGCCGGCTGCCTCCTGCGCCCCTCCTGTGGACTCCCTCTTGGCCAGCGGCACCCCTCCCTGCCCCTCTGGCCGTGGCGCCCTCCTGCCCTCCCGGCTTGGCAAGAAGAAGACTAACCTGTGATGGCAGACCAGCAGCAATAGAACCAGAGACATCCAAGAAGAAAGAGTTAGCAAAGATATAGCAGCAGCTAGCAAGAAGATCGCCAGAAGAAGATCCTCTCCCTCACCTCCCCTTGGCATTCTTCCTCATTCAAGAGGGAGGCAAGGTATTGTTTTCGGGGGATTTGCTTGCATGTTTGGTATTTGGTTTCTTTGTGCATGCCATGTGTTTGATGAAATGCCTAGGAGGTTTATGTTATGTATTTCAGTGATTTAAGTATGCAAGGTTGAGAAATGGGCTTGGAAAATGCAAGAATCAATGCATTGCTAAATTTTTATACACATCTATATATCCATGTATGTTGTTCTATATGTTTGCCTGCTATTGAATTAAAAGGAATTGAGCGACCCAAAACATGCAGCCAGTTGTATATGTTTATTAGTATTAGGTTCTTGAGGACTTTATATGGTGTTGTTTATGGAATGAGATATGTATATGTGTGTTAGTTGTGTATGAGCTTCTGTAATATCATTCTTACCCTGGTAATGATTGTGAATATTATGCTGTGACTTGATCCTTATTACTTTTGTTTGGCTCAACTCAAAGGAGTGAGTTAAGAATTATTTACTGCCATTTGATTATGAACCAGCTATTGTATATTAGCTTAATTTGTTAATGGTATTGCATAAAATCCCAATTTAGAGAGAGTTGTTAGTGTGTTCTCTTAAAATCAATTTAGAATCTGAGTTCACTTAAATTGGGTAAGAGGGTCAAAAGTTAGGATCGTTTTTGCAACTGCTGCTCGGGGTTGCCGTAGTTGAAAAGTAAAGCTAATTCCAGGAAGGATTGTCAATGTTTTACCCAATGTTGTGATTGATTGATTGATTGGTCGGTAATTTGCATTTGTGTTTGATTTCTAGTTTCAGGAGGAGTGGCCTCTTCTTCGCATGCCACTCCACTCCTCGGGGTTTAAGGCAAGTACAACAGCGTTGTTGAAAATGGGTTGAGTGCTTAGATGCGAGGTTTGAATGATTAAGTCATTTCTAGAGTTAGTATATTTGAGGAATTTCTTCGTGCTATTAATTTATGCGATACGTTGCCCTGGTTTATTCATGATTTTGATTAAGCTAGTGCGAATGATCATATATGTATCTGAGGATTAGTTGAGGCTTTCACTTTTGGGTTATAGCTAATTAAATGTGTTGCTATGTCTCATTCTTTAGTTGATTAGACTACTGTGAATGGATATTCATGAATATGAGAATGTGACTGTTATCCATACTTCCAGGCATGTTTGTATGGAATGGTAGAAATTATTGTAGTGGCCATTTAATTGTGTCCATTGCATTTGTGCATGCATAATGGACAAGGCGTCCCATATTGATGTGGGCCTCAGTGCTCACCCGTAGGGAGCACGAAAGTCCTACCTCGTAGTCCCATACACACGAGTGCATAGGAGCGAGTCAGTAAGAGTAGGCACCCTCCACGGGATGGAGGGGAATGAGAGGGTGCACACCGACGGGTGTGCACTCGGCCATACCGGTATAGGCCTTGAAAGGTGCATATGAGCATGTAAGCATACTCGCATTGCATGATGTTGCAAAGGAGTGGTGGTCAACATATTGGTTTCGACCAATTGTGTGTATTATGGTTACACCTGATGCATTACTTGGTACTGTTAACTAGGAATGGCAACCGATGATCCTTGTGTTGAGGGTAATTCACAGGTCAAGAATGGATCGAGTCGTGGACTCATCCAATATTGACTACTGAGGTATGTATAATGAGTGAGCAATGCAGTTCATGAGTTAACTGGCGGTGTTTTCTTTGTTTGATGCACTTGTTAATTTGGTATAAGAGGTTATGCGCTTGTGACTGATTTAAATGCTTTAATTGTTATCGATATTGCTAATTGTTGTACTCTGCTGAGTCTTGAACTCATGCGTGTTTGTTTCTTGTTTTAGGTACCTTGAAGCTGGCTCGTCGGGTTGGGAGTAGTAGCACGTGCACGACTTCAGTCTCCAACAATTCAATTAATAAATTCGTTAAGTCGGGATGTAATTCATGTGGTTGTAATGTATTGTTCATTGCAGTGAAATTTATTAATTTCCGTTGGGTGTGATTGATTAACTAAGGACCTGCTAGAATGATATCATTACTACAAATGTTTTCTGTCTGCTGAGTGGATATCCTACTTTCTAGAGAGGTCATGCCGAAATTTTGTAAATTTCGATGACTTAGTTTTAATCTGGTTTAGAGAGTTTCAAAGTCGGTTTCAATCTTTTAGTAGAGGTAAAAGGTTAGTAACTCGCTTGTTGAGTTATTAGTTCAATTGGACTTCTTTGTCAAGTTTTTATTTCTTGGGTCTTGTTGGGGACACTCTGGACCAGTATGGTTCCGATGTGTTGTAAGCGTCATTTAGGATCTTTTGGTAGCATTCGCGATGCGTTTGGCGCCGGGGTGTTACAAGCACAACTCGATGTGTGATATGTGCGAGTTGGTGACTTGAACTAGTAGGCATGCTAGATAGGTGAGAGGCCGTGCCGTGCGATGCGGCAAGTGCATGAGTGTGAACTGCATAGGATACTCGTAAGATCATGGCCGTGAAGAGATTTCTTGGCAGGAGAATAGGACCTGGCGATTGGGCTCTTGCATGGCCACTACTTGCACGTTATGCATGTACTGAGGAGTGGCGTGAGTCACAGCCAAGTGAATTGGCCGGTTGTTATTAGCCTCTTGATTAATGTGTGCATGGTCATTAGTGGTGGCGTGAGTTTAGGAGATCATGGCATGAATTGTTGGTGAGTGAGTTGTTATCTTGCATGTACTTGAGTCTATAAATTAAAAGAAAATGGCAAGGCAGTGAGTGACTACCTTGGCCAAAACAACTTGCATTCTGTGTCCAGTTTTGGTGCTTCTGCATCCACGAGAGCATATGTGAGCATTGTGTCTCTCGTCAGTACTAGTAAGTCTCTGTGAGAGAGATTGAGGAGGTGAGAGTTGAGTGATTCAACTCCTTCAATTGGTATCAAAGCCACCATATAGTAGTTGTATGCCCAAGTATCCACAGTTCAAGGAGATGTTGATCATCACGGCGCAAGCAATGAAGGAGGGTGGTGTCTCCTTGAGCTACCCGATGTTGACGACGACCAACTACTCCACCTGGGCAATCAGGATGGAGGCCATCATGGATGCACAAGGCATTTGGGATGCCATCGAGCCGGCGGCTAATGCGGTCGTGACAAGAAGCAGGACAAGCTGGCTCGCGCATGTCTTCTCGGGGCCGTCACCGAAGACGTGCTCCAGCAGATCGCCAAGAAAAAGACATCCAAGGAGATGCGGGAGAGCTTGAAGATGAGGTGTCTTGGTGTTGAATGAGTGAAGAAGGCGCGGGTACAGACCTTGAAGAGCGACTTCAAGGACCTGTACATGAAGGAAACCGAGTCCATCGATGAGTTTGCAGGCAAAATCAACGGCCTTGCAAACAAGTTGAGCGACCTCGGTGCAGCCATGGAGGACGCCGAGCTCGTTAAGAAGCTACTCGACTCGGTGCCCAGTAAGTTTTTGCAGGTCATCGCAGCCATCGAGCAGTTCTCCGACTTGGACACCATGTCGTTCGATGAGGCGATTGGGCGCCTCAAAGCGTACGAGGAAAGGATACACAAGAACGACAGCAAGCATCAAGAGCAGCTACTTCTCAACTCCAGCAGCTCAACCGGTGGTGGTCGCAAGAAGAAATTTGACAAGAGCAAGGTACCATGCTACAATTGTCAAGAATTGGGGCACTTTGCATATGAGTGTCCTGAGAAAAGGAAGAAGCAGGAGAAATCATTCCTTGCTGCAGCGTCAAGTGATGACGAGCCAGGCCTGCTGTGAGCGGAGATATATGACAAGATTAGGAGGGAAATTATTAGAAATAATCTTGTCATTAGCATTTGCATGTTTACTCAGTTTTTTCTTAGTTTGCACGTAGAAATAAGTATGCGTGTAATCTCTGCATAGTATCACTTTGTACTGGTAGATCAAGCACAACTCGATGTGTGATATGTGCGAGTTGGTGACTTGAACTAGTAGGCATGCTAGATAGGTGAGAGGCCGTGCTGTGCGATGCGGCAAGTGCATGTGTGTGAACTGCATAGGATACTCGTAAGGTCAAGGCCATGAAGAGATTTCTTGGTAGGAGAATAGGACCTGGCGATTGGGCTCTTGCATGGCCACTACTTGCACGTGTTATGCATGTACTGAGGAGTGGCGTGAGTCACGGCCAAGTGAATTGGCCGGTTGTTATTAGCCTCTTGATTAGTGTGTGCATGGTCATTAGTGGTGGCGTGAGTTTAGGAGATCATGGCATGAATTGTAGGTGAGTGAGTTGTTATCTTGCATGTACTTGAGTCTATAAATTAAAAGAAAATGGCAAGGCAGTGAGTGACTGCATTGGCTAAAACAACTTGCATTCTGTGTCCAGTTTTGGTGCTTCTGCATCCACGAGAGCATAAGTGAGCATTGTGTCTCTCGTCAGTACTAGTAAGTCTCTGTGAGAGAGATTGAGGAGGTGAGAGTTGAGTGACTCAACTCCAACAGATGTGACCTGAGCGATGTCCTTGGCATGCGTTTTGCGTACTAATCCATGAAACCCTACTGACAGTCGATTCACCGGCACAACAGCTGCCACGGAGCCCCTGCCACAATTGTTTATTGCCATAGCCACATGTTGCCCCTCAACCGGTGCATACAGAGGAGGAGGATATGCCGCCTATGCTGCCGCTATTTGTTGGTGTTCACCTTCTGTATGCTCACCTGCCATAGTGCCATGTGCTTGAGGTAATGCTTCAATCTTAGGTTGTCACTGTATATGAAATTCTAATTTTTTTTCTCTTAAATTATCTATTCACAGTGCTCCATTTTTTGTGAAATGGAATTATGGAGCATTTTGAGTGCAAATGCATCTTTCATTAGAGTACATGTATCAGTAGCACCACATGCTCTGTTATTTTGATTAGAATGAATCATATCACTTTATCTCTTCAGTGTTTAACACAATATATCACTTGTACATTGGTGCCAGGATATCACACATTAAGATGAGATGGATACACATGGAAACAGATTTTCAGCTGATATTTCAATGCAAGTCAATGTGTTTGCAGCTGTGTGGATAGTTTTGGCAATGACCTGCTAGCTACATAAACATATGAAATTTTGGATTTATCATTGATGTGTTTACTAAATCATGGAGCTTTTCCAGAGATCTTTAAAATTATAATAATTCTCTTTCACACTACACTACTACAGAACCGGCCTTCACAACCGGTCTATCACAAGCGGTTAGGTGCGCACCGCTTGTGCTCTACGTGCACAAGCGGTTCGTGGGCAACGGGCGGGAGGGGGTCTCTAGAAGCGGTTCTTGACACGAACCCCTTCTGGAGTCCCATCTTTAGAAGCGGTTCGTGTCTAGAACTGCTTCTGGAGATCTAGAAGTGGTTCAAGACACGAACCGCTTCTGGAGATCTAGAAGTGGTTCAAGATACGAACCGCTTCTATAGGTGGGGATCCAGAAGCGGTTCGTGTGTAGAACCGCTTGTAGAGACCCCTTCCCGCCCCAAACACATTTAAACCCCATCTTCCTCCCGAGCTCGACAGAGAAGCAGAGTGGTGGCCCGGCCGATAGCGATTCATGGGGAGGTCTGCCAAAATTTTCAATTGAGGCTATTAGCTTGGAATTAATTGTTTCTAAGGTGAGTAATATGTTCTTGACATCCTTCTCACCTATATATATTTTTTTTGTGCATTGGATGTTGAGAAATCATGTTTTGTTCTTGTGGGAATTATTAGTCTTGTTTACATTGTTGGCTTATTTGTTTGTTCTTAAGGTGATATATTGTTTGGTGTATGGAATGAAATGCAATAAATGTGAAACGATGAAAAATTACAAAGGTGGGGAAAAGGTAAAAATAATTTTTATTTAGTAAAATTAAAATGCGGAATGATAGAAAAGGTTTGCATGAACATGTAACAATTAGTTAGTTTTATTTAAAAAAATGCAGCAGGATTAGAAATAATTAGTTGGCTTTAGTTAAAAGAATACAGAATGATTAAAAAAATACAAAACTATTAGACATAGTTAGGTTTAATTAAATATTGTGATAGATGTTGTTATTATTTTTATTGGCGTAGATGAACCGGCAATGGATGTACAATGCGGACCGTCGGTCAAGAGAGTTCAGAGATGGCATGAAGGAGTTTCTCGACGCGGCCGTTGCATTCTTGCCTCCAGGAAGCTTCATACGTTGTCCGTGCATAGACTGCAAGAATGAGAAGGAGCACTCCGAACGATGGATGGTTATGAGGCATGTGATCACGAGAGGTTTCATGGCAAACTATACCTGCTGGACCCACCATGGCGAAACAGAGGCGATTCGGACAGAAGACGATGAAGAGGACGAAGAAGAGGAAGATAGAGCCAAGCGAGATGCGGACACCACTCAATACGGGTCCATGGAAGATCTGATCAACGAGTTTGGCGATGATGAGCTAGATCGATGCTCCGTGACGGAGAGGAGAGTTCACGGAGGAAAGACAATACAAAAGTTTGAGCATGGTAGAGGACCACGAGGCGCTTTGTACCCAAAGCGTGGACGGGGCCACAAAAAGCTGCGTACTACACTAGAGCTCATGCAATGGAAGGCCACAAACGGTGTGTCGGACAAGGCATTCAATGGTTTGTTATCACTCGTAAAGAAGTTGCTTAGGAAGGTAACACTCTACGAATCCACGTATGAAGCGAAGCGAGTCCTCGCCCTTTAGGATTGCAAGTACGGAAGATACACGCTGTCCTAACGATTGTATCATGTATCGCAATGAGTATGCCGATTTGGAGGTTTGTCCAGCAGCGAAGAATCCCGGTATAAGGTGCGGCGTGTGACGATCCGTGAATTAGATGGGAATCGACGAAGAAGAGAACCGCAGCCAAAGTATTGTGGTATTTCCTGTGATCCCCGGCTGAAGCGTCTGTTTGCTAACGAAGGTCATGCCAAGATGATCTTGCGGCATGAAGAAGAGCGTAAGGAAGACGGGATGCTTAGACACCCTGCAGATGGCTCGCAGTGGAGGAAAGTCGATCGGGCTTACCCGAACTTTGCAAATGAGGTTAGAAATGTAAGGTTTGGGTTGAGCACCGATGGGATGAATCCTTTCGGTTAGTTGAGCAGCATCCATAGCACCTGGCCTGTGACGCTTTGCATCTATAACATTCCTCCATGGCTGTGCATGAAGCGGAAGTACATCATGATGCCATTGTTGATCGAAGGCCCGAAGCAACCTGGAAACGACATCGATGTCTACCGAAACCATTGGTTGAAGACCTTGTGAAGTTGTGGGAGGATGGTGTACGGGTTTGGGATGAGTACAAAAGAGAGTATTTCAACCTGCGTGCATTGTTGTTTGTAACAATCAACGATTGGCCTGCTCTCGGTAACCTATCCGGCCAAACTGTCAAAGGGTTTAAAGCTCGCACCAAAGTGCATAGATGAAACGGATTGCATGTACTTGAAAAACTCTCGGAAGTGTGTGTACATGGGCCACCGCAGTTTCTTCTGGCAGTCATGCTTTGAGGTGGAAAGGCGATAAATTTAATCTGGGAACAGAAATTGTGTTAAGCCTCAAAGATCGTAATGGGCGACATGTGTTTGCTATGGTAAAGGATCTGAAAGTAGTATTTGGGAAGGGTCTTGGAAGCATACTGCGTTTAACGAGGATGGTCATGCACCCACATGGAAGAAGAAATCAATATTTTGGGACTGCCAGATTGGGAAGTTTTGGAGGTTAGTCACTCGCTTGACTTCATGCACATCACGAAGAATGTTTGCTTGAAACTGCTAGGCTACATAGATATGTATGGCAAATCGAAGATACACCGCAAGCTCGGAAGGACCTTGAAGACATGGAGGTGAGGAGTGACCTACATCAGAAAAACAAAGAAGGACAAAACAACTTTTCTACATCCTGCGAGCTACACTCCAAGCAAAGAAGAGAAAAAAGCATGATTGAGTGTCTCGAATAGTGTGAAGGTCCCTACGGATACTCCTCAAATGTAAAGAGACTCGTAAACACGAAAGAGAACAAACTTCAAGGCCTAAAATCCCATGATCGCCTTGTGTTGATGACACTGATTGCTCCTCATGGTATCGAGGTATCTTGCCCGAGTGGGTGCGGGGACAATCACAAAGCTATGTTCCTTCTCGAAGCGCCATTTCGCAGAAGGTTGTCGAACCGCTAAACCGCCTAAGTTGGAGGCCGATGTGGTACAAAGTTTGGTTAGCCTCGAGATGATCTTTCCTCCTGCATTCTTTGATATCATGGTTCATCTAACCGTTCACCTTGTCAAGGAGATAGGTATCCTCGGACGGTGTATCGCACAACATGTTCCCTTCGAGAGGTACATGAGTGTCTGAAGAAATACGTCCGAACCGTTCGCGTCCCGAAGGCTGCATTGCCGAGGGCTACGTGGCGGAGGAGGTGATAGAGTTTTGTGTTGATTACATGAATGATCTAAATCCTATCGGCGTCCCCATATCACGACACGAGGGAGGCTACGGGGCAAAGGACAATAGGAAGGCAATCGGTTGCATGCAATGATCTTGTTGCATTCAAGCAAGCACATTTCAACGCTCAAGCAATCAACTATAGTCGCCCCTATGTAGATCAAGACAAGAGTGTCCTCGTCGCGAGTTCACGGGGAAGACAGAGAGTTGGATAACCACGAAGCACAAGGATTCTTTTCGGCGGTAGCTCTGAAGTACATCCTTGAGGAAGGGTCAAATGATGAACTATTGCAACGCTTGGCTCGGGACCATCACAAGAAATCGTGACATTCAAGGGTATGAGATCAATGGTTACACATTCTACACCGGATCCCGGGATAACAGGAGCACCAACGAGCAGCGGTGTCAGTATAGACGCCAAGACAACAATGGCGGAGTTGGACACATATTATGGTTTCATAGAAGACATATGGGAGCTCGACTATGGACCTCTGAAGGTCCCTCTATTTAAGTGCCAATGGGTCAAGTGACTCCAAAGCGGTGTGAAGGTCGACAAATCTGGCGTGACAACCGTGGATCTCACGAAGTCGGCTATAGGTGCGAACCGTTTGTTCTCATGACGATGTGATCCGGTCTTCTATGTAATGGACATGTCAAGCAAACCTAAAAAGCGTATGACAAGCAAAAGGTAATGCAAAAGCGACATGTGGTTCTCCAAGGCAAACGAAGGATTGTAGGAGTTGAGAACGTCACCGACGAGGAAGAGTATGGTCAGTTCGACGAGCTCCCTCCTTTTACAGTTGATGTCGACATAAACGTCCTGCGTGATAGTGATGTCGATGCTCCTTACATACGTCACGATCATAACGAAGGAACAATTGTAAAGATGAAGACTTAAGATGTACTACTTGTATACAAATTATTCCATATGATCATGTTGATATGTTGATGTTTAACATTGCTTGTACATAATTTCTACAAAATTATTTCTACAAATTTTAAAATGAAAACAAAGCCTGAAAACCAGTTGTACAAATTTTAAAATGAGAACAAAGCCTGAAAATTCCCATACAAAAACCCCAAAAGCAGTGTGAAATTTACAACATTACAATGATAGCTATATTAACTAAAAGGAGCAACATTACAATGATAGCTATATTAACTAATTTCTTTAGCATGTCCTCTACTCTTTCCATGCGTTTTTCTAGATTTTTAATACTCTTGTTGTCGTCAGAAGCAGCCGGATGTGCATCTCTCGGCTTGCAACAGATTAAATATTACTGACCCGTCGGCCATCATCACTTGGCAGCAAATCTTCTTGTAATGCAGCAATTTACATTGCAAGATTTTCAAGACCATGGCTGGCTTTATCAGCCCACTGCCAATACGGACATGCTGTGCCCTTCAAACAGAAAGAATGGAACGGAAGGTGAAAGTCAAGGAATATGAACAAATGAATAACTTCAAAAACTTAACGACATATTCGAACACTTCATGAACACTCGGGATGGATTCTTGGATGTGCGGGAGGTGAACACATTTACAGGATCTCCGCATCGAAGACACGATAGCTTCATCCGCAATGCATCTAGTTGTCTCTTCGTCTCGCCATTTGATGAAGCCGTCGACATGAATTAATAGCTTCAAAGAGTGAAACAACTTAGCATCAACAATATTTTTTCATTACTTCAACATCAACATATGAACAAAACTCCTTGTGGGCATTTCACCGAACACCTTGTGGGCATGAAAACAGAGAGAAGGAGGGAGCACGCAACAGAGAGGAGGCGCCAGGACTTAGAAAATTTGAAGGTGTGGGAGAGTGCATGTGGGGACTTAGAGAATTTAAAGTTCTACCAACTTCTACAAGCGGTTCAGTACATTTAACCGCTAGAGATTTTTCTTCTAGCGGTTTGTAAAACCAACCGCTTGTAGATGGTACGTCTACAAGCGGTTCTTAGTAACAACCGCTTGTAGAAGATGCACAGTAAAAAAAAGAATGGCAAGGGGGCGCGAGCGGGGTTCGAACCGGGGTGGACGAGCCCGCACACTCAAACGCCACGCTAGCCAGGGGGGAGGGAAGAGATCTTATCGAACGATATGCACACCATATACTTTTGAATATTACCCGGTTAGCACTTTTACAAGCGGTTGGTATTACCAACCGCTTGTAAAAGCCCTTCCACAAGCGGTTTTAATCTGAACCGCTTGTAGAGGTGACTTCGGTATAAGAACATCCATAGACCAAATTTTCTAAGTCCTTTCGAGACCACAAATTTTCTTAGTCCCCGCGCGCTCTCAGACCTCCTGTGTCTCACCGCCGCCGCCTCCGTCCAGATCCCGCGCCGCCATCCTCGTCGACGCCGTCGGCCTAAATCCGCCACACCACCATCCCAGCGCCCTCCACCCCGGCGCCACTCCACCATCCCGCGCCACTCGACCCGGCTGGCGTGACCTCATCGCCGCCTCCTCACCCACGTCGCCAGCGCCCTCGCCCACGATGCCGCCGCGTCCTCAGCCACCAAGCCGCCGCCACGCCACCATTCCACCCGGAGGACAGTGGTATAGCCCCGCGCGCTCTCCTCCTCCCTCTTTATTCTGCTGCCCACGAGGTGTTCGACTAAATGCCCACAAGGTTTTTTGTGTGTGCTGAAGGCTGCGATTTGTATTGAAACTTAAAACATTGCTTTACATATATTCTTTATTGTAATGTTTTTGACAAGGTGTTTTTCCCCCCTCAAGGAAGATGCTTGGCTCTGCCTTTTTGTGTCGGATTACACATCGGACAGATTCCTTTCAGTGCACTACAGATGAAACATATATGTTCCACTAGCAAGAACTGATGCAAAAGGGGCCTAAGCAAGTGCGTAATGTTTAGCAATGTTTGTATTGAAACTTAAAACTTAAAACTATGCAAGGGAGGATGGTAGCGGAGCTTGAGTTTGCTTATTTGCCCAAGATCTGAGGGCCCAACTCATATATTCTTTAGAATATTATTGCTTATTTGCTCAATAAAACAAAATAATGAATCACACGGTTTCCACATTGCATGTCATCATTTCCAAAAAATGAAATAAAGTTACAAATCCACAACTATAATGGATTTATAACGTTATTTCATTTTTTGTAAATGATGGCATGCAGTGTGGTACCGTGTCATTCATTATTTTTTTATTGAGCAAATAAGCAATAATATATGAATTGTCAATTGTATATGTATCATGTGAAATGTGTAAGTATGTGTGAATTGTCAATTGTATATGTATCATGTGAAATGTGTAAGTTTATGTGAAATGTATAAGTATATGTGAATTGTCAATTGTATATGTATCATGTGAAATGTGTAAGTACCCACGCTCCCTCACACCTCAAAGAGTTAAAATACTCAACAATCTTGTCTTCATATATAATCTAAGCCTCGAGATTTGCTCTACTCTAGATGGCGACACCAAGGCGTGGTGACCGGCTTTTCGATGAGGAGGAAAATCTGATATTCGAGACCATTCTTATTTGGGTAGCATCTTAGCCAATGAGGCCGTTAACTGACGACGCGAAAATCGCGATGGTCCGCTTGACGCCGATGAGGCCGTTAACACCGATCACGAAAATCGCGATGGTCCGCTTGATTGTCGATGAGGCCGTTAACACTGGTACCGAGGTATACTCTTACCCATTATAAAATCACCGTAAACATGTTAATTATTATAAAATCATTCATATTATATGTGTTTGTGTATCCAGCCCGGTACCTCATCGGCCACCCAGTCCGGAATGCACCGAGGACCTAACAAGAAGCCTTCGACAAAGTACGTGATAACCGAAGTGGGCAACGACGGGAGTGTGCTAGCCCCGGAATCAGCAATTGGCCCTTTCAACAACGCTTGCGGCTACCACGTGAGGGATCACGTCCCAATCAGCATCCAGAAATGGGCCGAAGTCCCTGCAGCTACCAAGGAACTGCTCTGGAATGATATGAAGGAAAATTTCACTTTTCCAGAAGGATACGAACAGAAGGCCAAGGGATGGGCTTTGAAGAAGATGGCAACTTCCTTTCAGCAGTGGAAGTCGTCCCTCACCCGCAAGTACATCGACAAAGGAGAAAGGCTAGACTTCAATCAATTTCCTAAGCTGGCCGATCATTGGGATGCTTTCGAGGAATACAAGCGGTCGGATGCAGGACAGGCCGCGAGAGACAAAAACAGGTGAATGCCGGAAGAAGAAATACCACCACCATCTCGGGACCGTGGTTACATCAAGGCTGCAAAGAAATGGGACAAGCGGGAAGAGGAACTTGGAAGACGATGTTCTACCTGAAACTGAGGATTGGGAGCCCCGCCTGCGCAATTGGTTCTTGGCTCACGGGGGCAAACTTGCTGATGACGGTAGCTTGGTGATGGCACCGACAGTCCAAGAAGTTGGTGAAAGGATTGTAGAAGCCATCGAGCAGACTCGGTCAGGATCCTTGGTGACGGATAGGGAGAATGACGAGCTAACATATGCCCTTCAAAACCCTGAGCACCCGGGACGGACACGAGGTTTCGGGAAGGTGCCATGGAGGCACGGCTTTGCCAAAGACTCAAGCACTTACAGGAGCCGGGACAGAAGCAAGAGGAGAGATCAGGGTAGAGTGGGCCGATTGGAGGAAGAGCTTAGAGCTACGAAGGCTTCCATCGATGTCACAGTCACGCATAAAAGTGTCCGGCAATCGGCCACCTTCGAGGAGCACTACATTCGACCAATGTTTAGGCGGCGCCGAATCCGTGATCATCGAACGCGCTAAAGAGCGATTCTTGCGTCCGCCGTGGCCCCTAGCAGAGCGACCCGCAGTTCGTCATCCCATGGACAAGATCAAGGTTCGCCGCCGGTGCGAGCTACACATTGATATGCGTAACCTCACCTTCAAGGTGGCTTACGGCATGGCTTATCCGGTGGAGGCGGGCCAGACATTCCACTGCAACCAGATACCCTTCGGATACTCGAAGGTCACGGTGGAAGAGGTGGTGGGGGCTTCGAAGATCTCGTGCTCGAGATTGCTGGGGGCGATGACGTGACAAAGCTTGGACAGGCCCTCCATGGCACATTCATCCTCTGGCGCAAAAAGCACATCATATTTCCAGATGGTGTGGAGGTTATATCTCCAGCAAGAGAGGCCCCGCAATTTGAGCCAGCTCCAGGAGCAAGCACGCCTCTTCCACATCGACAACCCACGACTCCTCTAGCGTCGCCTACACGCAATGCTTCCCGGTGGTCGAGCCACGCCTCCTCCACCCCGCCCACAAAGAAGCCCGACTCTGCCGCCACCGCCGAAAGTAAGAAGCACCCAACATCTGCAGTCACCACGCCCAAAGATCTCCCCAGGAAGAAGCTCGATGTCGAAGGAGAGATCCCGCACTAGCACCTCCTCCCACGAAGTCGGCATCCGGCAGCCAAAGAATGTCAAAGCAACCACCAAAGAGGCCATATGATCTGACTACGGAGGAGCTAGCTGCATCCGTAAAGATGGATGTGGCCAGGCAGCTTGCGCCAAAGAAGCCAGAGCCCAAGCTTAAAATAGATAAAAAAACTGTGAAGCACTTTCAGTCATGCGGAACGGCACCGCCGCCTGTGATGAGCGACTACAAAAGGACAATAAGAAAGGCTATAGTGCAAAATACACGGGCTCCTTCGGCGGGAAAGAAGAAGAAAGTGGAAGATCGCAGAGTCCGAGGAGTTGAGGAAAATGGCATTCTCAAGGAGGAGGGACTCAAGTCAATAGGCGAGGATCTTCCGATGGCACCAACCAGATGGAAGTATGAGTTGGGCAAACCGCTAATTGATCCAAAGGATATAAAAGATCTCCCAACCAAGATCGTCAAATGCATGAATGGTACATGGAAAGGGCATCTAAAGGAGAGCAAATGTTCCTCCTCCATTTCCAAGATGAGTATTTCTTCATGGGAACAACACAGAACTATGGTCGAATTCGATGACTTGTACCATGTGTACCAAGGAGACGAGGTCAACGTGTCTTTCATGTCCTGCCGGTGTCTGTAAGTGTCGATCTACTAAGTTTACCGCTTGCTTCCTCTCGCACCACAAAATTGAAAATCTAATTAACTTAGTTACCCTTCTTATGTAGAATGGAGATACAACGATGTACAAGACGGGCAAACAGAGCGTTGGCTTCATCGACCCGAGATTGTCAACGAGAAACTCTGGTCATCGACAAGCAAAAATCGTCCATTGAGGCATACCTTTTGCATGCTTTGTTGAAACAAAGACTACAAACCGTATATATACGCCCTTCAACTTCAAGTACGTGTTCTCACAAACCTCTTGTTCTTGTATTTCTTAAGCCATTGATAGTACGAGTAGCTACTTACGCATATGTTGCAATATACGAATAGGTTTCACTGGATCCTTCTAGTCATCGAGCTTGACAACAGCAGGATTACAGTTTATGACTCAAGAAGGAATCCAGTCCAAAAATACCAATGGTTCATTGACATCCTTAACAAGACATTTGCAAAGTTCAAGAAGAAGCAACAAGGAGAATTCAACAAAGAATTCGAAGTCATAGTAAGCACTCAGGTACGTACTACAAAAACTATTATTAATATACATGCGCCATATCAGTTCTTCATCTGATATTCTGAAATTTCTCCCCGTGAAGGTTAAATGCCAGACGGCTGGAAACAACTTATGTGGCTACTACGTGTTCCACTATATTCAAAGTTTTATCCATGGCGATGAGCTGGAACATTATGCCGAGGTTCGTATATGCATGTCAATTTGTTAGCTACAACTTACATTTTAATTAATTGCATGTGATCGGATATTTATATACTTCCGCTTAATTAATTGTCATTAACATCGATGAGCACGTTAACGTGCTCTCGCCTCACCCAAGTGCGCGACTCCAAGAACAACTCATCGGCTTCATTGTCGACGAGGTTGTATCTCGAAATAGCGAGTTCCACGTAAGGTTTCCAGAGTTGAACACCGCTGAACTGCTGACGACATCCACGTCGACCAAGGACAAAAAGAGTGACGCATCCAAGAAATGAGTTCGATAATCATTTTTTTTCATCATTCAAAATTGTAAACGTTGGTTGCGTCTATGTATTTGTCCATTTTTTACACTATTAAGTTCATTTTTTCGTGTAGTGAGCTAGCTAGCTTGTGAACATGTGTATGAGTATGCATATGCAATATATATTTAATTGCGCAAAAACTTCTCCCCTCATATTTAATTTTATGGTCAAAAGCGATATACAAAAACCTTTGAAGAACATATTCTAAAATACATATAATAATCGAAAACTCTCTCCACAAGAGGTTGGTGACTCCAACCGCTCGAGTCTTGCTTCTCCAAGCGGTTGGTAAGACTAACCACTTCGGATATCCTTCTCCAAGCGGTTTGTAAAGCGAACGCTTGTGGAGTTCCCCACGTGGCGGCTCCTTGGCCCTCCCGAACACCTTCCCAACCGCGGTGCCACAAGACAGCGGTTGAGCAACGCTTGTGATACCCGACGGGTATCACACGCGGTTGCTTAGAAGCGGTTATAAAACCGCTTCTAAAGGGGGTTATGAACCGCTAGTAGTAGCCGGTTCTGTAGTAGTGCTACTTGTTCTTTGAGATCACTTGTCTTAAGTTGAACCCACTTCTGTATTAATTATGTAGCTATTTCTCTCGAGGAGATTCCAAGAGTGACCCCAGTATTGTTCATTTCAACAAAATCAGATAATGAATTACAACACAATTGTTCAGCCAAGTTACGAACTAAATTATGCAGCTAGCTAATTGAGTGAAATTTTGAATGTCAATTTGCTATTAAGTTGAGAAATAAGTATATTCGAATTGAACAAAGATGTGTGTGCCCCTATACAAGGCTTCAGGATGATAAATATATTGAGTGGAATAGGAATTGTGATTACATCAATTTGATATGTAAATTTAGTCAGTTAATGTGACATATATGTGCATATAAGGTGGAACTTTGTTTAATATTTTGCAGGATGGTGCCATCTAATTGTAGTTCAGTAATCTTAATCACATTTTAACTAGATATTGTCCAGTAGATCGTACTTTGCTGATGTACATAGAATGGGAATTTCTTGTGGCTATATTAACACCTTGTTATATCTAAACAATGTTATTTTAGTGTGGCAGTTTAGTTGCACACACATTTTTGTTAATATGCTCCAATTGCAATCAAATGTATGCAAGTGTATTGCTTTAATCTTGTGTATCCTGTTGGTCAATTGTATGATAAGAAGATCAGACATTTGTCTACTATTAATTGTATGAAATAATTTTGGGAGAATCAATGTAAAATAGTTCTATATATGTACGGTAATGCAAAATTTAATTTGTGGTAATTGGTTATTACCACAAAATCTAGTGTGTCGCAATAGGCTATTACCACAAAAAAGTGATTGTTGCAATAGTCTATTGCCATTTGCCACCAAAATTTTTCATGGCAATATGCATATTTTCCAACATATCAGGTCATGATGATAAAAAGCTATTGCAATAGTAAAATCATTGCAATAAATTAATTTCTTGCCATGATTTAATTTTGGTTGCAATGTGCTATTTCCACGATATTTATTGCAACAATTGGCAAATAATTAGATTTCATTGCAACACATACATATTGCAATGATTCTAGGCTTAATGCAACAATTAATTTAATTGTAACAAATATGTTTAATTGTAGTGCTTCTTAAATTGGTCTTATGTTGTAAATACATTATTTGATTCTCTAGAGACATTTTTTTAGATGTTTAAGACATGTTGTGTACTAATATTTTACAATATAAGCAAAAGCAAGATGCGATGTGAGGTTTAAGATGGTCAGTTAGGAAACAAGGTATCGAGTTTGAGAATTGGTTCCAATATATTTTTAGAATACTTTTCATTCTCTAGAGGATAATAGAGAGTATAGTGGCTTAACAAAATATCTTATATACGATGTAAAGGCATTTCAGTAAGTGTTTGGTAGTGACATTATATTGTATGTAGAGGCACCATTGTGGCATTTTGAAAGATGATATTAAAATCATATAGAGACAAAAAAGTATGTCTCTACTGAACAGGATGTTTCTCATGTAGTGCAAAGATGATAAAATGTGAAAATACATTAATTCATGGATGAAATAATTGAAAAATATCATATTATTCTTGCTAAAAATAGAGTGTTTTGAGGATACAGATGGCAATTCCTTCTCTATTAATTGGACAAAGATATAAAACAGCTTAACTAAATGAATGGAAAAATAATAATAATTGGTGGAAAAGATTATGGATGTGGGGAAATGGTTTATGCAGATATAACACATGCAATTATGATTTACATTTGTTTTCAGACTTGTGGAGCATTTTGGAGATTGAGTGAGCCTTAATGCATTTTTTTTGGTATTGTGCTTCTACTGTGAGGGGGCATACATTTCTGCAGGCGATAATTTGTTGTACTACCCCCACCCAGATCCCTCATATTTGATAATTTGTTTTCAAGCAATATGTGGCCTCAATGGACTTGAATTATACTTCTAAACTAAGAGTTATAGATTACTCCAACAAGAGGAGATATGTGCTTTCTAGTAATACCAATGTAAATGACATTTATCATACATCAAATTAAAGTGAAAAACTTGTAAACACGTTTTCTACGGATAGAAAACAAAATAATACAATATATTGATTTCTATTCCCCACACCCCTCCCCCAATGCTTTTGCAAAATGTCCGGTTAATAACTGAAACTAGAAAACCAAATATTTCAACCCATAAATACAAAACCAAGTCAACTTACAAGTGACATAGTTTGGGAGGGCTGTTTTGTAGACAGGTCCATCTCAAGGTGGTTTTTCATCTTCACATTATAATTTTTTGCTGACAATGATCCAACTCAGGGAGGTTGGTACTTGGCAGCCACAACGGCAGCCTCTGTCCTCATCTCGCTCCTTATTTTCTTTCTTCATCCCTTTGTCCTCTATCCTCTTTGAACTTGTCAGCAAAAATGAATAACATGGATATCAATATGGTAAAAGCCACCCTAAGTTGGATTATTCTAGCCAACATAACCAACCTCAAAATTGTTTCAGGCTGTAAATTGACTTGGCTTGTAAGTTTAAATAACCATTTTTTGTACTTAGGGGCTTTAAGTGAACATTTTAACAAAGTTGAGGGGGGTCTTATATTAAAATGGATTTATTTGTGATACTATAATACATATACTAAAGAATGTGTTTATTATACATATATGTAGCAAAATTGATGTGTGGAGTATATGGACCCCGTGTGTCTGCATGGTAGGCCATGAGGACCACCCAAGAGGGGATGGGCCAAGCCGACTACATGAAGATGGGTATTGCTTAGGAGGCAGGCCGCCATGCGCAACAAGGAAACACCGAAGATGGAAACCAACCCTGCTTAGGGAGGATACAATTATAATCCTAACCGCTATCATGTTTAGCGGATAAGGAAAGAGATACAATCTCCACCTTGTAACCAATTAGGACTCTCCTTTGTAACCGCACCCCTTTGCTATATAAAGGGGGGTAAGGTAGCATCCGGAGGAGGAGGAGGAGAAGAAGATCATCAGCAAATTAGCTAGCCATATATAATTCCAGAGCACAGGACTAGGGTATTATCTCCTCTGCGAGAGCCCGAACCTGTATAATTCCCGTGTCTTGTGCTACCGTCGAGTTTGGATCCAGCGCCTAGCCCCGTTTTCATTATTGCCGACAACAAACGTCGACAGTTGGCGCGCCAGGTAGGGGATGCGTCAAGATCAATCTCGGCATGCTCGATGGACTCCATCAATGGAATCGTCATCACCTTCGCTCCCGGCCATGCTTTCCGCTTCGGGATGCTCGACTTCATCACCGACAACCTCGACAAGCTTGCTCTCTCGGACTCGGACCAGATCCAATCTAGGAGAGACTTCATTGATACTTCATCCGAACTTCCATTTCGGTTGGGGAGCGCCGCGGCCATCTGCTCACGAGTAGTAAGCCGGGGGCTGACTTCCCGATTCGGATACGATAAGGATTCGATCCGGGACATCTCGGATGCGGTCGTCATAGCGGCTTTTCAGAAAGAAGTCAGTGACGCCAACTTGATCAAGAAGATGTCCCAGAGGCCGCCGACTATGGTAAAGGAGATATCTGCATTAGCAGACCGCTAGCGCCTGCGCCCCTGAGCGCCACCTTCAGCACGGCTACGAGCCTACTCCTGCGCCCCGAGCGCCACCTTCGGCACGGCCACGAGCCAACGCCTGCGCCCCGAGCGCCACCCTCGGCACAGCCACGAGCCACGCCTGCGTCCCAAGCGCCACCCTCGGCACGGCCACGAGCCTACGCCGGTGCCCCGAGCGTCACCTTCGGCACGGCTACGTGTATACGCCTGTGCCCCGAGCGTCACATACGGCTCGTCTACAAGCTTACGCCTGCGCCCCGAGCGCTATCTTCGGCACGGCCACGAGCCTACGCCTGCGCCCTGAGTGCCTCCTTTGGCATGGCCAAGAGCCACGCCGGCGCCCCGAGCGTCACCTTCGGCACGGCCACGAGCCTACGCCTGCACCCCGAGCACCACCTTCGGCACGGTCACGAGCCATGCCTGTGCCACGGGCAAAGACGGCACGATCGTCAGCAACGCATGGAGCATAGAGCAGCTAAGTCACTTTGTACTCAATTATGTCATTATGAATAAAATTGTTGACTTGCTACTTAGTTAATCCACAACTAAGCAGTAAGTCGGGGGCAACACCTAATAGTGTGCGCATGCGCACGTCTTTTTCTGAGTTGTGTTTTTCTTCTTTTACTTAACGATTACAAATGAATCCGAGTGCGTTAATTCGAGTTGTGAAGCTCTGACCCCATGAACGGCAAACTTTAGTCACCCAAAACGCGTGCCTGGGAAAAAGAGCCATGAGCCGACTCCCGACGCTCGGGGGCTAGGCTAGTTAGGCAGAGTGCTTAAACAAAAAGAGTCAAACCACTCAGATGAATTCAAAATCAATAAGGAAAAGGAGTAAAAAACTCTAAAATTATATATAAACCAGTCGGACATCACATCCGAGTGAGTTGTTTTTACACGGCCTAAGTTATGCATATACATGATTTCATTTCAGGGCTACTAAATTTGGATGCGACGCGTGTGGGCCAATGCTTCAACGACGACATCAGCAACAAATGAATTTAAGGGGAGTGGCGCTGAATTTCGCCATGAGCGGGAAAAGCGTTTTGACTTCTGCATATCGTTTGGGATACGGTGTGCCCCAAGATGAGCCGACTACCAGTATTCCAATAATGGGGCTAGGTACCACTCGGAAAGTTTAACACGTGGAGCACTATTGAGTCCTTCACGATCTCTTTGCCTACAACAGGACACTCAGCTGGAAAGAAAAACTAGTCGGGAAGCTGCATCAAGAACTGGAAGCACTCGGCGTGAAGCATGACTTCGGTTGGGCATGCGACCAGAAAGCTGACAGCGATCGCCAAAACACTCGGGGGCTACTGTGGAGTATATGGACCCCGGGTGTCTGCATGGTAAGCCGTGAGGACCACCCAAGAGGGGATGGGCCAAGCCGACTACATGAAGATGGGTATTGCTCAGGAAGCAGGCCGCCATGCGCAACAAGGAAACACCGAAGATGGAAACCAACCCTGCTTAGGGAGGATAAGGAAAGAGATACAATTGTAATCCTAACCGCTATCATGTTTAGCGGATAAGGAAAGAGATATAATCTCCACCTTGTAACCAATTAGGACTCTCCTTTGTAACCGCACTCCTCTGCTATATAAGAGCATCTTCAACAGTTCCTAATATTTAGACTCCCAATATTCTTAGATTGAGACCTTCCCAAAAAATTTTGGGTCTACAAAATACCTTGTTCTCTAACAGTTCCTATATTTTCTCCCAAAAACACCTTTGAATTGGTCCGGTGGGCCATCCTGGGCGCGAAATAATGTTGATTGGGAGCGCGGACAGAGCGCACAAAAATGAGGAGTCGGGGTGTTGTTTTTGGGCATGCCAAAATTTGAGGAGCTAGAAAGAGGAACTGTTGGAGTACTTTTTTTTGCAATCAAGCCCAAAATCAGGTTTTAGGAATAGATTTTAGGCACTGTTGGAGATGCTCTAAAGTGGGGTAAGGTAGCATCCGGAGGAGGAGGAGGAGAAGAAGATCATCAGCAAATTAGCTAGCCACATATAATTTCAGAGCACAGAACTAGGGTATTATCTCCTCCGCGAGAGCCCGAACCTGTATAATTCCCGTGTCTTGTGCTACCATCGAGTTTGGATCCAACGCCTAACCCCGTTTTCATTATTACCGACAATAAACGTCGATATGATGCATCAACCTAAATATACATGTACAGTGATGAGAAAGTGAGCGTTGGATTTATGTGGACCAACTGATTATTTGAGTTGTGACTCTTTTGTGGTTTTCATATACTTATTAATTGCGCAATAAACATCAATCAAATGATATTGGTTTTTCAGACTGTGTAGGAATATACCAATTTTCTTACGTAAGTATATGTGAAGACTTATATTAAGTACAAGAGAGAACTGATAGAATTCTTTTATACAAGTGAAATCATATCAAACAAAAAAAAGGATAAAACAATTTTTATAAATGGATAGCCGAAAAGACTTGCATGACTTAACTTATAGTTTGCCTCAACATGTACATGTATATATCACACACAACTTCTCCAACATACACAAGTGAAGTAGCCATGGCAGCACACATATATACTCATCTATAATGGACACAATCAAGAATCTTGATATAACTTTTTCTTCCATGTAGTTCTTCCCCTCACGATCTCCTCATACTTGTCACCTGCTTTCAGTTGTAGGAGATGTGTGTACTTTGTCGGCCATTGCTGGAGTGCATCAGCTAAGCTATGGTGTCCATTGATGATTTCGGGCAAAAGTGAAGGTACCATCATCATGCTAATGTTTTCTCCTAGTGAAACTAAGTCCTCATCAGGTTGACAAATAGACTGCACAACATCTAAGCTCCCACATTCCTTCCTATACTCCAGGATGATGCTACTAAGCTGGTGGTGCTGCAAGAACTGATCAGGGAGAGTCTGCACATAATAACAACATATTTAGAGGTACTTAATTTTGTACTTATGCTAATGAAACAACAAAAAAATTAAAAAGAACTTTCCACTATTAGGAAAAAAAAGCACAAGCCCAACCACTTTATCTAAAATAAAAAAGAATTGCTACTTAGAGCTACAACAAGTGATAGTAGAGGTTGTAGGAAGGAAAACCTAAGGAACCAGCCTGGTCTCAGTTTTATGAACCTGCAGGCCTAGCTTTTTTCCCCCAACATCCCCTGATTTAAGCCCAATTACACTTGGTTTACTGGCTTGTTCGTTATATTCCAAAATAATATTTGAATTTGAAAACAAAAAACATATCAATTTTGGTAAAAGATGCGTATTTCTAGCCCAAAAAAGAAACTAGCTAGGGTTTTGTGGTTTTATGCCTCAATCAATTTTCTTGAACTGCGGATGCAAATTACATACACTACTACAGAACAGGTCATCACTGTCGGCTCGTCCACGCCATCATTGCCGGTTATGGGAGCCGGTAGTGATTGGTCGGCAGTGATACTCGGAGTTATCACTGCCCCGCTCAGGAACCGACAGTGATAATAGATATCACTGCTGGTTCATTGTACAACCGGCAGTGATATTCGACTATCTCTGCCGGTTTACACTAGAACCCGGCAGTGATATTCGACTATCTCTGCCGGTTCACACTAGAACCCGGCAATGATATATGTATATCTCTACCGGCTTATACCAAGAACCAACAGTGATATATGTATATCACTACCGGTTCCTGGACGAACCGGCAGTGACAACCCGTGGAATTCTGAAAAAATTTGTAGATGTACTTCATAGATTACTCTACCTATGTATAAAATTGTAGGTTCAAATTCAATACATATTAGGACTTACAAAAAAGAGAAAATTCTGAACAAGTTTCAACTCCTGCTCCCATATAGCCAGCATCCCCCTAGGAGCAATTATCATCGGACTACACAGTGGGAAAAGCTCAAGGTAATAACTACAGAGCAAAATAGAGCTTCTTTTTATTCTGCTCGGTCGGAGAAGAAGTCATCTCGAAGAGAAATACAAGAAAAATATTAACACAATTTTTTGGCAGCACCTCCCCAATAAAATAACAACCGAGCAAACAGAGCTCCTTTACATTACGCTTTCGTAGGAAAAAAAGTCGGTTAGGGCGAGATATATAAATACCTTATCACTTTGCCGATTCTGCAGAACCGGCGATGTGAAAAGGTCAAATTACGCGGGAAAATTCGGAAGGGCGGGAAAATACATATCACTGCCGGTTAAAGACTAAAACCGACAATAAAAGTTATATCACTACCGGTTATAAATGAAACCGGTAGTGATATATCACTACCGGTTTTGGGTGTAAACCGGCAGTGATAGTCTGTTATCACCGTCGGTTGGTAATACAAACCGGCAGTGATATATCGAACCCTTCCAACTCCCGCACCAACCGTCACGCTTCCCCGTTTCTCTGCTAACTGTTGCGCTTCCCCATTCCTCTACCAACTGTTGCCCTTCCCATTCTGCCTCTATATAATGCCCATTCCTCAATCTGTAGCACCATTCACAATCCACCACTGCTACAAGAATGCCCCCCTAAGAAGCGGGCACGTACTGGGCAAATTCCTGCTCCGCCGCCAGAGAAGGAGGAGGCGGAGGAGGAGGAGGAGGAGGACAACGGCGACAACGGCGGCGGCGAGGTCCTGCAGCGTTGGGGCAGGACCAACTCCGCCACCAAATCGGATTCGGAGGAGGAGGAGGAGGAGGAGGAGCACCGCCGCAACTCCGATCGGTCATCCGGCGGCAGCTCTGGCGACGAGGAGGAGGAGGACGACTACAACTTTTGAATATAGGGTTTCGCGCTATTTTGGGTTTCAAACGGTTAATAGCTGTTGGCCCATTATATTTTGTATATATAATTAGGACTAAATATGTAATTATGGACAGTATAACTAATTATGTTTTGTAAATATTCTGTGTTTTAACTAATACATATCACACAAATTACAAATTTTGTAAATGTTCTGTGTTTTAACTAATACATATCACGCAAATTACAAATTTTGTAAATGTTCTGTGCGAGATAAATTACAAATGTTTAATATGTTCTGATTTTTTAACTAATTATGCTTTGATATGTTCTGTGCGAGATAAATTACAATGTTTGATATGTTCTGTATGTTAACTAATTACGGGGAACAGTAATATCACTGCCGGTTCTGGAGTAAAACCGGCAGTGAAAATGGACTTATCACTGCCGGTTTGATAGCCGAACCGGCAATGATAAATCACTACCGGTTTTTTATATAAACCGGCAGTGATATCTTCTTATCACTGCCGGTTCTCTCTAAAACCGGCAATGATATTACCTCCATTCCTGCGGGAAAATTATACTATTCTTATCACTGCCGGTAGAAGTTAGAACCACTGCCGATTGAATTTGGAACCGGCAGTGATAATATTATCACTGCCGGCTCGAGTCTACCCGGCAGTGATGGGGGTCGCGGATGAGGCACTCTGTAGTAGTGATAGATCCATTTTTTAAATTAACTTGCGGAGCCTTTCATGAACGACTAAGATGGCTATAGATGAGTTAGAACAAACACACCTTATCCTGTGACATCTGGAACAACTATAAGCGATTTTAACCGCTAAAATGCCATTTGATTTCTGTTCTTTTCTATAACCGTTGAAAATAACATAGCAATGGATGAAAAAGTCAATGTTCTACTGTTGGATAAAAAATGATGCATTTTACCTCAAGCATCCACCGTACATATTTAACATTGTTGACGTGGTAGTTCATATCCAGATCACTCCGCTTTGGCTACAAATAATGTTCAATAACATAAATATGAGATACTGTGATCTTATCGTGTGTTAGATTGTTCCAAATGAGATTGTGACAGGTTAAAGAAAATTGGCAAAAGGAAAAGAGATATTTAAACAGGACAACTGACAACAAAACAACTCCGATATGCATTAATTAGAAAAGTATATTTTAAGACTAAAGTAATTATTCTAAATTTGGATATGCCCTACCTAGCATTGTATACCGATTGATCCTATTAAATAACACAAGACTAATTAACCAAATTAAATAACAAAACATTATGGAGTATTAACTAAGGGAATCAAGCTAACCTTCAAGTCCGAGTCGACATATTTGGCATTGCAATCGAGCTTGATTATCTTCTCACTGGTCTCCTCCTCGATCGCTAGCCGGTCGATGAACCACGGCGAAATTTCGCCCCTGACCTCCTCCGGCATCTTCGACAGCCTCCTTGTGGCCTTGTTCATCATCACCCACGTACTGCCCAAACATAATGTACACAGAGGGTAATTAAAATCTTTCAACCCTTGCAGCATCTTAACGCTAATAATCTAGGAGAGCGACTTGACCAAGTCGCTCCTGTTTGTACTCGTCACTTGCTGACACATAAGTCGAATCAGATATAATGGCCCCCACATGCGTCAGCCACTCTGGAGCACAGTACATAGGGGTGCAATTTGATAGGCAAAAGTACCGTGAGCTTGAGCGACATATTGGACAGACATGTGGATCTCAGAAAATCATGCCTGGTTGCTCGCACGAAAACGATGCCGGAACTGCGGCCGCGGATGAGCCAGTCGCGCCGCATGCCGTTTTCCCCGACGAGCCAACCCACGTGTCGATCTCCAGAACCTCTCCCCTGCAATGATAGGTAAGGCGGTAAGGTCAGCACTTGTCACTGAGAGACCGGATGGACAGTCACAAACGAGACTTGCTGGTAGCTTACTTACCAGATTGGGTACTGATTGACTTGGACGTGCATCCTGGAGACGACCCAGATAAGGTTGTTTTTTATCATGCCATGCGTCGCGCCGAACCCGTCTCCGAGGAGACCCGACATCCAGACGTGGTTCAGTGCAGTCTCCTGCAGGCGTGGGTGCACATCCTCACGGTAAGCAAGGGCACATGGACAGTGCAGTGCAGTGCAGCGATGAAAGAACATTAAAGTGCTTTTCAATTTCCAGTGATTTGTCCATAAAAATCAGGGACCTAAATCTTTCGAAAACTTCAGGCCTGAAATAGACGATAAATTAAAGGCCTTTTCCATCTGGTAATCTGACTAACGATTTCCTCCATGAGTTAGCAGTACCGTACCTTGAATCAGTAGTAATTACCCTCTAATTAGCGTTGCACGGAATTAATTAATTTTAATCTGTACGTACCTGGAGAAGATTAAGTACGGTCTCCAGGGTGGCCGTTTTGTCCGGTCCAACTTCGTACGACCGCACCACCAGCGTCTGCTGGTACCGCACTCCGCCCTCTACGATGAGCGCCTGCCGGAACGGGTCCACGGTCTGCTTCTCCGTCGGGATGTTCTGCCGTCTGCTCTCCTCACCTCCGCCATCCCGACTCTTCCCACTCCCCGTGGGCAGCGGCGCCAGCATCGGGGCGCTCAGCTCGGCGAGCGACCTGTTGATAGACGTCTCCAACGCTGTCCCCACCTGCAGCGGCGTACGGTGCGCCGCGCCATTCACCCTCACGGCATTACTCCGGTGCTGCCAGCCGCTTCCGCCGGCGTCCCTCTCCGACGAGGAGCACCTGATGAGCACCCGCGAATAGTAGATACACGACAGGGTGTTGTTAGCCATGCAGCTGCTGTTGCACTCTTGATTACACGTCCTTGATTTACGCTAGGGACGAAAATTTAACAATTCAGCTTAAGTTGCCTTATGGTTGGGAACTGGAACACGGCGAACTTGCAGCACTGGGTCTTATACACGCACAAGGGCGGATCTGCCAATAGGACGTTCGTTTGGTATTCATTCCAAAGAACAAGGAACAAGAAAGCAACATTCTTGTACTTAGTACCACACCGTCGCTAGATACAATGCAAGAAAAGCGCATATTTTAGGGGGGACAAAATGGAGCTAAAATCCGGACAGGAATGGTGGGCTCACGGGCACTTGTTTTTGGAGTTGTAGGAACTAAAATACTATGATACGGTGGTCATAAACTTTGATGCCTATGCTGCGAAGTAGGACCTTGATTGTGTCACAATAAGTGACAGCTTAGATTCTTTCGAATAGAATAGAATGGAATAGACTTGGAATAAACAAAGCACGCATGGGAAGACTCACGCATACACGCATACGACATGGAGCTCCGCTCCTAGATGCAAAGTAGCTTTGGGTCGGTTCAAAGTGAAACTTTTTTGAATCATCCTGATACAAAGTGAGATGAAATTATTGGTTAAATAAATCTAGTGCAGAGTGGAAACTAGAGACACTTTTACATGGTACAAAGTGCAATTCACTCTAATGTTAAACATTAAATGATTTTAGAACGTCAGTTAAAAAAGAAGGGAGCACAGGCAAGGTGAAGATCTGTTAGTGGTTGGACGGTAACAAAGGCACCAAGACGGTGCTGCTTGCCAAACTTAAGTAATGTACTAGCTAGTGAAGAAAAAAAGTTTTTTTCGGCGGCGCCTAATTTTTTAAATCGTCGAAATAATAAGCGAAACGGGAAAAAAAATAGAGATAGAGTTGTAGAAATATCTCTTTCGACGAATTATTTGGAAAATATTGGAGACCGAGCCACTACTACAGAAAGGGCATTTAGTACCGGTTCAAAACGGGCTTTAGTACCGGTTTTGAACCGTCTGAGCTATCGGGATCGATGCTCAAAGGCATCGATCCGGTTCCTCACCCGTCTTGATAGAGTATCGATGCCGGTTAAAGTCACGGCGGCGCGCAAGATCGGAGCCCAGGGACTTCATCGATGCGGTTGGTGTCTCCAACCGTCTTGGTGAATCCTCATCGCACCGGTTGGTTTCTCCAACCGATCGATCGATGTTTTGTATATATATATGTCTATTTCTCCGGTAGCTATTATATATATGTGTGTGTTAAATCATAACTAATTAAAAGCACGAGATAATCAATCATGCAATTTGCACGATAATTAAATCCTTGAACATTCATTAACAAATTTAATTACATCTAATGTATACAAATATGTACACATATTTGTTCTTCTGCTCATCGTCTAATGTATTACAATATATATGTTCACAACTTTAGTATTTCTTTTCCTTCTATTCATCGGGATCTTTTACGCGCATCGCTCTTGCTAGCCGTAGATGTCAACCCCGACAGTTCACCGGTCCTTATCGAAGGGCCCCACCTGTTTAAATTTGGTTCGTAAAACTCGCCTTTTGGATTTACGACCTCATCATAAATAAAGCCGACGAGTTGTTCTTGGATTGCTCTCACTCGTGCCGGCGAGAGTTCCGAACCTTGTTCCGCCAAATTTTGAGGCACCTATCGTTAAGTCATTAACTAATCAATACTTGGATTTGTACAAGATATAAGGAGTACCTATACATCATTAAAGCTAGTAATTATATTTACTCACCCCCTTGTTGCCTTTTAGCATGCGGTCGGCGGCTCCAGTTTGGGTGAGCATAAACTCGCATACATAGTAGCCACATAAATTGTTACCCGGCGGCTGAGTCAAGATCTGCGGTGGAAAAAGTTGAAAGCGTGAAATGGATGCAAGGAAATTAAGTTAACTAACTAAAAAGCTAGCATCATAATATACGTACATGAGAGGCAATTGTAATGTCAAATTTCTCCTTGAATACGCCCACATTTTTAGCACGGAACCGTGTGAATGCACTACACATATGATTACGAATTGTACATGATTAGAATTTGTTTCAAATGGAAGGAAATAGAACTAGTACGATAATGAAAGGAACAAGAATTAATACCGGTTGAGCATGTCGATAAAGTTTTGATACTTTTCAACTGGTCTCCTTTGCGAGTCTATAATTGTGATCGAGCTACGATCTAGCTCGATCATAAGAAGAATCCAGTGAAAACTATACATAGATATGTCAACATAGAGAACTAATTAGTTCTAACATCGTGTTATGAAAAAGGAGTAAAATGAGGTGGTACAAAAACACGTACTCAAATGAGTAGGCTAGATATATCTTTGACTTATATCTTTGACCCATTAGCGCATTGAATACGTTAGTCTCTGTTTTGCTCGGGTGGTCTCTAACGGTTGTCCCGTTGATAACTCTCGGGTCCATGAAGCCTATGTCGAAAATCGATCCCTTGGCATCTTTGTATCTCCATGCTACATAAGAAATTAGTTAGGCTTGCAAGTTAGTATAGTACAAGGAAGTGCACGATAGTTTTTTGTAAATAATTAAGACACTTACAGAGTCCAGCAACCCAACAAGCTATAGCTGAGGGCGTCTGTCTGGTATAGTCCATACATGTAGTCCCATTCGACAAAAAATTCACCTTCACCGCGAAAAAAATCTTGTTGCTTAAACTTGACAGCGAACATCTGTAGACCATGCTTGGTCGCCTCCAAGTACCATTCATGAAATTGCCGCATCTTTGTCGTTAGCTGGGGCAGCTCCTCACACCTGACCAATGATCCGCCCATTTTAAATGACCATCTTACTTGGGCAAACTCAATCTCCTTGGTGCCTAATATTTGATCTGCGTCAAAGCCAGTTTCATCGAAGAATTGTAGCATCTCCTTACCCTTCCCCTCAGTTGACATCTTCTTCTTGGGGCATTCCTTACTCAATATGCGCTCGTAGTTTGATTGACGAGGCATTTCTTTTTTATCCTTCAAATTTTTAATAGTCATTAAGCCTTTATAAAATTCTTACATGCGAGTTGAACCTTCTTCTCTGGTGACTTGGGTTTAAGAAATTTAGTTACCTCTCCTTTTACCACCTTCTTGGTCTCCTCATCGTTCATATCATCGGCCGCCGGAAGTTCACCCGACTTCTTGGATTGGGTGGAGGACCCGTCTTCTTGGGAGCTCTTGGCCGGTGGCTTGTTTCCTTGGTGGCGCCTTCTTGGGAGAGCGGGCTTCTTGTGGCGCTTATGTGCGCGGGAGGTGTTGTAGGGTCGGCGCCTTCTTGGGAGGAGGCGGGCTTCTTCGAGGGCTTATATCTGCGCAGGAGATGGTGTAGGAGACGGCCTTCTTGTCGGGCTTATATGCACAGGAGGTGGTTTAGGAGTCGACGCCTTCTTGGGAGGAGACGGGTTTCTTCTCGGGCTTCTTTGCAGAGAGGACACGTCTATGTTATCTCGAAAAATTATGTACCGTTTACGCCACAGGATGAAATTGTGTGCTGCCTCTCCTAGCTTCGTAGTCCCGTCACCTCCAGGAATTTCAAGGTCAAGGTCCTCGTACCCTAGGCAGACCTCCTCCACCGAGACCTTGGAGTATCCTGATGGTATCTGTTGGCCATGGATAAGCTGCCCCGGCTCTAATGGGTAAGCCATGCCATCGGCCGCCTTGAAGGTAAGGTTCCGCGCTTGGATATGCAGCTTACAAGGTGTCCGCTGTCTGATGTCGTCTACATGATACTTGTCCAAGTCCGCTACAGCGCCCACCAAAGCGCGGCTGCCGCTTCCGGAGAACTAATGATGTTAGGATTACTTGGAGGTTCTTGGCCCGTCTCGCGCTGTTGGCTCAAGGCTAGCTGCACCTCTCTTCGGATCTCTTCTTGCATTCTCTCATTTGTTTGATTCAGGCGTTCTTCAAGCGCACTAAGTCATTGTGTTTGTCGAGCCTTGCTCCTCGCTTGAAACTCCTATAGGTCTCGGCGTCTGGCGAAACCAACCTTCCACGGGACAACGCCGGCGCCTCGTGTCGTCCGAGGTGCTCTAGATTTTGCAAGGCCCTTGTTAGCTCGTCGTTCTCCCTGTTTGGCACAAAGCTACCCTGGGAAGTCTCCTCGATGGACTGTACAAGCCTTCTGGCCACATCTCTTAGCACCTCCCCAAACACAGCATTGCCGTTATCATCAAGGCCGCCGCCGTGAGCATAGAACCAATGCTTTGCTCTGTTGGGCCAATCCATTGTTGCGGGCGTGATACCCTTCGCTAGCAGGTCCTGTTCCCTCTTCTCCCATTTTGGTACTGCATGGCGGTAACCACCAGGGCCGAGTCGGTGGTGATAATTCTTCTTCTGTGCATTCAGCTTATTCTTCTCACTCAAACTTTGACCTTCGTCCGAAGTCTTGTAGTTCTAAGCGCATCCAGTGATCTTGCAACTTTGGGTGCTTGTTGAAGTCGAGGCGTTCGATTCTTCTTGATATACTCCGTGTTGACTTCTTTTTATAAGTGCGGAATCGACCGCTATCTTCTTGAGAGTGTAACTCTTCACCTTCTCTTCGGTCCCTTGAGGAAGGTGAATGTCTCCTTCACATCGTTCCAAAGCATGTTCTTCGTATCTTGAGGACTGATCCCATTTTGCTATGCTAATTGCACGTGGTCCCTAACGTGGACGCCGCATGCGAATTGAATGGCCCAAGCGCCCAGGGTGCAAGAGGTCGGCCGTCTCGCCGACTTCATTGATAACATGTCTTGCCTTCTTCTTGCTTGGACCTCGGCGTGATTGCTGCTGGTTGACCGATCTGAAAGCATGGTACAATCATGAGCGGGTCGGGATGTTGGTTTAGCATGGTAGTGGAACCGACAATCATGAGCGTGGTGATTGTTACCTCACCGCCTCATCGTGCTCTGCTGACCTCATTGGCCTCGATGGCCTCGGCGACCATGAGGCGGGTGCAAGCTCCGCTGATCTCATGACCATCACATCCATAATCAAACTTCTCATAAATTCTTCGTAGTCCATAAATGCGTTTCTTAGGCTAGAAGAAGCACGAAAATTAACGAAAATAGATCACATTTCACGTAAAGTGATGGTACTACTCTAAAGCGGCGTGGAAGGCGGTGGGGAAGAGGCGGTAGAGAGGATGGCGGCGACGCAAGATGTTCCTAATGTAAATCGGCCAAATACTATCGACAAGTATACTTATACGATGGTAATTTTGCTAGAGTTGAGACGAAATCAAGTGATGTTGTGACCTCATGCTACAAACATGTGCACATGTAACTTTAAAATGATACTTATACATTAGAAAAAATTCATATGATACATATACATCTCGAAATGAAAAATAATATGAAAAAATTCATATATTCTTAGAATATATTTCTTTAATAAAAATAATGAATCATTCTTATTCCACACTAAAATGATTTTAAAAAAGCCCTGCAAGTTCAAGAAGCATGGATGTCACGAGGCGTCAAATTGCAGAAGAGAAGCCATGAGGGCGAGGCTCGCTTGAAATGGACTTAGTTCTTTGTCTTCTTCTGCGTACCCCTTGTTCATAGGCTTCCTCTCGCTCCTCTTCTTCATTGATCTGGAGTACTTACCTCTCACAGATAGCTCGATGCGGTGGTGGCGAATAAGATATGTCACAGTGAGCAAAGATATTCTTAAGAATAAATGCGTGATTCATATTATTTTATTACAATTGTTTTCGGGATTGTGATATGTCACTTTTTATACACATAAAATTGTAGGATCAAAGAATTTTCTCCTTTTTGTAACTCTCGGTATATAATGAATCTGAACTTAGAATAATTCTTAGAAATCTCACACATACATAGAAATCTCACATATACATAGAAGCCGATCAATAAAAATAGAAATTTCAAAATTCACGAGAAATTAGAATAATTCACATGATACATATTCATTTCACATGATACATATATATATATAATGAATCTGAACTTAGAATAATTCACATGATACATATACATTTCAAACTTCACATATACATAGAAATCTCACACATACATAGAAATCACACATATACATAAGCCGATCAATAAAATAGAAATTTCAAAATTCACGAGAAATTAGAATAATTCACATGATACATATTCATTTCACATGATACATATATATAATGAATCTGAACTTAGATTAATTCACATGATACATATTCATTTGACATGATACATATACATTTCAAACTTCACATATACATAGAAATCTCACACATACATAGAAATCTCACATATACATAAGCTGATCAATAAAAATAGAAATTTCAAAATTCACGAGAAATTAGAATAATTCACATGATCGTATTCATTTCACATGATACATATATATAATGAATCTGAACTTAGAATAATTCACATGATACATATTCATTTGACATGATACATATACATTTCAAACTTCACATATACATAGAAATCTCACACATACATAGAAATCTCACATATACATAGAAGCGATCAATAAAAATAGAAATTTCAAAATTCACGAGAAATTAGAATAATTCACATGATATGTATTCATTTCACATGTACATATATATTTCAAACTTCACATATACATAGAAATCTCACACATACATAGAAATCTCACATATACATAGAAACTTCACTTATACATAGAGATTTCTAAGAAATTTTGTAAATATTGCGGTATTAGCAATTTTATCATGACAATCATTCCAAGCAAAATAAATAGCTATGAGAAAACAATGTCATTTAAGCACTGAACAGAGACATGATCTAATGTCACAGTATACAAGCTCATGAACAAGTATTTGAAGATTTGCCTAATAATGACAAGTAAAAGGGACATCACAACTAGCATAGTGCTCAAGTTGTCAATTTTGTATTGTTCTCAGATAACGGGTTGCCTTAAAGACCGTCCTCGTCACTAGGGACAAAGATCATTGACCAATTTGTGACAACATTACTTTAGTGAAAATGAAACAACTTTTCCAGCACTTGACAAATGTTTACTCAATTGGGTGCAGAACACCATATATATATATATATATGAATCAGTACTATGCAAACAATACTGCTGACACAAGGAAATGATTCTAGCTGACAGGAAATATAAAGCAAACACAGGGTGAGCCTATCCAGAATGCAAAAGGAGCATACAACTTACTATAACTTACTTCCAGAACTCACTGCAATAGATTATTATGCATGAACAGTAAAGATTCATAAGACAAATATATATATCAGAATCACTAGATACCAATTGATCTATACAACTAAATGTCAAGTGGAAAATTGTTGTTGTCACAAATGGTCTCAATACAACCTAATCTTCATCGAACAATAATCCCACTCTTGCAAGGTCCCCAAGCCTCAAAGACTAGCCCCTTTGCAAGCTCTTGTGATTAGCAATCACGAGAAAGCGAAAACTTACAAAGCACCAATCCTGTGCAAGGACATGTATAGAGACAACCACCTGACATCTCAAACGCAGCAACGCAACCAAAACCAATCACTCGGGCACCAATGAGGCAAAACCACATGGTTTCAAACCACCAATCCAAAACCATCATCCATGTCAGGAATCGACAGCACCATCTGTTAGTTCTAGAATCGACAGCACAAACTCCCAGCACTTTCACCATCTGTTAGTGACAAGTGATCTCATCGGGTAAGGAGGGCACAAACCCTAGGGTTGGCGAAATTTGGAGGAACAATGGCGGAGGCAAGCGCGGAGGCAAGGCTTGGAGGCGGGGCAGGCGGATGGGGTCGTCGGAGGCGAGGAGGACGGCGAGCGGTGGGGTCGTTGGAGGCGTCCCGATCGTCGGAGGTCTTTGCAAACAAGCGGGAGGAGGAGGAGATTGGGGAACAATGGCGGGAGTAGGAAAAATAGGGAAGAAGCGGTGGCGGGAGGGATTTATAGGTGCACCATCGGTCCGGTTGGTGCATTCAACCGTCTTGATGTGAACATCGATCTGGGTTGAATACACCAACCGGGGCCGATGGTTCTATCGATCTGATTGAATACACTAACTTGGGGGCGATGGGTCACCTCGGCGACCCTAGGCACTATCGGTCGGTTGAATACACCAAGGGAGTGATGTGAAGGGTTTCTACAACTCAAAACAATTTAGCGCCACGACTACTCGATAAGAATTCTTCCTCCCCCTTGACTAGCGCGTGGCGCTTGAGTGCGGGCTCTCCCATGAGGTCTCGGGTTCGAGCCCCGCTCGTGCCCCCTAGCCCTTCTTTTGTTTTTCCCTTTTTTTATTTCTTAAATCTCCCTTTTTTATTTCTTAAATCTCTTGTTTCACTATTGTTTAAGATTTCTTTTTTTATTCTTGTTTAACTATTGTTTCCTTAAATAATTTTTAAAAATGCTTTCACCACTTTAGATTCATTTAGCCTTTTTTTAAGATTTTTTTATTTCTTGTTTAACTATTGTTTCATTAAATAATTTTTAAAAATACTTTTACCACTTTAGGTTCAATTAGCCTTTTTTAAGATTTCTTTTTTTATTTACTATTTAACTATTGTTTCATTAAATAATTTTTAAAATGCTTTCACCACTTTAGATTCATTTAGCCTTTTTTTAAGATTTCTTTTTTATTCTTGTTTAACTATTGTTTCATTAAATAATTTTTAAAATGCTTTCACCACTTTAGGTTCATTTAGCCTTTTTTTTAAGATTTCTTTTTTATTCTTGTTTAAATATTGTTTCATTAAATAATTTTTAAAAATACTTTTACCACTTTAGGTTCAATTAGCCTTTTTTAAGATTTCTTTTTTTTATTTCTTGTTTAACTATTGTTTCATTAAATAATTTTTAAAAATGCTTTGACCACTTTAGATTCATTTAGCCTTTTTTTAGATTTCTTTTTTAAATCTCTTGTTTAACTATTGTTTCATTAAATAATTTTTAAAAATACTTTTACCACTTTAAGTTCAATTAGCCTTTTTTTAAGATTGTAAGAAATAAAGTAATTTTGCACTCTTATAATTCCATTGCAAATTGTCACCTTGTTATATTAGTCTGAGAGGACTTTGAACAATATTGTTAGTCAAATATTAGTACAATTTGAGCGAAAATATGGAACAACAGAAAACCTCTAGAGGAATGAGAAACTAGTATGTTAGTAGTCTATTACACCAAAAAAAGCAAAGCAATCCTTATTTGCTAACATACTTTGCTTTTATAAGTGATCCTTCATTATGATCGCGGCGTCGTGGGAGATTCCTCTGTATCATTCGGGACACTAATGTCTCGTCCACAGTGAAAGGAGGCTGACTCGTTGAGCTGATTATACTCTTCTTCATCCGTGGCGCCCTCAACTCCGACAATCCTTCTTTTACTGGAAGAACCACGTGGCGCCTTGGCGATCGCTCTTGCTAGTCTCCATACGCTTTTTAGGTTTCTTGTCCATGTCCATCACATAGAATACTGTGTCACATCATTAGCGAAACACGAGCAGTTCGTCCCTATAGGCTACTTGCTTGAGGTCCACAGTTGTCATACCATACTTATCGATATCCACGGTATCGGTTTCACCCATTGGCACGAAAGCAGAGGGACTTTTAATCGCCCGTACTCGGCTCCAGATCTTCTCTATGAAACCATAGTAGGTGTCCATCTTTTCATTTTGTCCAAGGCATCTGTCACGGACGCCCTTGTTTTGGTTGGTGCTCTTGCTATCTGGGTTGTCGTGTAAAATGTGTACCCATTTATCTCATACCCTTGAAATGATATGATTGTTGTGGGCGGTCCTCGAGCCAAGAGTTTCAATTGTTCATCGTGCATGCCTTGCCCATGATTTGCTTTTGTAACCAAGCGCGAAATGATCCATTTCCTCCACTGCGATCCACTTATCTGACTTCTCTGGGTATTGGGCGCGTAGACTCATCTCGTGATCATAGATATACGTAGCCACTATAGTTGCTTGTTTCAATACCATGAAATGTGCTTGTTTAAATGCAAGTAGATCGTCGCTATAGGATTCTTTTATCCCTAAAGTCCCTTTTTCCCATAGCCTCCCCTCATGGCGTGATACAGGGATGCCAATCGGATTCAGATCATCCATGTAACTAACACAAAACTCAATCACCTCCTCTGTCTTGACACCTGCGCAATGCACCTATACAGGCGAGACCGATTCTGAACATACTTCTTTAGGATACCCATTTACCTCTCGAAAGGAACATATTGTGGAGGAACACGGTCAGAGAATTTCTATCTCTTTAACAATGTGGACCATGAGATGGACCATAATATCAAAGAAGGATGGAGGGAAGATCATCTCAAGGCTAACCGGACTATTGACCATGTCATCATGCAGATTAGATAACTTATTACTCGATGACCTTCTGCGACACAGCGTTGAAGAAGCGAACACGACTTTATGATTGTCCCTCGTACCCAATCTGGCGAGAATACCTCGCCCGCTTTGGGAACAAGCTGTGTCATCAACACATGACAATCATGGGATTTTATGTATGCGATTTTATTCTCTTTCATGTTTATGAGTCTCCTTATGTTAGAGGAGTATCGGAAGGACCTTCACCTTGTTGAAGAACTTAATAATGTTTTTTCTCTTCCTTGCTCGAGTGTAGCTCATGGGGTGGAGGTAATGTTGTCCTTTCTCTCTCTTTTCCGGATGTAGATCGTTCCTAAGTCCCAATAGTTGTAGGTCCTTTCGTGCTTGAAGTGTATCTTTTAACTTACCGTACATATCTAGAAAACCTAGCAGGTTCACGCAGACATTCTTCGTGATATGCATGAAGTCCAGTGAGTGGCGGACCTCTAAGTCTTTCCAGTAAGGTAAGTCCTAAAATATTGACTTCTTCTTCCAAATGGCCTTCGTGTTACCTTGTTCAGCTGGGACAGGTTTGCTACCATGACCTTTTCCAAATACTACTTTCAGATCCTTTACCAAAGAAAATACAAGTGTCCCACTGCGATGCATGGGCTTCTTACGTTTCTCTTCTGTCCCATCAAAATTCTCACCCTTCCTCATCTTGGGTTCTTCATATGGAGGAACCTCACGGTGGCCCATGTACACAACCTTTCGAGAGTTTTTAGGTACTTCTTTGCATCGGTATCCTCTAGCGGTGGATCGGGCTTTATATCCTTTGATAGATAGGCCGATAGGTTACCAAGTGCAGGCGATCGTTGATGGTTCTGAATAGCAATGCCGTAAGTGAAGTGCTCTCTTTGTACTCATCCCATACCGTACACCATCGTTCCACGGTGTTAACAGATCTTCAACCAACGGTTTGAGGTACACATCAATGTCGTTTCCAGGTTGCCGGGCCTTGGATAAGCAATGGCATCATAATATACTTCCGCTTCATACATAGCCAAGGAGGAAGGTTGTAGATACATAGAGTCACGAGCCAAGTCTTTGTATTGCTTTGCTCATATCGTCGAGCAGGTTCATCCCATCCGTACTCAACCCAAACCTTATGTTCCTTGCATCCTCGGCAAAGTCGGGTATGTTCTATCGACTTTCCTCCTTTGAGGAGCCATCGACAAGGTGCCTTAGCCTTCCGTCGTCCTTACGGTCTTCCTTGTGCGGCGCATCATCTGGGCATGCGCTTTGTTATAACTAAGCGCTTCAATCGGGGATTCTGAGGAAATACCACACCACCTTAGCAGGATGTCTCTTCTTCTTCTGTTGCCCTCTACCTCACGGGTCATCACGCTGGTCTTATACGCGAAGTTTGCACACGGACAAGCTTCCGAATCCTTATACTCATTGCGATAAAGGATACAATCATTACGACATGCATGTATCTTCGTACCTCCAACCCCAAAGGCGGACAACTTGTTTGGCATCGTCGTAGTTTGGGCGGTGTGTTCCCCTCTGGAAGTAACTTCTTTATGAGGCATAACAACTCGTCGAATCCTTATCGAGACAATCCATTGGTCGCCTTCCATTGCATCAGTTCGATGTGGTATGCAACTTTTTATGGCCTGTCGGCGGTTTGGGTACAACGGTGTTCCGTGGTCCTCCATAAGTATTTGGAACTTTTCGTAATGTCTTTCATCGTTGTATTCTCCCTCTCCATCCGCGACATCTGGTCTAGGTCATCATCACCAAACTCCCCAATGTATCTTTGAAAGAACCGTGTTGACCGGCGTCCAGGGATATTGTTGTCGCCTCTTCTTCTTCACGAGTCTTCTGTATAATCTCTTCTTCACCGTGCTTGGTCCAATAGGTATAGTTTGACATGAAACCTCTTGTGAGCAAATGAAAGTGAAGGTGGCTGGATTTTGGCCACTCCTTCTCATTCTTGCAGTCTATGCATGGACAGCATATGTAGCATGATGTCGTGTGTGCATCGGCCGCACGAAGAAAATCTTGCAAACCCTGCAAGAACTCCGGGGAGCGTCGGTCCATGTACATCCATCGCCGGTCCATCTACATTATGTTACATCAAGATAACTGTTAGCTCATTTTCCGATAATGAATTGTTTAACCAAAACCTAAATATTAGCTAGATCCACACCTTCAATCCGAGCTAAATAATAATCCAAGCAAAAATCTAAACTCACACAATAAGTTTTTGCAACCTACAAAAAGAATTGGTCGTCGAGTCGGATTCAAAATTACGAACAAAATTCACGACGACTTTGTTTGCAAATTCTGTTGAAATTGTAACACCCTAAAATTTCCAAATTATTATTCAATCATTTATTTTTATTTTTTATAAATCTCTAGCAATTAATTAAAGATGTTTTCAAAAATAATTTCTTGATGGAAATTAAAACCAAAATTATACTAGAAGTAATTTTTGTAAGTTTAAAATATTCCAAAGTATTTTTGAAAATGTTTCTCAAATTTTGAACTCATTTTATATTTTCTATTCATATTTCTGATATTATTTTAATTCGCAAATGAATTTAAATTTCTTCTTTTCCACATAACCTAAATTTAAAGATTTCCATGCACCATTCTCCCCCCAACTACGTGCAACCAAACCTCATCCTTCATCGATCGATGGAACTAAAACCTAAATTTAAGCTAGATCCACACATTAAATGCGAGCTACATTATAATCCAAGCAAATTCTAAGCTTACACAACAAGTTTTTGTATCCTATTTGAAAAGATCAAGCTAGATCTCTACATTCATAATCTTTCATCAATCATGGGAAAAGATCAATTTTTTTCATAATTCAAGCAAAAAAGAGGCTCCATTTAACACCAAATGATGTGAGGAATGATGTTACTAACCTTAGTTACCTTGGTTGCGAGTAAAATGACCAAAAATTTGAAATTTGGGCAGCACCTCCCTCTACATTCATAATCTTTCATCAATAATGGGAAAAGATCAAATTTTCTTCATAATTAAAGCAAAAAAGAGGCTCCATTTAACACCAAATGAAGTGAGGAATGATATTACTAACCTTAGTTACCTTGGTTGTGAGTAAAATGACCAAAATTTTGAAATTTTGGGCAGCACCTCCCCTCCCTTGAAGCTCTTGGCGAAGCTCCTTTGCTCTTTTAAGCGGTGAAATGATCTGGGTTTGGCGGAAGGCGGGAGGAAGAAGTTTAAATTGGGAGATCGATGCGGTTGAAGGCACAAGCCGTCTTGATGTGATATCGATCTGGGTTCTTGTCACGAACCGGTACTATTTAACTCCACTAAATAGTCTGGGTTCAATACCGAACCGTCTTGCGATGTTATACCATCGATGCGGTTAGTGTATTGAACCAAATCTTGATCTCCCCGTAGGCTGTAGCCGTTGAATCGGGGTGATCTAACTATCGGCCCGGTTAAATGCCGAACCGTCTTGATGGGCGATAGCAAATGTCGGTTCTGTAGTAGTGTTGGGAAACCGCGACGGGGAAAAAGTTTAGAGGGAAAAGGGCGAAAAATTATTAAAGATGACAACCTTCTTTTGTTGAGCTTAACACTCTACGCGTTCACGGAATAATAATACATGCTTTAAAAAATATAAGAGATCGACGCGTTCGCAGAGCGCGTGTCGTTTTTTCGTAGAATTTTTTTTTCTCGGCGGCGTTTTATTTTTTAAATCATCGAAATGGGGAAAAAATAGAGAGATAGAGTTGTAGAAATATCTCTTTCGATGAATTATTTGGAAAATATTGGAGACCGAGCTGGGAAACCGCGGCGGGAAAAAGTCTAGTGGGAAAAGGGCGAAAAATTATTAGAGATGACAACCTTCTTTTGTCGAGCTTAACACTCTACGCGTTCGCGGAGTAATAATACATGCTTTAAAAAATATCAGAGATAGAGATGGGAAATCGAGGTGGAAAAAAAGTCTAGAGATAGAGCTGCACAAATATTTCTAGCGACGAAAACATTTTTTCCCGAGAAAAACAGAGAAAGGACCTAGACGTAAGGAGCAAGGACCTGTTTGTTACGTTTTTGGACCTATTCGCTATCCTTAAAAATTAGAAAAGGGCTTGTTCACGATTTGAATTTAACGGGAGTTTTTTTTAAAACGGTGCACGAGGGACCCAAACGCGATTTTCGGGAAAAATATCTTCCTCTCACAAAAAATCGCGAAGGACCTATTCGTAATTTTTAAAAGGACCAAAACGCGAAAAAAAGTTTTTAGCCGAGCCGACCGGCTGGCTCAAGCCGAGCCGCCGGCTCGGCTCAAACGTTCCTGGGAGCGGCAAATCTTCAGCCTTTAGGAAAGGCACGAGAAAATTTTTCGCGGCGTACACGTTGTGTGTGGCGTTTTTCGTAGAAAAAAATTCTTTTTTTTTCGGCAGCATTTTATTTTTTAAATCGTCGAAATAATGAGCGAAACGGCTGAAAGGACACAAAAATTTTCGCGGCGTAACACGCCGTGCGTGTCGTTTTTTCGAAGGAAAATTTTCTTTTTTTTTGCGGCATTTAATTTTTTAAATCGTTGAAGTAATGAGCGAAACGGGGAAAAAATAGAGAGATAGAGTAATAGAAATATCTCTTTCGACGAATTATTTGGAAAATATTGGAGACCGAGCTGGAAAACCGCGGTAGGGAAAAAGTTTAGAGGGAAAGGGTGGAAAATCATTAGAGATGACAACCTTCTTTTGTCGAGTTTAACACTCTATGCATTCGCCGAGTAATAATACATGTTTTAAAAAATATCAGAGACTCGCGGTGTAACACGCCGCGCGTGGCGTTTTTTCGTAGGGAAAACTTCTTTTTTTTCGGCGGTGTTTTATTTTTTTTAAATCATCGAATTAATGAGAGAAACGAAGAAAAAATAGAGAGATAGAGTTGTAGAAATATCTCTTTCAACGAATTATTTGAAAAATATTGGAGATCGAGTTGGAAAACCGCGTCGAGGAAAAAGTCTAGAGGGAAAAGGGCGAAAAATTATTAGAGATGACAACCTTCTTTTGCTGAGTCTAACACTCTACGCGTTCGCCGAGTAATAATACATGGTTTAAAAAATATTAGAGATTGAGATGGGAAATCGAGATGGGAAAAAAGTCTAGAGATAGAGTTGCACACTTATTCCTGGTGATGAAAACATTTTTTCCCGAGAAAAATGGAGAAAGGATCTAAACGTAAGGAGCAAGGACCTGAATGTTACGTTTTTGGACCTGTTCGCTATCCTGAAAAATTAGAAAAGGGCTTGTTCGCGATTTGAATTTAACGGGAGGTTCTTTCCGTAAAATAGCGCACGAGGGACCCGAATGCGATTTTAGAGGGAAAAATCTTCCCCTCACAAAAAATCGCGAAGGGCCTATTCGTAATTTCTAAAAGGACGAAAACGTAAATATTTTTTTGAGCCGAGCCGGCCGGCCGGCTCGAGCCGAGCTGTCGGCTGGGCTCAAACGCATGACATAGCTGGAAACTTTCGAAGAATAGGAAAGGTAGTATACTAAAAGGAACAAGAAAGTTCCTGTATAAACAATGTGATTCCCACAACGTGTACTTCGTCCGATTTAAATGGGCTTTTACAACATCAGTGTGAACGTAGCCCAAATAGCCCATACGACTGTCACTACACCATGACACAACATTACCGCGGATATGCATTGGAAATAATCGATGATCACCAACAAACCGATGCATCGGCAAAGTTACATAAGCAGACTATCATCGGTAATACTTCTTTGAGTCGGTTATGCATCGGCAATTATAAATATATTAAGGGTGACTATGTGTCGGTAAATCTCATATTGGGGATCAAAGCGTCGTCGGTAAAAATGTCGTGACTAACTATGTGTCGGCAAATATGCGGAAGCGAAATAATGCTTGGCGGCAAGACTCGTGGGAGAACAAAAACTGCTGCGCTAGGTTTCCTTGTACTCCTTCACCAAAATCCCCAAACCCATTGCCTCCCACGCGCCTTCCCCCATCTCGCCGCCCCCCGCCGCCTTCCCCCATCGCCGCCCCCGCCGCGCCTCCGCCCTGCCCTTGCGCCCGCGCACCACACTTGTGACTTCCTTGCCGCCGCCCCCAGCGCCATTGCCTCCCAACCCCATGCGACTTCCAGCCCCCAGCGCATTGCCCCCAGCGATTGAGCACCGCCGTTCTCTCCCTCATAGTGCATGCCTTGGATCCCTTCTCTCCCCTCACGGCTCGCCAGAAACCTCCCTCCTCTCCCCTCACAGCGCCGCCACCCAAATTTTCCCCTCCGTCCGTACGTTTGCAGTGTCGCTCCTCCGCCGTGTCCGCGCCTCGATTTTGAAGATTTCTTGAATCTGCTACCTATTCTGAACTCTTAAGGTATTTTTCCAACTTTCTTGTTAGTAGTACATTGCAGAACTTGTGATAAATAGAATGAGGACAGCTAGTGAAGAATGCTTGGTTATTGAGAATTCTATGGAAGATCTTTGTTATTGATTTTTATCATGGTTCACTCGAGAAGAAAATGTCTTTTAAGGTTTTGCGATGAAGTTTGTTATCAAAAAGGTTTTGCGGTGATGTGATGGATGTTTAACCTCTCCTTGTTTATATTGAGAGATGTCTTTGCCTTGATTGATTGTCATAGTAGTTCTTTTCATTTTAGGTGCAGAAATGTCACAATCATAAAAACATTGCATATGCTGTATAGTTGGATATTGTTCCGTTGTCATTATTGCGTACACTGGTTATCTTTGAATGAAATGTTTGCTCTCCATATGCATAGCTTTTGCGACATGTTGTTTTAATTAGAGTTACCATGCCCTGTTTTCCTTTTGTTCAGTCACACTATCCTTTTCATGTGTCTTAACACTATCTTGTGCCGATGACTATTAGTAAGAATAATCGTGAGGAAGCTATCGACCTATAACAAGATCATGCCATGTCACTTGGCAGATTTTGGGGATTTATCTATCACCTTTTAAATGTTGAGAACCAATGTGTTGTACAATTGCACATCTATGTCACAACCATACCTTTTATCCTCTATTGAGTACCACACAAACCCACCTCAAAATTTTGACACCTTATTTGTTTCATATTTGTTATGTTACATTGTCGGGGTCCACCGACTTGTTCTTTGAAGAGGAAAATCCAAATGTTCTGGGTTAGTCTTGATGACATCACTAATTGCTTGATAAGAGGTAAAAATCTTCTGCGATAAATTATCGTAATTTTTTCTCATAAAAGCATTAGTTTAACTATCAAAAGGGCATGGCTTTAATGCAGAGCGGCATGATTGTACTTGAGATGAGCAGTTGTGGAAAATCATATTGAAGTTTTAACAAATTCTTTTTTTTATGGTAGCTTTGTATTTGGAATGTTAAAATCTACATTTGTGATGTGGTTTAGAAAAAGCGATTAGCCAAACAAGATAACATTGAAAATGGTTCTACCAAGCGAGGCTATCATGATCCTTTGCAATGCCAAACAAAGCCTTCGTCATATCATGTTGAGATGGCTAACTAAGCAAAAGCTTCTCACCATTCTTCTATGTTGCATTTTCTCATTTGCTATCAGCTCATTGAGATATGTGTGATGTAACTTGTGGAATCTGCGTTCTTTAGTGTTAACCTCTTAGATGTCTGCTAGTATCTATTTCAGTTTGTCACATTTTTAGCAATTCTTGAATGTTATGCGTGGTCTTACTCTAATTTGTCAATGATTTGCTACAAGTGAACAACAATGGATTGAAGCACAAGTTGAGAATGCTAAACAACAGGCCATACTCTCAATTTTAAAGTCACAAGTATCATCGTGAGGCTCATATACATAGGGATATCCATTCTCTTAGGTATGTGTTATTTTACTAGTCTTGATTATGGTTCTATCGGTTTTTCACTTTGTTCCTTTTACATAAGCTGTGGCAAAATATCTGAAGTGGAAAAGGATTTATCTTATCTCAATCATCTCTTATTTCTCTCTTGTTTTCTTGAGGAGAAAAGGTTACGAGCTTCTTTGGAGAACTCTCGACACTTTCTCAAAAGGTGCGGGCTTTTGTATCGAGAATATGTGGACAAATAGAGTCTTATCTTTGGAAATATATTTCATTCCCAAGTTGTAAGAATTAGCTCTTTATCTGATGACTCAAGTTTAAGTTTGGATTTACTAAACTAAAACTTCAAGTCTTAATGGTACACTCTTGCGAGAATATTTGACTTCTTAGAGCAATAGCACAAAAACAACAATGAGAATGCATGGGTTTGTTTGTCAAATATTTACATGTATGTATAGTTCAATGAAGTGTTCACCAAGAGACAACCCGAGTGACAACTAGCGGTGTTTTTGCAATTTTCCAAGAATCCATTTAGTACCATAAGAGTTGAGTTACCTCTTGTAGGAAATTAAAAATGTATTGTAACTTAATTTTGTTTCAAAAGCGAGGCATAGTAGTATTGTGAAATTTGCAATTTGCAATTCCTTGGAGTAATTTATGTGCTTCTTTTGAGCTAGAATTATGTCCTCTGAGGATTAGCTTGATCTTGTAATTAGTTCTTTGAGAACACCATCTCATCACATGCAAGATGCTTTTAGCGTTTTAGAGGACATGATGCCAATTTTAATTCTTCTTTGCGATTGCATGAGTTATGCTTCAATGCTTCTTTTAGCGTATGATTCAATGTATTCCAGCATAAGTTTGTTTGTTCAATCTATTTACTTGTTCTCTCATCCAGACCATACCATGCCTCTATTCAGGTTTATGATTTCCTCAAGTTGTATATATGATTATATTCCATATTTTGCCTTTGCCTTCAAATCTTTGGGGATTTCTCAATGGCATGAAAGAATCAAGGGGTGGCAATTACCTAGCATTTACGTGCTATCATTTAGATTTAATTGGTAATATGTGTCACAAAAACCGGTTGTTTTGCAACTTGTTGGTTTTTATTTACATCACGAAGCGGTTCTTGATAAAAGAAATGATAATGTGTTGCTATGGTGCACCAATACCTTGAGATCACCTTGACCATTTGCCTTTTCTTGGCGATAGAAACACTGAAGTTTACATGTTTGTTGAAGTTTGATATTCAACAGGCAACTATTTTTCTCATAAGATCGTATCTCGGCTCGACTTATATTACAAGTTATCGCCCAGATCATATCAAAATCTGCTTTGTGTAGTTGTTCTTCGTTAGGATGAGTGGAAAAGAAAAGAAAAGGTGTAAATATAGCTTGCTAGCCGTACATGCGAGTTAGATGAACACACAATTTATGGCCTCTTTACCAATAATGACTTGTGTTGCATAATACAATATACGCCTTTAAATGACCAACCTATCTTCCAAGAGGATGTCATTTGCCATCTCATAAGAATTTCTTGCCAGTTTTTTCTTTAACGATAATAGGCGATGAGGTAGGAATTGAGGAAGTTTGCATAGTTCTTACTCACCTTCTGACTGCCTAAGGCACAATATATACCGGTGTATAAAGACAATGACTCCTTTACTATTAGAAGGACCTCTCAGACACGGCTTCAAAAGTTAAAAGAACACTTGAAATGATTGAATTTTTAAATACATCTTGAACTTATATCATTTGCACTTCCATGCATGAAAGTCCGGCGAGTGCTATTGCTAGCGATAAGGGTACCATTATATGTATTTGTTATACATGTACTCTTCTTATCGAGATCTATAAATTCATATTGAAAAAATGACTCCTTGATATCTTGAAGTGTCAAAATATATGGTATTCTCCAAAATTATGTTTTGAGGTTGTTTACAATGAAATGTTGTAGAATCACCATCAAGCTAGGAAGTCGATGTGGGGCGTCGGCGAATCACCATATTGGGAGTTTGAACTTGTTTGTGGGACAAGGGCGGCAACAATACTGTGGACTTCTATATCACCAGGTTGGTAATGCAATATTTTTATTTACTTTGCTTCATTAAATTATGATTTGGGGATCAAAAGACACGGTGGCCATGAGGTGTTGAGGATGAAATTGACATTGCTGTCTGCCTCCCTACTAATGGATGATAAAACTAACATTATAGATGTTTGCATAGGATATATGTTGTGTGGAACTGAAATCATTGAACTTTACAAGCTATCTGACTTGCGAACTCCAACTAATATGGTTGTTTTGTGCTATAATACTATACACTTATATGATGCATTCGGATTTTTTGCTAGCACATCGGTACAAAATAACGAGAGGTGCTAATGGATAAGCAGTGGATGGATAAGCCAGTCAGGAAACACTTCAAACCATTTTAGGTGCATACAATTCACACACGTTTTATTTAACTTTGATACATATTAATACCTGCATGTAGGCCGATAAAATTTATTTGGAAGGGCTGGACAAATTCCTACATCATGCATTTAGTAGTTCATCGGTAGGCAACAAAATTGGTGCCCTTGTAGAACTTGTGCTAGTTCATTTTGGAGAGATGAATCTGAGTTCGTGAGCATTTAATATGTGAGGGCTTTCAAGAAGGGTACAAGACATGGATATTACATGGACAAGCTCTGCTGAGAATGATGGGGATGGAGATATCACGAGTCAAGTGAAGATGATGATATATCTGATTTGCTTAGAGACTTAGCATCGGCGTAGATCATGGTGGGGATTTTGAGGGCGAGGGTGATTGAGCAAACAAATAAAGATCTAGATGCTCTTGGAGCTCTCAAATGATTATGGCCAAGAGCTATACAGGGGTGTAACAAGTTCTCAAAGTTATGTTTCATAGTTAAGTTACTTCACATCAAATTGCTTGGGGATGGTCCGATTAGAGTTTTGACCTACTACTAGATCTTCTTAATGAAGCTTTCACTGAAGAATTGACACTACCTAGGAATTACAATGAAGCTAAGAAAAGCGATAAAATGCCTAGGACTTGGATATGTCGGTATTCATGCATGTATAAATGATTGCATTCTTTATTGGAAGGACAATGCTAATGCTAATAGTTGTCCAAAGTGTAAAACTTCTCGATGGAAATCGAGAAAAGAAGAGTTTAGATGGGAAGCACACACAAGGTTCCTAATAAGGTTCTTCGCTATTTTCCAATAAAGAAAGATTCTGAGAGGTTGTTTATGTGCTCAAGAACGGCAGCTCAAACAAGATGGCATGATGAAGGCGCACAAAAGATGGTTTGCTTAGGCATCGGTGATTCTCCTCTTTGGAAGGATTTTGACCACAAGTATCCAGATTTTGCCGATAGTCGCAATCTTAGACTTGCATTAGCTACTGAGATGGTTTTAACCCATTCAGATCCATGAATATTTCTTATAGTATTTGGCCTTTTATTCTAATTCCATACAACTTTCCTCCTTGGATCTGTATGAAACAACCAAACTTCATTATTTCTTTGATAATTCTGGTTGATATGCTCTGGTAGTGATATGGATGTCTTTCTTGAGCCACTAGTTGATGATATGGTAGATATGTTTGTCCATGGTGTTAGAACATGGGATGCTTCCAAGGGTGAGTACTTCCAATTGCATCTTTGCCATATTATGCACCCTTCGGATTATCCAGTCTTGGATATGTGGTGGATGTTCTACCTCTGGTGAAGGAGCATGCCTTGAGTGTCACTTTCGTTTACATGTTCTCTTCGATTGAAAAATGGTGGCAAGAGTTGCTACATGGGGCATCGTGGGTTTCTACATGCAAACCACCCATTTAGGTTTGATCTTTGATTCATTTGATGGTGTTCTGGAGTCTCGGCGACACCTAGTCCACTTTACGGACAGGAAATTCTAGAAGCGAGCGAAGGCATGCAAACAATTTTTGGGAAGGATCCATCTAGAAAGAAGGTAACAAAAAGCGAAAGCGATGGGGATCAATTAAAATCTGGAAAAGGAGGTCTATTTGGTTCAAACTTCCATATTGGAAGGACTTGCTTTTGCGTCATAATCTCGACGTGATGCACATTGAGAAAAATGTTTGTGATAACATAATTAATACTTTGTTGCGTATGGACGGAAATCTAAGGACAACTTGAATTCTCGGTTGGACCTTCAAGCTCTTGGCATAAGTGATCTTCATCCGATTGAAGTAGAAGATAGATTTTACTTACCTCGGCACAATACTCAATGAGTTCTAAGCGAAGAAAATGTTTTGTGAAGTTTTAAAGGGAGTTAAATTTCCGATGGTTATGCATCGATATCTGCCGTAATGTTATTGTCAATGAGAAAAAGATAATTGGGCTTAAGAGTCATGACAACCATGTTCTTCTTCAACACTTGCTTCCACTTGCTATCCGAAGGATATTACGAAAAATATTCTGCTGACATTGATCCGTGTGAGCAATTTTTTAAGCAAATGTACTCACATGTTATCCGTGTAAGTGATATGCAAAAACTAGAATTGAGATAAATGAGACCTTGCCTTCTTGAGACAATATTCCTACCATCATTTTTGATATTATGATACACTTGATGGTTCATCTACTGCTCAAGCACGCATTCTTTGGTCTGTACATTTTAAGTAACATGTATCTGTGGAGAGGTAATTATGCGGAACAACTAATCTATGAATCGTAGTCATGCCCTATTACAAATTAACTTATTTGCAATCTGGATTTAGGTTTTGATGAGGTGTAAGGGGTATGTACGCACTAGAAGCCATCCAGAAGGGTCAATTGCAGAGAGCTATTTATTCGATGAGAGTCTTACATTCTGTTCTCGCTATTTAAATGGGATGACTCGATTTACTAGACAAGTTAGAAATGATGAAGGCCGCCTATGGAAGTTGGTAGTACTACTCCTTTCTTTCGCAACCTTGGTCGAGGATTGGTGGGAAATCGGTGTGGATTTAGATCACAAAACTTGGTAGCAAGCTCATAGATATGTCCTATTCAACTATGACAATATAGATCCTTATTTGAAGTAAGCTATTTGAATTTATTTTAGCATTGTGAATTTTTTGTTTTTGTTAAAATGACAAATTGAACACTTGCGACAAGCACATTAACTATCTTTCCTCAATTGGACTTGAAACAAGCAAGAAATCAATCGTATGCATCACGAAACCTTTCATGAGTGGTTTAGATTGCATGTAAGTATGCAAATGCCCTACTAATGTGTAATTTATTATAGTTAATAAGTTAAGCTCAAGAAATATGTCATAATCATGAGTATTTGAGATGGGCGAGGATGAACTGAAGAGACAAAAATTTTAGCCAAAGAGCCATCCATGGTTGTAGTTAAATATAATAGTTACACCATAAATGGGTTTAATTTCCATACAGTCCTATGATGAGGAAGACCTATTCAAAGTAGTGGTGTATCTTTAATTGCTGAGACCACATGTTTTGAAAGGGCAATAATGATTCTTGCATAATAGGAAACAAGACATATTATGGTATTATGAAAGAAATTATTGAGTTGAATTATAACAACAAAGGAAGATAGTGCTCTTCAAGTGTGATTGGGTTGACAACCGCACACAAGACAAGTGGGTAAAAAAGATCAATTTGGGGTTACTCTTGTGAATTTCAAGCATTTATTCAATACCGGTGACAAGCTCTCGACGAGCCTTTCATTTTGGCATCACAAGCTTTTCAAGTGTACTACGTTCAAGACCCTATTGATCTTGAATGGTTTCTGTTGTTCAATCAAAACCACGTGACTTTTATGACATGAGTGAAGCTGAAAATGGAGATTTAGAGCATGACCCTCAAATGCCTATAATTTTGCACGATGTGCATACTAATTTACCTATGAATATCTCTATTGGTGGTACTACTTGTGTTAGGACAGATATAGATGGAATAATTGTTGATGCAAATAAACCTAAAAAGTAAGTCATGTATATCTATATTGTTGTGTTGCGATGGAATATTTTAATCAATATTTGCTAATTTTTTATCTCATGTTGCAGGAAAAATAATGGAAAAGCGTCGAGAAAGAGATAAAAGCGGTTCCAATGGAAAGAAAGGAGGGAAGGGTAAGCAAATTACACTTACTGACTATGAAATATGTCGGAATGGTGTAATTGCACAAAACAATGAGAAGCTGCAATCTCTTAACCTCCCACCCATGGGTGGTAGCAATGTCAGTGTTCAACACCGGCCTAAGAAAATTGCTAAGGTCATGTGTGCCTGTCACTTTTAGCCATATTTCATTCTTGTCTACAACATATATCATCAAATTGACAAGCATGTTAACTTTTCTAGACAACTTTGATGCCACATGGAAATCATAACTTGCGGTCCGGGTCAAGGAAAAACATAGAGGAACATGAACATGTTGGTAGAGATCCTGATTACCAGCCTCCTCAAGATCCAATGAGTGATGATGAAGGTATGGAAACATGTTAGATATATCGTGCCTAGCAGTCATACGAGCGACTTCAAGTCTTTGTTACATTGTAAGTTCTCTCGAATCTGCGTTTGAATCTTCTTTGGTGGAGGGTGAGGTATTGCTCTGTGATGATTCTAGGGTGTCCATGATATAAACGATTTATCCTGTAAATAAGGCCTTAAATTGGTAGACTTGCATGCTTAGAATTATTGATTTGATTCACTCTCTGAAAGCCTAAAGTCATTCTTCAGATCATATATGTTCTTCTGTGTCTAGTACTATTGTTCCAGTAGTAACATTTTGGCTTGGCTAATGAGAATTGAACTAATATTTCTCCCTGATCTATTGCAGTAACTACTTTAGCCTGCTAATCAGAATTGAACTAATATTGCTCACGATCTATTGCGATCTATAATATTGTTCGATAGTAACTATTGCTCCACGATCTATTGCGGTAACTACTTTAGCTTTGCTAATCGAAATTGAACTAATATTGTAGTCATCGCAATTGATTATTAGATTAGGTGATTTAATTGTTACATGCTTAGAACTAATTCTGATTGATCTTCTTTGGTTCGGTTGGTGTATTATGTTATATCTTGATCAAACTCATTACATTACGAACTTGATCTATTATTTAAGGCTTGAATAGCGATGAATCTGTTGTCAATTCTTATTGTGCATGATAAGGTGGTAAGGATTTGAGGCCTTATTCTTGATTGATTGTTTTGCCGATTTGTGATTGTAGTTGAAGGTTTATAACCCTTCAAATATACCCAAAATCTGAGAGCAATCATTAATAAATACCTCAAAGCGCCATAGTAGACATGATTCTTCTCATGAATGCCATAATCTACATAATTTATTTCATCTACTTAATTATGTCGGTATGACCATTTTTGAATCATGTATATGTACTCATATTGTTAAATGGAATAATAAATAAAAACTTGCTCTTATTCTCGCGTCTTTTCCAACAATTTACGGGCCGGGCTAGGCACGATATAAATCGTTGTCCCATTAGGATCGTGATTGTATAATTGACACATGCTAGCATTTTATGGATGATGATAGAAATTGTTGCACTTCAACATGATGAACAACAAAACAAAAAGGATGGAAGGGTATCACTAAAAAGCTCAACATATATTCAAGAGAGGGCAACCAAAATCAAAATTGTCATACTTGAATCTGATTGACTGTAGGGCATTATTCTAAAGAAATTGCAAATGTTATTGGAACAATGGTGAGAAAGAAAATATCGGTTGCATGCGATGATTGGAGAGAAGTTGATCTAAAAGAAGCTAGAAGTGTGGATTGCTATCTGGTAGGTGGATTGTTAGTTATCTTTCTTGTTTTATTTTGTATATCCTATTTGAAACAATGTTTATCATTTTAAAACAGTCATATTATGAGATCAACACAGCAGTATGTATTATGTTTTGTATGACTGACAAAGCAATGGAAGGACTTTAAGGCTGATTTAAAAAGACATATTATGATCGACTCTAATGACGAAGAACTTATGGCAAGGCGTGTGAAAGAGTTAATGTGAATGATTGGGAGTGGCTTGTTAATCATTGGAGATCTCCAGAAGCTGAGGTAATATATGTCATGTTACTTGCTTTGGTTGTAGTTGCTTAAAAAATTATATTCATATTTATGCAATTATGGTATAGGCCCGTTCAATAAGAGGAAAAGCGAATCGAGAAAAGCTGCGTACCTTACATACAAGTGGTAGCAAAAGCCATGCTCGTGTTGGCCATGAATTGGTAAAAAATAGTTTAAAGAGTCTTTTAAAGTTAATTACATATCTGATTTGTAGGATAATATTTTTTACTATCCATATCTGAGTTGTAGGATAATCTTTTAAAGTTAATTACATATCTAAGTCTTTTAAAGTTAATTACATATCTCATTTTAGGGTGAGAAACTTGGGCATCTTTGCTAGGAGATGAAGTTTGGATTGTGGCGCATTCACGAAAAATGGAGAACCTATTCCACATTTGAATCAACAATTGTATGTTTTTTGCAAAACACACTTGCACGTCGAATATTACTTGCTTACATAATATTTACATTTGTAGGAAAAGCTAAAAGAGGCTGCAGAAAACTTACGGAATTGAGGAAAAAACTATCGGGAGGGTGATTTGTTTCACATGTATGTGGAGAGAAGGAGCCAAGAGGTCGTGTTAGTGTTCTGGGAAGGACCAACTCCTCAAGATGTGGGCACACCAGGAGCATGCAAAGAATACCAACAAGAGTTCAGCTAGAAATAGAAGCTCATAGTCAAACTAAGCAACAACAATTCTCTAACCCAGCGTATGGACCAAATGCAACAACGTTTTAACTTGATGGGCGTATGCTACTACCACAAGGCATGCGAGAATGTGGAAGGAAGTTAGCACCATGCTTCTAACTCAAGACATATACGTAATGTGCTTTCCTACCTTGATCTTTCTCTTGTTGTTATCAAGTCGTTTATGTCCATATCAATCTCTTGTCGTCCTAAACAAAAAGAGAATCCAACATTTTGTTGCTTTGGTTGTAGAGCCCAAGGATTGAACAAAAACTAGGAGAATTTAACAATTCATATCAGGAGGAGCATGGTGTGGCTAACAACAATAGGGATATAGATAATACACTATTGGATGATGAGAACAATTCCATTATCCGTAAAAAGTTGTTACACCAAGTATGCCTTCAATGAACAATGCAACCACAAGAAGAAGCCATGAAGCCTCAACGATTGAAGAAAGCTTGGTTATTTTCTTTGACTTCTAATCCCAGCTCTTAATTACTCATTTGAATATTTTTACGTAGTTGTCACCATCTTTGAAATGTAATATTTATGCTTTAGGTTGGTAGGGATGTTATACTATATCTTTGTCGTAAGAAATGATATCCTGTGGCTAAAGCAACAATTGTATCAACGAACCAAGTGCCCTAGTGGGAGGTCAACCTCTTGGAGTTCAATTTTATGAAGTTGTTGTGAATGTCGTGTTGAAAAGAGATGCCTTGCTTCCTCATCCATATGATGGTATGGAGACCATGGTGATGCTCTTTATATGTCCATTGCATGGCCAAACAATAAAGTAAGATTTAACTTACGGTTTCTTTTTAGTTGTAATGGTAACCTTTAAATGCTAACTATGTGATGTTGACAATGGCGGTGAAAGCTCCCAAGAAGTTAACTCATTCCAAGGCACAGTATATTTGTTTATCCTTCGCATCAATTTACCGTTGTTTGAGCGTGGCATAAAAAAGTGTAGTTCTTTGTAATCATTAGATCTTTACTACTATATTACTAGTTTATGCTAAGTTATATTAGCATATAATGCATGGGGGCTGGACTATGAGCATTTGGGACTATAAAGCATGGGGCTATAATCCACAAGACCAATTGGAATTTCCTTTTCTAATATGTTGATTACGCAACATTTAACTTTGAATCAAGACCATTGGCATGGCAATTGGATCATTCTAATATGTTGATTCTTTGTTGTTGATTATAACCATATCACCTATTCTTTTCTGAGGGTGTGTAGGAGTGAGACCATGAGGTGCTAAGCGAGAAAGGTACCCTTATTTATTTTATTAATTCACAAATAAGGCAAAATTGTTTCTTTTAAGAAGAATCGGGTTCCATCTTTCTTTAGTTAGTTAATCCCCTTTTACGGTTGGCAAGTCGGGGAGAAAATACAAGTCCACTTAAGAAATAGAAATAGAAAGGCGGTGTGAATCTTTAAGTTAATTTGTGTAAGCCACATCTTACTTTGTTTATTGTCGAGTTATGTAGTCGAGGCGGGGCGACACTTTGCTACTTTAAACATGAATGTATGCCTGTAACAATGATCATTCAGTAGTCTCATTCATTTTATGGTGATAGCATGTTACTAATTATATGGTGAAGAAATCATTTTTTCCTTGTATAGATATCTTTTTATTTTTGGACACGATATTTTACTTTAGAAGATGTACTTGGTACCTTACTATTTTGCTTGTATAGGCATCCCTTTGGGCGTAAACTTCTAAGATACATTTGGAACCGGGATGATAACAAATGGTTGACATATACCAAACACATTAGACCTTTATATTGTTACTCACCTTTGGAACAAGAAAGCACCTAATTAAATATTCTCCGTGTTAATCCTTAAAAAACTATTCCTTGTGTTTGAAGTGTGGTCATGCACAAATTTTTAAATCATTTTTTGAAAATGGCCAATATGAAAGTCAAAAAAAGACCTTGTGTAAGGTTTTAAGTTTTTTTTTGGATAAGAGTTATAAGCTTATCACAACCTGTAACATTTTTATCATTTGTTTTTTTTTTTTCTGTTTTAAAAGATATTTTGTCCGGGTGAAATTTTTTTTAACACAATTTTTGGACTTTTTAAATGCATAGGTCCCGAAGGAAAAGGATGGCCAATTCCAGGGACTTGTTGTTTTCCTAAGGATTCTAGTTTGAGATCCATTCTTTGGTAACATTGAGGTTTTAATGTTTTTAATTCAAATTATTTAACACTATGGTTTATCGCAATCCAAAGGATACTTTCGGGAAAGCGTTTTTGGGGAAAATTTAATGGGAAGTTTAAAATTTTAGGAACCAAGTGGGCTTTTAATTAGTTTTCAGGTGTGCTCCCAATTTTAAAATTTATTTTAAGAAATGAATTCAGTTTTGGAATCTTTCTAAAGATAAACATTAGGGTTTTAGTTGTTTTTTCAAAATTTAAAATTGTTGCTGTTTTCCCTGAAATTGTATGGGGGTTTTAAAAATGGGGTTGTGTTGGATATAAGTTCCTATTAAGAAGGCAAATGGTTTTCAAAATTTAGGTTGTTTTTAGGCCCCAAAAGGAATTTTGGGAACTCTTAATTTTTATCTTTCAATAAAATCTTATCTAAAAGGTTCGGATGACCTTTTAAGCACGAAGGTTTTTTGCAAAAGTTAGGGGGTTTTTGTGTTATGGTCTTTGTTTTTGCCTTAATGGATGGGGATTTATTTATTTTTGTTTGGGGGTTGTTTGTTGATCTTGCCAATAAGAAAAGTATTTTGGACTTTGAAATTTTTTAAAATAAAAATTATATTAATGTAACTAAAATTAATACCCATTTGTTTGATAATATCATTATTCTTTTGGGGGTGGGGAGACCCAAAAATTCAAAAGCCCGGGTGTAAAGGTTTTGAAAAATTTTTTAATGATAGACCAATTGTTTTACGTTTTAATGAACAAATTTTTGCAATTATACATGTTAAAAAGGGTCGCCCTTGGATTTTTGGCAAAGCCTTTGAAATAGGATTTTTGGCAAAGGTTTTAATGATTTACAAAATGCTTCAGGACCTTTTGGCAAGCTAGGAAGGAATTCAAGATTTTTGATTTGCCCTTTTGGAATGTGATTTGGGCAATGTCTTTATGTTTCTCCTTTAAAAAGTTTAAAAATTTTTAAGATATGCAAAGATTTTTTCCCTGAATCAAAAGTGTTTTTGCTTTCCCCTTGCCCTTTTGGGAAAAATTTTTGACAAACGTCCGGAAATTTGCTTTTGGGGAAAAGCCCCCAAAAAATACATTTTTCAGGAAAATGGCCCCATAATTTTTAGGAAAACCCTGGCAAAATTTGGTTAAAAATTTTCCTAAAATTTGTTGGGTTTAAAAGGTAATGGGAAATCTTTTAAAGGTCTTTAAAGCCTTTCCCCACCCCCGGGAAAGGTTTACCCCCACATTTTAATTCCTTCCCCCAAAATTTTGGTTAATTTGGCATTTGGGAGATCCGGGAGTTCTTGGAATTACAACCTTAACCTAGCATTCAAAATCCACAATTTTATAATGGAAAATTATAAATTCATAAATTATTTGGGTTTTTGCTTTTATTAGTTGGTGTGCCCAAAACCCTTTCTAGGTATGGCCTTTAAATAAAGATATAGGTGTTTGATTGTTAACCCAGTTGGCCAACTTTAAACCCCGGGGAAGCAAATTCAAATCCTCATTTCCAATTCCCTCAAAAAAATAAAATAGATCTTTTAACAATCCCTTAAGGTTCTTGTCTTCCTGAAATTACGTTATTTCTAACGGATCAAATAACTCCAAATTTTAGCGATGAAGCCAATTGTGTCACTTTTCGTCCAATTGGGTCCTTTTGAATTGGGTTTAGTCGGCCCCAAATTTTGTGGTTTCCAGCCCCCCTTCTTTTAGGACCAACCCTATTAGGGTTTTTGGGTTTTTTGAATTTCCAAAAACTTTAATTTTTGTTTTTATGTTTTGAAGTTTCAATAAAAACCCCCCTTATTTTGTTCCAAAACTTTCGATTCTTTTCCAACTTACTTGTTCCGGTTGCGGAATTAACCGGAGGTTAACGTAAAGGCAAAAAACCCCCGGGGGTTTGGTTGCAAGGGCCTTTCCCTTTACGGCGCAAAGTTAGCCCCTCGGACGCCTCTGAAATCGGCACCAAAAACCATTTATCGGGCCAATTCGGTGAAGCAAACCCGTTAGTTTTTTTTCTTAAAATTGTCCTCCCAAAAATTAACAGCCGTTTTTATTGGTTAAGTTTTGACCTTAATCCATTTTGGCCCGGGAGTTCCTCGGTCCGAACCCCGAGGACCCTGCAGCCGGGG